>OY744608.1:28061027-28767082 GCA_963556255.1 Allolobophora icterica | reverse complement strand
GATGCGTGTGTGCACGCAGCACCACGCGAGCCAGAAAATTTTCGATGCGCTGAGGTCTGTTGACTTCAAGACATTATAGATTATTGGTTTCAAATCAACATGAGACTCATCTCGGACATATATTTCAATTCTGGTCGTGTCACGCTGCTTGCTTTCCTGGATGTAGGCGCAGCGTTTGACACGGTTGATCATGAAATTCTGATTAAGTGCCTTGTAAGTTATAACCTCTTTTGAACTCAGCGGACAGTGGCTGTGCTTCTTCCTGAATGCATGGACGGACAATCATGCATGGTCAAAAACGACATTTACTGCACGGCTTGCATATACCAGTGCCATTCGGTGTCGCGCAAGGCTCTGCAGTACTCGGGCCACTTCTTTACATCCTCTATTTGCGGCCGATCTGACACAACTTGTCACTTCTCCGCAAAAAGCGCGGATTCACCGATACGCTGATGACGTTCAACTATATTCCACTTGCCGCCCATCTGATGCACTTGCATGCATATGTATCTTCCTGTTGCCGAGCGGATTTCCTTTAAGATCTTACTGACACTTGCCTCAGTCGCTGGCTCTGCTCCGGCACACATCGGGAGCAATGTTCCCTCTAAGCTGCGCGCGTGCGCGCGCGCGCACGGCTTTTCAAACTAGCGCGCACAACATTTTCTCCTAGCGCACAAATTCGTGAGCTCTAATTTTTTTTTCTATGTAAAATTTTGCCCATTTTTCCAGCTGATGACATATTTAGCCTACGATGTTCAAAATGTCAAACAAGGCTTGTGTTAAGAAATGTCTCCCCGCGTAGATCTCGGCCTCTCTGCACTATAGCCTGTATAGGACGGACGCTTCATGAAAGGACCTAGGCCTAATTGATACAGATGGCCACAGATGTATTCGTATGTGTGGGGTCTGTCTAAGCCATCCGATGTGTCAGAGTAGTGGACCCAAAGAAGAAGCGACACTCAGTTGTACACACCAATATGCAGCCAGGCATGATTCGGAAGCTTACAACAGCTGCAACCCTTTAACGGCAGATCACTCATCTCTGACCCATGACCGAAGGTGTTCGTCTCTCTTTCGCTGTCTCATTCGCTCTCTCTGGTTTATCTCACTCTGTCTCTGTAGCAGTCTGTCTCAGTCTCTCTCTACAAAGCCATGTGACCTGTACACACTACGTATGACCGCAGATTTCCAGAAGATGAAATACTCAAATGGAAGTGAACTGTAGTTGGCAGACACAGAAAGTTACGATTTTGGGCAAACCGAGATTGCTAGATTAGCAGTGAAATACTGTAAACTACTTGGCAAAACTGGCGACGAATACGAGAAGCAGGCTTGCAAGCAGTATCGTGACTTTAAATCCATTGCAATCGAAAACTGTAAGGTAGGAATTTTCAAGATATTTGCCGATTCATCTAGCATGCAGTGTGACCGGGCATGACGGCACACAACTTGAAGAAGTTGTGCTTGTCAATTACCGTACATTTGTTCATGTAATCATCAATTTGAAATGTGTCTACAGGATATATGTAGGCCTAATTCCGTAATAATTATATACAATTCTATTACAATGTTGTCACATTCACATAAATGCTACTTACTTACTTCAACTTGACTTAAACCTTTTTCGTTTTATATGATGCGATTTTCTTGGCTTTTAATGTAAGTCATATGGTGAAAATGGAGGAACAATACTTTCTAAACGCCTTTGCTACCCCAAATGCCCACCACGCCCACGCCACCTTCACGAGGTAACCCCACTAGGAACAAAGAGCGCAGTGGACGACCGAGTACTCGCCGGTATAATCTAGTCTCGCGAGATAAGTAGTCTGAAAGAAGGACGATGGAGGACATCAACGCAGGAGATGGTGTCTCAGTAAAAACACCGATGGAAAGGCAACGAGAAACCATCTCCCTAAACTTCTCAAGTTGCATTTAGCCATTCGAAGTTAGAGCCTGCCCATGGGCAGAGAACTTGAACAGATGTACAAACTTGCACGTACAATATATTTAGTAGGCCTTAAAGATCACAAAATGTTGCTGCTCACGCGGCAGGCCAATGCGCGCACGGCGGAAAAAAATTAGAGGGAACATTGATCGGTAGCTCTGTGTTCCAGTTTCAAGTCAACCTGCATGGTCAGCGATCGTTGCGCTCTGCTAACCGTGGAGATAGGCAGATGCCGCGCTTCCGCATTTCAATTCAAGGTCGTCGTGCCTTCTCGCGTATTGGACTATCTTCTTGGAAAAATCTTCCATTGCACTTACTTTCTGTTGCACTCGACTCTGTGCAGCAGACATTCTCAAACTGTCTCAAAACGCATTTGTTTTATAATCAGTCAGATAGCCGTGTGTGCATGCCAGGCTTTCGTGAAGTGCTGAAAAGGCGCTGGATAGGGGATGATGCTCCGGTTTATTTACGTGAGCTCTGCCGTCCTGTCTCTCATGTGGCTGGCCGCCGAGCCCTTCGCTCTTCTTCTGCGGGTGAGCTCTTGGTTCCTCATGCCACAACTAGGGCCACAACTATAGGGCCAATAGGCAGCGTCACGCTTTTCTCTGTGGTCGGCCCCTCCATCTGGAATCATCTCCCATTGGCATTGCAGATAAGCCTGTTGCCTAAGAATAGTTCGCTGATGTTTTACAAGTTACTGAAGTCCAGTTTATACTGCCGTGGTTGGGCTTGGAGCGATTCTGACTATAGGTACCATAAGGGGGCTATATTAAATTTTCAAAATGAACGAATGAATGAATGAATGTATATCAACTGATGCGAGACAAGCGAAATATGGACTTTCATGTGCGCATATGTAACGAATCACGCAGGATACGTCTATAATGATAACTATTTCATAATGCATCTGCCAGTACTAGTATAGCCCATAGGCCTATAGCAGAGTAGGGTTGAACTTAAGAGACAGTGTTTAGTCTAAGGCGATGGAGGCGTTTCTTGTAGGCGAACACGATCTTCTTCTTCTTCTTCTTCATGTCGTCTGCTGATATACGCTGACAGTGTGTGTCCTATTCTGACGATGACAGGTTTAACCGACCAATCGTAGTAAGTGGCTAATTTGTTGGGCTGCAGACGGCCATCGCCACACACCAATCATCGGTCGAGCCAGCTTCTCCGGCTCTACGCGGCCCTCTCTGCCTTCCGTCCTCCCTCTCTGCCTGCCCTTCGGCCGCTGCCGCCGCCGCCGCTAATCCGACCGGAGCTGCCCCGACAACGCTTCCCACCACACCTTGCAGCTGCTGGCACCAGGCAGATGAATCGGATGGTGCAACACGCATCCGGTGCAATTTGAAGCGGATTTATAAAGCGCATTTTTACGCTGCACGAAAACGAGGCTGCCTGCAGGTGCTTTAAAGATACATCAAAGGAGAGGAGTAACAGACGAAAACTATCGAAGGCTGACGGAGATTAACGAAGGGTTTCGGCTGGCGATCGATGGACACTGCAGAGCCCTGCAGAAGCCAGTTGGGCAGTTAGCGAAGGAAAGACGCCTTAGCTGAGATAACCAGCAGCAGGGAACGAAGGAGGAGGAAGAAGAAGCGTCGAATTTGACTGGAGGGCTCGTGTCTGGCTGGCGACTGAACCATCCTTTCTTCTTTCGCCGTTCCTCGTCATCAATCTCCTTGTCCTCCTCCTCCACTTCCTTGTCATCTTCGTCCTTCTCTTTGTCCTCTCTGTCCTCCTCCTTGTCCTCTTCGTCCTGTTCTTTGTCCTCCTCCTTTTCCTCTTCGTCCTCGTCGTCGTCCTTCCTCCTGCAGTGCACACACCCTCTTCGTCGCCTCTATACCTCGCCCTACCGCTGCCCATCGTCGGCTGGGGCTGCAAATGACGGCCGAGGCATAAGGGCGGGCGGCGTTGGCGGCTGCGGCGATGACTCTGGCCCCTCAGGCGATCGACGACGCTGACTCCGATGTCCATCAGCGCAGTTATTAGACGGAGAAGGAGGACAAGTGAATCGGAAAGAGGAAGCCAGCAGTAGAGCGCCGACGACGACGATACGCCACAGCGCTGGAACGAGACAGCGCTGCTATTGCTACCGCTGATGCTATTGCTACTGCTGCTGGCGATGCAGTAGCAGAATCCGTCGCAGACAATCGCCCTCAGAGCAGCAGCAGTCGACCTCCAGCGCCAACCAAAGACGGATGCCTCGACGCACAGACAGATGAACTGCAGCTCCAACGATTAATCGACACCAGCAATTCGTTAGTCGATGATCGGTCAGAGTCGTGTCCGTTGGTGCGTAGCGAATGATCACGGTCGAATGAACATCACACGCGGACAGTCAGACACCGACAGCCACCTGTTGCTGGTCCATTTAGCAGAGGCGCCAAAGACTAACGACGTCTGCTGCAGGAGAGGCTGAAGGAATGGCTGAGCAGGAAGAACGACTGCAGAAGCTGCAAATTAGTCGGAAAGGACCGATCAGTATAGATGAAGATGCTGCACTTCAGATGCTTATAAACTGATGGACGGGTAAGCAGGCGTTTCATTTGTTCATTGGTTTCGATGTCGTTGCGTTTGTGTGACAAGTGAATTGACGATCTTTTCGTCTCTTCTTCGTTATAACAATACGTATCAGCAGACAACATTGGCGCTATATCAAGGGCTTGATATTTCAACGGAGTTCTGCCGCTTTCACTTGACTTTGAAACTGTAAAACATCCAATTAATCGGATCTGATTAATCATAAGTAAACACTAAATTTAGCGAAGAAAGTTGCTAACTAATAGGAAAGACTGTGACAAAAATTGCGTCTCGCTATTTAAGTTATCCTTCAATCTGTCGTGAAGTGATCTGTCCCTCGAATCAGTTCTGGCTAACTTCCGTCGAAAGATAGACCACGATATTTATTTAGACTTCAGATGATTAAGAGACCAATTTAGTTGAGAACGGTCGTCTTCGTCTTTGTGCCTGTGTCGGATTCTAGTGACTTACCCTGACGACTGCTAATTAGTTGCTAATCAACTAATCACTTCGATGATGAATTCCGTCGTGCAAGGATGTCGTGGCTACCCGGGTTCACTGAGTTCATCCCTACAGACGTCCTTTGGCAACTACGGTATCGCTCCGCCACATCCCCATGCTCACCGCTGCTACATGACCTCTTCGGCAGGTGTCCCCTCCGGGTCTGCTGCAGCGGCCGCCGCTGTCCACGCGGCCGCCGTCCAGGTGGCAGGTACGGCGGGCCTTGGGTCGGCCGCCGCTGCCGCCGCCGCCTGCCTACAGCGCAGCCCATCGTTCGCCATCCAGGAACTGCTCGGACTTCATCATCCTGGAGTCCAACCATTCTTGTCGCACCACCATCATCAACATCAGCAACAACCATCGCATCATAATCAGCATCACAATCCTCATCACCAGCTGTTCGCAGATGATCGTTCTTCGGGTGTTTACTGCAACTACCAGAACTTCACCTCACCCGTCGTCTCCTCTTCGTCCATCGTCTCCGCTTCCTGTTCGTCGGCTGGCGTCAGTCAGTGCCACTCCTCGGCTGTCCTACCACCGATCAACCAGGACCCCGCGGCCGGTGCGGGGCTCCTCGGAATGACCTCACTGTACGACTGCGGAGGAGTCCCGTGGCGCACCAGCACGGCTCCAGAATCTATCGGATTTATGCCGTCCAAACGAACGCTGGAGAACGGACGCGGATGTGGATTAGGAGGCCCTGGAAGGACCTCGGAGCTGCAGGCAGCGGCTGCTGAGGCTGCTGTCCAGGCAGCAGTGGCCGCAGCCGCTGCATCCAGCAATGCTTCCATCACCGGTCACGACAGACACACCCACCAACATCAGACGCACCGACATGGATACCTGTCTCACCTGGGAGGTAAGAATGCTCACCTGTGTCATTTGTCAGGTTATATACAACCCATCTTAACCTCTCACGTCTTAAAATCACTCAGCAGCTGCAGTGTATACATTGGAGACAAGGGAGCCAACACGTGCACATGTATGCTCCCAAATAAACTATATTATCCTTGCCTCCTCCATGCAGACAGTCCATTTGCATGCATGGGGACGGGGATATGGCTAACATTGAAATGACATCCTGTGAGTGGGAAAAAATATATGGTAGTTAAATGAAAATAACGACCAAGGTTGAAATATATTACACAAATGTATATACTATAGTGTGGAAAAGCATGTCGTCAGAAATTGAAGATGCGACAACATGAAATTGGTTCGACTCCTCGTGTGCGTATACTGCATACATTCCATTGTGGAATACGTAAATCTATGACGCATGTTTTGACAAGTGCATATATAATATGTAATCGTAATCGTAATCTCCAAACTTCTAAAGCGCCACTTGAAGGCTAAGCGTGGGACACCAGCCTATTCACGAGCGCTACGTCAGATCAGAGGGGGTTTCCAGAGAGTATACATAGGCCTATAGTCCAAAAGAGGTCCGAGTCCGGTTTACAGAAGGCCAAACCAAATCAGAGGGAGTTTCCAGAGAGTAGTCCAAGAGAAGTCCAAGTCCGATTTCCATGGTACCAGATCAGGAGAGGCAGAGCAGCTGTCAAGGCGGGTGTCGTTTACGGCGAGAATAATTGGAAGGCGGAGGATCAGATGAGTCAGGGTATACGAGTATATTTGAAAAGGTGAGACTTCAGTTTTGAGTGGAAAGCCCGGGGGTTTGTGTGTGTGTTTGTGTTTGTGTGTGTGTGTGTGTGTGTGTGTGTGTGTGTGTGTGTGTGTGTGTGTGTGTGTGTGTGTGTGTGTGTGTGTGTGTGTGTAGGTGTGCGTGTGTGTTCGTGCATTTGTCTGGTGCTGTTTTTAAAGTTTCTTGCAGGCAAAGCATGCATACGTTAATTCTATTGTGTTGTGGTTTAAATCACTTAAAAAAGAAATTGGTTACGTTTATAATCTGAATGGTGTATGAAGACAATATGACGCGGATATATTATACACACTGTATGAATTATATTGTCTTATATACCTCTGCAAAAATGTAATAGGCTGTATACACACTGCAGCCACATATATGTACACCTCTCGAATGTCCTGCAAGCCAGAAAATAAACACAATTATACTATATATATAGGATGTTGGATCGAGTTAATAAAATCATGATCCAGAGGTTTAATTGTCACGTTTCTGCATGAAATTAATTATTTAAAATTTAAATAAATGTAATAGTTGGGAATTTTGATCACAGAATACGTCCTACATATATGACAACATGTGACATTGTGCACTAACTATAATTGGTCTCTGACGTGACTGGGGTTGATGGGCGACGGTGCTGAGGGGCAATTGAGGATTCAGCGAAGCCAATTTTCGGGGAGGAGGAGGACAAGGAGGTGGGGGAGGCAGGAAGGCAGTGAAAGCATAATGCCTTACTGCAGTTGACGAGGCATTTGGATGCCAAAGAACTCAGGCGGTGGTCATACCCCACATATAGGTGTATTGTGTCCCATGCACTCTTGTGCTGAAGCAGTCAGCCAAAGGGGCACTCACTGCGTGCGACTATAAAAGGAGTGAATTAGGAACGATTGGGGGTTGAAACTCGACATATTCACACATTAGTCGGTCTATATTCAGAGAAAATTAGACACACTCAAAAAAGCGTCGGAAAAGAGAGTGGATCAATTTAAGAGCACATGCATGCTCCACAGTGCAAGACTGTATGAAGCTCGGCCTATTAACTATCAACCGTATGGAAGATTTCTGGCACCATAGCTACAGCTACAGGTCATTATAGTGTATAGATCAGTACAATTCAATATTCACTACAGTATAGGCCTATATGTCATACACCGAATCCGACATCTATATATGATCAAGTTCATGAGTGCGCGTGTATAATATATATGTATGGTCAAGCGCTTGTTAAGGAGAAGCCATTAAAAAAATTTGACGACCTAATTATATTCAGTGATTGAGTCCTTCGTGAACTGTAAGAACTAAAGTCTGCTGTAATGTCGCAAGAATTCATGCAGAAGATCTATAGTTTGTCGATAGGTCTGAGTATACGTTGTATTTAGAGACTATAAGTGCACGCATTTTATTAAAGTCATTTGAGAAAGAAGTATACTACTGCATTGCAAGACGGAGATGTACATTAAATTGAATCCATTTAGTAATTTAAGAACTTCCATTGCGCCGTCATGGCCCGTCATCTATCGCCACAGAGCCGTAGCAACAAAGAACGTGGCCCCCTCCGAACATACGTCGGGGGTCCCTTACAATGCGGAAACTGGAATGAGGTATAATATACAATATACAGGGTTCATATTATGTATACATAGGCCTACGCCGTATACAGTGTACATGTATTCCATTTACGTATTTACCCAAAGTGCTTCTTTCGAGCCTTGTTTTCTGCAAATTGGTTAATCAATGCGTCATAATCCAGAGATCGGGAAATCTTGTGTTCGATTGAGATAACATTATGTGATGTATCAAAACAGTTTCATAATGACTTCACGCCGTTCACGGTTATTTTTTGCCACTTTTAGGGGCCCCCTTCCAGGAAGGGGCCCCCTCCGGTTGGAAGGTACGGAGGGCAGTCGCTACGCCTAATAATCCCGCCATATAAGAAAAAGTCATTGGAGCAACTTCCCCTCCCCTTCCTTCCCCCGAAAATGATGGCATATACACAGACAGATCCCCCTATTTTTTTGATGGAGCATTTGCTCCAAGGTTTCTATGGAGTATATATACGCCCCTGAATATATATAAGGCGATGTATACATGAGCAATTGAGCACATTGAAACGTAGATGGCTGACTCAGTGACGTCAGTAAGGTTGGTGTCATCCAGTGCGGCATACGTTATGGTGTCACCCCAGTACATGTAAGCTGCAGGCTTACGAAATATGTTTTTGTTGTTATCTATAATTGTTAATTTAAAAATAATAAATTTCTGCTGAAACTCTGCAAGAAATGACAGTCATTTTATCATTTTGGTGTCAAATGAAGGTGTCACCTGGTGCGGCCCGCACCCCCGCACTCTGCTATACTGACGCCACACGTCAACAGCTGCACAAATCAAACTGCAGGTCAAACTGCAGTCATGCAGTGCATGCATGGTCTAAAGTACATATATATACACCATAGCAGAAAGACAACAAGGCTTCAGCATAAGAGAAGACTGTTTCGAGAATTGCATTGGAAAGAGTGTATACGGCCTATACATATATTGGAAACGATTCTTGGAATTAACTCCGAACAATTAAGGTTATCATGCAAATGTATACACAACTGCTTAAGAAACCGATACGGTCATGGCAGAAAACCACAACACAAAGCAGTCGACTCAGTGAAAAGAACCATGGTGCCATGGCCTTTAGAAGGATGCACGGCTGGATGGCTATCAGACTATGCATATATAGACTCTATAGATATATAATCAACTTCTTAGTCCTATAAGACCAAATCTCTTCTCCTTGGAAGTTGGCACAGGTAAGTCAGAAGAAGAAGAGCAGTCCTTTGAGCATGCATGGGACAGCCATGGGTATGAAGACTATTGTTAGCGACGTCACTATCCTATAGCCTCGGTATATATAGGAGGGCTGGTGGCAGATCCTGTTCCTCGCCGTTGCATCTTCCCACCGACAGTGTGCGGTCAGTGTACTCATTATGGCTGAGTTTGCCAGAGACGCAGGTGCCATGGCACACGTCAACAGCTGCACAAATCAAACTGCAGGTCAACTGCTTGTTGATCGTACTTAAAATGCACGTGGTTTAGGTCTCTATATATAGGATAATAATTTTTGACTCCATCTGTTTCTGACCATGTTCAAGTCATAGGCAAATTATTTCGCTATCACATATTTAAAGGGATATTCGCAGAATCATATCTCATATATACCTGAAATTGTTTTAGTTTCACTTGCTGATGCCATGGTTTCCAACCGACTCGACTACTGCAACTCACTTCTTTTTGGTCTCAATGAGACAGATGTACACAAACTACAAATGGTTCAGAATTATGCACAACAAGAGCCATAACAAAAACTAAGTATATCAGCATATCACTTCCATACTGCACTCATTGCTCTGGCTTCATAACAAGCAAAGATTTCCCGACACGGTAAACATTTAGGCATATATAAATCAGCCGTGCAACAATCTCTGTTCCCTGCTTGTGCACCACTCAAATATCAACAAGCATCGCACTGGATTAGTGCATGGAAGCTTCGACTAAGCTTGTTGTGCCTCGTATACTATATACCATGCAGGACAGCAGTGTTGAGTTCTCGAGCGTTCTCAGCATTGCATGGCTGATCCACGCACGGGCAAGGTTTTGGCAGCAGGGCCGTTTAAAGCAGTGGCGTAGCCAGGTTTTAACACTAGGGGGAGCGAGCACATAAAAAGGCCCCAATTACCAAAATATATAATTTCAATTAATTACTTCATTATGGTTATATGTATTAATTTTTGTATTTTATATAGAAACACTGACCCACCCAAAAGGTGACAAAATCAATATGTGTAGTAAATGTGTAATAGTATAGTATACTATAACATAACAGTACAAGCACAAAGCAATTACAACAGCCTTTTTAGTCTAGACTTCAATTTAGCAAAGTTCTCGATTACTTCGTTATAATCCACTTCACTAGCGAACTGTCTTTTGATCGTAATCAAAGCTAAACCAGACAATCTCTCGTCACTCATTGTAGAACATAAGTTTGATTTTATGAGTTTGAGTCGGCTTAAAGATTGTTCCACACTAGCGCTGCAGGCTAGGATAAATGGAACACATGTCATTGGCGATCATAAATTTTAGTACATACATGTCTGCTAGAGATTCTAATTTGGTCATATATCGGCATTCACATTGCTAAAATGGTTTGGATCTAAACAACTAAATTTGGAAACCACATTTATAAAATGCTCAGGTCTTTGGTTATATGCTGAAGGCCCTACATTGGCTTTCTGTCAGCTAGCGCGTATTATCTACAGGGTTGTTTCCCAGGTGTAGCGGTGCCAGCTGGGCTACACTCCAGCTTATCTGGGGGTCCTTTGGCTCCTCGTGCTGGGAGCTCAGAGTAGCCTCCAACTCCGCTCTTCGGGGAAGAGGATGCTCATTGTGCCTTTGTCTGCACAGCCACCATGCGAAACCGTTCTTTTTCAGTGGTGGGCCCGACGGCATGGAACGGGCTCCTCCTGGAGCTGCGCCTGCTCCTCAGAACTCCCGCTGATATGTTATACTTTAGATTGAAAATTGTCCTATTTTGCCGTGCTGGAGTCGGGACCACCTCTGAGTAGCCCCTTGGAGAGGTGCTATATAAATACTCGAATGAATAAATTATTGAATTTTTTTAGTTGTGCTATTTATAATAATAATAATAATAATAATAATAATAATAATAATAATAATAATAATAATAATAATAATAATATTTATTCTTTAATTAAGCGCCTGCAAACGCACTGCGCTGTACACGTACATGTTATGCGATAAACCTTAACTACTAACAGAACAATACATTTATGACCCAATATAGAGACACTATGTAGGTTTCTATAGTATACCATTAATTTTTTCTGGAATCTTCCACTGACATTTCCTCATGGAATGTCTTTGTTCTCCGAACTCTATGTTGGTCATAGTCAGTAATATCACATTTTGAGCCAGCTCAGTTGTCTCATTCTCAATCCGATAAAACTCAGATTCATTTCGCATGTTTTTCATCTCGTTTTCAAATAGTTGAATTAGAAGCTCATGAGAGTAAATAAATGCTACTTCTGTGTAGGCCTAAATATGTGGATAAACTGAAAGCCTTCTCTAGCACTTTTTCACAGAATATTAGAGGAACTAAGAATTCAAACATAGGCTATCAAGTGTTACAACTTACAAGAATACCTAATTTAGCCTCAGCCAACTGCATAGTAGTGCAGTTTGAAAGAGGTTTACCATTTAAGGACAAGTTGACATATATTTCTTATGTAATTTGAACGATCGGAATAAATAAATTTCGAACGACTGGAATAAATAAACTGTGAAAAAGGCCCCACATTTTGGAAAATGGTCTTAGGGGGAGCGGTCGCTCCCCCTGCTCCCCCCTAGGTATACGCCTCTGGTTTAAAGGCCGTCGTAGGCCCTATAGGCACTGGTGCATTCGTAGACCCCAACTCAACTGCCAACTCTGCATTAAAGCTAAAAACATTCACATAACTTTAACTGTTTCAGTACAAAAGTTATTCAATTTGAAGTTGCTGTTATTTGCAATTTTCCTTTTTCCATTTTCCCGGTCAATCATTCACTATCTCATTTTCAGATTTTCAGACTTTCGTATAGGCCCCTGAAAGTTTCGTAGGCCCTAGGCACAGTGCCTATATACTGTGCCTATATAATTGATAAAACGGCCCTGAGTTTTGGAATTCACTGCATTCCAATTCAGATTGCTCTGCCCGCAGTTCTTTAATGTCATTCGTGTCTGAACCTGAGACTCGTTTCTTGCAGCTTCTTACCAACCGCAGACAATCACTGGATTATAACGTCTGCAGGATTCCCTGACGATATAATATGTCAATCGAAAATCAACCTTCTCCAACGGATCATGTATTTTAATTGCGATTTAGTTTGAAGCGACCAACCATTAAAACGGTAAAGGACGGACGAACGGACAAATGAAGGACGGAATGACGGACAAAGGACAAATTGACGAACTGACAAATGGATTTACGACGGACGGACGAAAGGTTGCGACGCGCAGACAACGGACGGATGGATTTGCGGACAGTTTAACGGGCGGACAATGGATGGATTGAGAAAGGACGAACGTTATAGAAGTGACGGATTAACGGACGGACATGTATGAAAAGGACGGGCAAAGGACGGATTCACAATTTCACAGACGGGCGGACGGCAAAAGGATTGCTATATGTTTAAGTGCATTTAGGTCTATTATATACCAGAGTGACTGTCGGTGGAGATCGACTGCTGCGCATGTATACTGCATTGGTTGCGTTGGTTATTTGATTTTCGGTGTTTTTCAACAGACGCCCTCTGGCGTTTCTTAGCAACTTATTCTCCATCAATAAACAAACAACGGAGGATTTTATGGACGAACAGACGCCAATTGCAACTCCAGCTTTCCATGGGTGAGGGTTTCCAACTGCGAAGATTCCGTAGAAATACCAGATATCCAAATATCCGTCAATTCAAATTACATCAAGTGCAGATCATAATTATACAGGTCGGTTTAGAGGCTCTTTGGGTGCATCGCTCTATGTTTTCAAAACATCGGAAAGGAATAAAGTGATATCGAATGAGGAGGTGATATAGTAAGCATTCACTGTAAGTGTATAACTGTGTGTGTGTATATATATATATATATATATATATATATATATATATATATATATATCCTATTATAGGCTCCATGTAGCCTATACACGTTAGTATATATGTAACTTTGCATGTACGCAAGGTATACGTATGTATATGTGTGTATATAATATATATATATGTTTGTAGGCTATACGTGTGTATGTATGTGTGTGTTTGTATGAATGTATGCTTATGTCTGTTAATGTATGCATATGCATTACGCAGGTATGCAAGTATGCAAATGTGCATGTATACATGCATATAATTCATGGTATACGAAGTGAATAAAGACGGCACTCGTGACCATAACACGAAGACCCCTCCTATATATGTAGTCCAGAATATTTAGTCTTCCCCTCTTCCTTCTCTTCCTCCTCCTCCTATGCCCCTCAGTTCATAGTAATAGGGGTGCGTGCTTTACTGTCAACCGAGAGAGCGGGAGTTCAAATTTAAAATACCCGCCATGGGGCAGAGATTTGTTTCGAGAATTATGCTCCGTCTGCATGAGCCCCTAGCCAGTTCATCTTAAATTAGTACACTGATTGTACACTGTCGGTGGGAAGATGAGACGGCGAGGGAGAGGACTGGCCACCCGCCCTCATACGCCGAGGCTAAGAAAATAAAGTTGCTGACATTTCATACCTATGGCTGCCTCTTTTTAAAGAATTTCTTTTTACTTTCTGAGAATTTTCGGGGGACACTTATGCTCAAAAAAAGAGTTTTTACCTCATCTGGTCAAAAAGGCAGTGAAAACCCTCACGCGAAATAACATTTCTTGGCCTTTTTTCGTGTTTCTTCAAAAATTTGGGGTGGGTGGACAAATGTATGGCGTGTCCCCCACTCTTAAAGGTGGGGTTATGTCCCCCTCGACACCCCCGTGATCGCCGCCCATGGATTTAGCTAATATGATAAATATGATAAATTCTTATGCTTCTTATGATATGTTTATTGAATAAAACACGTGAAACATACAAGATTGAAAGCTATAGTCTCAATATTTGAAAAAAATAAAAAATGTCACAGAAATGTTAATTTTATTAAAACCACTCATACACTATGTTTCAAAGTGTCTGACATATTACATACAAACATAAGATATACAAAGATTCAACATGCACACGTATAGTTGATGTATTTGTGATCTTTATAAGAAAGATAGCTTGTTGTACATCATGTAATAGATGGGTAATGAGAGTTTAATGATAAATGTTAACAATTATTATTATTATGAAATAGTCGAAGAACTGGCCCCATTAATTTGAGCGGAATCTGAAATCGTAGGGGGTAATATGATTTCAAGTTTATGGGGGTAATTAGAAATGGGGGTAATCTGAAATCGCTACACCGGCCCCAGCCCCAGAAGCGACTCAGAATGTAGACTGCATGTAGTCTATGCACAACGCACATGACATATATCTTTACAATGTTAACAATTCAAGCTTCAGGCCCAAAAAATGTATACGTCCGTCTCTGCATGATACTCAGTCAACTTTATCACGCTACGGCTTAACTGTGTTATAAGCCTATTCACGCACACACGTCTGTCTACACGTATACGCCTATATGAGCGTATACCATTTTGTCTTTTATACCCAATCTATACCGCAATGATATCAGTTAAACTTCCCTCATCACTCATGCATGACGATAAAATTAATATTTCGCTTGCACACATGTCGACATTAAATGCGTCAATGGGTTTTGCAGATTGAGGGGTCAGATGTCAGGATCGAGGACGTCCGCTTATTAGTATATGGTTGCAATATTCGATCCTTCGATTGGCGACTTCTTATCCGGTATACGCATGGTAATTCCAGAACACACCATCCATCCACTCACCCAAGGAGGTTAACGGAAGGCAGGGAAAAGAGGGTTGACGGGCATATAATCCCCTGTCGCCAATTAAGACTAAGACGAAAATTACTCCGATCTCTCTACAGGGCTATACCTAAACACTAATTAGCCATATGTTTGCTATACGTTAGATAAATATATAGACCCCTATATATATATATATATATTGATAATCGTGCATACATGGATAAATATATACAATTAGATACACTATATATATAGAAAGGCTGTATAGATACATCGTATACTATAGATATCAGTCGGTAGAGTAAGGCGCCTGAACTATGGCCGAGCAGAGGGCAACGGGATGGGGAGACCTAACCTGCAGGTGGGGTGCATGGAGCAGACAAAGGGTCGTTGGGTAATTATGACTCGTCGCTTCTTGGACATTCGAACGTTCAGCGGAAGTTCGTAACTGGATTTTTTTTAGCTTCTATAAGTTTACGGCATCACCTTTACACAGTATATATAGGCTATATATATGAAATTTAACTGTACTTCTTGCGCAGATTTCCGAGTGTGGAGAAGCTCTCTCCACTTTGTGCCAATATATAAGTTACCATTCATCTGTCTGCGTGTCGATCTGCGTTCTATGCGATGTATGTGTCTTTCTGTTTGTTTGTTTGTCTGTCTGTCTGTCTGTCTGTCTGTCTGTCTGTCTGTCTGTCTGTCTGTCTGTCTGTCTGTCTGTCTGTCTGTCTGTCTGTCTGTCTGTCTGTCTGTCTGTCTGGTTATACACCTTAGCATCGCTTGTGTTATGCAGTAATGGTTAATGGTTTCCCATGAGGTCGACGAGCGGAGCGACTCTATATATAGTATGATGTCTTACACGCTTAATTTCAGGTCGTAGCCTTATAAGTGTTTTACACGTATACTGTACACGGTCTTTAGTATACAGAAACTACCAGAATGCAACTGGCTTTGCCTCACGTTCATGCATTGCAGTTTGAAAGAGCTCTATCCCTTAACTCACAGGTTCGTCTGCGGCGACGCTGTTGCTCCATTGTCGTGCTTCGAGTTTTCACCAGAGGGCGTCGAACAGCACGTGACTCGAAGAATGGCGCGAATAGATGCGATGCAGGCATTTTAAAAGCCTGCTCTTAGAACGGCGTCGCTCGGATATAGTGGAAGAGCAATCAAACGGGTCAGGTTTCATGGGGTAAATGACCCCAGGGCATCCGGTCACATCGCCAGAGGGTCACAACGAGGAGGCGATAATCGGCAGGAAAAACTCGACGAATAGATTTCTCGGAGATTATGCGTTCTCTCATACAGGCCATTGTAAGGGACGCCGGAGATTTTCATTTTAGAATATTCCATTACAGAAGCTCAGAGGAGTTGCAAAGAGTGTCTGTCAGACTATTGTGAAAAATGTCATAGAAAGCCATGCATGCAGTATATATTTGTGATAGCGTCTGCACACAGACATTTACCTATACATAAGCCGTAAACTCGACCTATCATGCACTTGTATACCTATAGATAGGCTATTATCTGTGCATATGTATACATATTGATTTCGACTTCAAATGTATGCCTATATGTAGGAACGTGTGTGGGTGTGTGTGTGTCTGTGTGTCTGTATGTGTGTCAATAGAATTACGGAATTATGTGTGTTTTATAGAATCCAACAATATAAGGTCGAATATTCATATATAAGTTACATATACACGATGACATCAAACATTATATGTTTATATATGTATGTATATAAGTGCATATATATGTTGCATGCATATATAAATATATGTGAATGGTTGAATGTGGACTGCAGGTAGTGATGGCATTCAGCTGGGAAATATAACGGTCGCCGGTGAAGATCATTACGGAAAGAAGAAAAAGAAACGACGTCGACACAGGTCAGAAGACGATATCCTCTTCATCTCCACATCTCATATGTGTATACACACTCATATATATAACATATCATATATATATATTATACACATTCATAATATATACATAGACCACATCATATATGTATATAAATCTGTGTATACAAAGATAGGGACACACATATATATATGCATATATATGTGGATAATTTTCGTCTTATACGTCGACGACGTTTTTTTCTTCTGTTACAAGGACTGACGCTGTGGTCGAAGCGCGGTGCATTCGGGGCAAAAAATCCGCCATGAAAGCATCGCATTCGGATAATTATGACCCTTTGCGTAACCAAATCATGTATTACACCATATATATACGTATATATATATATATATATATATATATATATGCAGGCATCATATCTGTATATGATCCACGAAGAAGGCGACATGTGTATATATATATATATGTGTGTGTGTGCCCTGCAGGCACCCCAAGGCACATGCTATGCAGATGCAGGCATCCTTATATATATATACAATTATAATACACAAACATATAAATAATGCACACATATATGCATACATACATACATGCAGACAGACATACAATACACAGATACATGCAGGGACGTCTATCCCCCTAAGTCATTGGAGCAACTTCCCCTTCTCCCTCTTCTTCCGCCCACGCCCTTCCTCCCCCTCCCTGAAATGGTGGCACACACATTGACAGATCTCCCCCCCCCCACTTCGTAGATGGAGCATTTGCTCCAAGGTTTCTATGGTGTATAGACGCCCCTGCTTATATATACATGCATGCATAGACCTATTACATACATGCGTAATTGTAAACTTGCTTGATTGCTTGCTTACTTGCTTGCTTACTGATTAGATCAGTGTTCCCACGCCATGTATATATCGAGGTCAAACAAACTTGTCGCTGAGGGTTGCTCACAGAAATTATAAATTGAAAGCGGATATGGTTTTAAAGCAAAAATTGAAGAAAGAAAGGGCTATAGAGCAGCAAAGCAACCGTGGATCACCATGCATGCAGCGTGCAATATTGAGACATAGCAGAAGTCGAGAAATCCAGGGTATGCAGAGTCATGCAAATGAAGATAAAACCTGTCATCAGAAGTTTCCACTTCTTGAAACATTGAAATCAGCTCCATTATATATACAGGGTGGGCCAGTAGGAATGCACCAACTTTGACGCCTTATAACTTGAATAATTTTTATCTGAGCGTCTTGTCCAATATATCAGATTGAAGATAATTATCCATTTTTTGATTCTGCAAAATATCTACGAGATAATGTTACGACTTTATGAGATAATGCTATTAATATTCGATGTGCCATTTTCTGGCCATAAAACTGCAAGAAAAAACAAAAGTCTGAAACTGAAGACGTCAGTTCTAAACAGTCACTTAGTACTAACAATTAATATCTTGAGTGAATTTACCATCAGTCAAACAAATACTCAATAATGTCCACCACGTGCTCGGACTCTTACTCGTCCCTGGATTGTTGTCTTGGCTGGAAATTAACTCTTGGACTTGTGCAATGTTCGCTGCTGTGCGCGCAGATCGTTTGCGACCACAGTTGCGGCTGTTAGACGTTCCCGTAGCATCAATTTGTTTAATCAATCGATCTAGAGCATATTTATTCCATTTTCTAGAAGGGAATTCTGTCATCATCTGATGTGCATTGTATCCTTTTTCTGCTCTTAAAATTCGGATTAAAATTCTATCCTCTTCCGCGAGCGGCGTCATGATGTTCAATATTTACATTCAAAATTGAGAGGTGTGCACCGCACCGAAATTTTATAACAGTGGTGCCGTATATCAGTGCAAGATTTGACACAGTAGTAGAGTGGATGATTACTTTCAATTTAGTATATCGGGCACGATGTTCGGGTAATAATTGTTCAAGTTATATCCATTCAAAGTTGGTGCATTCCTACTGGCCCACCCTGTATATATAATTATTGGCCTTAACTAAATGATTATCGGAAATGTTGCGACTTAAAATTGAAGGTATATATATGGCCTATAAATATATAGAAATACAAAGAAATATACTTTCGGCTTTCTATGCCGAAAATCGTGAAGACTGCATGAAGAAATCGTCAAAAACACATCAGTTATCACACATTGCAAGACCTCATGGTCCCACTCTCACAACAATTGATGAATGTAAATGTATTACAGTGGAGAACTACTATATATAGACGCTAAGACTATAGTTTTGTAAATAAAACATTTCAAACTTATTTTAGGGCTACATCGGTCATCATTCATCACTATATCATCATCGCCGTCATCACCTGTGTCATCATGGTCATCATAATCGTCGTCATCGTAGACGTCATCACCTGTATCATAATAGTCGTCATTTATCATTATCGTCATCGTCGTCATCATCTGTATCGTCATATTCATCGTATATAGGGTAATCATCATCATCATCGTCGTAGAGGATATCATCATCATCATCATCATCATCATCATCGTCAGCCTCATTATCTGCCACCCTTCCTCGTGATAAAACCATTGCCGTTGTATTGTATTGTATTCGGACATTTTATAAAGCGCTTCTATAGCGGGAGAGCCATGGATTCAGTGCAAGAGACTACGACAGAAGATACAGTTTTAAGAAAGGCAAAGGAGGAGAGTCAAGAGACGCTATAGCAGATAGAACAGAGGAACGAACAGACGGAGGAAGCTCATTCCGTACAGCAGAGCCAGTGGAAGCAAAAGACCTGGATTGAAGTCCTGACATGGAGAACGAGGAGGTCCAAACGGTCAGAGGGACGGAGAGGACTGAGAGAAGCAGCAGTGTGAGGGCGAAGAATTAGATCACATAAATATTTCGAAGCAAGACCAAGTTGAGCCTTAACGACAAAAATTAGGACTTTGAACTGGATGCAGGCCAAAGCGAGACCCAGTGGATTTCTTCAGCCATACAGGTGGTGACATGAGAGAATCGAGGAAGACGGACAATCAGTCTATAGCAGCGACATTGAGTACAGGCTGAAGAGGAGTAAGACGGACCTTATAGGAAGACCAACGAAGAGAGAATTGCAGTAGTCCAGACGTGAGCAGACAAATGCATGGACAATTGAAGTGAAACTCGAAGGTGAAACAGAGCGACGGATAGCCCTAAGTGTCGATGACGACGATGATACAGATGATGACGACGACGATTATGGTGATTACGATGACTATGCTGATACAGATGATGACGACGATTATGGTGGCGATTATGATGATTGTGAGTGTCGTTGTGTTTTCAATAGTCTATCTCTCACAATCAGAAGCACACGTAACTGCGACCATGTATGGAGGACGGGATTAGCATTATTTTTATGATAGGCTATACAAGCATCCTGAAGGAGGCGGCTATCGACACTTCTGCTGCAGCAGCTAAAGTCTTAGACCCCATGCCAAGGCATATTCAGCAGAAGACCTATTGCTACGGACGGGGCACTAAGTCACGTTTAGTCACCCTATTTTCACCATGCATCCAGCCATTCGTCGTCCTGTTTAAGCCCCGTCGTGGTCGACCTGTTGACTGCGGAGGGACTGAGGCCACTGTTGATGTCTGCCCCCGTCCGGTCGATTCATAGTACCCGGCCCTCACAGTAGTCTCCGCTGAGAATCAGCGACGACGGCGGGCAGCGCTTAAGCGATTAGACGAGCGTTGACGAGGATTAAATTGCACGAGCGACGAATCAATTAGGCAGCGCTGCTTTGTAAGCGCTGACAGGCATCTGACAGCCACGGACAATGTTGTTATTAGAAAGCGGAATAAACATTTTGATCGGGACAAAGACGACCCGTCGTTTGGAGCCCCACTCGACCCCTCTATCCGCCCCGTACGGCGTCGGAGGCGGGACGATGAACATCGACCCAGCAGGGGCAATCAAAATAACCCTCGTTCCCTGCTCCCTCGTCTGCCCCCTCCCCAACCTCCCAAAGCACGCCCTGTTGTCGTTGGCAATTCAGTGTCCTGTCGCCAGGCGTAGCTCTCAGCTTTCGACTGACGAATGGTGAAGATGACGACGATAACGATTATGAATAATAATACGATATATTTTTAATAATTATAGTATCTGAATATTCCTAAGCAAGTTAATTGGTTAAGGATTATGTATGTATGGATGGACGTGTGTACGTGCTGCATGCGCCATCTGTGGATGCCTTGTGCGTTGCACAAAAAAGAACGGTGCTTTAAAAGTTTATAATTGATGCGTATGAATGAATGTATGTATGTGTGTATATATGTATGTATGTATGTATGTATTTATGTATGTATGTATGTATGTATGTATGTACGTACGTATGTATGTATGTATGTATGTATGTATGTATGTATGTATGTATGTATGTATGTATGTATGTATGTATGAATGTATGTATGTGTGTATGTATGTATGTATGTATGTATTTATGTATGTATGTATGTATGTATGTATGTATGTACGTATGCATGTATGTATGTATGTATGTATGTATGTATGTATGTATGTATGTATGTATGTATGTATGTATGTATGTGTGTGTATGTATGTATGTATGTATGTATGTATGTATGTATGTATGTATGTATGTATGTATGTGTAATTGTGTATGTATGTATGTATGTATGTATGTATGTATGTATGTATGTATGTATGTATGTATTTATGTATGTATGTATGTATGTATGTATGTATGTATGTATGTATGAATGTATGTATGTGTGTATGTATGTATGTATGTATGTATTTATGTATGTATGTATGTATGTATGTATGTATGTACGTATGTATGTATGTATGTATGTATGTATGTATGTATGTATGTATGTATGTATGTATGTATGTATGTATGTATGTATGTATGTATGTATGTATGTATGTATGTATGTATGTATGTCGCGGAGCCGACTCATATTCTTGGCGGCTGGCTGGGCGTCGTGATCACACGAGTTGATTGTGGGAATACTGCTCTTCACGTCGAGCCTCCTTCCATTTCCGATCATGGACTTCTCCTCTTCACGATGTCGTACCTCTGATCTCCGCCCACGTATACGTCCTCCGACTCTGTCGCGGCTGGAAGCGCCTCGATCGACAGGTCTTCCGTCAAGCTCTCCTCTGCGGAAACATCGTGCACGTCCTTAACTTGGCTATACTCGACAGAGGATCTCTTCGCTCTCTACGACGCCACGTTGTTCCTCTCGTTGACTCCCTCCTTCTGCTTCGTCACCATCGGGTCCTCTCCAGGCCTCTCCAGGCCTCTCCAGCTGTGGTTTGACTACCAATGCCGCGCGGTATACGTCGGAACGTTAGCGTAAATTTCGGCCCACACGCACAGTCCATCTGACCGCCTAATCTGGATTGACCCTGCATGCCTAACATGCAGCGGGAGTTTCGTGATAGGGAGTCAGTGACCGAGCGAGAGAAGGGGAATCCGCGTCGTCCTTTGTCTGGGCTTTCTGATGTCCTCGGCCGTTCATCTACTCCTCGACTTCCGACGCAGTCTGTGTTCACGGCCGCCGATTTCCTGAACTTCTTCCAGTTCAAAATTGACTCAACTCGCCAAGCAACGGCCAATGCTCCACCGCCTTCGTTTACTCGTATACACACGACACCTTCGCTCTCAACTTGGGACCTTCTCCATCTATAGCTATTATCCATTAACTTCTAAATCTTCCGAACTGGACCTGCTGCCTCCGTTTTTACCTAAGGATTTTACTTATGACTTTGCTCTGTTTTTGCAATTAATACGCAAATCCTGTCTGACCCATATGCATGGTTCTGCTCAGTGGCGGCGCCGCCTTTACTTGTGGTACGGCTTTTGCCGTACCACTTTTTAAGGTGATAAGGCAACAACATGCTTTTGCCGTACCACTTTTTTTGCCGTACCCCTAATTTGCCGTACTGCTTTTCAAATCGTGGCGCCGCCACTGGTTCTGCTCTGGCCTCCCACATGCGGGCTCTTGTTTTTTCCTCCATCAAACGACAAAGTCTGACCCTAACTCCCCCTGTAATTCAGGCCCATTTCTATAGCCTCTCCTTCCTTCTATAAGCTCCTGAAAAGATGTGTTGCCTTTCAACTGCATGCATGGTTCACTTTACCTTGATTCTAACTAAATCCCTCATGCCTTCGCTTCTATCCGGGTTCAGAAAATTCCATTCAACTGAAACTCTACTATATAGTCCGGCTCCTATAGCTGATATCTTCCAAGCCCTTGATCATGACCATATCACCTTGCTGGCTCTTTACGACATCAGCTCGGCCTTTGACACTATAGATCACTCTATTCTTGTGAACCGGCTTTCCATGTCCTTTGGCATTTCTGATATATCGACCTCTTATATGGTTCCGGTCTTTTCTCTCAGTGGGCTTTGGAAGACATCGCACTCCTTGAGTGCATCGCACTACTCCCTATATGGTCTCCCGCAAGGCTCTGTTCTTGGCTCTTGCCCCTTACTCTTTATTCTATATATACACTTCAAGCCTGGGGAGGATTTTCCAGTCGTTTGGGGTCTCGTCCCACCAGTACACGGACGATATTCAGGCTTTTCTGCATGGCCTGGCCTCTTCTGCTGTCCAAAGGTAGAGCGTATTTCGTAGCAGCCTCCTCTGGACGCTTGACTCTCCTCTAACCGTCTGCGACTGAACCCTGCAGATAAGACTCAGTTTATCTGGCTCGGTGCACGGCCGCCTTCAACTCAGCAAGACTGACCTGCATGGGATCTCTCCACCTTCGGTTTCCTTTAATTCAATTCTCCTCCTCGGTACGTGACCTGGGAATCGTCCTTGATCCCTCTCCCTTACTGACCATGTTTACCTTAATTGTAATTGTAATTGTAATCGAGGATTTATATAGCGCCACTCATAAACAGAGGCGCTCCCGACCCGTGTCAGTGTCTTCACTGACAAAGAGAAATGTTTTCAGGCGCTTGCGAGACTGGGCAGGAGACAGAGAGAGGAGGACAAGCCTAAAGCCCTGAGGGAGGCTGTTCCAACTGGAAGGGCCCACAACCGCAAAACTACGGGACTGGGCAGTAGCAGTGCGCATCCAAGGGACTAACAAGAGGCCACGGGCAGATGACCGGAGAGAGGCCCGACAGGACCGGATTAAGACTCCGGGGGCCCTAAACCAAGAGCCGGGTACTTAAGACATCCAGAGGCCCTAACCCCCAACCCCAAAGTAAACTATGCAATTACCAAAGTACGGACATCTGAACGCAAACTTCTAAGCATAGCCTATATAGGATAAGCTATGTTTTTTTCTAATGCATTGCATGTGCACGCGTATTGTTAACTAATCATTTTATCATTTTATAAGCATTTTATAATAATCATTTAAGAATTATTTTATTAACATTAATTTGGGTTGCACAACTTGCACTTTACAGTTTAGGAATTTGCTCCGAATTTTTGGGCGCTCAAAAACGTTGTGGAACTTGTGGGGCCTTATATAAGCCTTAGTTGGCTTATGCTTTTATCCTGTATATCGATCTTGCTTCTATTATTTGCGCCAACTTATATCTATCCGCAAATCTTTCACTTCACGCTGTTACTGCTTTGGTCCACTCCTTTGATCTGCACTCGGGTGGACTTTTGCATTGCTGTGTACATTGGCCTCTCCTCCTCCAATACTCGTAAACTCCAATACATTCTTACTTAATGCCGCTGTTCGGGACTTATTTCCCTAAGTTTCCCAAATTTTCAGCCTTTATTCGTGACTCTGTAAACTGGCTCCACGTTCAGCAGCGAATTCTGTTTAAAACCCTCACACCCATGTGCAATTGCTTTGCTGGGTCTGCCCCGTCCTACCTATTATACTTTTGCACCCCGGTTTCTTCCTCCTTGGCTTCGAGGGCCTCCCTGAAATCCTCGGCCTATGGCCTTTTGGTTGTCTCTCGCATGCGTTCTGCTACGGTTCAATCCAGGATCTTCGCTCATATGAACCCCTCCGCTTGGAACCGCCAAACATTGTCCCTCCGTATATAGAGCTCCTTGCATGCCCTTTCTTCTCTCCATTTCCGTAGACGCCTGAAAACCTTCCTTTTTGCCGATGCGTGCACTGATGAGGGTTGACAGCGCCGCTGAGCTTGAGCGGCGCTATATAAATGTTCGGTTACAATTACAACTATGTATGTATGGACGTACGTTTGTATGTATTTATGAATGGATGTATATTGTATATCCTGTATATAGCAAGCCCAAATTATGTAGTATCTCGTAAATTTTCTAGTCGTATGATCCCGCAGCAGAGCAGAGCTCTGTCCCCATGCATGCAGTAATTGCATGGCCAAACCTTTTAAATAGTTATTTGCGTAAGAACGACTGAGAGTTGCTCCAAAATAGGATTAAGACCGATTCATGTGCAGCATGGTCATTCTGAGCTCAACTGATGAAGAAAGTTTTCTTTTAAGCTTATAAGAGAGGCTAGAGCAGCGGCTCCCAAACTTTTCTGAGTCGCGACCCACTTGTGAATATCTTGGCATGCAGTCTCGATACCCTCTGTGTACTAAAATTTGCTTCACAAATTGGTCTCGAAATATGCGGATTTACGCACAGCGCTTAGAAATTTGAAGCATTAAAAGGAAATTTAGTGATCTATAGTGTCAATTTATTGCAATTCAGCTAGTTATAGCCCAATCAAATTCTTTAGTGCAAGAGTTGTAGACCTGTGAAATGGTTTGGACGATAGTACTGTCTCAGTGGACACTATAACAGCTTTTAAGAAGAAGCTAGGAAAATTGGGCTATTAAGAGTTCGAGGTAAATTTGCAGTGGTTCTAACACAGACTACACGTCTTCTGAACCACTTAAAACCCTTGTTATGTTATGTTATGTTATGTAATCATAGTCAAATGTTGTTGCTGTAAAAAATTAATTTTTCTCGAAACAATTTGGCGACCCACTTGCCAGAGCTTCGCGACCCACTTTTGGGTCGCGACCCATAGTTTGGGAAACTCTGGGCTAGAGAGCTTGCTGCTATGGTTGCTTTTAGTCAAATTTGAAATCACACCTTGGCACATTCAACTCGCGATGATGACTATGAATGCAAATAATAGGTGGTGAGTGTAAGAGAGAATCGGTCGTTGTGCATTGTAGACTTCATCGCAACACCCGTAAATATCTCAGTTAACGGTTGGTATATAGATGTCACCAGGGCTGTAGTGGTAAAATTAGAGGTGAGTATACGCTATAGTATACCGGTTAGTTTCCCGAAACAAATTAGAGGTGAGTATACGCTACAGTATTTTTTGAGTATACACTACAGTATTTTAACATAAATAAATATAAATATTTTGTGAGGTGAGTATACGGTCTGTAGAGGTGAGTATACGCTGTATACCCGCGTATACCCTCGACTACAGCCCTGGATGTCACCACATTACTCAGTTCCAGACTCAAAGTCCGTCAAGTTTTAACGA
Source organism: Allolobophora icterica (assembly GCA_963556255.1). Classification (NCBI taxonomy): domain Eukaryota; kingdom Metazoa; phylum Annelida; class Clitellata; order Crassiclitellata; family Lumbricidae; genus Allolobophora; species Allolobophora icterica. The sequence goes on along the minus strand of OY744608.1, from coordinate 28,740,669 downwards.
ACTTTCCATCTAAATTCTGGTGTAAAATATCAAAGTGTAAGACTATGACTTGTAAACTGTCACAGGACGATATTTACGAGTTATCAGCAAGATGAGCTGGAGAAGGCTTTCCAGGAGGCTCACTACCCAGATGTCAATCAAAGGGAGATGCTGTCGTTAAGAACTAGCCTTCCAGAAGACAGGATACAGGTGAGAGAATGAGAGGTTAGACTGTATATACATCGGCAGTCCAACTTTCTGCAATCCGATCAACAATATACAAATGCTACACATACACTGTTTATATGCATAGGTAGATAAACAATGAACAATGGACAGAATTCGTCGTTGTTGTCATCATCATAGTCATCATCATAGTCATCATCATAATCACCATCATCGCCAACATCATCATCATCAAAGTCATCATCATCGTCATCACTAGCATTATTACCACTGTCGTCAGCGTTGTCTTTTTCGGTTTTCTCGTTGCCATCGTCATCACGATCAACATACGCAACCAGTATTATGACATCATTAGTAATGATGCTGTTGACAGTCTGACGATGAAGACGGGAAGGAGGAAGACAATGGCAATTATGATGACGATGACATGAAGATATCAATCTGGCGATGACGACAACGGTCGTGATGATGATACTTACGATGATGAGGACGACGACGACGACGATGATGATGGTGATGATGACAACGATCATGGCTAAAGTTACATAAACATAGTAGTGAATACCATTCAAGCGTATACAGCAGGTGGTCAATGCTTCGAATAGCTGACTGTCTCTGCTTTTTCGATTGATAGGTCTGGTTCCAGAACAGAAGAGCCAAGTGGCGCAAGACAGAGAAGACCTGGGGTAAAAGTAGCATCATGGCTGAGTACGGTCTCTACGGGGCCATGGTCCGACACTCCCTTCCTCTACCAGAGACAATCCTCAAGTCAGCCAAGAATGGAATAGAAGGATCGTGTGCACCGTGGCTGCTCGGTATACACTGTGTGATTCTCCTTACAGATTTTATTTTAGTTATAGTTACAGTTATAGTTAATGGTTTTTCATTTTAGTTATAGTTACAGTTATAGTTAGTATTATTTTTTAGTTATAGTTATAGTTATAGTTACTGGACTTTTATTTTAGTTAATTTTAGTTAGTACATAGTTACAAGTGACCTCAATGGCGCTCCTCCATATAGGGGGTCATCGATTAATTATGTCAGAAAATTTTACGCAGTTTTTGTTCTCCTCCCCTTTTCAACAGCTGTCAAACATTCAAGGACCCCCTAACACAATTATGTCAAAGAAAATTACCTCACCCTCAGAAAATTTCTATGGCTCTGACAAATGCAAAAAAAACAAAAATTGCCAAAAAACAAAACGTTGTTATTCAGATTTTAATTTGATACTAAGTGGCTACGTACAGTGCATACTGCATAGGCTAATCACTGTCTGTCATAGATATTTAATGGATTTTTCTCATTAAAAAATACAATCTCGATCCTTTTCTTTTAAATGTGTATTCAATTTTATTTTTTATTATGAACATCTCTAATTTGAACATGATAACTTTTATATAATATTCCTTTTAGGCCTAACATAGAAAATTAAAATCTAAACAAGTTTCTCACTTTAATAGGTCTATTAACAACTGAAAGAAAAAAATCATCTTTCCATCAAAAAGAAACTCGAAATATTAGATTTTCGAAAAGAAACCAGGATATTCGGAAAGAGAATATGCAGCACATTTTCTCATTTTATCTCAGAACAATAAACAGGATAATTTAAAACGAATACAAATATCACGTTTAATTAAATTCGCCATGTTTATCGATATTACACTTTTTATTTCATTAACGAAAATAGCGATGAATTTTCGTTAGTGTTATTTTCGTTATAGTTATAGTTATAGTTAATGATATTTTTTAGTTACAGTTATAGTTATCGTTAACGAAATCATTTTTGGTTCGTTAACGAACATTTTCGTTATCGTTAACGTTAACGAGAATCACACTGGGTATACATTACATACATCTGTCTGTATGTCTGTCTGTCTTTCTTTCTGTCTGTCTGTCTGTGTGTCTGTCTGCTTCTCTGAATCTTCGTATGTCCGTTTTTTCCTGTCACTTTTCGCTTAAACTTTAATTTTCTCTGTATTAGGCCATTGTCACTGAATTTAAGTTTGTATTGAAATTTCCTATTGTGCGTTAATAAGTCTAGGCCTACTTGTTTTCATCCCTGAATTATGTTGTTAAGGATACTAAGTAGGTATATATAGTATGGATGTTTCTTTGTTTAGGGATTCAAAAATCGCAGGTCTTTAATAGAATCGATTTGGACTCGAATGAGAAAACTTCGTCGGTAACGACAGCGACATCAGCAGTTCATAGCTCATCATCATCATCGTCATCTGTTGTTGCTGCTGGTGATGAAAAGCCCTCCCTCAAAGACAACCGCCAGAACAAGACCTTCCTCTGAAGCTCTTACAGACCACCCGAACCCCACACGTTATACACCATCCGCCCCACACTTCAGGAACTCTCCGCGGTTGCTATTGGCAACGGTTCCTATGGCGACGCTGAGGGCGCGGTATACGAATAAATATTCTGTTGAAGGACTGTAGTTATACACGCCGAGAAAGTGAAAACCTTTTATGGTGGAATTTGTTGTCATGGAGATCTCTAAGTGGATGCGTGATAGCCTACGTCATCACTGAGTCTTCGAAACTGGTGAACATCGGTGGCCGACAATCGGCCGCCGATTAACTATGTATACCGAAGACGAGAAAAAGAATCTATCGACGTGTCATTTTATTAAGGACTGGATGTCTGGCTGCTTCAATATTTGGCGGAGCTGAAAGGTGCATGGAGAAACTTTTAAACTCAGCTATCAGCAGGAGTCGGAGCAAAACTCTGTTGCAAGTGTATTTTTATATCGGTCCGTGGGCGTTTTATTTATGCTATTCTTTTATAGGCCTGAGATTGTACACTACACACGTGCATATAAAGGAATGTGTGCAGTGCACTTGTAGATGATGAATAATATTTGATCCAGAAGCTGATAAAGAGGGCTGAATTTAACTGTGGTCCAGATACTGCATGGCGACAAAATTTCTGCGACGTTTTTTAGACGTCGAAACTTTGGGGACGCAGACGTATATTAGTCCGCAACACGTTTGGGGCAGTTTCAGGTTTCAAGTCGACAAAATATCTATTTGACGACATAAATTAGTAATCAAGGCTCTTGAAACTGTCAGACTGAAATCGTCGAAGTTTTTTTATGTCTTTGTCGAGGGATTCGTCTTTTTAGGTCGGTTTGCCTATAGCCTATATATGTTTCCGAAGCTCATTTCCCATTTTGTCATTTTATTTTCTTTATCCACTTTTGCGACTTTTTTTATTCAGTTTTCCATTTGTGCAATTTTTATTTCATTTAATCCTCTAACAGTATTGTTACCGATTTTTACTTTACAATTTATTTTGGCAACAACTCAACAGATTGAACCTGATCCAAAGGGGCGTGATCAGATTGCTTTCTGCAAGTTTTTCTTATTATTATTCTGTTATTATTATTAAGTTATTATTATTATTATTAAGCAATTATAAGGCCTATTATTATTTTTTTGCCCTGAGGTACTTCATTCCCTCAGGGCTTAGAGATTAAGTGTGTTATTTTTCTGGAACAGTTATTCCTCGTCCAAAGTCAGATTGGGCTGCCACCATAGAACCGCTGAAGGCCACAGCGTTGAACCGTTATTATTATTAATTTTTTTTGCACCCGAGGTAGTTCTGTTCCCTCGGGCTAAGAAACTATGTCCGAAGACTGTGCGGTGGGTGTCTGGAACGAATCACTCGACAAGATCATGCTGATCATTATTATTATTATTTTTACCCGAGGTATCAGTGATCCCTCAGCATTTGGAAACATAGTATTTAAGAGCAGATTAATTGTCTGGAGGGTCAGGCCTCGTCTTCAGGGTTTGAAGGAAAGGTACCTTTAAAAGAGACAAGGTTGTAGCGTTGAATGCTTATGGACAAACGCTGGAACAGAAAGGTTGCTTCGCGTCTGTCGCCACTGATGGATGTCATGCGATTGCCTAGTTCCCTAATTATTATTATTATTATTATTATTTTTTTTTTACCCGAGGTATCAGTGATCCCTCGGGATTTGGAAAAAATTATTTAGGAGCAGCTTAATTGTCTGGAGGGTCAGGCCTCGTCTTCAGGGTTTGAAGGAAAGGATTATTATTATTATTATTATTATTATTATTATTATTATTATTATTATTATTATTATTATTATTATTATTATTATTATTATTATTATTATTATTATTATTATTATAATATTATAATTATAATTATTATTTTTTTTTGCCCCAAGGTACATATGATCCCTCGGGGACTTAGATATTAGACTATTTATTGTTATTTCCGGAAATAAGGCCTCGTCCTCCGCTAAGTCGTTGAAAGTGCCGCGAAAAGCGATGGCATTATAGCGCTGAATAGAGATGGAAAGGCGCTGGAAGAGGAACGTAACCTCTCGCTGCTCTCCAGAGATGGCCGAGAGTCGCCGACCAACCTCTCGAAGGAAACTGATCCCGGCGGCGTTATTATTATTATTATTATTATTGTTATTATTATTATTATTATTATTATTATTATTATTATTATTATTATTATTATTATTATTATTATTATTATTATTATTATTATTATTATTATTATTATTATTATTATTATTATTATTATTATTATTATTATTGTTATTACAAACATTTTTAACGCGCGCAGTCACACAGAAATGCGAATTGGAGGCGCGGTTAGTCAGTCTAAAAGTTCTGCCCTTTAAAGCCGTCATCATGTTTAGTATAAGAAGTCTTATGCGAAGTGCGAAGAGTGGAATTCTGCATAAATCTGATTTTTTTCCTGTTCTTCCAATTTGACATCAAAACCTTTAGACTGCAGCAGACGACAAACAACATCAGAGAAGAAGAAAAACTGCAGGAAGAGGATGATGAATAACCGATAATTGGCTTCATTTAAATAGGAATAACAAAAACGTCGGTCCTCAAGGGTCCTTCATATACAATACACACAGAGATAGATATGCATCATGTATGCATATGTGCAGCGCATTGTGCACATACGTGTGTAGAAATGTACATGTTTGATGCATGAGCTGAAACACCTTCAACCACTGGCGTAAACTTCAAAAAAATATTGGTGGGGGGGGGGCAAATTTCGAAAATCTTTTTCGGAATTTCATCTTTAAAAAAAGTTGATGGCCTTTTTTTAGTCATTCGCTCGGAATTTCATCTTTAAAAAAAAGTTGACTTTTTTTAGTCATTCGCCTCTTTTCTTTCTTTCAGGAGCTCATAACACACTAAACACCATCATGAACTTTTTACCGATTCGTCCTGACACTCACACCACACTGTCATTAACTTTTTTACCGATTCCTCTCGAACAAATTTCGTTACATTAAATATAGCTTCATATTTTTTTTCACCTCGATTATTGGGGGAGGGCATTGCCCCGGCTCCTCAATTATTGGGGGGGCACGTGCCCCGGCTGCCCCCCCAGAGTCTACGCCTATGCCTTCAACATCTCCTATAGCTCACAATTCCTTCTGACAGTTTCACAGCTTATTCTCTCGATCATCACTGACTTCGTCTTCGATCCAAAGTCTCTTTAACAAACGTGGTAATCTCACGACGATCAACTTCGCACAAGATACAGATTTCCTTCCGACTGAATTGACTTATGTTCCGTTACACAATGTTACTGTTCGCTTACGCCACAACGACTGACCATGCGCCGATCTATCTCTGCAAGTATGTAGCACTATCTCACGATGATTAATCGTTGATATATACAGGTCGAAGTCACTCGATAGGAACAGGGTTCATTTCCCATGCAGCTCCCTATTTGATCTGGGGCTGGATACGATTTCTCATAGCCTAACCTTAATATTATTATACCTTATGCATGGTATACGAATTAATGTTGTACATTAGACTATTTAATATTACAACCAAACTTAGGCTTATAATTATACTAAACCCTCCCAAACCTATCATCATAAAACCTATACATAGTCAAATTCACATTAAACATGCATGGATGAATGTGAATTTAAGGAGAATCGCTTCACATACATACATACTTCCCCCGGTTTACCTTTTCTACCAGTGTGCGTAAACCTATATATGTGTCACACTGGACAGTACTCTCACATTTCTGATCATGTTAAAAAAAACTCACACGCTCTTCCTACTTTCCACTTCGGCGCATCAGAACTCTATTTTCGCAAATCTGTTTTTCTATCCACCTTGACCCATATAGTCCATGCATATATGATATATCTGTTCTAGAATTGACTATTGCAATTCAATTCTTATCGGTCTTCCTAGGGTCCGCGGCCGTTCGCCTGTCTTCTCTCCAATCAGTTCTCAATGCTGCCGCCAGACTGATTGCTCGTCTTCCTAAATTTTCCCATATCTCTTTGTTTATGGCCAATCAACTTCACTGGCTCCCTGTCGGAGGCCTGTCCTAGCCCGCATTCAATTTAAAGTTCTTGTTCTAGTCCTTAAGTCTAAACTGGGTACTACTCTCAAATATCTCAGGGACCTCATCTGCACTGGGAGCGCTGCTGAGTGGCCTCAGCTGTGACAGGCGCTACACAAATCTTCAAATACGATACGATACGATATATAAGATATACACACATACATGCGTATGTACATACATACATACATACATACATACATACATACATACATGCATACATACATACATACATACATACATACATACATACATACATACATACATACATACATACATACATACATACATACATACATACATACATACATACATACATACATACATACATACATACTTTCATACATTATTGATGCCACAGTGAAAACTATAGTTATTGATCTCTTCGCCGTAATACGTTAATTGTAGTGAAGGGGCCTAATCCACATTGTATTTTTAAACAAGTTGCAACAGGCTGTACCCTGCAGTGTATACGACAAATGAAGTCTGGCGCCAAAATGCTTGGATCTTCTTCAACAAGGTCGATAGGAAAGTTTGACGACAGGGCGGCGCAAACTGGACTTGTATTAAACTGCAAGGTGCGATACGTACGCTATTTTGTCAATAACGTACGTACGGTACGCGTACGTTATTTTGCCGTAATCAAGCTTTGGCGCATGTTGACATCGGTTCATGCATGACGAAAATAAAATGCATAACATTATGCACAAGAAAAGTCAATACTAATTGGCGATTGACGGTGGTAAACAATTTTAGCCATGATGTACATCAGTCTGTTCAATTATCTCTACTTTCAAACTTTTAAATTCCAAATTGCTAATATTCTGTCTTATAATATGAAGATAATTAAGATTTTACGGCATACTTTATAAGTTTATAACTATATATGATGGTCAGTGTGAGCAGAGGCGTAGCGACCGCCCTGCGTACCCTCAGACCGGAGGGGCCCCTTCCTGGAAGGGGGCCCCTAAAAGTGGCAAAAAATAACCGTGAACATAATATGAACCCTGTATATTGTATATTATCGCATTCCAGTTTTCGCATTGTAAGGGGCCCCCGACCCGGACATATGTTCGGAGGGGGCCACGTTCTCTGTTGCTACGGCTCTGAGTGCCAGTGGTCATTTTATTGGCAATTATACTAAACTTCGGAACCGTTCGTAAATATTTAGGTCTGAGGTCCCTGAGATATTTGAGAGTAGTACCCAGTTTAGAGTTTTAGACTTAAGGACTAGAACAAGAACTTTAAATTGAATGCGGGCTAGGACAGGGGGCCAGTGAAGCTGATTGGCCATAATTAGACTAATATTGTAGAGCTAAACTGATAATGTTTTACGTATTTCAAATATATTGTTATAGGGCCTATTCAAGTTCTTTGTGAATGATCAGATAAACTTGTGGCATTCTTAACGTACGCGTACGGTCCGCGTACGTTATTCCGGTAAGTAACGTTCGGTCGCAATTTGATTCAAGTCACAATGTGGCGTTTTACTCAGAATGACATCAAGCACCACAAACTACAAATATAGAAAAAGTTATTCTTACGACATTGTAAAGAACATTCTTTGAAATCTCAAGCCCAATAATGATGCAATAATTGTCGAAGCGTGTGAGGTTGTCAAATAGAAGGAAGTCGCATTCAAATGCAGTTTATGCAGCAGATCCTCAGGGAATCATGAACTTCGAGGAAGACAATCGAATGGGTTTTGAAGACCACTGGAGTAGAAATAAGTATCCTTGGATTAATCCAGCAGAAGAAGCTTCATAATATAATGTCGGGCATGTGTTGGAGAAGAGTGGAGATTGTCTGGAGAAGGAGATAATCCAAGGCACAATTCGCTCTCTTCCTCCTTCCCTCCACTCCCTCTCTTCCTTCTACCCTCCATTCCCTCTCTTCCTCCAACCCTCCTTTCCCTCTCTTCCTCCTACCCTCCATTTCCTCTCTTCCTCCAACCCTCCACTTCCTCTCTTCCTCCAAACCTCCATTTCCACTCTTCCTCCAACCCTCCATTCCCTCTCTTCCTCCAACCCTCCATTTCCTCTCTTCCTCCAACCCTCCACTTCCTCTCTTCCTCCAACCCTCCATTTCCACTCTTCCTCCAACCCTCCATTCCCTCTCTTCCTCCAACCCTCCATTTCCTCTATTCCTCCAACCCTCCATTTCCTCTCATCCTCCAACCCTCCATTCCCTCTCTTCCTCCTACCCTCCACTTCCTCTCTTCCTCCAACCCTCCATTCCCTCTCTTCCTCCTACCCTCCACTTCCTCTCTTCCTCCAACCCTCCATTCCCTCTCTTCCTCCAACCCTCCATTTCCTCTCTTCCTCCAACCCTCCATTTCCTCTCATCCTCCAACCCTCCGTTCCCTCTCTTCCTCCAACCCTCCATTTCCTCTCTTCCTCCTACCCTCCATGCCCTCTCTTCCTCTACCCGCCACTCGGTCTCTTCCTTCTACCCTCCATTCCCTCTCTTCCTCCAACCCTCCATTTCCTCTCATCCTCCAACCCTCCATTTCCTCTCTTCCTCCTACCCTCCATTCCCTCTCTTCCTCCAACCCTCCATTCGCTCTCTTCCGTCTTCCCTCCAATCCCTCTCTTCCTCCTACCCTCCATTCGCTCTCTTCCTTCTACCCTCCTTTCCCTCTCTTCCTCCTACCCTCCATTCCTCTCTTCCTCCTACCCTCCATGCCCTCTCTTCCTCTACCCGCCACTCGGTCTCTTCCTTCTACCCTCCATTCCCTCTCTTCCTCCAACCCTCCTTTCCCTCTCTTCCTCCTACCTTCCATTTCCTCTCTTCCTTCAACCCTCCATTTCCTCTCTTCCTCCAACCCTCCACTTCCTCTCTTCCTCCAACCCTCCATTTCCACTCTACCTCCAACCCTCCATTCCCTCTCTTCCTCCAACCCTCCATTTCCTCTCTTCCTCCTACCCTCCATTCCCTCTCTTCCTCCTACCCTCCATTCCCTCTCTTCCTCCTACCCTCCATTCCCGCTCTTCCTCCAACCCTCCATTTCCTCTCTTCCTCCTGCCCTCCATTTCCTCTCTTCCTCCAACCCTCCATTCCCTCTCTTCCTCCTACCCTCCATTTCCTCTCTTCCTTCAACCCTCCATTTCCTCTCTTCCTCCAATCCTCCATTTCCTCTCTTCCTCCAACCCTCCATTCCCTCTCTTCCTCCAACCCTCCATTCCCTCTCTTCCTCCAACCCTCCATTCCCTCTCTTCCTCCAACCCGCCATTCCCTCTCTTCCTCCAACCCTCCATTTCCTCTCTTCCTCCAACCCTCCATTTCCTCTCTTCCTCCAACCCTCCATTCCCTCTCCTCCTCCAACCCTCCATTTCCTCTCTTCCTCCAACCCTCCATTCCCTCTCTTCCTCCAATCCTCCATTTCCTCTCTTCCTCCAACCCTCCATTCCCTCTCTTCCTCCAACCCTCCATTCCCTCTCTTCCTCCAACCCTCCATTCTCTCTCTTCCTCCAACCCTCCATTTCCTCTTTTCCTCCTACCCTCCATTTCCTCTCTTCCTCCAACCCTCCGTTTCCTCTCTTCCTCCAACCCTCCATTTCCTCTCTTCCTCCAACCCTCCATTTCACCTCTTCCTCTAACCCTCCATTCCCTCTCCTCCTCCAACCCTCCATTTCACCTCTTCCTCTAACCCTCCATTCCCTCTCTTCCTCCAACCCTCCGTTCCCTCTCTTCCTCCAACCCTCCATTTCCTCTCTTCCTCCAACCCTCCATTTCACCTCTTCCTCTAACCCTCCATTCCCTCTCTTCCTCCAACCCTCCATTTCACCTCTTCCTCCAACCCTCCATTTCACCTCCTCCTCAAACCCTCCATTCCCTCTCTTCCTCCAACCCTCCGTTCCCTCTCTTCCTCCAACCCCCCTTTCCTCTCTTCCTCCAACCCTCCATTTCACCTCTTCCTCTAACCCTCCATTCCCTCTCTTCCTCCAACCCTCCATTTCACCTCTTCCTCTAACCCTCCATTCCCTCTCTTCCTCCAACCCTCCATTTCCTCTCTTCCTCCAACACTCCATTTCACCTCTTCCTCTAACCCTCCATTCCCTCTCTTCCTCCAACCCTCCATTTCACCTCTTCCTCCAACCCTCCATTTCACCTCTTCCTCAAACCCTCCATTCCCTCTCTTCCTCCAACCCTCCGTTCCCTCTCTTCCTCCAACCCCCCTTTCCTCTCTTCCTCCAACCCTCCATTTCACCTCTTCCTCTAACCCTCCATTCCCTCTCTTCCTCCAACCCTCCATTCCCTCTCTTCCTCCAACCCTCCATTCCCTCTCTTCCTCCAACCCTCCATTTCCTCTCTTCCTCCAACCCTCCATTTCACCTCTTCCTCTAACCCTCCATTCCCTCTCTTCCTCCAACCCTCCGTTCCCTCTCTTCCTCCAACCCTCCATTCCCTCTCTTCCTCCTACCCTTCATTCGCTGTCTTCCTCCAACCCTCCACTCGCTCCCTTCCTCCAACCCTCCATTCGCTCTCTTCCTCCTACCCTCCATTCCCTCTCTACCTCCTACCCTCCACTCGGTCTCTTCCTTCTACCCTCCATTCCCTCTCTTCCTCCTACCCTCCATTCGCTCTCTTCCGTCTTCCCTCCAATCCCTCTCTTCCTCCTACCCTCCATTCGCTCTCTTCCTTCTACCCTCCTTTCCCTCTCTTCCTCCTACCCTCCATTCCTCTCTTCCTCCTACCCTCCATGCCCTCTCTTCCTCTACCCGCCACTCGGTCTCTTCCTTCTACCCTCCATTCCCTCTCTTTCTCCTACCCTCCATTCGCTCTCTTCCGTCTACCCTCCATTTCCTCTCTTCTTCCTGCCCTGCATTCGCTCTCTTCCTCCCTCCATTTCCTCTCTTCCTCCTACCTCCATTCGCTCTCTTCCTCCCTCAATTTCCTCTCTTCCCCACTTTTAAATTCCAAATTGCTGATATTCTGTCTATCAATCATAGTCAATCAATCAATCATAGAATTTATATAGCGCCTCTTCAAGAAATCTACTCAGAGGCGCTCAATGTATAATATGAAGATAATTTAGATTTTACGGCACACTTTATGGGATGGTAAGTGCCAGTGGTCATTTTATTGGCAATACTAAACTTCGGTAGCGTTTGTAATTAATTAGGCCTACGTACAGGGAGACTAATATTGTAGAGCTAAACTGGTCATTTTTTACTTACGCGTACGGTTCGCGTACGTTACAAGACTATAGTTATATTGAGGTTCTTTGTGAATGATCAGATAAACTTGTGGCATTTTTATTTTTCTCGAATACGTAGGTACGGTATAGTCTAGGCTTGGAATTTCAAAAGGGCTCTAGAAATGACTGTTAGAAGCAAATCATGTAACAATTTGCTACTCGGTGTTTCTAGACTAATTCGACCCTGCTGAAAACGAAAATCGCGGGTCGCAACCTGGATTTTTGGCGGTTCCATGAGAAAACAAGATGGCGGCCAAAATGGCGGCCCGTATCTTCATATGGCTATAAGTTAAGCTATATATGTGATGGAAACATGATTTTAGAGTCTAAATTAACATTTTTGGGGTCAAGGAATGCGATGGAACTAAAGACACATATGAAGCACGGCCAGAAAACAAAATGGCGGACAAAATGGCGGCAAAATATCTTCTAATGGATATAAGTAAAGCCACGTATGTGATGGAAACATGATTTTAGAGTCTAAATTAACATTTTTGGGGTCAAGGAATGCGATGGAACTAAAGACACATATGTAGCACTGCCAGAAAACAAAATGGCGGACAAAATGGCGGCAAAATATCTTCGAATGGATATAAGTAAAGCCACGTATGTGATGGAAACATGATTTTAGAGTCTAAATTAACATTTTCTGGGTCAAGGAATGCGATGGAACGAAAGACACATAATGTAGCACTGCCAGAAAACAAAATGGCGGACAAAATGGCGGCAAAATATCTTCGAATAGATATAAGTAAAGCCACGTATGTGATGGAAACATGATTTTAGAGTCTAAATTAACATTTTCTGGGTCAAGGAATGCGATGGAACTAAAGACACATATGTAGCACTGCCAGAAAACAAATTGTAGACCACACTGGTACGAGAATACCCTCTTCATCCACATTCCATCCTGATGAGGCTGGTGTCGGAGCATCAATGTGTGGAAGATAGGCCTTTTCCCAAATCACAGTTTGGTAATGAGCACGTTTAATATGCTGCCTGATGGTGTCGCTGCAGGGTGGAAGAGAATCAGTCCTTTTGATTTTCCCAAACAAAACATCGTGCCGCATTGCATGTCTTGACGTTGTCATTTGTTTTATACAATCGTACCACAAATTCTTCTGCATTTGCTATAGCATTTTCTGATAGGGGAATGTTCCCCAATGTCGAAAGTAAATGGGAACTTTCCAAGTAGGTTTTCCATGCATTCTTTTTGCTGATCCCTGCTAAATATGATGTCACATCACATCCAGCTATGGCGTGAAAAGCCAATATATTCATCCTTAGTTGGTCCTCCATACTTCGAGCAATTGTGTGAATTGGAATGAACTTCCGCTTTGCTGATGTTCCTGCCATCACCCACACCTCATCACATTTAATGCGTTGATAGTGATGCAGCAACAGCAGAATCACGTCGGTATCTCTTGCACAAATGACCAGGGTTTTTAGGTTTGTCTGCGAAGCATGCACAATTATTCTGGTATCAGCTTCTTCGTGTGTTGCTGCTAAGGTAGACACATCAGAACCGGCAGAAGACAATGCCTTATCTTCTTCCACGAAACCACCAGCAACAACTACATCTAGATCACCATATGTGGCTTCTGAAAGCTGATTGGATAGGAATGCAGCCAGATCAGCCTTGTTTTCAGGCATGGCAAGAAAATTCTGCCAATTTTCAGGCAACGGAACACTTCCGCACTCTATACAGCGACGGATTGGTCGACCCTCTTATAGCCAATCGAAAGTTTCTTCACATGTGTAACCACCGTATCTGCCAGGTCACTAAATGTCTTCGCTCTCGCAGGTTTTCCTATAGCTTGTACCATTGCTTGTCCATCAATGATTAAATGTGATGCCTCGGTTAGAGAAATGCTGTCTGGACGGGGAACGGACATTATCCCCCCCCCCGGACATTATCCCCCCCGGACATTATCCCCCGGACAAAAGCCCCCCCGGACAGAATCCCCCGATTTTAGCTAGGACAAAATCCCCCCCGGACAAAATCCCCCCCTCTGTGCAGTGCTCGAAATGGAAAATTTTACGAAACGGAACGCTAGTCAAAGATATGGGAGCATTCACGTTAATTTCATAGTATTTTCCACAATAATTCATTTGACGAACCGGAACGGAACGCTGACGAACCGGAACGGCGTTCCGGTGCGTTCCGGTCCATTTCGAGCACTGCCTCTGTGTGATAAGCCTATTTCTACATTTAATTGAGAAACTTTAATAGCCCTGTTGCCCTCGTGTCAGCTTGTTATTGTTGTAAACGCATAGACTAAAGACTTGTTAGTATCATTCAGGTGTAAAAATAAGACTTGTTAGTCGCCTAGTTCTTAAGTTAAGGCTTGTTAATGTCAGAATTCGCGAGGTCCGCTGCCCAAAAAGCGGGTCAGGCACAGCGCCAAGCAGCTACAAGCCGTCTCCCGCACCCTTGTTAGCGTCACTATAGGTTAACGAATGAAAGGAACTTAACTGAACGAATTTAAGTTTGTGATGTGTAAATGTAATTGATAAAACTTAATAGCCCTGTTGCCCTAGTGTCAGGTTGTTTGGTCAGCTTAGGTATAAAGTATAGAATTGTAAATATATATTTCTTCTCATTAAACAAATTGAAATATATTATTCCGACTTATGTTGAGGTGTATGTATGTATTTATGTATGTATTGTATATATGTATGTATATTTGTATATATGAATGTATATATGTATGTGCGTATATATGTATGTATGTATGTATGTATATATGCATGTATATATGTATATATGTAGGTATATATGTATATAGGTATATATGTATATATGTATATTATGCATGTATGTATATGTTTGTATGTATATAATGTATTTTATGCGTGTATGTATATATGTATATATGTATGTTTGATATATATGTGTGAAATATAGGTTATTATTTCCTAGCCGGGGGATAATGTCCTACCCCGGGGGGGATTCTGTCCGGGGGGCTTTTGTCCGGGGGAATAATGTCCGGGGGGGATAATGTCCGGGGGATAATGTCCTACACTCGTCTGGACATGCTACTTTTTCAGTGAGCGTCTGCAACAGTGAGGCCTTGTCACCCGTTCTCATTTTGCCTTCAGCGTCCACCAATGCCACTGGTTATGAGAGAAGTTCATGGCACAGTATTGTTGCAAGATCCACGGGGCGATCGGCTTCATAAGCTGTTATGAGTCGCTGCATGATATCACGATCTTCTTTTACAATTTTATCAGTGCTCTTTTTCTGGGTTGAAGCACACTTCTTGTACAAGTCAAGCCCACCAGGCAGCATGTTATAGCATCTTATTTCCTTGGTATTCTTTGATCAAGTAAACACTGCTCCAGTCTGGCCGCCATTTTGTCCGCCATTTTGTTTTCTGGCAGTGCTACATATGTGTCTTTAGTTCCATCGCATTCCTTGACACAGAAAATGTTAATTTAGACTCTAAAATCCAGTCTTGTTGTCCTCGAGACCAAGGTCTTGGTCTCGAGTGCACTCGAGTTCGTTTTTAAAAGTCTTGGTCTTGGTCTTGGTCTTGAGGTTCAAGGTCTTGGTCTTGGTCTTGGTCTTGAGGTTCAAGGTCTTGGTCTTGGTCTTGGTCTTGAGGTTCAAAGTCTTGGTCTTGGTCTCGCAAGACCAAGACCAAGACCGGCTGTCAATATGAACAGTCATTTAACAGAACTCAAGAAATCTGTATGAAGCCTGCTTGCATCATACGACAATATCTATGGATGGACACGTCTTGTTGGTCAGGAAAACCCATTGGCAGCAGCAACAGTTATTCTGTATCAGACGGTATGATAAACCTTCACAAGGGCTCACTATCTGTACATTTACATCCAGTGCTTGAAAAGCTTCTCTGTGTGTGTCAGCGACTTCAGCACCTGAAGAACCTATTTTTTCACATGGCGGAATTTTTATGAGGCCCACCAGGCACGTCTTGGTCAGAAAATTCTGAGCGAATTGGTTTTTTTTAATACAAAAGGCATTTGGAATAATAGTTTGCATGAAGGACTTTTGAATACAAATTCGGATTTCTCTGCAGTTTGCATTTAAAGTTAATTTGCTTGAATAAAATAAAAGACTCATGTTTTAATTAAAATAGCGAATATTCCGACTTGACAATTTTAGAAGTCTTGACCTGATTGCGATTTTTTGGGTCTTGGTCTTGGTCTTGGTCTTGAGGTTCAAGGTCTTGGTCTTGGTCTTGGTCTCGAGGTTCAAGGTCTTGGTCTTGGTCTTGGTCTCGAGGTTCAAGGTCTTGGTCTTGGTCTTGGTCTTGAGGTTCAAGGTCTTGGTCTTGGTCTTGGTCTTGAGGTTTAAGGTCTTGACAACAAGACTGCTAAAATCATGTTTCTATCACATACGTGGCTTTACTTATATCTATTCGAAGATATTTTGCCGCCATTTTGTCCGCCATTTTGTTTTCTGGCAGTGCTACATATGTGTCTTTAGTTCCATCGCATTCCTTGACCCCAGAAATGTTAATTTAGACTCTAAAATCATGTTTCCATCACATACGTGGCTTTACTTATATCCATTAGAAGATATTTTGCCGCCATTTTGTCCGCCATTTTGTTTTCTGGCAGTGCTACATATGTGTCTTTAGTTCCATCGCATTCCTTGACCCCAAAAATGTTAATCTAGACTCTAAAATCATGTTTCCATCACATATATAGCTTAACTTATAGCCATATGAAGATACGGGCCGCCATTTTGGCCGCCATCTTGTTTTCTCATGGAACCGCCAAAAATCCAGGTTGCTACCCGCGATTTTCGTTTTCAGCAGGGTCGAATTAGTCTAGAAACACCGAGTAGCAAATTGTTACATGATTTGCTTCTAACAATGTCATTTTGAGATTCCAAGCCTAGACTAGTACGCGTATACGTTATTCTGGTAAGTAACGTACGGGCGCACTTTGTTGAACTGTAATGTTCAAACTGGACCTACTAATTAAGTTAAGGATCTTTAGATCTCATCTATGCGAACTTTTCTACTACATAATTTGTGGCATTGTGTGTGTGTGTGTGTGTGTGTGTGTGTGTGTGTGTGTGTGTGTGTGTGTGTGTGTGTGTGTGTGTGTGTGTGTGTGTGTGTGTGTGTGTGTGTGTGTGTGTGTGTGTGTGTGTGTGTGTGTGTGTGTGTGTGTGTGTGTGTGTGTGTGTGTGTGTGTGTGTGTGTGTGTGTGTGTGTGTGTGTGTGTGTGTGTGTGTGTGTGTGTGTGTGTGTGTGTGTGTGTGTGTGTGTGTGTGTGTGTGTGTGTGTGTGTGTGTGTGTGTGTGTGTGTGTGTGTGTGTGTGTGTGTGTGTGTGTGTGTGTGTGTGTGTGTGTGTGTGTGTGTGTGTGTGTGTGTGTGTGTGTGTGTGTGTGTGTGTGTGTGTGTGTGTGTGTGTGTGTGTGTGTGTGTGTGTGTGTGTGTGTGTGTGTGTGTGTGTGTGTGTGTGTGTGTGTGTGTGTGTGTGTGTGTGTGTGTGTGTGTGTGTGTGTGTGTGTGTGTGTGTGTGTGTGTGTGTGTGTGTGTGTGTGTGGTAGAGGATTGATGATGTCTGCTGCAGTTCATGACCTCTGTTGTTTGACTGAAATAATGAGAGATGATCGATAATGACTATGGAAGGAGAACTCTGGATAAATGGCCATCCTCTGCGTCGATGGCATAAAGAGTATTAAAGACGCCCCGGTGGGTGATAATTGAGCATTTCCAGGCATCCCACTGTGACGACATCTTCCCATTCATCCAGATGCCAGATATTAAAGGGAAATGAATGACAGAGTTGGCACCGATATGCTGACCTATTAGCCCACAAAACCACCGGTATAATCAATATTATTAAAAATTTTATTATTATATTTTTATCCGAGGTATAGAGTTTACATATGTTTCCTCAGAATTACAAAAATTAGGTACAACATTTTTCTAGAATGTCTTTAGTTGTAGTGTTATCGTCGTCGTCGTCATCATCATCATCATCATCAACATCAACATCAACATCAACATCATCAGTATTAATGGGCCCTAATAGCCAGTTTAAATAGCATTTAAACGCTTAAAAGCCTCATTTTATTTGTCTATTTTTATATTTGTCTGAAACAACATCTCAAGTGTTATTATAGTTAATAATAATAATAATAATAATAATAATAATAATAATAATAATAATAATAATAATAATAATAATAATAATAATAATAATAATAATAATAATAATAATAATAATAATAATAATGGTTGCATTTAAAGGCACTTTCCCACGCTTTCCCCCCGAAGATGAGGCCTGACTATCCAGACACTATCTCTGTTCTTAAATAACATTATTTTTTTCCAAATCCTGAGGGATCCTAGGTACGGAGGTACCTCGGGTAAAAAAATAATAAATTATTATTATTATTATTATTATTATTATTATTATTATTATTATTATTATTATTATTATTATTATTATTGTTATTGTTATTATTATTATTATTATTATTATTATTATTATTATTATTATTATTATTATTATTATTATTATTATTATTATACAATATAATAATAATAATATTATTGTTATTATTATTATTATTATGTGTATTGTGTGTAAACCTACTCTAGACAAGGAAGATATTATTATTATTTATTTAATTATTTGTTTGTTTTTATTATCGAGCACTCAGTAAGGATAAATTTTGTTAGCTAGGTTACATAAAAAGATCAGTCATTTTAAGTCAGCTTCGATTCGAAGATTGAAGAGAACTTGCCCCACCTAGCGAATTTGTCAACTACGACTCAAAGACGGCGTTTCCTTGATCAAAACCAACGTCCGTCTGTTTCTGGGATTTGATAGATAGCCTAAGATAGGCTATGATTATAGTCCTGTGATTTCGCATCAAAGCCAGAACTTTTGCTTTGAAAGTTCTTATTCTTCTCATTATGGGCTAGACGTATAATATATGAAGCATATTCAGATAATGTATAGATAAACTTTCTTAATTAACGTAAATTGTAATCGTGAACTCCAAATTTCTAAAGCGTTACTGTGAAGCTACACGCAGGTTACTTTAAAGTAACTTATTCACGGGCGCTGCGCCGTATCAGAGGGGTTGTCCAGAGATTTATGTCCCGTGGAAGTCCGAGTCCGGTTGCCAGAGAGAGGAGGCAGAGCAACAGCTGCTCAGCAGCTGTTACGATGGGTTTCGTTGAGGACGAGAAAGCTTGGAAGGCGGAGGTTCGGATGGAATAGGATAGGAATTCTTTAAGAGAATAATTCTTGAATAAACTTTTGGTAAAGCAAAGTCGAAGTCAACGATGCTGCAAGCAGCCACAAAGTATCGTTAGATCCTGAATACTTATCGACCAATAGATGGCATCTGAAAATCAATAGATGAAAGAAAGGACAGTTAAAGAAGAGACAACGCAATAGATGGCGCCGTGGCTGAGCCATTAAAGCGTCGTCCTTTAACCTCTGTGATCGGGTTCGAATCCCTGTCCGGTCATGCGATATTGACATGGATCCCACTGTCAAACGGTGCGAACCCTGGAAACCATCGTCTTTGAAGCAATGCAATTACAGGCCAACCACAGCAAAGCCGTCTCTTTATAGAGAGATAATGGAAGAACGTAATGGGGTGACAGTCGACAATATAGAAAGCTTTAGTTAATGCAAAGATATCGTATGGTGTGATTACCATCGCTCACATTATTGGTTTTATTTTTCGCAGAGGGAGATGGATGAAATAAGCCACCTTTGGGAGGAGAACCGCGATCCGCACGCTCTCTTTCACAGAGGAGTATACATGGGACGCAGCCTACGCTCTTACCGATGTATACCTAACTGCCTTCCTGCCTTCCTCTTTATCTGAACTGTTTCTGGGATTTGTTTGTCTGTCTGTCTGTCTGTCTGTGTCTGTCTGTCTGTGTCTGTCTGTCTGTGTCTGTGTCTCTGTCTGTCTATCTGTCTGTCTCTGTCTCTGTCTGTCTCTGTCTGTCTCTCTGTCTGTCTGTCTGTCTGCCTGTCTGTCTGTGTCTGTGTCTGTGTCTGTGTCTGTGTCTGTGTCTGTCTGTCTGTCTGTCTGTCTGTCTGTCTGTCTCTCTCTCTCTCTCTCTCTGTCTGTCTGTCTGTCTGTCTCTCTCTATGTATATATATATATATATATATATATATATATATATATCGATTGCTTATCTTTCTACTCATTCTCCTGTCATTCTATCCTTTATCAATGGATAAATCGATCGGTCTGTACTGGTGTGTGTGTGTGTCTGACTGAAATAGGACCAGAACAAGAAAGAAGAGCGAAAGAACCTAATTAGTTTGACCTGTCGTGATCCTAATTAATCAGGGATCGGTTGGGACCGGAACGCACCGGAACGGCGTTCCGGTTCTTTTTTTGACAACCGGAACGCCGTACCGGTTCTTTCTTGGAGAAAATTTCTAGTATCTAGAGCGTCTTTTCGTTACTTCCTATACTTTTCTGGCGGATTATTAATGGCCCATGTAGATTTCAGCCTCTCTGCAGCCAGAATATACCATGTAGGGTGTATACGCTATATACACAGGGCCACAGACGTATATACCGGGTGGCCCATTAAAAACGTTCCCAAACTTTGTTAACCTGGCAAAGGTCTAATTTCAGAGATATCAAATTTTAATTTATACCAAAATGTTAGGCAATTATTTCTGTACACAAATATCACATTTCAAGAGAGTACGTTCATTATGTCACATCCTGCGGCAACGTTATGACGTCATACCTGTTTACAAATTTTGCACAAAACTACGTCATTAATATCGCCGCGAAGTAACGAGAGTATCTTGATTAAACTAGTCCTCGAAGTAGTAAATATTAAAACATGGTGTTTTCAAATGATGATCTCGCTGTTATTAAGATATCATTTGAGGAGAAGGGTTGGCGAGGCAAGCGAATCGTTCAGGAAGATTCGCGTAAAAACTGGTCAAGACAAAGCATAAACCGAGTCATTAATAAGCTATTGAAACTGGTAGCGTTGTTCGCAAGCCTGGAAGTGGTCGTCCAAGAACTGCAACGACTGTTGAAAATGCTGAGAGTGTAGAGCAGTTGTGTCAATCGCAGGAAAATGCACCTGGCAAACATCAATCTCAACGCAAAATGGCCAGCACTCTGAACATTTCACGTACCGGTATAGCTCAGTACAAAGAATTCTTTCTAAGAAGCAGTTGAAGGCATACAAACGAATGCCAACAACAAGATTGACAACTGACGTTAAAAAGAAACGCAATGTTAGATGTCGTGCGCTGTAGGCCTATACTCGATTTTCAAAATCTGATATTAAGAACATAGTCTTTACAGATGAGGATTTCACTCTGGAAATACCTCTTAACAGACAGAATAGCCCCGTTTACGGCTCTAGCAATGAACGAAAGGAGCTTGTGTAGGCCCCTAAGCTGGTCGCAGAAAACCGTTTCTAAATACTGACGAACTTAAGCAGGTCATTGAAGCAAAATGGTCTCTATTAGACGACACTCAAATACAGAAGTCAATAGGACAGTGGAAACAGCGTTTAAGGGTCGTTACAAGAGAAGGCGGAGGATCAATTAAACATTTGTTCGCGTAAAACGTCATCATAAAACAACTGTGCAAAATTGTGACCATGGGTCATACGGTTCTAACAACAATTTCTCTCAAACTGTTGAGTATT
This sequence comes from Allolobophora icterica, assembly GCA_963556255.1. Lineage (NCBI taxonomy): Eukaryota > Metazoa > Annelida > Clitellata > Crassiclitellata > Lumbricidae > Allolobophora > Allolobophora icterica. Next base: position 28,719,257 of record OY744608.1, on the reverse strand, counting down.
TTGCGCTAAATTTTGGCTGTGTTGTACAAATATGAATTATGATTAGTTTGATGTACTATGATTCAATTTACTTTAAAATTGTTTAATTGCCAGGTTAACAAAGTTTGGGAACGTTTTTAATGGACCACCCGGTATAATACGTATTTTGTCTGTGTAAGTGACCCTCACCCTAATGGGTTGAGTTATTTGACCCTGGGTGACCCTCAGTAGGAAAGACGCCCATGGCAGTTGTATATATGAGATTATGTTCATTTGCATGCACACTAATATACAGCCAGATTCTCCCTTTCCCAACCACTTCATACACTGTAAGGGTATGTCAGTCAGCTCCAGCGCTAAGAAATGCCTGAAATATGATCGTCTGTCTTTCCGATCTTTCGCTCTCTCACTCCCTCGCTTACTCGCTCTTACTCGCTATCTCTGTTTATCTGTCTTACTGTGTCTGTCTGTCTGTCTGTCTGTCTGTCTCTCGTTTTCTCTCGCTCTGTCTCTGTCGCAGTATGTCTCTTTCAATGTCTCTCTACAACCCTGTTGTATACGGCTGCAGTCTTCGTTCTTCATGTTACTCGGCCTGCTGTGATAGTATCATAGTAGTCCTTCACGTTGAGAATACAGTCGCTATTTTGATTCGTTTACTTTCAAACAAAAAAGAACGACTTCTAATTACATTTTTAAGTCTAGCTGCTTAAATTTAATAAATGGATGATGAAGCGTTATAGAGAAACCGATCTGTTGAATTTCTTCACCAAAAAAAGCAAGCCAGCAACGACTGTTAAGGTGGAAATGGGACTGAAGAGGTTTGCACTACAGATAATAAAATATTCCATTGGCATTGTTAACGAAAACGATTTAATAGCTGTGTGTGAGCCTGTGTCACTGAAAACAGTCTCAGTTGCTCAATCAGAGAACTTAGGCACATTAAAAGACGTTGGTCATCAGAATGATTTTGTTCTAGCCGTTGGTGCAAAGTTAAGTTAACTGATGCAGACAAATTTCGATTTCTGACCGAATTCTATGCTCCACCAGAATCATATGCGTGGCCTAGCACCACGAACTTCTTAATTCAGAATGGTATGGTATGGTATCTGGGAAGTTATAAAGCGCCTCTCAAAGTGCGAACTATCAGAGGCGCTCTCAGCATGTATGTGAGCCTCTCGCGGAAACAGAAAAGACTTTAAACGATGAACGAGAGAGAGAGAGAGAGAGAGAGAGAGAGAGAGAGAGAGAGAGAGAGAGAGAGAGAGAGAGAGAGAGAGAGGAGAGAGAGAGAGAGAGAGAGAGAGAGAGAGAGAGAGAGAGAGAGAGAGAGAGAGAGAGAGAGAGAGAGAGAGAGAGAGAGAGAGAGAGAGAGAAGCAGGGTCCCATGCAGTACCAATTCAGAATAGTAGTTGTCGCTTTGCTCTTTAAAGTAGTAGGCTCTACATAAGTAATCTGCTTCACTTTGTGGAACATTACTTATGCCTTTACAAAGTTAAACCTTAAGTGTTACTCAGCCTCTGTGAAATCTGTTAAAATAAGAAAATATTATCGAAAAAGTTGATTCCGTGATTGTTTAGCATTCTATGCTTCTGGAGATCGCCCTATAAACTCACCTCTGAAGACTACTGCTTCGCATTACGCAACCCCTATGGTAAAAATCCTAGCTATGCCAGAGTGAAGCCCGTTTTTAAAAAACGGGAATGTCGCGACAGTGGCGTCCCCTCGCGAACGTTCGCGTGATTTCAAAGCGCTGCCGTCAAAGTAAGTAAGTAAGTATGTTCTTTATTTGACCAATTGACATAACACACTCTGGTTTACATACATGTCAGACAATTAGAACGTATGCATCCTAATAAAAATGTCTTTCTCATTAGACCAACGGTTCCCAAACTTCACTGGGTCGCGTAAATATATTGGCAGTCTCGGTACCCACTGTGAACAATTAAGCATTGTGCACTAAAATTTACTTCGTAAATTGGCAGTTTTAGCTAGAAATTTCAAGATTAACATGGCGCTTGAAGCGCTGGTTTAGGTAGTTTTTTTCTAAATCATTGTTGAAAAATTCGAGGTAAACAAGAGCCTAAAATGTACTCCATTTTGGCATCAAATGCTCAAAATTGCGTCAGCTTCTGGGGCTCCGCCCCAGACCCCGCTGGGGGAGCTTACGACGCTCCCCCAAACCCCCTAGTCGTTAGGGGCTTCTTGCCTTCGGCAATCGCCGTTTCGCCGGCGTTCCGGTTCTTTTTTGTTTAGGACGAGATCCCTGTAATTAATGCTAAACGTTGCCAGAACGATGCACGCTTTGGACTGTGAACGTCTATAGGCCTACAAAGTACAAACGTGTAACCGTATATATGTGTGTGTATGTGTGTTTGTGTGCGCATCATTTGGTACTGAAATTGGGTGTATGTATACATATGTAATCCACATGAATGTATATATATATTTATTTGTGTGTGCATCCGTCTGGTGCTGTGCACAGAGACTGTGGAGAGAACTCAGATTTCGTTCTTTGTGTTGGACGATTTGTACCAGAGGAGGAAGATGTTCTGCTACGAGGGGCCATGACTCTGCTGCCCCCCCCCCCCCAACCCATCCTCTGTTACTGCCGATTGGTCTGCTGTATACTAGAATCGGTTTGGCGCTGTTAACTTAGTGTTTTATATCATTAATCTGGTCCTAGCATGCAGAGTGAGGGACGACCACGTGCACCTCTTCAGCAGCTCCAGTCCACCCTCGCGTATATACCCTGAAGGATACCGTTCTTACCCTTCGCCCGCCCTGAAGGATCCTTACTCTAAAACACCTTCTATCCCCTCCGATGGTTTCAGCCCCCCCCCCTACTTCTCCCTCGCCCCCCCCATGCACCCAACGTCTCGAAGCTTCAGTCGATCATCAGTGCGTTGTTCGATCCACAGAGACGATTCAAAGACGAAACGACGGCGACTGAGTTACTCGGTTTGCTCATTAGCAAGCAACGACTAAATGATAACGACGACGACGACGACGACGAGAAGAAGAAGAAGAAGGGAGAAGAAGGATGGAAAGAGGAGCAGTGGTGGGGGAGTGGCAGGGTCGTCTGCTGCTTTCGACGAAGCAGACGACGCACAGTATAGGCCTACGGATGGCAGACGATCGTATGACGCTGTGGCGGGAAAAGAGGACTGCGGTGGAGGAGGAGGAGGAGGAGTGGGAATGGAAAGGCACGTGGAGAGGAGTGGTGCCGAAACGAGGAGGAAGAGCGAGTGGGTGGGAGGAAGAAAGAGGATGCGCATGGAGCATCACGAACGAAATGATGGCATCATAGTCTGATTGCACGCACGACGTCTGTCTAATGAGGCCATTTTAGACGCCGTTCGGACCCACTGCAACACACGACTCATTATATTAGCAGCAGCAGCAGCAGCTGCAGCAGATGAAGATGCCAAGGGAGAGAAAAGAAGGACGGAGGCAGAAGACACAGAGAGGAAGAAGTGAGGTGTATTGTGAGGAGGAATAGGAGGAGAAACGATGGTAGCCAGATGGAGGAAATCAGTTGGAGAATGAAAGATAAGGCAGCGTAATCTACACAATGTAGTTAGATAATTAAGCAAGGTAAAGAAATTAGTGGTAATTCATTTATTACATGCCTTTACATCTTCGTATAGGATCTTATACATTTGTAAGATGCTCCTGAAAGAGGAACCCTCAAGCGACGACGACAACGACGATGATAATAATAATCTTCGTTTAATATCTTCAAACTGACAATAACGCAGTATGATTACAAATCAGTATGAACGGATGATCACAAGTTATTACAGGAGTCGAATTTAACTGTATATACGGCAGCCATGCAAGGCGCCCATCACGTCCTACATCTCATTTTAACAACGCGCCATCTCGCGAATGAAAGGCTGAGTGGACCTAAATTTGGGGAGGTTGCGGGAAGCGATCCCGCTACCTCTTGCTCTTCACGCCAGTGATGTTACCACTACTCTATGGATGGTAGAGCTGCTGCTGCTGCTGCTGATGATGATGATCAAGATCATTATATCAGAATCGAATGTACGTCTAAGACTTACTCCAAAGACCAAAATTAGTGAATGATTTATAACTTATAAGTGAACAACATTTAGACCTGTTAAGAAGAAGAGCAGTCCCTTAAGCTAGCCTCGAGGTAGCCATGAGTATGAAGCGTTAGAGACTTAATTTTCTTAGCCTTGGCATATAAGGGCGGGTGTCCAGTCCTCTACTTCGCCGTCTCATCTTTCCACCGACAGCGTGCGGTCAGTTTACTCATTATTGGCTAGCTGAGTTACCTGTAGATCTCTAGGAAATCATAGTAATCTTTTAGCATCTCCTTCATTGCATGTAATATATCGTTAACTTACAGAAAATAGCTGCATTGCAGTTTCCTCAACTCTGCCAACCGCCTTGGTCTTTTCTTAAGCTGTAAAATATACATATATAGCCATGCTTTCAGTAATCAGTAGGAGGAGACCCACCTCCACCGTCCAGATCCATGTGTCTCTGTGAACCGACTGATAGGCCTATCTATACCAGCTCCTCGCAGGCAGGAAATCAAGGCTCGCAACGTCGTGCAGGATCTGCCGTCGCACCGTATATGTACGGTGTCTAAGCATCCGGGGTCTTCTTGTTTCGAACATCTCCGAGTGCATGATCTGTCTCGTGTGTCTGAAATTTCCCTCATTGTCCACGTGCGCAGTATAGGCCTCTGTGGAATTCACTGGATTCTTCTCGAGCACCATCTTTGTAAGGTATCCAGCTTCTCTAGGGCCACCGTGAGCGTCCTGGTTTCATCAGTGATCATCACCCGCGTAATGTGGAGCACAGGTATACCATCATATATAATAGGACCTGTGTATACCATGTAAACATGCAGATATTTTTGTGCCCAACCGACCACTCTTTCGTACAGCCACGGACAATTACTAAATTTCGTCGCCGGACCTCATCCTCGACGTTTGATCCTAGACACACGAACAGGGCTGTAGTCGAGGGTATACGCGGGTATACACAGCGTATACTCACCTCTAGAGACCGTATACTCACCTCACAAAATATTTATATTTATTTATATTAAAATACTGTAGGCTGTATACCGTATACTCACAAAATACTGTAGCGTATACACTCACCTCTAATTCGTTTCGGAAAACTAACCGGTAGCGTATAATTATACTCACCTCTAATTTTACCACTATAGCGAAGAATGGTTATACCGGCCAGTTCCACCATGCTTCTCTCCGCCCGAATGTGATCTAAAATCGGAGATGATTCTTAATCTTAGCTTGGCCCGGTTGATCTCCAGTGCAAACTAACGACATCTAGCTCGTAGGCCTATATAGGCCTAGTTCTTAAAATTCCTTTACTCTCGTAGCAGGGAAGGACGATGCTTTCCGTCGAGCTAGCACGATGCCCAGTGGAGTTATAAATCCGGTTTCCAGAGATACCAGACAGAGTAAGATCTCCGGTCTTAGGTCTGCTGGGACTTATTATATAGGGTGAATGGCGGTTCATAATATTTGTAGGCCTATAGTGCTTCCTCCACTGATCGATCTTCTTACTTCTGTCGCTTAGAAGTTGTCAATCGTTGTGTTTGATGGGACTCGAAACACGCAGTATAGCGGAGCCTTGTCTTTTGAAGTTGTAGAAGACGTACGTCCTTGAAATATGTATACTTGACAAAGAGCAGTGTTTGTCTCCTTTGCCTTTAATTGCTTTCCGTCCATTCTCCAACTGCTGGGCTTCATTGCCATTGGACCCAAAGCTGAGACCAAGTATCCACAAGTGGCACACTGTGGACCCAATGAAGGTGGCCTTAGGTGGGTGTCTGGACTCTGGATCGTTGTCGGTAACGACCCAAGGAGGTCGCGCAAACACTTTTAGGCCTACGTCTGTCTTTGGGTCCATTCTGATCCGGAGTTTCTTCTGATGCCGTGCCCAGGTTTGGCAGATCCATTCTTTTTTACTGCCGTCATATGCTTGCTCATGCACAGAGACATCACTTCACTGTGTATGCGTACAGACAGTGCTATTTTTCTAGAAAAAAGGTTCCGGAACCGAACAATTATGGAAGGGCTAAATCGAGGAAGAAGACCGAGAAACAACGGGGATGGGATTTTGGGAGGGCCCGGAGGAGTCTCAGAGAGACCTCCCAAAAAAACTCTTCACGTCACATTAAATTAAAATAGTTAAATTATTCTTTTATCAAAATAACAAAAATTATTTTTAATAGCGGAAAAGGTGCCGAAACGCCGTTCCGGAGCGTTCCCGCAGAAAAAAGGAGAATCAAGTTTGAAGTTGGGTTTGAGTTGGAAGATAAGTAGAATGAATTGTGATGAATTTCTGCTCTAAAATGATTCTAGCCTATTTGAGGTCTACTAGTGTTTTGGGAAGTTAGACAGATAACCTAGCTATGCGTTGTAGTTTAAGATCATGGGCATAGAAAATGAATTTAAAACATCGTAAGATAAGTTATATTATCTAATGCTCATATCGTTCAGAATTGTGGAAAATAGCAGCCTAATATAAACGTATAGACAAAAACTGGTTTCCCAATGTGAATTAGTATGATGCATGACATCGATAATATAATTTAGAGTAGCGAAGAAATGCGCTATAAATGTTTTGTCACAAAAGCGCAGAACCGGTCGAGCCCGTGCGATCGGTCGTGTAGCTCCCAAATTGTAGGAGCTTCCTCTTCCTTTGCAATGTGCGCATAGTCTTGGTAAGTATGGATTCTGAGTAATTGCAAAAGTTTTTGATGAAATAGTTGGATTTAGGATATTGTAAGTAGGGTGTGTTGTAGAAGTGTAAGTTATGATATCATTCGGTTATGCTTTTGTCTTTTGAAACAGCGTTTTATACGGTGAAAGAGTAATTTTAGTACGTTCAGTGAGTGGCGTGACTGGAGCCGTCACTGCATACACAATAATTTTAAAAGCGTATATGTTAAGGTATAATCTAAAATTCTGAATAAATGTTTATTAAGCTTCAAGTCTCTACCTGATCGCAGCAATTTCAATTTATGAAATGCCACAAAATTAAAGAAATTACTGAAAAATTGCGCACCACGTGTCAACAATGCAGCGCCACAGTGCCTCCAGTATCGCCCCACTAATTGGAATGCATCGCTTAACGATTTTACGGGATAAAACAGACGTAAAAGAACAAAATTTATATATATATATACACATACATTTCTATGTATGTATGTATATATACCATCTGTTGTACACAAAATGACTGATTTTTTGCAACTCTTACAGAAATGGCACACATGTTTTCATTGTTTAGCAAACGATTATTCAGCATATTGATTTTTGGCAACACTTCTTGTAGCAATCTAGGCAAGAATTAGTTTAAGTTTTGCAGTTCTGAGTACAGTTATAACCAGGACAGTAGTTGTCCAGAAAGCCATGTAACAAATGTGATCACTATTATGTGGGATTTGAGCTGTAAACTGTCAAACTCAAACAGAAACTATAACACTGTTTTATGTATTATTGACAGAAAATGCAGATATTTGTCAAGACCTTAACGGGCAAGACCATCACTCTTGAGGTTTGTTAATTTTTTGCCGAGAGCAAAATTTTGCTTATCTGTGTACGTTTAACACTTTGGTTGCTAGGGATGTGTTAACACGTCCTAAATTGGGTGAGTTCAGATGCTATGGATGTGTATGCATGTCGCATCTCGTGGGTATCGGCTGTTCAGAGTCAGTTCAGCGTCCCAGTAACATTTCTTGCACTTATTAGCAATGGCAGACATGTGCTGAGCTACTTATCGAATATATGTAAGATTATTTTTTGGCATAATCTAGTGAATACAAACCATGAACTGGTCAGCACATTGTTTGTTGAAATGGCACTATCATAGTACTGAAGTGGAAGGTCAAGAGGGACATTATGATACAGTCTACTCATCACACGTTGCATATTATGGCCAGTCGTGAAAGAAACTGATGCGGCCAGTTTGTGAAAAAGTCAGACTGCATTTTTCAGGTTTGGCAAGACTGAATGGACCAACTTTTGTCTTATTACACACCACTGACAAAAAATCATTTAAGTGGAACAGAGATGTTGCAGAAGCCAAGATCGACCAGAAAGCCGCCCCATCATTAGACTTCTTCAAACCTGTCCAGACTCTGTAGTCTGGACTATCTGGATATTATCCCAACAACTTTAACCAAAGCGGGACCTTTTCAGGAAGTGTGTTTGTAGCAGATGGAAGGGCAAGGAAACATGTTATTTTTGTGAAACTTGCCCCTTACAGTGTGTGCTGTGTGTAGTACCATATTTCAAACAGTTTCACACTGAACATGTTTTCTAGGTGCCCTACAGTCTGACAGTAAGATAAACATATAAAAGGAAGTCATTTTAATTCTTTGAACAAGAGTGTAAAAAAGAAAGTAATTTTTTTGGCCTATAGTAGCCGCACCTGGTTGAAAATTTTTTGTGCCAGATATTTTGAAATCTTAAAATACCTATTATGTCATGTCTTTATTAACATATAGCTGAAACACTTGTACCAATCTTCTAGATGAGTATTAATGCACTTTACTGTATGTGCGCACTGCATAGTTATTTTATTTCAGTATTGGCTTAATATTGAAGTATTGAGCCCAAAGCTGGCATTGCACTGATGACAAAATTAGGACACCTTCTGAGTAATCTGTGATTATATTCAGCGTTACCATATTCTGAGCAATGCCAGTGGGTTAGACCATTTTCACTAATAGTTTCCACTCTAGGGCAACAATTGCTTACTCCACGTATTGACCAGTAATTTGTGTTCGCTTTAGGTCGAGCCCAGTGACACCATCGAGAATGTCAAGGCCAAGATTCAGGACAAAGAAGGTTAAACATTACAAATATTTAAAATAAGTACAAACATAAGTTATTCAATGATAAGCTTTTAGGTGATGGATGTTGATAGGTATAGCTTTCCAGATATATGCTTCTGCAGATTAATATCAATTGCCCTCTAATGCTTAACACAAAGCAGTTATTTTTATCAATAATAATTTTATAAATAAAATTGTGACTTTTGTAAATTGTTAATTTTTGTGTGTAGTCAGTTTAAAGCAAGTGTTGTGTTGATGACAAGCTTAGGACACCATCTGAAATGATGTTGATAATACCAAGCGTTACCACATTCTGAGCAACACATGTTTTTATGTATTTTCTGAATAATTTATTTCGGATATTTCTATAGCGCCTCCTTAAGTCTACTACTACTCAGAGGCGCTCCCGACTACAGCATTGGTATACTGTGTCGGAGTTTTCACGCGAAGCGCCACGAGCAATCGCGAGTGAAGGACTTGCCCAAGGTCCGTACGCAGCGGCTAGAGTGGGATTCGAACCTGCAACCCTCAGGTCACGAGGCGCTGAACTTGCCACTGAGCCACCACGCCCCACGATAATATACAGGACTTTGCAATATTCGCCACAAGGACAGAAACGAAATGCTGATTGAATATATTTTCTTAACTTAGTTGTAAGATCATTGCAATAAAAATGTGACTTCATGGCTTTAAAAAGCTGTTTCATGTATAATTTATTTTATAGGCATTCCCCCTGATCAACAGCGACTGATCTTTGCGGGTAAGCAGCTGGAAGATGGACGTACTCTTAGTGACTACAACATCCAGAAGGAGTCGACTCTTCACTTAGTTCTTCGCCTTCGTGGTGGAGCCAAGAAGCGCAAGAAGAAGAACTACACTACTCCAAAGAAGAACAAGCACCGCAAGAAGAAGGTCAAGTTGCCCGTCCTGAAATACTACAAGGTGAATGTCAACTACTTGTTTCATGCATTACACGACTTGTTAAATTAAACTGGTTATGCTGGATGCTGTGATGACAGTCTTAGGACACTTCTGAGTCTATACTCTGATTAGACCTCAAGCGTTACCAATCATCTGAGCATTCTAGCATCACCAGAATCCGTTGATAAATGTACAAAGACTGTACCTTGGTCAGAATACTAATTTAGTACAATAAATTCTAGTTAAACTTCTGTTGCTATTATAATTTGAACCCACTTTGCCCATGAATAGGTTAATTGGTACATTAGATTTTACTTGGTGTAGAAGCAACCATTTTGAATTTACCTATCGCCCTTTATGATGTGGTGACTCATAGGTGTAGACTCTGGGGGGGGGTAGCCGGGGCACGTGCCCCAATGACATGGACTGTACACCCAATGCAACAAGTGTAGAATGAATAACCAAATGCCCCTCCCCCAATATTTTGCACAAGTTTACGCCAGTGCTGTGACTTGTAGAACTTTAACAGTTTAGGTAGACCTTTTATCAGTTTGTTTGCTGCAGTTTAAATGCAACTGTAAAGTTGTATTTCTGCTGAACAAGTCTTTTCTGGGCTAGTTGTTTGCTGTGACGACAATCTTAGGACACTTCTGAGATGTCATTGATTATACTTGAGCGTTACCAAACTATCCGAGCCAACAACTGTACATTCATTGTTTTAGTGTACTGTGAGTTGCACTGAAAGTCAAATGTTGTTATAATTCCACCCATGTGCATAATTTTGCATGTGTTGTGAAGTTATGTTATTATTTACTGTGAATACAATCTTCAAATGCTTATGAGATGTCATTGATTATGCTAAACTGGTAGGCATAAGCAATTGGGTAAATTCTTTTATTAAAAGGTAGCTCGTTTAAAACCACTAGCTGTGAATTATTTTGATATGGTGTTTGTCTCAGGTTGACGACAATGGAAAGATTACTCGTCTTCGCCGCGAGTGCCCCAACGATGAGTGTGGTGCTGGTGTATTCATGGCATCCCACTTTGATCGCCAGTACTGTGGCAAGTGTGGGTTGACGTACGTCTTCAACAAGCCAGAAGAGAAAGTTTAAGCAGCATGCTCTATGGTTGACTTGTCAAACGTGGATTATAACGATATGTTGCTGATGGACTAAGCGATTCAGTTTAATAAAAGAAAAACCTGCTTTCCATCTGGAGTTCTGTCTGTTTTGTTTTCATATATGGCAGACCAAACAAAAAGTTACATGCTTAATGTTGATAATAAATTTAAGCCAATATGATAGGAAAGTAGTGTGGTGTACCTACCAATGAGGTCAAGAAATACGTTACAGTGTAGTTACAATGTGTTTTGGTGTATATTCCTGGTGCAAGGAGAGGCATTGATCTAGAGGGATCAAAACTAATGGTGTGGACAAAATTTTCCAATATACCACCAAGTTTCCTGAGGAAAAGGAAGAAGTTGGGTCGTATCATTGGTAGCGTAGCCACTGAAGACCACTTTTGTCTTCATGGACTGTCATCTGATTGTTGTGTTAAAACTCTGATTTAGACACTTCGTCGCCTGAGAATTATCTTCGCGTATCTCCATTTTCCAAAATTCCGAGATAAACGAGGTAGAAGTTTGGGCCGCGTTTTGCGGAAAAATGAGAAATTCAATGCAATAAGTAGGACACTGCCAAATTACAGTTCACAACCAGACGTCATATTAAAACATCAACATTACATAAAGGATATTGCATTTAAAAAATTAACAATCAGTTGTTTTTCTGAAATTTGTGAAAATTTTGTATAAAATGGATTTACAAATATTACAAACTATCTTTCTGAAAACAAAGACATGAAATGATTAAATTAAGCAACGACCAATTATTACAGAGTGTTTTCGTTAAAATATTCATTTATATAGTCCGGATTTTTAAAAGAAAAACTTTTAATTGTCTGGATATGCGACACTATAGTCCAGCTAAGCGCACAGGTTTATACTGTTGTATCTCCTGCGCGTCCAATCAGCGACGAGCTTTCTGTGGACATACAACAACAGAGACTGCTACACTATGAATGCTGTATGGAGATACGATAAAATGTTTCTGAAAACAGGACATACGACAGTATATTTTGTTGAATATCTTTAAAACGACCTATCGTATCTCCTAGCCATTGAAACTGAAGAAAGATCAAAAAAATTCTGCTACAAATCAACCCTTAACTACTTTTCGAAAAAAAGTGGAGATACGACAAGATAATTCTCAGGCGACGACTTGTTAACTCTGAATGGTGTAGGAGTTGTTCTGGATACTTGTCCATCTGGCCCCATATTTTGTGGTCCAGCATAGAAGGGTACTTTCTACAATAGGTTGCCTACCACTCCTACAAGAGCTTCTTGGGCTTTATTCCGTAAGCACTTGGAAAATCAGGTTGGGATCGCATTTGAAGAGTCTCGTTATGATGTTGTATACTGTAGATCTGTGATCAGTTATTGCCTGAAGGGTGAATTTTAAAGGGGTTTTACTTCTCTTTGTTTTCCTGTGGAAACACTACCTGGGTTAAGTTAAAGGACCAGTCGGAAAACAAACTGGTATAACGGCTAGCAAAGAAGTTGTAAAGCCTAACATCGTAATCATAAACTCTAAACATTTCCAAAGGTCTATTTACATGTATTAGCTTGGCAAAGGGCACCAGTTAATTCAAGAGCACAGCGTAAAAGCGGGATTGTCCAAATAACAAGTGTCTGCTTGCCAAATGCCCAGAGAAGATGGAAAGTGGGTTGTGCTTAGGTAGAGAGAAGGTGAAGGAGTAAAAGCATGTTTTTCTTAGATACCTGCACTTCTCTTAAAAGTTTGAATCTGAATTGTTACAATTGACCAGAGCTGGCGAAGTGGTGGGAAGGATAGGCAGTGGTATAAACTGGTTGTGCTTTTATGTATTTTGAAGATGAATCACTGCATGAACCCTAAGTGAACTATGCATCAGACTGATTTCAAGGCATTTTAGTATTAATTGGGAAAATGCTTTCCAAATGTAAGTTTCTTCATACAGGTCTGGGGTTCAGTTTTGACTGCCAATGATTTTCATCGCATTCTAGCAAAATCTATAGCAATTCTGAAGCTTTTGTCAAAATATGTGAGCAAATTGAGCAATAAAGAAAGTCTAAGCAGTTTGGAGTTAACTTAGCAAAACAAGTGTTAGTTCTGATTTATAACAAGATAGGCTGTTCAGATGTTCAATTTTGAAGCACTCCACATACAATACAATATACAGAAATGCACATGCAAGTCTGGCAAGGGGTAACATGGAGAACTGTGAACAGATTGAAATTGGCAAGTTTTCAGTTTATAGCAAAAGACAGTTGGTAGAAGCGTAAACATGCGATAAGAGTTCCAGATGTAGGGACCAGAACTGATGTGAATGAATGCTGGGCCAAGACAAAATGTGTACCAGAAGCCCACTTCCTACAGTTGATGATTGGAGTGTAGTCATAGAAAATAAGTAGGATCAGGGGCGTAACTTTGGTCTAACAAGTGAGGGGGTACCAATTTCTTACATACACGCAGCGAGGCGGAGACTGCGATCTCTGGGAAGGCAAAACAATAAAATATTGATTGACGTTCAAAAAGTGGGGTACTGGTACACCTCGTACCCGCACAAATTACTCCTATGAGCAGGATGGCAGATTTGCTTGTGCCTTATAGACAAGGAGTGCCAGCCTGAAGCTAATACAGGAAGAGGCAGGCCTAAAAGCAGGATCTGCAGAGTTGACGTGGTCCACATTGGATGGAATATTCGTCCATAAGAACTTCCAATGTCCCGGACGACGAGTTGTGGAATCCAACCCTGGAATGTCGCGCCGTTATTATAGCTTCCTGTCCTTCGTTGCTCTTGCCTGTCGTGTACCGAGCCAAATGAACTCCGTAGGCTATTAGACGCATCTTTTAAATAACAGACGCGTTTCATAAATAACAGACGCCTTTATTCTCTACATTTTGATAATACTGTGGCGTTCTGCGCCCGCCCGGACGCCTGCACTCTCGTTGCGCCGGACGGGTTTCCGTGTGGTGGTGGCGACTCCAGCCCACTGCCCGTCTGGAGCCCCACCAGAGTCACTGCCTTGTCTACTTTCAACGTGAAATGGATTTCCTATCAGAGGAGATTCAGGATTGGCCGCTTAAGAAAGGCAACACTATACCGTTCTATCTCGGGGTCTGACTCTGCTTCTTCCGCGGTCGCCGGATGGGCAACGTCCTGCAGGATGGCCGTCCTTCAGAACAGGGTTCGTTCTCTTACCAGCAGAAGTCTTCCTCTTTTGTGTGCCTTCTTAGTTACGGGCTTCCTCCAACTCTCCACCTGATCTGAACTTTGACGTACCATTCTACATCTCGTGACTCCTGACTATCGCCATTTATAAGGGACACCAAACGTTTTCTAAGTTCAGGGAACAAGGAATACATGTGACAAGTCTTTACGTCATATCGTCCTAGACACCGATCTATTTGGCAACTGTCAATGGCAACTCTCTACGTCGTGTCGTCTAGGCACCTGTCCATACGTCTTCCCACCGTACGTATCTCTCGCTCCATATCCGTGCAGGGCATACCGGCCTCACACGTATATTGTCATGCACCACATTTACGGAGTAAGTTTCCTTACCCGTCTTCTGTGTTGGCAATTATCGACCAACACAGTGATAAATTCTGCTTCGAAAGATAACGGTAAGGGGGTCCATGGCACTCCGATAGTGAAGGTCCTCTCCCTATGACCTTCCTATCTACACACAGAACTTCGTTCCGACCTACGCACGAGGGGGCCCATCCTCGCACTTCAGTCAGTCCTCAGAGCTGTGTGTTACGACAAGCAAATATGTTCCTACCTGGGTATCCGACTACCCGGACTTTCACGTATCGTTTACTCTTGGTCTGATTTAATGTCCCTTTAACCTGGGACGTTCGTACACTTCACCTCGGCACTCTGACTAGCCGAATCTCGCTGGGAAACGCGGTCGTGTCTCTTTCGGACCTGGGTACCCGACTACCCGATCCGAACTTTGAGGTTAATCTCCTCGTTGCGGCGTATCCCTACCCGGTTTACACAACCTTTTATCTTCTCGCTATTCAGAATTAGTCTGTCTCGAGATCTGAGCAGCGGAGTGGGCCCTTACTCCACAAGCCGTATCTCTTGAACCTGACTCTCTGAATCCAAAAGAGAACGTAACAGTTGTGTCTTTTTCCGGGAGCTCACAGAGTCGTAGGCTTCGTTTCTCGGTGCTCACACACGATTCTACTAATGGTATCACTGGGTAAATATCAGTAACTTTACCCCGTTATTGCACACAGACCTGTGTAGCTTCCCACCGTGGGAACTTTCCCGAACATTGGAACAGACAACGGTCGGATCGTCCGGATGGTCTCCCGGACGAATATTTGCCGGTAAACCGCGGGAGTAACTATGACTGCAAGGGAACCAAACACGGTGACCGCGAATGGAAAATTTACCGGTAGTTCCCCGATGTTATCGAACGGTACCAACGGGGTCACCCTCCCCGTACAAATCGAACTGTCACCATCGGGGACTTGCCTTCCCCGTTTTCATACAGACCTGTGTTTTCTCTAACTCTCACGATCGGTCTCTCCCCGAGGTTTACTCAGCCTGTTAAACTTCCACAATCGGGATTCAGACCGGCCCGCGATCTAACGGCAGGGTGGGCCCCAAACCTGTCGAATCGGCGGTCAATCCAATACCCAAGAGTGCTCAGTTTTGCTGTAACTCGGGATCGCACTGGTTAACTTTTTATGGACGATACTTGAACTGAGTTATCACCAATCGGGTCTTCGCCCGCGTATCTCTGACGGCTACCACCGGTCTTTGACCGTGTATCTCTGACTGTCAACAGCGGGACTTTGCCCGCGTATCTCTGACGGCTACCACCGGTCTTTGACCGTGTATTTCTGACCTTCAACAGCGGGTCTTTGCCCGTGTATCTCTGACGGCCAACAGCGGCACTTTGCCCGTGTATCTCAGACGGCTACCACCGGGTCTTTGCCCGTATATCTCTGACGGTCAACTGCGGGGCCTTTCCGCGTGTCTCTCAGACGGTCAACAGCTGGGACTCTGCCCGTATATCTCTGACGGTCAACACCGGGTTTCTGTCCGTGTATCTCTGACGGTCAACTGCGGGGCCTTTCCGCGTGTCTCTCAGACGGTCAACACCGGGTCCTTGCCCGTGTATCTCTAACGGTTACCACCGGGTCTTCCCCGTATGTATCGAAATGTCACCTCACGGGATCTTTTCCCGTCTTTATTGAACGGCCACTGACTGGATCTGCTTCCCAGTCTTTATCGAACGGAACCGCCGGGTCTTTCCTCGGACTATCGAACGGTTTACCAGTGGGGTCGCCTTCCCCGGTCTTTACCGATACAGACCTGTGAGCCTTTATCTCTCACGATCGGTCTTTCTCCCGTATATATCAAACCAGACATCCATCGGTCTTTCCAGCATATATCGAAACGAACATCTACGGGGTCTGCTTCCCCGTCTTTTGATACAGACCTGTTTATCTGCGGGGTCCTTCCCCGTCTTTTCGAACGGAACCAGCGAACCAGACACCAACGGGACCTTTCCCGTCTATCTATCGAACGGAGCCGCCGGAGTCGCCTTCCCCGGACTTTACCGACACAGACCTGTGAGCCTTTATTTCTCACGATCGGTCTTTCCCCGAATCAGCCTTCCATGATCAGACTCGGTACTGCTCGCGATCTACAACAGAGCGGGCCCTTACTCCGTTGGATCGGCGTTTTGCCAGCACTGGTCAGACCGCCTTTGGAGCGGCTGTCACTCGGGAGCGCACTGATTAGCCTTATACCGAACCGGTAACCAACGACACTAAAGCACCGTGTCGCTGTACATGTAAAGCGCAGTAACGCCGCTCTACGATATAAGCAACGCACCGTGAGGCAGGGTCTATGAATCTATTTGCATCTATCTGCAAGCTATGGTCTCGCACGTAAAATATATTCGGGCCTCCATACTTATATACTAGCCCATATATACCTTTTCAAATACAGGTGTCTAAGGTATCGAAATCAAACTATTACACTAAGCGTCGCCCTAGCTCTAGACATTAAATATTGGACCGAAATACGTCTAATATTATTCTAATTAATAATTTGAATCGCTTAAATGGCAAAAACAAGCTAAAACTCAAATATTGGCTTCTTTAATATCACGTTAACGCTACCATTTACGCATCGGCCGCGGGTGCCCTCTGATGCATTATTTAACCGGGTAACGCGTCAACAAGACAGCTATTATTGATTAAACCTACAATCAAGACCTGTGGCCAGTCCGCCACAATACTAAACATGTTTCATAATGGAAGTGACATAATAGGCCTAGCCTATATTCTCAAAGTGAACTTTAAACAATAGATTAATTAATAACGATTAATTATTATTATTATTATTATTATTATTATTATTATTATTATTATTATTATTATTATTATTATTTATTTTTTTTTTTTGCACCCGAGGTAGTTCTGTTCCCTCGGGCTAAGAAACTATGTCCGAAGACTGTGCGGTGGGTATCTGGAACGACTCACTCGACAAGGTCATGCTGCTCGAAGGTATTATTATTATTATTATTATTATTATTATTATTATTATTATTATTATTATTATTATTATTATTATTATTATTATTATTATTATTATTATTATTATTATTATTATTATTATTAGTATTATTAGGCTACCAACATTTTCAATGCGCTCAAATTCACAAAAAATGCGAATCTGAGACTTGTATCATAATCAAAGTGACGTAACAATTAACAGGCCAAGTCTATATTCTGAAATGAACTTATATTAGGTCTAATGATGGATTTGTATCATAATCTAATGACGTAACAATTAACAGACCTAGTCTATATTCTCAAAATAATTTATGTGAAAATTGTATCATAATCTAAGTGACGTAACAATAGACCTAGTCTATATTCTCAAAACGAACTTAAAAAACAATGGATTTGTATCATAATCAAAGTGACGTAACAGACCTAGTCTATAGGCCTATTCTCAAAATGAATTTATGTAAAAATAATTTGTATC
This sequence comes from Allolobophora icterica, assembly GCA_963556255.1. Classification (NCBI taxonomy): domain Eukaryota; kingdom Metazoa; phylum Annelida; class Clitellata; order Crassiclitellata; family Lumbricidae; genus Allolobophora; species Allolobophora icterica. The sequence goes on along the minus strand of OY744608.1, from coordinate 28,701,385 downwards.
ATAATCAAAGTGACGTAACAATTAACCTCGTCTATAATTATTCTCAAAACGAACTGAAATAACAGTGGATTCGTATCATAATCTAAGTGACGTAACGATAGGTCTAGTCTATATTCTCAAAATGAACTTTATAGGCCTATAACAATGGCCGGATTTGTTTCATAATTGAAGTGACGTAACAATAGGCCTTTATTTGATCAATTAAAATTTTTAATAATAATTATATGGAGTAACTTAATAATAAGACTTAAATTTATTCTTAAAATTATATTAATAATAGAAGTGTTCAATAATAATTGAAGCTACGTAACGATATAGGTTTTTATTCTCTAAACTAGAAGATTAAAAATGTTGATAATGGGTTTATTTCATGATCAAAGTGACGTAGGCTTCTATACTTAACAATTAATAGGCCTTTATTCGCCAAATTTAAATTTTAATAATAGACTTTTTTCATAATTGAAGCCGTATAACAAGAGGCTTTTTTCTAAAGTTAAATATTTAATAACATATGAAGTGACGAGACACTATAGGCTTTTATTAACTAGGCTAAATTAAAATTTGTAAAAATGTAGGCCTATGTATGTGTTTGCATGTAGGCTATCTGAACAATTATATCGCGCGTTGTAAGATCACAAAGGCGCTCGAACAGATCTTAAAAGGCACGTGCATCTGAAGACGAACTTGAATGTTTTCTGAGCCATTTGGGGTCACTAAAGTTTAATTTAAAGTGGAAGACTGTACCATAAGGACGGTCCAAAAACACGGGGATGGATGTGAGCGAATCGCCGATTGGGAGAGCGGTGTTAACAGATTCCCATATGCGCACTGTTCGTCGATCTGGCTGGTTGGTTGGATACGCAGTGCTTAACCTAGTCCCCCTCTTCTGGGAGGGGAAACAATTAGGTTTCTGGGGAACCAACGAATTAACACAAGATTTTTTCTGTAATTTCATCAATCTTCAAAAAGTTTCGGACTTTACCTTAATTTCATCTTCAAAAATGTTGATGACCTTTTTTTAGTCCCTCGCCCGATTTTTTAAAACTTTTTCTACAGCAATTACTCTCACAAAAAGGTTGATGACCATATTTTTAGGAATTCAGCTCTCGGGGGGGGGTTGGTAAAACATGTATACACATGTCTCCTGGGGTGGATTTTCCCTCCCCTATAGGTCTCTGCATTGTAATATTGCTGGCCTCGGGGGGGAACATCAATCCTGGGGGACATCCCCCCAAGACGTCTAGATTAGACACTGTTGGATACGGGACGCAGAGCGCCATGATTTATTATGGGACCGAATCGACCATCGGTGCTCAGCCGAGGATCTTGAATCATGTAATTCGATCCTCAACCGGAAGCACTGTACTGTTTCTCGCATGTGAAACATCGACAGTTTTTACAGATTGGCCACGACCAAGGCAGCTCAGTTAACGACCGACTGAACCTGACGGATTCTGACCTTTGGCAAGCCTGCAAGCACAGCCTTCAGAGGCGGACCTACTTTTTTTGGCCCTGAAGCTAGAACTGTTACACTGCTATGGGCAGCTTCGGCAATAGACTAATTGTGCACTACAGTCTACAGTCTGAGTCGCTTCTGGGGCTGGGAAGCTTCAGCTTACTTTGTAATTAGTTTCACAGCAGAACCGCCACTGGCTAGACTTGAAATGTACACTATTACTAGTTTTAAAACGAAATTTGAGCAAACTTTTATGAAGACATAAACTAAACTAGTAATTGCAACTCGTAAACTGCATTTTTTGCACAGAAGCCAGGATACATCAAAAACAATTAAATTCCACTTTGATCTCTGGTCGGTCAATTCATAGTCAAGGCGTATCTTGCCAAAGTGGATTGACCTAGATTTCAAACTGACTGATAAGATGTATTGCTAGTCACACAGCTTACTACAGAGAAACTAAAGATTTCAATTCTAAACTTACAGCAATTGTGGCGTGAACAGCTTCTTGTCTCGACTGCTTTATATCAGTTCTGGAAAGTGCAAGTTCCAATTTACGCCAGTTTGACGTGAAATCATGTAAGCTTATATTGCAAATTTTAATACACAAAACTATATAAAAATTAATTTTAGCAAAGTTTTTAATTAAATACTAATCAAAGCCACTGAAATACAAAGCTTGGGATTCAAACGTCATCATTGCAAACAAACTTGTTAATGTTGCAATTGCAGACTTTCATTTATCTACTGCCAAACAGATAACAATCATTGATAAGCACCTGAAGAACTAAAAAGAAACTGAATTCACAAATATACCATCTACATGTACATAAGGTGATTCACACAGGCAAATTATAAACTTAATGTGCAGTGTGCAAGTTGGTTTAAATGCTCTGCAAGAGCTGAACACCACAAGCCATTTCTTCCACAACGAGGGACCAGCAGAAAACTGTCTAGCATTGTTTGGGACAAAGTCTCCATAATAATTCCCCAATTATATTCTCATCTTCATCCTGCTATGCACGATCCACTCGCAATTTTGTGGGACTGCGCGTTTCAAACATTTTCATAATAAATCATAACAAATAAATCACCTTCAACAAGATCAATAACATAAATGAAGGTTTCAGCCCCCAAACTTTCTTAATTAAGGTTTTGTATCGATGACCAGGATAACTTTAAGCATGGTGTTCACCTTCAACAGTATATTTAAGTGCCTCAGCAAAGCCTGTAAGCAAGCAGAATAGGCACCATGCTGGAATGCTTATAGCAAAACCTCGCACGTTTCAATAAACCATGCATTAGATCTGTACGCTCTACAAATTTCTATACATTCAAAAGCTACATCAGGTATATTTTAATGATTGAGTTCAGTGGCGGCGCAAGGGGTGGGCTAGGGGGTGCTTATCCCTTCCAAACTGTGGCTCAGCCCCCCCAAACAAAACGCTGGAAACCTCTGAAGCTTTGCAATGCTTACAAAGGAGGAAGGGAGAAAGGGAAGAGCTTAGGGCTTCAGCCCCCCCAAACCTGAAATCCTGGCGCCCCCACTGATTGAGTTCAGTGAGTAGCATGGTGTGGTGAGTAGTAACATGGTTAAAGTTTCTATAATCCAATTTTTTTAATCAATATAAATATCAATACAGTAAACCAATTACTCTAATACATGTAGAGTAAACAAAAAAAACCAGAAGAATACCTTACAAACTGCAAGAACCATATTATAGGCAATCCAAATCACAGACACAACACCAGGCTACCAATCAATCAATCCTTGAAATAACAACTGACTACACCAGTCATAGAATACACAAATAAGTCAGTAATAATTGTCTGCACTTGGCAGAAAGATAAGCCAATCAAATCCAAGCGCCTTTAGAAATTGACAGATTAAGAGAACTAAAATTCTCACAGCATTCATCACAAATCTTCCTTTCCACAACACACTTTGCTTTATATCATTTTTGCTTGTGATCTAAAATGAGTCGATCTGCATTTTCTTATTCACATTTCATGACAACATCTTGCTAAACTTCAACAGTAACTTTAAAATGCATCAACCCTTTCTACACAGATATTTGAGTTGGCCTATTGTCTGCACATATCCATCAGTAGTTTGCAATTTTACAAAATTAACAACAATCTTGATTTCTTATGGACATGTACATAAGGTAACTATAACAACTTACTTAAAAATTCTCACCATTTTCAAATTCAATGAGTAAACTGTAGCAAAGCAGTTCCCTAAGCTAATACAAAAAGGCAGTTACATGCACAAAGCATATTTAAATTCATGTTCTTACCCTTGACATACAAGGCTGGGTGGACAGTCTTCCTTTTTGTCATCTGCTTTCCCACTTACAATAGTTGAGGTGCTCGTTTTAAAGCCAAATTCACAAGGAGTACTAGTACAGCACTGGTCTTGGTAAATCTGGGTTTCACTAAAGGTGTCAGTTCAATTTTTATTCATGTTATTTCTGACCTGGCAAATATTTGAACATCTTACCTCTAGGTTGATAGCACGGTATAACATGTTAACTGTTAGACTATTGTGAACCATCAAAGTAAACTGAAAAATGTACTTAATGATTCCTTGATTTACATAGCAAATAAGATTTTGCTGAATTTTGGAAATAGCTGCATTTAGTACATGAGATTTTCACTGGAATGTTAAAATCTAGACTGCCACTGTTTGTTTCCCTGCTTTGCCTTTGAACTAGCACTACGTCGATGTAAAAATGTTTACGAGCAATTACACATTCTGTCAATTCATATTTCTTGAACAGCTGTAGATTTGACTTCTGAATTTTTCTCATCAGTATGAGAAGACTCTGGTGATAAAGTTTCTTCTGCAGACTGCAGAGGAAGCAAAGCTGATCCGACATTGAGACAGGTGACTTCTTCTGACTGAGATTGAAGGCCTTCTGGTTGACTCAGAGTCGTTTCAGAGGCTGATTGATGAACTTCTCTAGCTGCTAAACCTGCAGCTGGCTCTGGCTTCAAGGCTGATAGATCCGTTACTAGTTCATGTGGCTTATCAGTGGGACCACATGGCTCCGAAGCAGTAGATTGTGTTGCTGTTGCACTGGCCTCTGTTGAAGTGTCAGTTGCATGAGATGGCTCAGAAATGGCAGACAGTGTAGCTGTTGCATCTGACACTGCAGAAGTGTCAGCAGGACCAGATAGCTCAGAAACAGCAAATTGCATTGCTGTTACACTGGCCTCTGTTGAAGTGTCAGTTGCATGAGATGGCTCAGAAATGGCAGACAGTGTTGCTTCTGCACCTGGCACTGCAGAAGTTGCATGAGATGGCTCAGAAATGGCAGACAATGTAGCTGTTGCATCTGACACTGCAGAAGTGTCAACAGGACCAGATGGCTCCAAAGCAGTAGACTGTGTTGCTGTTGCACTGGCTTCTGTTGAAGTGTCCGTTGTACGAGATGGCTCAGAAATGGCTGACAATGTAGCTTTCGCATCTGACATTGCAGATGCTTCAGGAGGATCATTTAGCTCAGAAACAGCAGACTGCATTGATTCCGGTTGTGAACAGATGAGCTCAGCAGGAACAAATAACCCTGAGTTGGGCTGCTCTGGGACAACCAGAGGAAACTGGGATTCACCTGATGGCTCAACACATACAGACTGCAGTGGTAACTCCAGAGGTGCAAATGCTGTGGAAGGACTAATATCAGCAAGCGAGGAAGACGGCTGGCTCTCAGACGAAAGCCCTATAGTTGTATCTTGCCGTAAATCATTGCTGGTTGATTCGGCAGCTCTGGAAGACTCTGAACAGGACTCCTTCTCATCTGCCGTCGTAGTTGGATAAACCCTTGCATCAGAAGGGGATGGATCCCTGGCCACACTTCGTTTAGATTCAGTACATGACTCTTCAGCTGCAGGCTTCAAATCAAGCTCTTCTTTGGCAGAGGGATCACAGGCTGCAGCAAGAAGACTTGATAGAATCTCAGCTACAAAGATAATACATGTATCACCATCATCATTAATGCTACAAATCACAGACAAACACTGAAAATATAGAGCTGCCATAATTAAATTTAGAAATAGAGCATGTGACTGCATTTCGGTGTGAGAACTTATTATAATTTTAATTCAATGTGGCAACAGTTAAAAAAACCAGATGTTTACTAACACTGTTCAAATGGTGATTCCACAATGGAGCAGCTACTCTGGAAACCGGTATCCAAATTTGAGAAACTTGGCCGCTGCTTCATTGCCATCCAATCGTTTTCCATGTGATGGCGTTCCTGACTCTCAGCATCCACCTGCTCTGACCAGGGTATGTCAGCAGTATCATCATCAATATTCCAGTTTGTCCCATCAGGATGCAGTGTATTCTCCTCAATGAACCGATCAATCGATTCATTGCTTTTGTTGTGTTCACCCCCAATTTTTTCATCGACATCTGCCCAGGATCCGTCAGTGTCTTCCCACTCATCATCATCATCATCATAATTGTCAGCTTCGTCACCAACAAATTCAATCTGTCTTGTGACAGCTTCGCTCTTGCTAATGTCCTTCTTCGGCGGACTTACATCCGGATGTCTTTCTTCGACAACAGGTGACACTTCGTCAGAATCGCTCTCAACTTTCTCGGCAACAATCTCTTCCTTATCTCCAGGTGTTGTAATGACAGCAATTCCAATAGTCACTGGTTCATTGTCTTTTTCCACCCATCGACTTCCTGTTCGCTTGCCTTTTGCAGTGATTATCTTCCTATTGGCGCTTTTCCCACGACTTGCCACTCGTTCTTTTGAAGGAGGCAACAGTCGGCCGGATCCAATTCCCTTCTTGGGACATTTCACAAACTGATCACGGGCAAGCAACTCCACTTCCGACTTAATAGGTCTTTCCTGTCTGCTCGGTGCGTCATTCTGAATGACACGTATGATCGAACGAACACCGTTTTCGGCTTGTGGTCTGTTTCCAACAGTAATGACCGTAGAATTCCTAGGACTGAAATCTGTGTTCTTTGAGGACGGTATTAATTCCGAATCTGTTGGATACACTTTAAGGTCTGCCCCTGTTTTTGGATGTGGCCATTGCTGTTGACTCTGAATAGATGCCACAGGCCTCTGTGCATTTGGCCAATTCCTTGGGCTGTTTCCACCAACGAAAGAACCCCGTGAATTGGCCTGCGCCAATGCAATGGCACCGGGCCTCGAATCTTCTGGACTTCTCCTAAACCTGGGTGGCGGCTCTTGAACCGTTGTTCCAAACTCCCGCTCTGGAGTTAATCCTGCTCTAGGAGACGAACCTCTTAGATCTTGTTTCGGACGACCACGACCTCTACCACCACGATCTAAAACAATTTAAAATCTTGGAGATAAAAAAAAACTGTAAATCAAATGTGTCTCACACATTTTATGGGCCATCCACATATTACATACACAATTAGGGGGGTCGGATTTTGGCGATTTTGCGTACGGGTGCGAACGGGGGGGGAGGGGGGTAAGAAAATGTGTACGTACCCAAAATAAATTTCTAATTATGACGTCCACATCAGCCTATTTATAACTCTGTATTATCCTATAGTCGTCCGATGGCATTTTATTACATTATATAAAAGCCATGTGCAGTTATTCTGTTCTGTGAACGAGACACCTATAATTTGGCTATATTGGCCCTTCACTCATCCTTCAATCTGGCCTAAAGTGCAGACAGTCGGGCTGCCGAGACACTTTCTGCAGCTGGTCTCGGGGGTGGGGGGTGTGCGTCAAGTGTACGTACACAGGGGGGTGGTGGAAGAAAGTACGCTTGTGAACAGGGGGGAGGGGTCCAATTTCCCCGGATTTTTTTGTACGTAATATATGGATGGCCCCTTAACACAACCGTTCTAATCTCACACATTTTAACACAATTGTTATATATATATATATATATATATATATATATATATATATATTGCTACTTAATGTCTAAAATGTATGCATATAACTTTAGGTTGGACAATGACTAAAAATGTCTAACTGAGTGCATAGTTGCATTACTGCATTTAGCTGAAGTACAAAATAAGTTTAAGAAATTTACATTGGGGACAATTTTCATAAAATAAATATTCTATTATTGCTCCACTTTAATTTGACCATAATGTAGCATCTTCATTCCATTAAACTGTGAACACATTTTCATTACCATACCTGCAATATAAATATGTATATACAACATAAATTTGTGTTTTTGTCAAACTCTTTTATCAATAAAACTTTTGTTTGAAGCTACATCAGTTCAGTCTTATTCACTTTTTACAAGTTTAAGATTTTATGGTATGTTGGCACTGTTTCATCATGTCCACACTATTGTATGCCATTCGAACTGTCCTAAAAATGTTTGTACTCACATGAAGTGCCTCTAGAATATGAGTCGCCAGAGGAAGGAAGTGCATGAGGCTCTTCAAGTGATTGCTGGCCCGCTTGTCGATATGAACGTTGTTCTTTCCTGATGAACAACAAGTAATAAGCATAATTTTAAGGCTCAATCAAGTAACTGAAAGGCTTGATTCAGTTGCCAAAAAATGACTTTTTATTGGTTCCAATTATCTACCACCAAGCTACTCAATATTCTAAGACTAGCAACTTTCAGTTTGCTCTCTTCTACTGCTGTGATAAAATTTAAGCCAAGAAATCAGTTCTGAGCATGTGCTGAAGTGAGTGTAACGATAAGATTTCTAAAACCAGAGAAATGTGGCTTACTGATTTTCTGCCTTGTCACGATCCCACTCCCGTTTCCATCCTTCATTTGTTTTTTGTCGTTCAATTCTTTCACGATCAATATTTTCTCTTTCTTTTCTCCAGTGGTCATAACCTGCTGTATTTTCTTCATGTAGGCTGTCATCTCCATTATATCTGTGTGGTTGCCCAGAAAACTGAAGACAAAAAAGAATAACAGCTTAGTACCTTTAATTATATGTAGTTAAAATGTCATAAATTTGACCAAACTACTGAAAAATGCGATTCAACAAACTTAAATGTTATTAAATGCATATATAACAAACATTTACAATCAGTTCTTGTTCTTTCAGATACATCCCCATATTGCATCATTTATTTCGAAATATTATCAGAATTTATGTAAAAGCGAAGCTTTTAATTTCAATGTTCTTTTTAAAATTCTGTTTTAGGCAATCTCTCTGTTCACTTGAACAAAGACTAAAAGAAATTTAATAATTCTGCCAAATCAACATCAACTGTTTTACTTATATGCTTTCTATACATTTTTCATACCGTTCAACATACCTTATGAAACACCTGCTTATAACTTACATGTGGACTCACTGACCTGGTCATGTCTTGGATGATTCGCCCGAGGCCCGCTATTTCTTGGGCCAAGGTGACCTCTAGGATTGCGTCGGACTCTCTCGCCTACTGGCTTATCGCGCCCGTGGTCAGCAAGGTAATTATATACTGGATCTGGTGGTGGGCCCTGAAAACATGTACAGGAAATATGTATTATAATCACAGCCATGGTACTCAGGACAGTGGAGATTGAGGTTTGTATAAACATGCTGTTATTGTACCTGTATACCACACAAGTCAGTTACCTTGTATATTTTCCACATGAGGAACACAGTAGCTACACAAGGCCCATGTGTTAGTGCTGATTTGAATCATCAGATATCTACCCGCTTATTCAAAGTCTAGTTATTATAGCCTGCTCATGCATAATCCAATATATACACATGTATGTAGAATCAACGTTCGTTTTCTATGATTTACAGAGGTCATTAATTAATTTTGTATAATTGAAAAGGTCATTTGTGTTGTCTTTTAACAAAGTATTGCAAAAACAAGATAGTTGGTTAGTTACTGTTTAACTAACAGTAACTGTTTAATAACAGTGAGTCATAACAAAGATGATTAGCATTACCCTCCTCATTTATCCAGGCTTGGGACTAGCACTACCAGATTATGGGCAGTGGTGGACTTATAAACCAGTTAATATGGGTTGAAAGTTGACTTAATAAAACTTGTTATACCTTCATCTGAAAAGACAAATAGGTCAATGCCTTTGTTTTATGGCATTAAAATACCCCAAAATTTTATGACCTGTATCTGATCACAAATAGTCAAGATCACAACACTGCATCAAACAATCACAATTAATTGCACCTCATTATATCCATGCTAGAGCTGTACCGATAATGCTTTTTGCCGATTATTCCGATACCGCGTATAGCCGATTATTGTAATAGCCGATACCGCGTATGAAGCCGATTATTTTATTATCGTCCAAAAATTATGCATACGACGTTGTATAAGGTCTATTAAGGAGTTTCCAGTCCTGTGTATAATAGGTCCTTGGTTTCTACTGCGTCCGCTAAATAGTCCAATGCTAAATATAAATCAATAATAAGAAACAAGACATAGATACTTGTGCTCATTTTTCTATTTGTAACGATTATTGTGCAAAAAACGTCAACTGTAAAATAATTTGCATCGGCGCCGATACTTTTTTGCCGATACCGATTATGCCGATTCCTCTAATAATCGGCCCAATTACGAATGCTCCCGAATCCCGATGCATCGGTACAGCTCTAATCCAAGCCATAAAAATAGACACAATTTCAATTTTATAAAGAAGGTACAGAAGCACAAAGCCAAGTAGATAAGAAACTCACATCTTCTAAAATTGACGCATATTTAGAGGAACCTTGTTGCCTGCTTGGAACGGGCTGTTCCTGCGCAGTTCTGGATTCACCTCTCTTCTGCTGTAGAACTTTCCGTAAATCTACCTGTTCCTCAGCTCTATCTTCAGTAAACCTCTGAATTACATTTAATAAAAAATTATTAATTTAGTTTTACCTTGCTAAGGTCATTACAGTATATGCATCATACAAAACACATGTCAATATTGTCAAAAGCACTAAAGTTTCTTCATCAGTTCCATCGGCTGCTCGATGAGTGGCATATTATGCACAGAATTTATAACCTTGACCCTTAAGCACTGAACACAGATCTTCCACTCCTAAGCTTCACAGCTCTCACTATAGTATTCTACCACCTAATATATAGACCCACTGGCCAAGGCAGGCTTAATTAGTCAGTTCATAATTAACATTTAATCAGGATTCGCTTAAGTTGGCAGTGCAACGCCTGGATAAAATCTTTGTCTATCCAAATACAATTGCATGAACCTACCTGGGAAGCATGGCCATTGGCCACTGATATCAAGAAAATATTCTTACATCTGTTCTTAGAGGCCAAGAATCATCATCGTCATTAAATGTGCTTGCATTTTTTAAAGAAACTGCACATCCCTCGCGTTCAGCCCATTTTTTGTCTTCTTCTATTTCCTGAAAAATTAAGAAATATCCATTAAGATTTTCTTAGGATGTATAATGGTAAGCATTGTTATTGTACTGTCGTAGGCGATACTACAAATGGCAAGTAAACAGATTTCCTATTCTGAAAACATAATGCTGTTATAGTGTTATATAAGTAAGTAAGTAAAACTTCATTAAATGAACACAATCATTTCATATTTGTTCTCATGACTTCTCCAATATCAATGCTGTTAGTTTTATTTCCAACAATGGGCCTATATAAAGTTTTATGCTGTTAGTTTCCAACGACAGAACTATATATAAAGTTAGGGCCTTTTAAACTTTATTATATTACATCATTTTTCTTGAATTAAAGCAATTATAGATCTCGTAAACTGCCAAGCAAACTGCACCAGTAAAAATTTCCATTTTCTTATATTTATAATCAAATGATAAGTTATCATAGACAACAATGCAAAATTAGAACCTGAATTAATCTGAAAAATTTGTCAGCAATGGCACACATAAATTACTGACAACACATGATAAACTGCAACAGAATGAAACATTGAACATGGATCATATGTAATTTACCTTAAATTTTTTCATACGTTCTTCATTCTTTAATTTCATCATCTGTATTTTCCTGTCTAAAAGTGCTTCTCTCTCCTCGCGTGTTAGCATTCCATCATCGTCCTTCTCCATTGACTAGAAATTTAAATATAAGGAACACAATATTGTTAAAATCTGTCGTTATAACAATAAAAACTGCAATCTGCTGCTAAATAAGATATTATAAAAAAATCCTCAAACATATGCAGCCATAGAACTTTTATCCATTGACAAAAACCTTGACAATAAAGCCATATGCTTGAAATTTACCCATGAAATGGAGAACACAAAAACAATCTGACTAGATATCACTGAATTAAGCACGAAAAGTCCATCACCTGCTCAGAGTACCTCCACGTGGTTGTTTTGTTATGCTAAGTACTAGGAAATAAGTAGCAAGCATGATAAAATAAAACCTTGCAAAGTAACTCCAACAATAGTTAAGACAACATTCATAACTTTAAAATGGGTAGCTATGATAACAAATTAAACACTGAAAAATCACAAGAACTGATAATTTTGGTATAATAGTTATTCACTTAACTAGACTTCAATATTCTCAGTTTCCCCATCAGTACTGGCACTCACACACTTTCATCTGCCTCATACTCCTCTACTTATCCAAACTGGTCTCACCTTTTCAAGAAATCCTACCCTAATCCATACAATCCTCCACCCTCCAGGCTTTCTTGTCCTCAGCAAAACCCACCTTAGCACTTGCTCAGTCTCCTCTCTCTGGTCTGTCTGGCAACTGAACTTCAAACAACACAGGACATCTCTGGAAAATCTTGTAACAGGTTTTGAGCAGTTCTTTAGAAATTTGAAGTTTATGATTATTAATATTGAATATGTGAGAAGCACCAGTGCTTGATCATTATTTGATCAAAATAGTGATTGAATAAGTAAACAGAAGACAAACAGTATGAGTAAAGTAACTCTAACGAAAGAGTTATGACAACATTTGTAACTTCAAAATGGGTAGGGCCTATATATGTTGTGAAAAATCACAACAGAGCAAAATTTTGGTATCAAAAGATGTAGGTGTGTTTAATACTATTTATTCACTTTTGGTATCAAACAACGTCTCCGTTTTCGCCCGTAATAAAAGCTGCTAGGAGCAGTAATCTGCGCTCTATGTCTATCACTCTGTGCTGTTCTAGGTACAGTTCTATGGAAAGCATTTCCACATGGAAAGCCAAAGATCACCGTTCACTCTGGTGCTCAAGGTAATCATGGTTACAGTTAAGAGGAAAAATGTCTATAGGAAGCAAAAAAGAATGCAAGCACTTATTGCTTAGGAGCGTATGGAGTGATCTTTGACGCTCGATCTTTGAAATGCTACGAAGTTCGTTTATTGACATCGAAAGATGGCATAATAAAACACTGCTAAACGCAGTATAATTTTGCTAGATAATATGCAAAAGTTACGTTGTTTACCTGTCTGACTTCATGCGCCATTTACGTAAAGTTGAGTTTTGGTCGTAGAATCACTGAGTAATCGGCGTTTGGAGCAACAAAAATGTATAAACTTACCCTTTTTTCACAGACTAACTTATACACAGAGCGCGACTTCCGACTACTTACGCACGAGTAATCATAGAGCTAATAATCTATAGAGCGCTGACAGCCTTGTTGTAACAGCCTAGAAATCATGGCCAAAAGTATTCGCTGCATTGTGGTAATACAGTAATAGGAGAATCCGCTGCAGAGAAGCTTAAAACAGTAGGCCTATAATTAACGACCATTTCTGGAATCGGAATCGCACATTCGAAAATTAATCAAACGGTAGGCCTATACCGATTAAAAGCTCAGTTCGGGGCACCTGCTTTGAAGAGTTTCATCAGGTCGTTGAGTAAAGGGGCTGTTTTGATCATAGGCGTAATATAAAGGGGCTGTTCTGATCATAGGCGTAACATGTGAGGGTACGAGGGGTACCCGTACCCCACTTTTGACTGGGGGTACCTTACGTACGGTAACGTACCCCCACTTTTTAAACAATGCCAATCAATCCAGTAGGCCCAGGGCTGCAGTGGTAAAATTAGAGGTGAGTAGACCTACACGTAGGCCTACGCTACCGGTGAGAAGCGGCGTCACTAGGGCTGGTGTCACCAGGGCCGTATAGCCAGGATTTTGTTTCGGGGGTGTTTTCTGTTTCGGGGGGTGTTTTCTCGTCCTTGAGCAAGCCGAAATACAACCGAGTAAACCGACCAAGGGGTTTGTCGTTAGTAAATGCATTATTTTATTTTTACATTATTTAATTTGGAGGGGGATGTTTAAACACCAAAAACACACCCCTAGCTACGGCCTTGGGTGTCACCCTAAAAAAAATATGATGACCTTTTTTTAGGAATTCGTCTCTGAAAAAGTTGATGACTTTTTTAGTCATTCGCCCTCAAAACCTTTCATTTACCTTATTACCTTTCTTTTTTGTGGAAATTTCATTAGTCAATGGCTATACGGTCTCTAGAGAGGTAAGTATACGCTGTATAGCCTACCCGCGTATACCTAGCTATAGTTTCCCAGATCTGTGCGTCGATAAAGCTCTCACAGGCGCCCGAAATTCTCCCCGCCCACGAACACTGGGAACTGCGTAGATATACGTACACACGCAGCCAGACAGACGGACGGACGGATCCGATGGTCGCACAGACAGACGGATTGACACACAGACAAGTTAGATAGGCCTACTTTTGCATCAAAAGGAAACAGCGTTCATGTCTTAATTGAGCATTATTATAATGGCGCTACAGAAGTCCTAGATCAGGTTAAAACAACACTTCCAGATAGACTGCGTATTTAATACATAGAACAATATAATGACGTGTTTGATTGTCCTTCTGTTGTCTTGACAACCTATAGTGTCTCACGCTGTAGGCCTATCCATAGTGAGCGTGGGCTTCAACTGTGTCGTCACCAATTGTAGCAATAATTAATCAGGTTAAATTGTCATGCCAATTAACTCATTGTTTCTTAAGCTGATTTTTATTGGCTGATGGCGGTTTCTCTTCGACCAGAATGCTTAAATATGGACGCGTCCAGGCTTAAACTCAGTTCTATCCAAGCTTCAAAGAAGATCAGCAGAAGATGAAAGACTACGAAGATCAGGACCTGGTAAGTTTGACCTTTTACTCTCAGCACGTACAAGGTCAAACTTACAAGAAAACCGAATTTATATAGCGCATTAATAGTTAAGAGGCGACGTTGTATATAACATATATAGATTCTCATGTAAAGTAAAGTATACGTAGTAGTTAAGCTTTAGATATAGAGAATATTTTCGTTATCATCTGTTTTCTTAGGGCAGGTTTGTGGGTTGTGTGTTTGTGAGCAGGTTGACCAGCAGGAAGACGTCGAGGTCTCTCGAGCGAGGTCTCGTAGCAGGCGACGGGTGGTCTCGGCAGAGGGGGCGGCCGACAAGGATGCCTCTCGCTCCCGACGAAGACCGACATATCGCCACCGAAGAGGCTGCCGCCACAGCGGCCGTCGCCGTCGAGGACGACGAGGAGGACGAAGGCATAGGAGGAGGACCAAACGCTAGACGCCTACGTCGACCCATCCGTCCGTCCGTCCATCTCAGTCGATCGCGCGGCTGCTGAGAATCGACGACCAGCCGCCTATAGTGGGACTTTCGCCGCAGCTAAATTTAGATCTATGCAGTCAGTTGTTCTATCAATAAAGGTTGCAACTGAGATGAAGTTGTCTTGTGTTTATTTCTTTAGAAATTTAGGATAATAACTATAGGCCTAGGCTTAAAACCACCTAACTCCATTATAGCGCTTGTAAACAGGTTTCCAGTTAACGTTAATCTAAGTCCATCAATGCTTATAAATAGGTTTCCAGTCAACTTAAGTATAAGTTCATCAGCACATATAGTCCTAAATAGGTTTCCAGTCAACTTTAGTCTACGTCCACCAGTGCTTATAAATAGGTTTCCAGCCAGTTTTAGTCTAAGTCCATCAGCGCTTATAAACACAAGTGCATTTTGTAAGCAGGTTTCCAGCCAACTTACTTAGGCTATAAATCCATCAGTGCTCATAAATAGGTTTCCAGCCAACTTATGTAGGCCTATCTACCAGTGCATATAGATTTCCAGCCAACTTTAATTCTAGAGTGCTATAGAAAAACCTTTACATTTAGTAGATGTAATTTACATGTAAGTCCATATATAATTGTATATGCTTATTTAGGTTTCCAGCCAACTTAATTCAGTCTGATCAGCGCATACATACAGGATTCAAAGCAACATACCATAGCTTAGGTCCATTGCCTCAAAGTGCTCAATTTCACAGGTCTACTAAAAGATGCAAAATGTGCTGACTTCCGAAGTTCTAAGGCTCCGCCCTGGACCCGCTGGGGAGCTTACGATCATAGGCGTAATGTTCGGGGGGTACGAGGGGGACTTGTACTCCCACTTTTTTAACTGGAGAGTACGTAGCCCCACTTTTCATACTCAGAAGAAACAATGCCCGTTATTATTTTCTCAGAGGAAGGCATTCATTTCAGATTTCAAGACTCAAAACAATTACCGAGCATGATCTTCATTGTGATCACCATTATCACCTTCATTATTATTATTCGGTATGGCGCATAAACGGTCCAGAGGGGGAAAAGGCGTGAAAAGTGGCAACCCCACTTTCTAGACCAAATTATGCCTCTGCTTATGCTCCCAAGACCCATAATCGTTTAGAGTACGCTGTCGACTCCCAAACGTCTGAATTTTTCCATGAACCCCTCTAGCTGAAAAAGTTGCTCACGCCACCGGATGTAGGAAAGCTGGGCTGACCAGAAATAGAACTAACAAACTGCATAAACATAGGCATATACGTGTGACTGGTTAGGCCTTGATTTTAGCCCATATTTGGATATATGCGAGTATTTGGGCTGATTGGCTACTACTTGGGTGGCACAGTTCAGGTCCGACTGGATAAGGGTCATTTTCCTTTAACTTTAATGATGAGAGTGTACTAAGTCACTAGGAAATCAATGCAGCTCATTGTTAAAGTGTTAAATAAGAATACTATTTGGATTAATTCAGCTCAATGCAATTATGTGGTAATCTTAAGTTGCCCTTCTTCAGATTAGTTAGATAGCCGTGCAAGCAGTGCCTTGGGGAGGTGCCTGAATGGTGCTATATAAATGTTACACTACATTACACAGAACAAACTGGTGGCCCCAAGTTACCACACTGAGCTCCAAATTGATTGAAGGGCAAGTAAAGTTAGTTTTCACCATACTTCTGGCAAACTATAAGCCTTTGAGGCGTTTTACAAAGGTATATTATGACAAACTTGATCATTAAACATGACAATGTCTCAAAGTTACACAACGAATTAGAAGCGCATTATGCATTGAAAGACATCAACAAACTGTAAATATGAAACTTGGATTGGCTTTGTATATACGTGCTAGTCATTCAAGTGATCCCCAAAGTATCGAGCAGCTAACGATCTTGTGGGCAACTGTTGCACAGCATTATTCTTTGTTGTCTTCTTACCCTTTCCCTGAACATTGTTTTTTGTCATGCAACGAAGAGTGGGCTGTTTTGTGGGCTTCTGTTGTATGGCTGTACCTTTTGATGATGCTCTAAAAAGGCAAAGAAAACAACTATGGTTTCATTTGAAAACTTATCATAAATAATGCAGCAATTCTCTTGAAAACTAAACCATCAATAAAGGCTCAAGGTTATAGTAAAAGCAAAGGCAAACACTTATGCCATTTTGAAACCTAATGCATTTCAAATATGATCAAAGTTCCTGCACCTGAGTTACCCAAAAAGGAAGGAATGTTTGTTCCGTGCCAATAAAATGCCTAACTCCAAGCTGATGAAGGTATAGAAAGCATGCATCAGCAGTGAACAAATAGACAATAGATTTCAGTAAGCCAGTTGTATGATTCAATTAATTACAACCCCCTCTGATTTGACATAGCGCTCGTGAATAGGCTGGTGCAATGCGGCTGGCCTTGGGAGTGGTGCTTTAGATGTTTGGAGATTACGATTACGATTTGATAGCAAACGTGAATGATGTCTAGCATCATTTTCAGAAAGCATACCTCAGAAGTCCCACTGGACAAGAGTAAGCTCTTTCTGATAAACTGGTGAGCTCTTTTGTGACACGTGGTACAGGATGTGCCAAGTGCCAGTTGTCATGTTTTTCTTTGGTCAAACAGTGTGGACATCTTTCTACACCAGAAGCTGAAACATTTTTCAAAAGTCTTTCTGAATCAGTCCATGCAGGAGAGCTTACGCTAACATCATCATAACCTGTTGCTCATAATTCACAATAGATTGTTTACTGTCCATACACTTCATACGTGATCTCTACCTTAATGATCACTAATATTACTATGGAAACATATACTGCACTTCATAGGAGATGATTTTTCTTCGTGAATGATTGATGGGGAAATCAGTCTGAGTGTTAGAGGATTCTCAAACACTCCATTGCAATGTTACCCCAAAACTGTGACTTCTGTTAGGATAGCACAAATAGTTTTCTAGCACTCAAATTTTGTGAGAGTTCATGTTAATTCATAGTTAAATTTATCTCCATGTTACGGTTGCTGGATTATTTGACTTAACTATGCTCACCAATTGGTGGAGGTAGCCAGCAACATTATGATGTAACTCATTATGCAGTGCAAGTAATTCTTTGTTTTCAAAACACAGCCACTGCTAGTCAGTAGGGTTATTTTACCTTTATATGGTATAATGTATACTTGACTGGTTCATAAGATTTCACTCTCTATATACAATATGAATTGAAATGGCTTAGTTTAGGCCTAATAAGGCTCAGGTCTAAAATGTTTTGCCCATGTGGGAGGCCAGTGAGCACAAGGTAACAAAAAAGTTAAAGTGAACATTTGTCTTAATGTACTAGTTTGTAAGAAAACCATATTCTGGAATTAATGTGTGTGAAGTGATTCTGTGTAAATCAACGACTCTTAATTATCATTTTAAAACAGAAACTGGATTTAGGTATTAAGTAAACCAGTGAAACCTAAATACTTTGGAACAAAAAACCTAACCTGTGCTTCAGTAGAGTCATGACAATCTTGCCAAATGTAATTTTTGGATAAACAAATTCTTCAAATCAAAATTTTTAAAACATGTACAAAACCAGTTTCAGATAAAAAAAAAACAGATCTCTATAATCTGTTGAACAGAATTCCAGGCAATAAATGACAGCTGATGACATGACAAGTAGTAAGTAATCTGTATATGAAACTATTGGGCTCTAAGATAAGTTAGTTACAACTTGCCAGTATGAACACATTTTAAATGTTATTTATTATGAAATACTGTCACAGAACCTATAATGTGCATCATTATCATGTGACTTACCAAGGCCAGACAACAAATTTATTTAACACCTGGCTCCCAAAGTTACCACTTCAAATAGTTATGACTGGTATATGTTTTAATCTTTGTACAGAATTATCTGACTCAGAGAACAGCATAACCATTAGACACAGCTATATTCAGCACTTACTTGCATTCTGCATCATAACAGGATGACCATGTTTTTTTGCAACTTCAAACGACGTATCTCCCTTCTTATTAACAAGAGTTGTGTCTGCTCCATGACTCAAGAGGCAGTTGTAGGCTGCAGCACGACCAGTGGCAGCAGATCCATGCAAGGCAGTGTTACCAAAAGCTGCATACAAGTAAAATCAATTGCTTTGATTTAAACTTATATTTCATGCTTTCTCTAAAATGTATTACCGATGTTCCATGTATTTTGTTAGTTACACCACCATACAACATAGCACATATTGGTTTATTGACAAAGTGTCTTATTCTTATCACTTGGTCATAGATTCTGAAAAAGCACGTGTTTGTATTTTCTATGCTGTCATACTAATGTGTCATTGGGTAACTGCCTTGTTTGCAAATGGCTGGGGGGTTCCCAGGCCTTTGGCATGAAATTATTTTGATGCAATGCCATCAAGCTACCTGACTAGTTGAACTGTGATTGGTTGATGTCTGCAAGCATTTTAAGTACACACCTCAAATTAGTGAGCATCACATACAATGATTTAATATATGTTTTTTGGTCAATGTTTGCATGACTGTTTGCATCAGTGGCGAGTTTTGACTTGCCAGGAGAGAGAGCTTATAAACAGAAACATCAATGCTTTGTGAGAAGAGCATGAAAAAATTTGCACCGTCATGTACTCCGTTGATAATCTCAGTTGCAAAAAATGTCATCGACAGATTTGTTTGTTTAGACACTGTATGTTGATGACTCAAGTACTCTTGTTCTTAAGCTTGTTCATTCATTTAATTATATATTCGCAAAACAAAGCCTGCGCATCTTTGTTTTGAGTTAGTGCTGTTACAAATCGGACATAAACACAGTTTCAAGTCCAATCATTTGACAACTTTGGAAGTCATCGACATTGCATAACACAATTGACACCTATTAGCATAATTGGTAAATTGAGACAGATTTTTTACCATTAGATCAGCTAATAACAGACTGTTGAATATACTTGAACAATTAAATAATTTCACTACTACAAACTTGCAGTAGTCGTGTTATTAGATGTCATAAGAAGTAGCTGCTTGATGACTGTTCACTAAACAATTCTATGGCTCTCAGACAAATGTTTGAAGAAACAAAGTGAAGAACAAAAGTAAACAAGCGATAAGCTTCAATCAAATCAAAGAATACACAACATGTACATTAAGGAAGCAGCTGTATAGAATGAATGAAGACTAGAAATGGAAATCAAGGATATCCAGGGTGAATTAAACACCACCAACCATCTTGAACGTTTGTCTTGGCACCTTTTTCAAGCAGCCAGTGTAGGACACTGATGGCACCATGCTCAGCAGCCTGAAACATACCAACAGCGAAAGTTAATAATTTTCATGGAAAAATCAACATATTTTATTATATCACATTCTCTATCTAGATGACTTAGAAAAAGGCATGCATAACAGCAAATGTGGCAAAAGATATTTTAACCAGTAATTCGAAGACATATGAAAAACCCAGATGATGTACAGAAAAATTGCAAAGCATTACAGTGCTTTGTGAAAACCTCTAAAATGTGCAAAGGCAAACTTTGCCAGGCTAAATGATCATATAATTCAATAAGATTTTAACCTCAATTCAACTGACTGTGCAGATATTTATTTTCAAAATTTATAACTATTTGTTTTTAAATTTGACGCTCATAAAACTTCAAAACTTCAAACCCTTAGATAATTGTTTTTAAGTTACAATTAAGATATACTAAAATTTGAAATGAAAGTAAACTCTTATATTCACAACTTCGTAAGCATAAATTCATAATCACTTTTAATTTAAAATTAATACAGACTAAAATTTGAAATGAAGTAAATAACAAAATTAACATTTATAATTACGGTACAAGTTGTTTTGAAGTCTACCTTTAGCAAGTCTATGCACTGTATGCAGGGTTCAGTTGCTGGGGACATTAGGAGCTTACAGAAAATTAGATTTGGAATGCAGTTACACATACCAGATGGACTGGTGTCTTGCCTTGTGACTGCGTGATGTCGAGATCAGTACCCTGTACTATAAGAAATCTCACACAGTCTAAACGGTTGTTGCTGGCAGCATAATGTATCGCAAGGCAGCCACTGTTATCTGGAAGAATGACATCGCAATCCCTTTCAACAAGGCTTGCCAGGCAGTCAGTAGCTAAAGAAACATCAAACATGTAACCACACTGTAACAGTCATAAATCAAACTGATCAGCATTTTCTGGGTCTTACTGGTAAGTTAGGCAGAGATTTACCTCATCGGAGACAGTAGTCTAGTTTTAATTCAAGAACCTCAAGGAAGTCCTGGTATGCATAGCTGAATTGCATATCTAATTTTCTGTAAGCTCCTACGAGTTCTACACTAGACTGAAAACCGTTCTATTTGGCCGTGTTGGAGTTGGGAGCACCTCTGAGTAGCCACCTTGAACAGGTGCCATATAATACTCGAATGAATGAACGAATGAATGAGTCAACAGAGATGATGAAACTGTTCACAGCTTAGTACTAGTACCGTACTTCTATACTGAGGACAGATGCAAGAAACTTCTTCGTATTGAATTACCTCTAAAGAGAATTACAAGTACCTCCATGCTTTGCTGCCAAGTGAATTGGAAGTCTTTTTCGATTGTCTGGACACTGCAACTCAAAGCCATTCTCATAAAGGAACTCAATGATGTTGTGGTGGTTTCTCATGGCTGCAAGATGAGCCAACCGCCTGCCTTCTTTATCCATCAAATCCATTGATGCACCTTTATAATGCAAGTACAATATCAACAACACTTAAACAGATCAAAGCAATAACCATACTTAAAAATTATGTAGGTTAATTTAGTTTCAGTCATTTTTTATCAAAAGTAAAACAGTTTTACAGTTTTGAAACTTAGAAGATTTAAACTACAGGTAGAGGTTGACAAAAAGTAATCTAAAAGTAAATTGTAAAAACAAACTAAGTTATTTCACTATTAAAAAATTAGACAGAAACTTATAGATATGATATCCACACTATTTTACAGACTGATTTTTTTGGCATTTCATGCCAAATTTATCTTGCACTCTTTTACAGGTAAGATGAATTCGCTATAACAGAAAACTTGTATGCCATTTCCTTGGAGTCTGGCATAATCGAAATGAAGTGTACCTTTGTCATAAAGTGTTTGGAGACACCTGACTTCACCGTTAAGAGCAGCCACATGAGCTGCAGTGAGTCCATCTCTGTCGGCCATGTCCAGCTGGTCAGTGTACTCCACCAGCAGTTCAACCACTTGGAAGTGTCCACCAAGACAAGCCTGATGCAGACATGTTCTTCCAGTTTCATTAGCAACATTGACATCAAAACCAGCCTATTGATAAACAATTCCATGCCAAATTTAGGACAAGATACGCAAAGGCTGAAGTAAACCGCTGGTTCAGAAGGCAAGACTAACTTATGGCAGTAGCCTTTAACAAATAAGTGCCTTTAGTTGGATCTTAAAAAGAGATACAGAATACACGCATACATAAATTCATACACACATAAATACATATCATAAAAACAATACATACTTACATAACTATTGCATCTCTGGTCAAGTACCTGACTAGATTGCTCCTCGAGAGGCGCTATATAAATGTTCAAATACAATTACAACTTTTGTCCAAATCATAGGTTGTTGTTTTGGAATTGGCCAAGGCTAAAAATTTGGGACACCGCATAATTTTGTGTAGCCATAAAATTCCCCTACAAAGTTTTTGATTTAGTGTTCTTCTGTGAACTTACAATAGCAGTAAATAAAATCTTACTGTCAAGCAAAAACAAATAAGCAAGACACTTCACTCAGCTACTTTTGTTAGCTGCTGTAGCAGTCTACAACTAGGCAAAGCAAGCTTCTATCCAAGACCTTTTGAGCAAAACTCATACACATCAGTCCCATCTAAGGCAATATTAGATTTTGAAATAATGAAATCTGACATTTAAAAACTAAGAACTTGGCAGTCAAACCACACACAAATTAACTCCAGCAGCCAACATTATTTCTTCATATCGTTGATAGTGCATAGATGGTGAAATTGATGGTCATAATACCAACATAGCCTAAGAAGCATACCCTTATTGGGAAAACAAATTACCAGCAAGTGAAATATACCACAAAGTTTAAAACATTATTTCTTATCAGCTTAACTTGAGCAGATTTTGGACCTTTCAGTAAGTAGAAGGTATATTTTAAAATTCAGAAACGATTTTGCCAACAAATCATCAGATGGGTCAAAGTGCTCATTAGTGATGATGGCAATTTGAACAACAATGCAAGTCTTACAAATATTACCTTTTCAGCAATTAGTCACTCAGTGGAAGCAGTGGCAGTTGCATTGTACACAGGTTCACAGACACCTGTGCACATGACATACCTCTGCGACTTTCTGGCCATAAAACATTCTTCCAGAACTGGATAGTTCTGAGAAGTTTCTAGTAAACAGTCTGTCTTTAAGACGCTAATGTGCACAAATGGAGTGTTTATCGAATAAACAACACAAAATGCTGAGAAAGAAACAAACACGATGAAGCAACAAAATATAGCTTCTTTCAAAATTTGTTTAGTAAAATAATAGTGTCCATGTTTTAAACAGAGAATATGCAATGAAGAGTGAAAGCAGGTGCAATTTCAAGTTTTTACCTGTCCGTCAACTGATAAAACAAAGGAAATAACAATTATGACAAACTAAGCCAATGTTACAGTAACATTATGGAAGAGAAAATTTAGATAAATGTTTAAGAATATTAACCAAATAATGAAACCTTAATATTTTTGCTTAGACTGCATTCTGAACAAACTGATGCCTTTAACTAGTTTCAAAATGGCATCGTCTATCAACTGTCATGCTTATTTATGCAGCCATATATTTAAGTTAATCAACATATAATTTTTAAAATAGCATCAATACAGCAAAGCAAGTATTTAAAAACACCACAATATGCTGTAATGCTATAATGATCTTAGATTTACCAGTAGGTATTTGAAATTATTTGGAAAACTTACTTTCAACAGTTCTTCAACCACAGCACGTTGACCATTGCTGCAAGCAGCAATCATAGGACTTCTTGAATAGCTGTGTGCATGTCCAAGTGCTTTTAAGGACTGCTCAATTCTGGACTTTTCGATGATGGCCTTCACTTCGGCAACATCTCCCTTCTCAGCTGCTGCATACAGCTGATTGCTGATGCCACTATACACCGGGGGTGCATTTTTCTGTTTTGCAGATTTTGTGCTACTACCTTCACTAGTTTTCCGCTCTTCATAAGACCCTGTTGCCCAATCACGACCGTTATTACTCTCATAATCCGTGAAGGAAATTTCGGTTTTAAGAACTGGTTCAAATGTTTGGATCATGGTCACAGGGTCTGAATCCATGCTCATCCTTAGCACTTTACCTAGTTTGTTATATAACGCAACTGAAGTATTTCGGCGTTATAAAGAAATCAGATTCCTCAAACACAGGAAAGTTTTTATGGTCCCACATAGGCCCTACAAGTTTAAGCCGCCAGGTTCATACTGTATACAAAGTATAATGTGTGTCGATCAGTCGATGGCTCCTACAAAGTGACTGCACGGACGATAATTACAATAATAAACCATGCAGTAGATCGGTTTAGTCTTTATCTAGTGGACTAATCCTGCGAATACCATACAA
This sequence comes from Allolobophora icterica, assembly GCA_963556255.1. Classification (NCBI taxonomy): domain Eukaryota; kingdom Metazoa; phylum Annelida; class Clitellata; order Crassiclitellata; family Lumbricidae; genus Allolobophora; species Allolobophora icterica. Next base: position 28,676,857 of record OY744608.1, on the reverse strand, counting down.
CGAAAAGGCGTTACGTACAGATAGTCTGAACAATTTGTACAGCAATAATTTATCGGACAAATGCCCGTTACCACCGACGCCATACGCAAATCTCGTTCACTGCGATGCGAACACAAGACGCCGCAAATAATAATACACTTCCTGACGTAATACTTCACGTGAAAGCGCAGGCCTAATGTTACACTCAAAGTGTATAGAAGGCCACTTTGTGTTACACTTACATCTGGGATTAAGATTACTAAATTAGTAATCTTAATCCCAGCTAAAATCACATTTACTCGATTTTCTTTGTTCAGAATGTCAAGTTAGAAGAACGCAAATTTGCTCGGAAAGCATAAGTCCAGTTTATGAAATGAAAACTAGTAGGTAGAGTAGGGCCTACTGTTTAGATCCTGTACGTTACATGTCGGAACAAAACTCTAGGTATAAACTGGGACTAACATTTGCAAATGTTAGTCCCAGGTAGGCCTATAAAGTTGTGATTGTCCTTGCATAATAATTATGAAGTATATTTGGTGTAATAATTGTAATTTTACCTTAAATAAACATATAAAGTATGAAAAATTACTATAGAGCTTTTACAGATGTGCGTGGCCTTACCACCTCTGAAACCTGCAGATGAGCCACAGTATAAATAATTACTTAATTATTAATTATTTATACTGTGGTGGAACTGCAATCTGATTGTAAGACAATTAATTTAGACAATGCCACAGTATAAATAATTACTGTGACAATGCTGACAAGCTGCTCTTTCTTTAAGACGTCTATACTCCTGCAACAAGCTGCAACAGCTTAATAATTAGTATGATGTAATTTTGAACAGCATAAGCAAAAACGCTAGAGTTTGTACAAGTTTTTAAAATAAAATGACTAGCTGACGTTGTAAATGTATCTCGGTATTATTGCGCTATAATACTTGGTGCGAAGCTAATAACCTAACTCTTTAACACTTAGAATCTCTTGTTTCGTAAGGGCACGTGGTGGTCAAGAAAACTAATTATTTTATTTTTACGAAAGCAAAATAAGAAAATGGCTTCAGCATTACCAAAGAAAAAATATTATCGTCAAAGGGCTCACTCTAATCCGATGGCAGATCATTCATTCCAGTAGTAAGTTGTTTGTAAAAACGTGTGGTCTAATCTACTCTAAGAACTTATGTAGCGCCAATCTGATTCTGCTCAAGGAAACGGGGTCAACCCGAATCTCCGAAACCCGAATCCCCGAAAACGCTGAAAATACACAAAAGCCCGATTTCCCGAAAACAGTTTCATAGAAAGCGGCAGAACTCCCGAAAACTATTCAAAGTTAAATTGTAAACTCGTACGCGAGAAAGACCTAGGGTGGCCTTGATGTATCTCGGTTTACTGTCTATTCACATGTTTATTTGTAATTTTAGTCTAAAATCGATTTCGGGGATTCGGGCGAAATTCGTTTGGGGGATTCGGGTTTCGGGGATTCGGGCCGCACCCAAGGCATCCGTCGATGGTCGCTATTAATCAAAATTGTTGTGTAAGCCAAAATCCTGAAAACTAGTGTGATCTATGCACCCAAACCACCTGCATCATTACACCTTCTTAGTCGTCACTGAACTATGTTATTGCAGTTAACCACTATTGAGTACTGACAGCACCGTAATATTGTCTCCAATCTATCCAGAAACTGCAGCCCATGCTGCTGCCAGATTGCCAGAGCATCACTTCTCTAATAAAATCTCTTAATGACCAAAAGCCTTTCACTTTACCAACAACTCCAATACTTGCAGTCTTCCTATCTTTGCCATTTTTCTCTCTTGTTGCTCCAATTAAAGGCAACATTTACCAAAGTCATCTGTCTGTTGCCCTGCCTGATCTTTGAATTGTAACATAGAACCAATCTGGCCCGGGTCCGGCCCGAATTCCCGAAAACAGTTTATAGAAAGCGGCTGAACTCTCGAAAACTATTCAAAGTTAAATTGTAAACTCCTATACATGACATAGACCTAGCATGGCATTGATGTATCTCGATATAATATAGAATATAGATATAATATAGAAAATCAATTTCGGGGATCCGGGTGAAATTCTTTTCGGGGTTTCGAGGATTCGGGCTGATCCCTCTGGCCCTACACTTGCGCTGTCATTGACCAATTTTGTTGACTATGCTCCTATGAATAAATTGGTTCTAGAAACAAAATATTTCCTTAGGTGCTGAAAAGATGTGGTGTTTACGATTATGATATTACACACAACACTGCTGCTGTTTCCGTCTTGTTGGATAATGAGAAACAAACATTATTTTAACTCGTGCATCTGAATGTATGTTGGACTGCAATCAAAAGTTCTGACGCACCAACTACAATCTTGTATGACTGCGGTGACTTTGTAGTAATTCAGTTCACTCATGGCTGTGGTTTGAAGTGCCTGTGGACACTTGAATACCATATTAAGTGTGTAAACTGAAATGTTAGCTCTATTCCTTATGCAGCAGTACTAAGGCAACCTGTAACTGAATTATCCTGCTTCATGTTTTGCTATTGTTAATAATGATTTGTGTTTTGTTTTTGAAAATCTTGAAGCCCGGTATGTCCTCAGAAAATGGATTGGTCTGAGCTCTACCCGGCATATTTCCAGCAGAATGATACAAACATATCCAGTGATAAACAGCGACAGGTTGAGTTTGCCGACATTGGCTGCGGCTATGGCGGCCTTTTGGGTAGTGTAATTTGTTTCAATCACATTTATGCATGTTGGAGAACAGCATGGAAACAGAATAGTATTATTACATGTACTGTTTAAGCCTCGTCATTTTCATTCAAATATATGTTAATTTGAAATATCATTGTTTTATTGTGCTAAGCTTACACTGTGAGCAGAGATTTGACATCAGAAACTCGTTTTCAGAATTGTTACTTCATGAAGGATTTATAAAACAGTTTAATCACGAAGGAGTTCTAGAGATTCAAGAGCTGTACAAGAGCAAGAAAGATATCAGGCCTGTCAATGTGACTTATTTATCTGTCATTTCCAAGAAAATAAATCTCCATTCTACCTTGCATTAACTGAAGACAGTATTACTCTGCTGAGAAGATTAACTTGTTGCTCTTACTTATTAATATACAAATTGTTTTGTGAATGTAGTTTAACATGTAGGATACAACTGATACATGTATGTAGATGCAAGTTGTATATCTATGGATCTCTACACAAGCAGAGTGTAGACTTCCATTATTTGCTTGTCCTTATAATACGATACTATTTGGCCATCCAGATTATATATCACATTACCCTTACATGTTGTGGATTAATAAAAAATAAAGTACTTGTACTTGACTGCTCATAGCGTTCATGTTTATGATTTTAGTTGCACTTTCAACAATGTTTCCCGAAACCCTTATGCTTGGAATGGAGATCCGTGTGAAGGTTTCAGACTTTGTGATGGATCGCATAGCTGCTCTAAGAGCAAGCAACTCTGGAAGCTATCAGAACATTGCTTGCATCCGCACAAATGCCATGAAATATCTGCCAAACTACTTCACGAAGGGACAGGTATGTCTAGGCGGATTTAGTATTTCTGCTGGCCATTTATTGTTTTTAGTTTTGATTTTGCGGTTGCTGGAACAATACTGTGGAAGTAGCTTGTTCTTTTGAGTCTCCTGGACGTTTCAAGACTCCAGGGTCGTGGCAACTGTAAGATTCCACCACTGAGACTGTTCTCCAGCTTGCAAGAAATGCGTATAGCTGCTACATGCTGTACTGGAATTTTTACTGGGTAGGGTTACTAGTTTTGCAGTTTCACCTGTTAGAGGTTGATACTTGTACATTATGCTTACACTGCTGTAGAACTTCTTAGAACAGCCAAGTTATTTTCATCCAGGTTATTTCCATTTACAGAACATCATATTCTGTATTTGCTTAAAGGTCATTGTAACAAGTCTCCTCAGAATTTAAATTCATCTACCTTATAATTTAGAATAATTGTTCGATTGATATGTAGTTTGATTTGATTACGGTACTTAAACTACAAGCATCCTAAAATGCCAGCATTGTAGGGTGTAACTGGTGAGACAGTTGAAGATGACTGGTAGAGATAATGTGCAAATAATCCACTTGCTTTACATGTCTACCAATACAACTGATTTCTACGGAGCAATGGGAGAACAAGAATTTCCTAGTGTTTGGGGTGAACAGCTGAAGAACCTCAAGTTGTAATCTTCAGAGCTGCAAGTACTGCACGACTTAACATTAGGGGAACATAACTAACTGCCTACCAAAATAACTAGCACAAAAATGTAACAATGATGCTGGTATATAGGTACACTAGTTGGCTTAGAATTGCATTTGTGAATAACTGAACTGCACTGCAAATGTACATGACAGTATTGTTGCAAAGATAAGCTTTCAGTATCCATTAAATTTTAATTACAACTGAAAGAGAGCTAGGTCATTAATAGACCAAGCTGTGATGTACTTACCTCTACACCAAAGCACAGGTATTTTTACCATCGTGTTACGATGTAAATAAAACCTTCACATTGCAGTCTCAGTTACATAATCAGTTATATTTGTTGCAGTTGTCAAAGATGTTCTTCTTGTTTCCTGATCCTCATTTTAAGAAAACGAAACATAAATGGCGCATCATCAGTCAAACTCTTCTTGCAGAATATGCTTACGTGCTACGTGTTGGGGTAAGCCTGACCAATCCTATCTTTGCATATGCTAATTTTCTGTTACAAAGAAAACTGAAATCACTCCAGTATTTGTGTATGCAAAAATTTTGGACATGCACAGCTTATCCTACTAGAGCGTGTGCTTCTTTAACTTATTACAAGTAGATTTTGTAGGTTCCTTATTGGCAGTTCATTACATAACAAGTTTCATTTCATTGTACATAGTCACAGAGGTTCTCTTTGCTTCCCAGTTCTCTTAACAAGCATATGAAAGACTTTTATATGAGTGTTGTTACTGTTGTATATCATGCTAGTTATGTCTGTTGTTGCTACCAACTGTGGAAATGCACAATTGCTGCACAATGAAGTGGTTTTTCTTGTAGGGCTTAATTTATACAATAACCGATGTCAAAGACTTGCACGACTGGATGGTTGAACATGTCGTTGCTCATCCACTATTTGAACGTGTACCCATCGAAGAAACTGTGAGTGATATAACAAAGTACTTGTAACTGCAGTTACAACACATTTTTAGTAATCAGATTTGATCACGCAAATAACTGGAAGTAGTGTAGCTTAGTCAGAAACTTGCATGTGGTCATTAGTGGCCACCATATTTTGTTCTTCACATTTTTAAAGTTTTAGGTGTCTTGATCCGTTTGCTTGTAGTTTCTAACACGCCAAAATGATTTGCAGCTACATCCACTTTGAAGCATCTACGAGCATTACAAGACCTGGGCCACCAAATTCATGGGCGTGGTGCCAAGACCTAGAGATTTTGATATTGCCAAAGAGCAAACTATGTGCTACTTCTTATTTTATGACTGCATTTCAGCCAAAGTCCTACAATATTAAATGCCCTGAAATGTTGCTGAAGATCCTCACTTCCCAAGTATTCTAACTGTCAACAGAGTAAGCATTTAGCTGCAATAGCCCTTAAGTTCCTGAGCATACTCTTAACATTTAGTTATTTGCTTTTACTAATTTGCAACAAAGAATAGTAAAAATTAACAAACTGCTATTTTGATTTTGTAATCTGTAGCAATTTCTACCACATTGGCTGAAGTCACATGTACTATATTCCTACTTATGCTTTGACTATTTATGCAGGAAGAAGATCCAGTTGTTGATAAAATTGCAAACAGTACCGAAGAAGGAAAAAAGGTAACGAGAAACAACGGAGAAAAGCACATTGCCATTTTTCGACGAATCGCAGACATTAAAGAAGCAGAACCAATAGAAGGTCCTGGAATCAAACCAGATGATGGTCCATAAGTTAAAGAAGGCTCTATAAACCACATGAACAGTGAATTAAAATTTTTGGCAACACAATGTTCATTGTTGTGACTTACATGACTGTTTCGTTTGGTAAAGAATCGAGAAACAACTGCAGCAAACTGTTGAGGCAGACGATTTACGTAGAAAGTACTATACACCATGTACCACAATAACAAACATGATATCACATGTAATACCAGATGTATCTGGAGTTTACACAAGCTTAGACTGAAAGTCTTATACTGCAATTAGAAATTTATAAAGCACACCACTTCAAAAGAAAACTAATCAGAGACTCTCTAAGTGATAGCCTGTCAAATATTAGCCTCTTGCGGGTGGATGCCGGTTCGCATACTTGTTAGTGGCTTATTTAAGAGATTTAAGTCTCTGGCTAGCATCAGGCCTGGATTAACTATGGTTCCACTGGGTCCCGGGACCCAGGCCTACCAAACATCTCATTAATAAGGGGCCTACCATTGGCATTAGTATGCTGCCTTAAAATTTGTTACTATTATTTCAGGGACAAGATAGACTGACAAATTTAACACATATATGAACATTGAGTGTGAAATTGTGCAACGGCTAAATTTTCAGGATATTTCTAACAGTTTTTTCTATTATGAAAGTACGTCGTAAAACAGTTTTAAATTCATAAATATCTGTGCTATAATTTAAATTTCGTCACCACTTATTGACTGAACACATGGGCGGCGATCCGGGGGGTCGAGGGGACAAGACTCCCACCTTTAAGAGTTGGGGACACACCCCCTTCAATTTTGAAGAAACACCAAAAAAGTCCCAAAAATTGTTTTCACCTTTTTTTGACGAGATCGGTTCAAAAGTGTCCCCCCCCCACCTGCCAAACAAGATCGCCGCCAGTGATTGAACATATATTATAGGGGCCTACTATACAAATTTGGAACCAGGCCTACAAAATGTTAATCCGGCCCTGGGTGTCACAAAACTTGAAAACATACATGGGCGTAATTTGTTTGGGGAGGGGGTAAGAGGGTACCCATACCCCACTTTTTGGACTGGGGTACCCTATCCTCACTTTTTGAACAATGCCATTCAATATTTTATTATTGTGCCTTACCAGAGCAGAGATCGCAGTCTCCGCCTTGCTTCATGTATGCAGGCAGAGTGAGGAATATGTAGGCCTACCGCAAAAGTACGATATACAGGTCATCCGAGAGCCAGACAAACTGAGTCACAGATCAGTTCAAAACTCTTTTTTGACCAGATCATTTCAAAAGTGTCCCCCCCCCCCCATCTGTGAAACAAGATCGCCGCCACTGAGTATACTAAAAATAGTTTGTGTGTGATTATACAGTATCTAGAGGTGAGTACACGCTGTATACCCGCGTGTAGGCCTATACCCTCGTCTACAATCCTGAAAAATTCAAAGTACTTTCAAATGAATGCATATTCAGAGGCGCGTTTACCATTAGGCGCACTAGGCGCGCGCCTAGGGCCCCCAAATCTCGGGGGCCCCCAAATCTCGGGGGCCCCCAAACGAAGGAAAAACTTTTTTAAATTATAAAAAATTAAATTTTTTCGTGTTTTTACTCAAATTATGATATCAAATAACTTCACATTCCTTGAAAATATCTTCAATAACTAATCATCATTACAGTGCCAATATATACTCAAAAACACGGTTTCAAGTTCAGCTCCGTGAGTTTTTGCACATGATAGGCTAAACCAAGGTGCGACCGTACGTACGGTAAGTACGTTATTTTTTTCTATAACGTAGGCCTATGCAGGCTACGGTACGCGTACCTTATCATGCCGTACGTTACCGTACGTTCACATCAGTTCATTACGAGATTAAAATACATAACATTATGCACAAGAAAAGTTAATAATTGTTGGTGATTGATGGTCGCAAACAATTTTAACCATTACATCAGTCACCTGTGGCTGTTCAATGATCTCTACTTTTAAACTTTTAAATTCCAAATGGCTAATATTCTGTCTAATGTATAATATGACGATAATTATAAGATTTAACGGCAAACTTTATAGGATGGTCAGTGCCAGTGGTCATTTTATTGGTAATACTAAATTTCGGTACCGTTCGTAAATAACAAGGCCTGCGTACGGGGAGACATAGGCCTAGGCCTACTGTAGAGCTAAACTGATCATATTTGACGTACGCACGGCGTCTACACCACAGAAACCTTGGAGCAAATGCTCCATCCAAGAAATATGGGAGGGGGATCTGTTAGTGTGTGTTCCACCATAAACGACGGGAGAAGGAAGGTGAGTGAAGGGAAAGCAGAAGGGGAAAGGGGAAGTCGCTCCAATGACTTAGGGGGGATAGACGGTTTGGTGACATTTAATACCGCGACACTTAATACCACGACAGTTAATACCGGTCACATAATAGGCCTACCTATGACACTTAGTCCCTATGACACTTAGTCCCTATGACACTTAGTCCCTACGACAGTTAATCCCTATGAAATTTAATCCAAGGTACGAACTAAACTGTATCAGAACTAGATAAGAAACGGTTAAGTAAAAATTGGGGGGGGGGTGAACGACACCGGTCGCCGCTTGTAGTAGTAAAGACTTCTGCTTGTTCATGACTTGCTTGATACAGGTCAGGAACGTCGACATCGTTGGGTGATGACAGTGAAAGAGCGACTGGAGCCCATGGTGCCAATCCTCGACAGCGTTAGTCGTTCGAGCGTCCTGGGATTAATTGTCTTGGGATTAATTGTCTAAGTGACTAAGTGTCGTCGGTATATTATTGTCTATGGGACTAAGTGTCGTCGGTATTAATTGTCTATGGGACTAAGTGTCGTCGGTACGAATAGTCCGGTATTAAGTGTCACGTAATACGTACGGTATTAAGTGTCATGGTATTAAGTGTCGTGCTACCGGATAGACTGCGTACGCGTACGTTATAAGACTATACTTAGGCCTATATTGAGGTTCTTTGTGAATGATCAGATAAATTTGTGGCATTTTAACGTACGTGTACGTAATTTTATCGATAACGTAGGCTACTATGCTACGCGTACGTTATTCCGGTAAGTAACGTACGGTCGCACTTTGGTGGCAAAACACCACCAGAGTCTCAGATTCTCAGTCTACAAGTTCAGAAGAGCCCCCAAAATGTTTGCGCCTAGGGCCCCGTCTTCTGTAAACGCGCCTCTGTGAATATTTATTCACGCGAGATGAAATTTGCTACACAAGCCGTTTAAAAAGGTTCTACATAAAAATAAATATATGCATGTACAGTACAGATAAAACATTTTAAAAGCCGCCAAAATTCAGAGTTGTAAAAGTAAAAAACTGGAGAGAACTGCGCAGGTGGGGTTCGAAAATCCGTCCTAAGCCTAGCTTTCATAGGCTAGTTAAAGCGTGGTGTTAATTGTTTTCATTATACGTTTGAAACTTGTACCAATAAACGATTCGAGTTTCTTGTTTGATATTTAACATTCTTCTGATGTAGTTAGAAAATTATAAAATGGAAAAAAATCATGTCGCTCACCAGCGGGAAGCGAACCGGGGTTCGCAACCAGGCTGGCGAGAGACATGGGCAACCGGCCACAGCTCTAGGCTATCAGATAAGGGTTAAAAAGCATAGTTATTCAAAACAGTTGATAATGCCTTTGTCATTGCGAATTTATGATGCTATGAAATTTGGATTCATTTGTGATATCGAATATAATAATATTTATTACAAATATATTCAAATGCCAATTTTCAAATTAAACCCCAAAGCCTCTATCAACCGACATAATAACCGATGAACGTAACTTCTACTTCATTATCATTCGATAGATGGCAGACATCTATCAGACATTGGTTCATTATCATTCGATAGATGGAGCTGTAACTTACCAACATAATACATCGTGTCTAGGAGCACTGGACGGGTTACAGTTAGCTTCCGTATTTTTTCGATTTCTGCTATCAACAACATTAAAGTTTCTAAAATAAATTTACCGTGATTTTTCACGGGTTACAGCTAGTCTATTAATAAATATTATATATATACACTTATTAAAACTTTCGATGAAACTTATGTACACCAAAGTACGGTTTGCAGTTGGTTCAATAAAGGATATACTTACTTACTGTACTGTACACTAATCTAATGACTTTTATAGCGCCGTTATAATTACGCAAAAAACACCAATTAGGGTTGCCACCCGTCCCGATTTTGTCGGGACCGTCCCGGTTTCGAGGTAAATGTCCCGTGTCCCTACTTGACCTAGTCGGGACAGCCAAATGTCCCGACTTTCAAATTTGTGCTAATTTTGTCCCAACTAACAAAATGTTGTGGCTTAAAACAAATTACCCGTAAGCCTACTATAATTTATCCAACACCGCTCTAAACTTATAACGCAGGCGAAGTGAAATATCATATATAATTAGGCCTATGACATACATACGTTTGATGAAGGAAGAACAGTTAGCAGGCTAGCTGTTTTATGTTCTGTTCTGTTTACGAAAGATGCATTACAAGTCTATCAAAGAAGCTTATCTAGTATTTGGTATAGTGATTCTCATTCGATACATCATCGTTCAAGTACTTTTCAGTGGCAAGTTTGAAGCACGAGTTCGGTTTCAATGAGTTAATGTCTGCTGTCACAGCAGCTGGATTACTGATTGATGACGGAGATGAGCTTTACAACGAGTTTGCTCACCGTCGAGCAGTTTTGCTGAAGCTTATAAGCATGTCAGACAAAGGTGCAGATCTTAAACGGGTTGAATTTTTATAAAGCAACGAATTGTCCAAACTTGCAAAAGCTGTTCGAGTGAGCAATGCTCCAGTAGAAATTAAGACTCTTCTATAAGGAAAAACCCATGGATTGACGAGCGTAACAAAAATGCGTGGAAGCTGATTTGTATGTGAAAACAAATTACGGAATGACAAGTGCTGAGTTTTACAATTTTGTTTTCGGACACAAACCGTTGTTGAAAGCTGTGAAGAATAATTTAAAATACAACTTTCAACCAAAATCATGATCATCGCATCACTAAACTGCTTGAAAACTTGATCTGATCAACAGAATCTGCATGTGTTCTTAAAGTTAAACAATTTAAAAAACTTTCAGTCAGAAAATTGCAGAAATCAATGTTGGAAAAGAACCATATAATTATAATCTAATAAAAAATTAAACAAAATATATTTGTACATCAAGCAAAATCTTTATTAACATTTAAACACACCCTGACATCACTGAAGTGTTTAAAATCATAAATCTTTATTTTAATCGTCATTTTAAAATAAATTTCTACTTTCCCCAAAAAATTACTCGGTTGCGCGACTTGTGCCTCTGGTCCGACATCGTGAGGTGTTATACGATTTGGGTGCTGCAAGACTGCGTCCCAACTTCCTGGTTTAGAAAGGTGGCAACCCTAACACCAATCGATGGTCACTTATATAGCAATAAGTTTGAAGGGTCATTATTATTACAATTATGTAGAAGGAAATATATTATGGGATCTGATCCGTTCTTCTTAGACCTCAAATAGCGCAATGAGCGGTGGACAACATCTAATCTAATGATTTCTATAGCGCCGTTATCTAGTCGATGGTCGCTGGAGAAGCCCGATCAAAATCCTATGGGCAGCCTAACCTTAAACTATTGCATAGGCCTAGACATGCCAAGGCACGTGGCTGCTGGTCGTCATTATAGTGCCGGGTTTAGACTTGGTGAGGTCCTAAGCTAAATAAAACTTAATCGGCGGCCCCTTGATAAAAAATTACACCAGGTGTCACCAGGCCTGGATTAACTATGGTTCCACTGGGTCCCGGGACCCAGGCCTACCAAACATCTCATTAATAAGGGGCTACCATTGGCATTAGTATGCTGCCTTAAAATTTGTTACTATTATTTCAGGGACAAGATAGACTGACAAATTTAACACTTAGGCCTATGAACATTGAGTGTGAAATTGTGCAACGGCTAAATTTTCAGGATATTTCTAACAGTTTTTTCTATTATGAAAGTACGTCGTAAACAGTTTTAAATTCATAAATATCTGTGCTATAATTTAAATTTCGTCACCACTTACTGACTGAACACATGGGCGGCGATCCGGGGGTCGAGGGGACAAGACTCTCACTTTTAAGAGTTGGGGACATACCCCCTTCAATTTTGAAGAAACACCAAAAAAGGTCCGAAAAATTTTTTTTCACCTCTTTTTTGACGAGATCGGTTCAAAAGTGTCCCCCCCCACCTGCCAAACAAGATCGCCGCCAGTGATTGAACATATATTATAGGGGCCTACTATACAATTTTGGAACCAGGCCTACAAAATGTTAATCCAGCCTTGGCTAGCATGATCTGTACACCAGGAACTTAATTGGCACCTAATCAAACAGGCAGCAGTGGTGAAGGTTCTCACCCAATCAATTCATTGAAAAATGAGCAGGGTCAAGGCCATATGGTCGCTATATAAAGCATGTAACTTACACTTTAAATGTTGCTAAGATCAAAATTTGTCAGTAGGTAAAGAATGCACAGAAAACTAGAAGTCACCATTGATGGGCCCACTATGGTCAACATGCCAAGTACGCAATCAAAGCTGGCCAAATCCAGTGCATGCAACACTGCTCTATGTTAACCCAGCTAGTATTGCATAGATTATGACTTGTGCACACTTTTATTTAGCCTTTTACAACAGTTTTTACAACTATTGGTTGTATGTGTATTTCATGTATCAATACATGATTACACACCGATTCACAAACTAGTCCAGTGATATTACATATGCAGACATATAAACACAGACAGTCTACATACATGGGCATTATCCTTCACTGTATAATGATGACAAATTCAAGCACAATGTCCAGTTTATCCATAAGCAGGTTCAAGGAATGCTCAAGGGCATGGACTTGTATACTGCCTTTTAAGTAACTCATAAGTCATAAGGATCCTCTGGTATGGCTATCTATGAATCACCAAACAAATGTGTCTTAAGCCGAGCAGAAAACGTCTCTAAAACTGTTAAAGATGCTGGTGATCGTATGTCCGGTGGCATGGACCCACAGAAGAAAAGACGTGCCCAGCTCGTGCTGATTTGTGAGAGCGCAGGACCATGAACTGGCCACGGAAAGCCGAACAATCAAACACAGACCATGTAGGTTAATGCACACGTATTTCCATCCTGTGAAAAGTGTGAAAATAAATACTTGTTGGTTAACTGCCTGTGATTTGTAACATAATTAAGAAAAATATAAAGGCATGCAAATCTGTTTAATAGTTCGATGATCAGCATTTTTACGAGAGACAATTTTTCTGTTTCACGACAGCCAAGTAATCTTTGAAGATTGAGCCAAAACTTACAGCTTTACTAATTTGGAACTTTCTGAATTAAAATTGGCAAAACTGAATCACTGACTTTTGACTTCACTCCTTTGTTTAGAACCGTTCTGAACATGAAGCAATGGCTGGGTTATGCAGTGCAAGATTTACTGGCTGTGTGTATTTTGTGGAAACCGGTATGACTTGTTTTCAAAAGTACCTGAATGTTTTGTCACAAGTACAGCTATATACAAAAGGAGCATCAGCCTAAAAGATCTGCACGGTAAAACTGCCGACATGGTGTCGTGTTATCATCAGAAGTGATAACTATACATTTTTAGGGACATGCTTTTGTTATAGCCAGCCAGAAACAAGACTGATCTGTCTGTTCAACCACCTTTACATCCTTAAACAGTTCTCCTATCTTCAGCTTAACCCAAAGATCTTCCACTTGTAATCACTGCTGTTGGCCTGTGTCCCACACAAGGTCAGTTTCTTATTATCTGCTCGGAAGAGGTCAGTCTTCGTCACTTCCTGGGTTTTCGTTTTCTTTTCCATCCTGTCGACTGTTGTACTTTGGAGCGGGCATCTGTTCCCCAAATGCAGCCATTTCCTGTTCCAATGTCATCATGTCCTTGGCCATTTCATTATTCCACTCTCCAATATCACTGAACACGTCTATATGTTGATGCTGTTGGTCTGCCTACAGTACAAAGCATAATACATTTCATTTTACGATATGTGCTAACATTTACAATTATTAATCTAATTTCATGAACCATATCATGCGGCATCAGAATATACATACTTCTACACTTAAATCAACAACTTCACTTTAATATTTTCTTTTTCTATTATTCATTAGTCATTTTCTTGATATTTCTAGTGGCCCAGCACAAAACCATACAGTACTCCAATGGGGGTGGGGGGGGATAAAAGAGTTACAGTGGGGTAGGGGTATAAAGGAGTTACAGAAAACATCTGTAAAAGTGAACTTTGTTTTTAAAACCATTTTGATGATGATAAATCATCCTTAACTTATGGTAACCATGACATTGTTGTCAGTTTAATTCAGCCATTTTGAAAGCACTTGATAGAAGAAAATTTTTGAAATTAAACTTCCAGTCTCAGTGATATATAAACTGGGGGAGACATTCTGTATATATTTAACTCATACTCTGAAAGAACATATTCTGTTTGTCATACCCTGGCATCATGCTCGGCAAATTTTTTAAACATCCCTCCAAAGATGAATTTCTGTTTGTCATTTGCAGCTTTCATTTTCTGTTTGGCTACCTCCAGCTGCTGCCTGGCTGCATTGTTTTCTGGATGCTGATTGAGAAGTGTCGTGAAGTCTTGAAAGGCATCCTCCAGATTGCCTAGATTCAAGTTTGCCTTGAAGAAATAGAAAATGTTTGTCAAAGCACTTATAACAATTAACCAAAGAACAACATAAGCAGGCATTCACTTAATGCTAAATATTAAAACTTGTTTTACAGAAAAATTTGAAAAGTCTCAGTTTTAACTGCTACTTTTAATGAAGCAAAAGCAAAAATATGAAGTTCCTGTCCACTTGTTACTACAGTGCATTGCAGGTAAGATCTCTTAGTTGGTTATGATCCTCAACATCCTGTTAAATTTTCTCTTATACAAGTGGTTACAACTATTACCAGTTATTGTGTACTTCATCTCATTTGGTTAAGACCTTCATCAGTTTATTTCCAGTAATCTTTTTTTACTTGATTTTGTCTCTGACTACCATAACTATTTTCCTTATTACTACATGTTCTCTCGTTGAAGTGATCTATTGTATGCAATCGCAAAGTATGGCTATTATATTACTTTTGGTATTATATTTACAGAGCATTTACTAATGCGTTACCATTCCTTTCCGGTATAATCCCTTGTCATTAGTGGGATCCAACTCTAGAGCAAGGCAACTTGAGTAGAGGGCAGACAAGTCGTCCCCCAGTTTCAGGTGACAAACTGAAAGATTAAGACGACAGGCGAGCAGTAACTGATTCCTCTTCTTGGCTTCTTCGTCTTCCAAGGAGACCTTTATGTCAAGATACTGAACTGCTTGCTTGTACTTTTTCTTGGCAAGATTATATTTGTCAACCTAATAACAGCAAAAACAAACATGGTTACAACATGCCTTCCTCGCTAACTGCAGTTCAGCAGCATGCTTATACACTGGAGACTTACTGTAACACGGTTCATTATGGTGTAAATTCTGCTAAACGATGGTCAGATTCAAAAATTAATTCAGAGCATGTATCCATTATAAAGTGACCTCATCATAAGGTTGTTCTTGACAAGTCTTGCAAGGATCATGTTATACAGAGTTTCTGGCACACCTTGATGACTAATCAGACATAAAACAACAGCAGTTGGCCTAACTCAGACAGTTTTCCAGGGAGGTAATGGATGAATAGAAGGTGAGGTAAATTAACACAAGTATATCATGAGATAATGGGGCAACAGAAGTATGAAGCCATAGAGCACAAAGCAAGCAATTTTGTTGCACGACCCTTAATGCTCCTGTTTGGAAAATTCCAAGACTGCCACATTCATAGGGCCCACTTAAGGCTACTTGCGAGCCAACCATTGCCACTACTGGCACAACACAGCCATGTGTCAACGCAGTGAACATGGCTGAGAGATTAGTTTTTCCATACATTTTAGTACACACTCGTCGTTAAAGCATTAGAGCTCTTCTCATTATTTTAGTTAACAGTGCCCACCTTGAAGAACTCTGTACCTCTGTCTTTGGCCATCTCAGCATACTGTAAGCGCTCATCCATATTCATATCCCAGTGATCTTTTATCTAAAACAATCATTTTATCTTAGTAATATACCAAGATAATATGGGCACCTTTACAGAGTTCAGAGTGAGGCTATTCCAGGCAATTGTAATTTACAAATTTCAAGAGAAACTTATCAGACACAGATGGCACAACCACAGAAAAGTACTTTACTACTATACTAGTCTATCACATGCAGACCATCTGGTGCTAGTTCAGCAAAATGTCCCCTGTTGATTCCTGTTTCTGTTCACTCTCCTCTCGCCTCCTACAACTCACCCTCCTCAAGCTCCCTTCCTCACCTTCCTCAGTCTCTCCCACTCCATTACATTTATGCAATCCATTTTGCTTTCTGTTTCCTCTTGCTCTCCCTTACCATTCTTTCCCTTGCCACTCCCACCCAATTGCCGTGGAGACATGAAAGCAATTGATAAAAATGTTCTGATAGTATTTAATTTAGGTCGGTTTCTACGTCAATCTTACCTCACCTTAAACTGTTCTAGACTGAATCCTACTAAAGGATATTGCCTGAACGATCTTTTCATTCCGTTCAAATTAATAGTTTGTTAGCTAAATGTTTTTTCATAATGAAAACAAGTTAATTAAAGCAGCACCATTAAGAATAGTAATTTAGTACCAGTCATAAAATATAAACACATTTATATATAGACGCAGATTGAAACTAAAGACAATGATAAATGGAGATGGCTATGGCAGCGGTCACCATGGAAGCTTATGATGCTATGTTGAATGAAACTGCAGAGCCGATTCAGTGTTGGACAAGACATTAGGATGTTAAGGAGCAAGACATTAAAAAAGAGAGGAAGAATTGGTCAATAGTAGTGGCGATTCATGTACATGTGTATATACATGTATGTATATCTCAGAATTTGTCTGAATGGGATAGTTTTGTACACCAAATTCAAACCAAATTATTTTACTAACCCGAGTAAAGTTGATCATCGTCACTTCATAAACGAGATCAGCATTCGGAGGTATTCCAAATTCTGCATGACCACTTGCACCATAGCCGTACTTTGCAACAATTTCTAGTCGAGATCTTTCTCCTCTTCTGAAATGCTTAAGAGCATACTCCAGCCCAGAAACAATTCCAACGTCACCTCCCTCTCCCATTACAAACTCACAAGTACGATCGTCAAAAAAACGCCCACCATATTTACCTCGGAAGTGAACTGCAAAGTCAAGAAGACAGGATTTATTATTGACAACTTCAAATGAGATATTTAATCTATGTGATATAACACCCCAATGGTCTCTTTGGTAAATCACAGCAAAGGCAGACCATACAAGTGACACATGGGTATTTAACCGTTGAACCTTATCACGCAGAGCATAGGTTTGGATGTGGATGAGTTCTCAATGAACATGTACCCAGTGTCAAGCATACATGGGACGTAGGATTGTTGCAACTTCGACTTAAAAAGCACCAATTTTCTCAGTCCTGACTCTCATGCTAGAAAGTGCTCAGAGTAATGTCTTCTGCAATAGGTGCTATATAAATTGCTAAACATAATACTAAAATAAATAAATACATAATGGGCACAACAGTAAAATATCTTTGAAGTAAATATAGTTTGTAGAGCTGTGAGAATAAAACATCTTTGAAGCTGATATACACAGTTATGATACCTGTGCATGTTCCACCATCATTTGGCCCTTGAAGACCTTCACCTTTTTCAAGAATACTCTTCCGAATGCCTCCATCTTTCAGTTTTGTAATATCTTCACCTGAATCACACATTCAGTTGTTACCAACTTTAGTACAGTTCAATTCATTCCTGCCACAATACTTCTGCAAGTTAAATGGCATCATTACTATAAGATAAGGTAGTCTCTAATTACACATCTCAATCAGTAACATTCCTAGAATTCATGGTCTTCAATGTGATGAATGTTTAGACTGTAGCTTAAACATGACAACAGCAATACAATAATCTTCCTTCAATAGCTTATATTGCTCAACAATGAATTGTCATTTTTCTATGAACTCGGAAATGAGAGACTGGCACTCTGGCACTATGAATGATCAGCACTTTCTTTCTTTACAGCCCTGTGTATCGCCATGAATTAAGAAACAATAATAAAAGTACATAACCACAATAAATTTAACAGACAAACATTTCTTTTTGATTTATCCTTGTAAACGAATAATATGAATATCAATCCAGTGATAGTAACTTGCCTTTACACTGAAGCACCTTGATACGGAAAATAATATTTGCCGATCCTGGAATGAGAGGAGGAAAGCCATCAACGCCATATGCATAAGCAGGACGGCAGAAGAACACAGACTTTTCCTTGAGACGCATTGTGGCTACACCCAAATCCCAAGCCTTTATCACATTGCCTTCAAAAACAAGATGCTCCAATGATTACATTTATAAGTGATGCAGTTATACCATTACAAAAATTAAACAAGATGCCCCATAATACAAGTCTTGCATTGTAAAAGCTGCAAGATCTGGACCAATCTGCAGGGACATCATTTCAGCTTTTTCAGGAGGGGGAGGAACATCATTTGAGTATTTTTCCAGGGGCAGCTTGGCCAGCTTGTAAACTTTTGTATTTCGTCTGCAGTGCAGGCCTACACCCTTCAAATGACGTCTCGAATTTAAGCATAATTTTTTTTCTTTTTACCCCATTCTTCTTCCTCCTTTTCTTGTTCCATCCTTTTCCTTTTTTTAAATTCAAGGGGGCATATGCCCCCTTGCCCCCAAATGATGTCCCTGTCAATCTGTTGTCAATTGATTTTTCAAAAACTGCACCACACTCCATCAACAGTAATGCTGTACATACATAGAAGTTACTGATTCAGAATTAGAACTGCAAAATGCTCCAAGATGTACTAGTAAAAATGAACTCAATTGAAACAATACAACATACCTTTACCAATAACAAACTCGTACGGATGATTTTCATTGTGGCTACAGTCAAATGGCCGGCCATCCTCGTAAAATCCATCATAGCTAACACTAACAGTGTCCCCATCAACTGGAAATGCATTGTCAATTCCTTCTTCAATGATCACCTTCAAAACTCCACCATTTTTAGCTGGTGTCACATCCTGAGCATTTGTGCTCCAGTCAATGGCTGTTATTGAAGTTTCAGGTTCAGCTGCTGCTAGACTGACGGTATTGGCTGTTACATCATTAGGGTTTGCAACAACTTCGTCTTCATTCACATCAAACTCATCCATCGCTACATCTCGGCTTTCATCCATCTGACACATCTCAGTACGGAGCTGCACAATGATACATAAATTGTGTTACAGCAGTCAAGTACCGGCAGCCAAACGTAACTCGTCAATGCCAAATAAGTCATGAAACATATTCACTTTAGAAACACAACGTTCAGTGGTCATTTCTAATGCCATTCAAATGAGTGTGGACAGTTATAACTATAAAGCCACCTGTGAAATCTTGCAAACTGAATAGAAGCAAAACAAAACTGACACAATGGGAATCAGGTAATTCATGCCATCTCCTGCAGATGAGTTAGCTGATGGGAGTATATAAATTACAGGGCAACCTTTTGTGGATAAATATGTGTGGCATGGTGGGCATTGGTGGCCGACTGGTTAGAACACTCGGCCTGTAACGCGGAGAGTACGGGTTGAGCCTCACCCGAGGCAGTTACTGTGTAGGGACCTTAAGCAAGCCCTTCACTCACATTTGCTCAGTGCCATCGATGCTCGGACATATACATGTGTACACTTGGAAGGAAGGCAATATCAAAATACAGTTGTGTTTTATTTTGTTGTACAATAAAAACTTTAACAAGGTAAACAGCCACTGCGATTTTGCTGAAATTTGAAACACAGCCGGAAATAAAGGAGACATTTGTAAAACTCCCACTAAGGCCAAGTTCGCTAATAGTTTACAAGGTAGTTGCAGGAACCACCTGTAAGTAATCCTTACTAAATATTGCAAGAAACACAAAAACAGCAATTTTCTCTCAGGGCTGCTGGATGATTTCCATGGATCCAGTTACAAGATATTTCCAGACTAAATGTAATTGTAATTAGTAACTTCTATTCCACCAATGCACAAACCACCAAAACCAAGCCATAATCAGGTCAACATCCAGAAGATCAGTCTTTAAGACAGAAAGTCTAAGGTGGATAAGCAATTTTGAAGAGGTCAGTTTTAAGTTGAGAACGAATGACACATGCAACTGAACAGAGCGCAAAGACACAGGGAGAGCGTTCCAAAAACAACCAAAAAACTTGTTCACCAAGAACAGTTCTTGATTTAGGTATGACCAGACAAAGATAGTCAGATGACCTCGTGGAATAATGATAAATCTGAGGAATAAGAACTGATTTTGAATATTGTATAGAAAACCAACGCTGCATGGTCTGCACCCATGACAAACCACAGTAGTGGAAAGAAGTTGTCTGCTAAATAACTAAATACACATTATTAAATAACATGGGCTCAAGTATAAAAGTACTGTGAAAGTAACTGTACACTGACTTACTTCCAGTATTAGTATTGTTCACAGGTGCAGCACTCCACTTCTATACCAGAATGTGAATTCTTGTCGTTGTTCCCATTGAAACCATCCAACATAAAATTCCTACAAACAAATTCAAATATGATCCTCTAAATAATGAAGACTTTTGTGTAAAGATATGCGGAATCATCCAGCTTTTTTTCGCAAGCTGTGCAAGTATGAAATTTACAAGCAGGGCTGAAGTCGAGGGTATACGTGGGTATACAGCACGCACTCATCTCTAGAGACCGTATACTCACCTCACAAAATATTTGTACTCACCTCTAATTTGTTTTGGAAAACTAACCGGTGTATTCACCTCTAATCAGGGCTGTAGTCGAGGGTATACGCGGGTATACAGCGTGTACTCACCTCTAGAGACCATGTACTCACCTCACAAAATATTTGTACTCGCCTCTAATTTGTTTCGGAAGCTAACCATTAGCATATACTCACCTCCAATTTGTTTCGGAAAACTAACCGGTAGCGTGTACTCACCTCTAATTTTACGACTACAGCCTGCCTCGAATTTGTTTAAAAAAACTAACCGGTAGCGTGTACTCACTTGTAATTTTAGCACTACAGCCCTGTTTACAAGCATAAATAAACAGAACAAATAATAACAATTGCACTTACTAGTGTGCTATGTTGGGCCATTCTATTCGAACAGTCTCCTAGCAAACAAGCACTGTTTCAAGTGACACTGCTCACCATATATCTCAGCCTATCTTACGGTGTATAAGCACAGATCAGTTATATACGCATGTGCGTGAAAGCCTTCTTTGAGTCTTAAGGTGTTGTATTAGGTGTCTTGATACATAAACATACATTTAAGGAGTCTTTAAACCCGATTAAACACTGATACTAGAATGCATTCGCTAACAACTAAACGAAACATACAAAGCCCTAACGATCAAGGGCGAATTTCATGTCCGACCACAGTATTTCCTGCTCAGCTAAATACACTCCCGCGTGTTTTAACGTCGATATTCATATGCTTGCTTGGTTGACATAAAATGCAATAAGAAAAAAATAAAGACTCTGGGGAAGTATCAGTGCAACCCACAAATTCCAGTTCAATTTTATGAAGCACATTTGAATCCGTTACCTACTATGTTTCCAATTTCCACTGATTTAACTATCAATATATTTCATGACTTACTTAAATAAATAAAATCAAAACCCAAAAATTAAGCCAAATTCACTCCTCATTTTGTTTAAAATAGAAGCCATGCGGATTTCGCATACGCTGCAAACATGAGATGGTTTTCCCCATACAATTTAATAAATATTATAGAGAAAAAATATATAAATTACTTAATTTTTAAAAATATTTTTAGCTTAAAAGTATTAAATAAAGCATATAATTAAAATAATAATATCACTCAGTGTAAAATATATCCCTTAAATATTCCCGTGATACATTAGGGTTTAAAGATGGCGGCGTCCATGGTCAGATGCCGTCTTTCATGCTTGCTGTCTACGGTGTCAAATGTTTTAAAAATTCCGTTAAACTATGCATCGTCTAATTCTTACTATGTTTTGTAAGTGACGACTGTCAAAGTCATAACTCTTATTTTAACATTGTTTTAGTAACTGATAGAGTTTGCTGAGAAAACTAAGCTGAGACCCCAGCATGCTGCATGCGAGTTCTGTTGCTGTTATGGTTTTTAATAAATAGTGACAATCTTAACTTTGAGCAATCGCATTTATGTGTGTTCTGAATTGCCCAAATCAAGCTGATTACGCAAAAATTGTGACAAGGTAATGCAATGTATCAGATCAATAACTCGAGCGCACAAATATACACTGCGGCAGACCTGCGTGACCTTTGCGTGGTGCCGACAGCATCGTTGCAAATGTTGTTTATTTACCAAATGTCATAAAATTGAAAATTCTTTTTGAGCAATGTAAACCGTGAAGAAAGAAGTATATCAGTACAAATAAAAAATATCAGGATGCACAGGTGTTATATTGCTCCTGTGTTCATGCATCAAACTGAGATTCTCGGCATTAAGACTGGGCTACTTTTGAGATCTACCATTTTCAGAAGTCTTCTAAATGTGGTAGAATGCTCTTTCACTGGGCTGCTCTAATATTGAGTCACTGTCATGTTTGTGCATCTGGTGAAGGACCTTGAAACTTAGTTTCAGTTGGCTGTAAATGAGCAGTTATATAAATTTTATATTTTGGTATCAGCCAGGCATTAAACTGTCTTCGTACTTTTATCTTTCTTTCATATATGCCTTATGTCGTTTTAACAACCATGTGCTTGGTTACGAGTACCGTAAAAAGTGCTGTTCTGTTATAGGCTGCCCGAGATTCCTCCCGATACGCCAGAAACAAATCCGATTATGCGGGTTCACGACTATCCACAGTTCAGCAACATATCTCCTGATCTGGCACTCACCGGTTGTGCTAAGCTAGCCATTGAATTTGATGTTGAGCTTGGAAAGCATGTTGAGAAGCTGAAAGGTTGGTCAGATGACGACAGCCCAAGTGCTATGATTTCAATTCTCATACTAACAAAAACCCACCATTTCTAGTGTGACTCTTACACTTTTAGTGACAAGTATGCTCATTGCTCAATGCATTGTATTGTTAGAAAAAGTCAAGAAGGTCAGTCTGACTGCTACTGAGAGCACTTCTGAGCAAGGTTCTGATGCTAATAATTATTTTAAGCAGGCAAGAAGCCCTTTCGAGATTTCTTTAGAAAGCAGTAAATTAATGTCGTAGTACGTGTGCATGAGCTCGAACACGCGTGAGTGCCCGTGCGCCATACACACACACACACACACACACACACTCACACACTTGCCTAAGCAATATGTAGTATCTTTGGAATTGCTTCTGTATTCTCAACATCATGGAAAATTAAAGAGTATGTATGACTGATGGTGAAGGGTTGAATTGTCGAATGTCAGAGAAGTCAAGAGAGGGGATAGAGTAATGGTAACACTCATGGCCAGGATAGCATTAGATAGTGGTTCGTTACCCGTAACCCCCTCTAGGGCGGCACCTTGCGTGGATGCCAAACCGTGTGTTTAATTAAGATCTTCATTGTACTGTCATGTTTCAATGTAATCTTACTGCGTACTTGTCAGTTTGAATTAATGAATATTATTATTATTATTATCAGACAGTAGAATATGTGGCTAGCATTTTATTATCCCTACATTATTACTGTTTCACTAAAGGTGTAATAGTTTACTCCATGAACATTCTTGGGTCAGTGTGCTTTTATGAGGAAGCAGCATTGAGCTACTGAGAAATTTCTAAAAAGTAATGGCATATTATCAAATATACATACTTGAAACTGAACTGTAAAATGCAAAGTATAAAGCAATGAGTTCTACCTTTATGGTGAAATAAACACACAGTATATATATATGATAAATATAACCAGTATATATATATATGATAAATATGTGTGTGTGTGTGTGTGTATATATATATATATCGCTTCAGATGCAAAAGTACCAAAGAACTTCAGTAATGTCTTCGATCCTATTGAGCGGTTATCAGTTCCGCTAAACTACGCCTGGCGAACAACAAAAAACCTCAACTATGTTCAGAACACAGATGGTTATCGAGTGGCCTTTCAGAGGGTTTGTGTATTGTATACCTTAAACTTATCATCAGTTAATAGTCTTTGACTAAATATTTTATGTGCAAACCTTTTATCCTCGTAATTTCACAAGGTCTTTGCAGTTAACTTGGCTTTGTAGAAGTGTGACTTTATTAAGTACTACTGTGTTGGGGTAGAGCACTGGCATCATGTTACCACGTGAAGCTGGTAACCATGCAGTGCATATGGAAGAACTCTTCAGTTGGTGAATTGATTTTACATTAGCACTGAGATCATTGCATTAGCACCTAAGAAAACATTTTAGTGAATTTTTTAAATGTTTGTGTTAACTGTTTAGTTACTTGACATTGCCTAAGCTCCTCCTTCATACCTTATGTCTTGTTCTTGAGTGAATAACTATTTATGCATAGAGAAGGCAATTTGGTGATATTTTAAATTGAGACATTAATTTATATAGAAGCCTTAATCAATGAGTTGCTTTGAATTGAGGAAAATTGTTACATTAATGCATATGAAAACAGCGAGGCTCTACTGATTAAAACATGACAACATAATGAGCCAACCTATCCTGAATGGTAATAATGTATGATAGCTTGTAATTGGATAACAGATTGATGACAGTGAATCAGCTGTGAATTCTTTTGTAGATTCATCCTCAAGTGGAGCGTGCCAAAAATGAACGTTGGATTAATCAAGGTCTTTACCATGCAGTTAAGGTAGGTAACCTAATCGCAAATCCATTGCAGTATCATGTGAATTGCTTGCCCGAGTGTTTCCTTGTATATTTGAAAGTTGGCTGTGGACACTGGACAAATAGTTTCAGTTAGAGGTCAGAATAAGTGTTATGACAGTTGACAACTGCGTGGCCTATCCCAAAGTTCAGAACTTGAAAGCCATAAGCATTTGCTTCCTTTCACCAAATGTCACCTTGTCTGCAGCCATGGAACTTCCAGTCACACCTACTGCTGAGCATATGATTTCATTTTGGCAACTACTGGCATCTGAAAAAAAATTTAAACAGTTCAGATGACAGCTCTCTGAATCTCTCAGATGTCAGGCAGTTGATATAGAAGCTGCAGATCAACTGTATAACGAACACAAAGTTGATGACAGCATCACCACAGGGCCATTACCAACGCCCACTGCGTCAGTAGTGTTAGCGTGTACCAATATTTTTGTGTAATCAATCGACTTTTGTAACATCATGTGCTTTGAATTGTAGGAGGTGAATGGTGATAAACAACACTTGGATGAATTCCAGCAAAGGCTCGTTGATATGTATCTTCTGGAAGCTCGTCTTAATGGAATTGACCTGACTGTTCCAGAGAAAAAACAGTTCATTGAGCTGCTTGGAAAGCTTGTTGAAGCAAAGAATCATTTCAGGTATGAGGAATGAACATTATTTGTATCGTAAATTATGCAGTGTGTTCTAATCGCGGGACTTGAATAGCACTGATTTTGCAATGAACAAGGCATCAATCGACATTCATTTCAAAGTGAAAACTCAGTTCACAATCATTATCTGTTTGAGAAGTCCAGTTTAAACCCAGAAGGTCAGGAAATCCAGAAGGTGGCTTCAGTGGGTAAGCTAGGTGGTACAGATGAGTTTAGCCATGAATGGCATCGAATAGCTATAGAGCAAACCGAACTTGGCAGCGAGTTCAAAAGCTAGGACCTTGGTCTAGCCCGTAGTATGGCCTGAATGCTGAGTCTGTGCTTGTGTAAGGCACAGCGAGAACCAGATTGTAGGTTTATTGACTACAATTTCTTTTGCTCTGAGTGGTGAGCTTTGTTGAAATAGGTTAGTTGATTTCAATATGATACTCTGTAAGCTGTAAAACAGATTTCAAACTGAATTCTCCGCTCATTAGGCAGCATGTATTGAAAGCAGCATGTTTTGTAGTTATTTTTTTATTTTGCCATTTTTCTATCATCTTCCTTGTCTATAACTTTCTATATTAGTTCTGTGATTATATATTTCATTTAATATAATTGATTTTGTTTATTGAAACTTTAGAGTATGCAAGTTAATTACTGTGCCTATGAAGCATAATAGTAATGCTTAAGTTTGGTTTCATATATCGGTTTTTCTATTGTAACTGTAGTGGTATTGTTTGTAAAATTATGAGCTAATATGAGGTTTTTCTTTTCCTCCATTGTTTCTGCAGAAATCGAGTGATGCTATCACACAATTTGTTTACACACACAATTGATGACTTTTCTGAGATCGCAGAGTTACCGAAGGCTGTGCTGGTCCAGATGGCTGCTGACAAGTATGTGGACTGCTGCAGTTAATGCTAGGAATATGCTAAACATTTAGATGAATGTTTTAAAGAAACGTTTTTTAAACCACTACAGAGATTTTTCATTAATTGATACAGTTTATGTTACTATTAAAAGTTAATGTAAATTGTCTGGCCTCTTTTACTCCAGTCAGTGTGGCTCCGTTTTGACAGTTGCACAAGTCCTTTTTGTCATATTTGAAACAGACTGGTTTATTTTAAATAACAGAACTTCATTTAGCTGATCTAGTTGTAACAGAATTGGCTGTTACAACAGTGTGTGGGTGTGTGGGTGTTTACTGAACGTGTGGTAAGCAGTTCTCTGTTCTCTCATTTGGTGTCTTGTAGATTGAATCCGAGTCGAGGTCCATGGCGCGTTAACCTCAATCAGAATATTTACCAGCCATTCCTTGAATACTGCAACCATCGAATGACGCGCTGGAATGTCTGGCAGGCCTACAACAGCCGGTCTTCTATATCGCAGGACGAACAGAACTTGTCCAATCATATAATCATTGAGGACATTCGCGTACATAGGTAGGTTGCAGATAAACTACTTGTAGTATTTGGTTTGTAAAGGACATTTCCTTAATGTCATAGGGAATGTGGCTTTGCATTGTCTCTGTATGAATACCAAAAGGTCCTTTAAGTCCATGTGAGATAATTGCTTTGTTACTTTATCTGCTCTTTGTTCCTTAGTTTTATTCACTTTTCTTAAGCAAATGCACATTTCTGGATCCAGTTTTTTTTGTTAATATGGCTTATTACATTGCATTGTATTAACCCCTTGCCTGGGGAATAACCTATGCGTTTAACAACCAGCTCCTGGGGAATTAATTTAGCTGAAAACATAATTTTGTAGGATGCTCTTTAACTTATTAGTTTCAATATTATCAGACTAGTATCAGTTTCAGTTTTTACTACTAAATCAAGAGTAAATAAATGAAAATGTTCATAATGAGACTTATTGTCACTGTTCAGGACAAATATTTGCTGTAATTTAGTGTGATAATCCTTGAAACATGGAACGACTAACGCTTAATGCAACATCAAACGTATGCTACTCTGCGCGTTGTAGTCGCTATCTAAGCTATCGAGTTCAAATTCTGAATCATCTAATTCTGAATCTGAAGAGAATAAAGAATTATCGTCCGTAAATATTTCTGCCAAAACTTCCGCTGATGTTCGCTTACGACCTCTTGATGCCATGGTTTTACTAAACGAAAATTTACTAAACAGAATCTAAAGTTGTTGACACTAGAAAGTTGTCAACAAATGGCCTTTACTAATAATAACTCTTGTCCTACCCTAGAATAACTAACCTAGAATAATTTCAGCACGACAGTATAGCTAATCTAGAACAATTTAGTCTTGTACGACGTATTTATTCGGCATCTCCAAGCCAGCGAAAATCAATAACGTGCTTGACGTATATATACGGCTTCCCTGGCAGCTGGAAGGCTACGCTATGACGTATATATACGGCTTCCCCAGGCAAGGGGTTAAAGTTGCTTTAAATGGGTGTGGTCATTGTTGTAATGTAACCTCTGATTTGTGCTGCCATTTCATATTCAGGAAATTCTTATGGATCTGACCAATTGATCAGTAGTCTCAGAACTGCAAAAACAAATTTTTTAGAGATATTAAGAAATTGATGTGGCTGTTTTGTGCATGGTTAGCTAGACTTGATTGAATTAATTGTCTTTGTTTTTCAGAAAAGATATTGCCAACAAGCTGGGTTTCAGCAATTTTGCTGAAATGTCAATGGAGACAAAAATGGCTGGGAGCATTGAGAATGTGATGAGCATGATCGATAGGTGATTAACTGCCTTCTGTTTTTGCATAAAATAAAAATTACTGTTACTGAAGGTTTTCTTGCATGTGCATATTTATTAGTGCTGGTAAATTATAATTGCAAATTTATATAGTGCCACTTCAAGAGAAACTTGTCAGAGGCACTACCAACCTAACATAGTGAAACCGTGATAGAACAGAAAGATCGTCAAGCACTATATATAGTATATGAAATATTCAATTCAATTCATATATGTTTTATTGATCACCAAAGCAAAAGTTTACATTGCAGTTTGTTTTAGCAGTTGATGGTTGTCAATAGGTAAACCCATGAGAAACTGTGTTGTTCCACTGGCAGGGTTGCCCCTTTACACTTTCCATATGCTGTAACATTGACCATCAAAGCATGAATCGAAGCCAGTACAGAAATGCATCAAAGCGCAGAAATGTGCAAGGTGGTGCTTGTGTGGTAATAATCCATGGATTTTATACAATATAGGTGCCTTGTGTATTGAAAAGCCTTTTGTGTGTATTTGACTTGATTTTAAACAACCTTTATATTTTATGCTGTTGCAATCAGAGCTTAAAGATGTCACAATGATGCACCTCAGAGGTCTTGAAAATAGTATACCACCTTTTCAGAACCACTGCAAGGTAATTGTTATGACTTGTGTGATATCAGGATGTCATTATGTCACAGTTGCTGTATAACTGTTATACGGAATAAGTTGTAAAATGGCCAAATGAAGTTGGAATCGCACTGATTTCAGAAAGAAACTCATCATTTCCTTTGGTGTAATCATTCAGGAAAGAAATTTTTATTAAACTGCTTGTTCTGAATGTCTGTACCTAGCCTTAAGATCAAGTTCCAGTCACTGTGTGAAGAAGAGTTGGCCAGTCTTCAGCAGTTTGCTCGGTCAGAAGGTTTCACAGATAAGCTTCAGATGTGGGACGTGCCTTACTGGCGCCGACGTCAACGGGATCATTTGTTCAAGTACGATGCAGTGATATTTTCGTTAACGAAAACTAAAATTAGAAGTAAAAATAATTGATTTCGTTAACGAAAACTAGAAGTAAAAGTAGGAATTATTTCAGCAGAAAGAACGAAATTAAGAATTGAATTAGGAATTATTTGCCGAACTAAAATTAAGAACGAAATTATAAATTATTTTCAGAAGTAAAATCATTTTACTTCTTGTGGCGCTTAAGTTGAGACGAAGGCGAGTACCGGTAAAATTGCACGCGTTCCAAACAAAATCCATTGGAAAACTTCGGTTGAGATGAAGACGCTGCGGCATACCATTTCTATTATCTTTGGTCTTCGTTGTCTAATAGGCTAATATTGTCCCCACTTAATTGCGTACCAACGACCTCAGTTTCATACGCCATTTTATTTCGGGTTTGATCGTTAAATTGTAAAATTACGTGTTTATCGAGAATGTTGACCGGAAGGAAGCGAGATAGATTGGGTTTATCATTTCGACGAAACTACATGTGCAGGCAGATCTACATGCCAAGTACTAATCGAGGAAAATGATGGAATTTGTGGAACAGCACTAGCTGGAAAAATACAAGCAATATAAGTCTTGGAAGGGGGATAGATGAATGGTAACACGCTGGCATAGCCTAAGAGCATTAGATCTTGACGACTGACTCGAATTAATTCCATCAGCGACTATACAGCGTTTTGGATATGGTTGTCCACAGAGTAGGGCCTGCCCGGTTTCGCTGATACTAGATAATTCTTCGTTTCGTATTAATGATAACCACACGACTCAAAATTCAAATTACCAGCATTGTTAGACTAAAGCTTCACCCCTTGTTTTACTTCAAACAGTTTTTTCTTTCTCGGGACAGGTTTGGTGTGCTTCTCTCTGCAAGCGTTGCATATGTAGTTTTACAGCACGGAAATTAATAATTATTTGGAAAACTAAAATAAGAAGTAAAATTATTTGAGAACTAAAATAGGAATTAGAAGTAAAATTATTTGTGAAGTAAAATTAGAATTAGAAGTAAAATTCAAGAGCTCAGAACTGAATTAGAACTGAATTAGGAATTATTTTCAGAAGTAAAATATCACTGGTACGTTGATCATCATAGCATGTGCGTAAGCTACTTAAACAGGCAGACATAGTTAACAGGATTTTGTTGCTGTGCCCACAAGTAGACTTGCAGCTTGTCTGCCTTGCAGGTACATCTTTCAGATGAGATTAGATATGTTTGATGTTGTATGAGTTATAATAATAGTTGCTAATAATAATTTTTTAGTATTGTAATTTTTATCTTATTTTACAATAGCAGCAATTACTTGGTTTACTATTTTTGTTTTGTTACTAATCATTGACTCAGTTGTGATTTATATTTTTATAGAGTTGGCCCTGCAGATGTTGCAGAATATTTTCCTTACCCAACTGTTATTTCACGTCTGTTCTCACTCTGTCAGACTCTGTTTGGAATAACGATAACAGTGAGTTTTTCTGGCTTTATGTGGATTCTGGGTAAAATCGATATCAGCAATCCACCTTTCTAGCCGATTTTTATTATATCTTTAGCTTTTTGGAAATTTTTATACTGGCAAATAGCTTAATTTTAAAATTAAGATAATTTTTATTGTAAGACATGATAGATTTATCAATGTCAGTGGGCTTGTTTTTAAAACTGTCTAAAACATGTCTGTATTGCTTGGAGTTGTAAAGAAAATGCTTAAGGAGTTTAGTACATGTATGTTCTTGAGTGAATTTCCTTCTTTAAGGCTGTAAGAAGAGCTTAAATGTTTGGATTATAATCTTTTAGCTTTTCCTGTATATTTGACACAAAAATGATGTGTCTGATGCTTTTATAAGAGTCTTTATCTGCTTTTTGAAATTTATAGGAGTGTACTAATGAAGTTGAAACTTGGCACAAGGATGTCAATTTTTACAAAATTTCTGATTCGCAAAGTAAGTTATTTGTCTGTAGTAATCTGAATGTTGTTTGGTGTTTGCACAGCAAGCAATTCTTAAGACTTTTCAACTGTAACAGTGACATTCATTAGCGTGAAGCCTGTTGATCAAGCTTTGGCATTTTGTCTTACTTGCCTACAAGCTAAGATTTCTTTTGTTTGAACTTGTATGGTAACAGATCTGATTAGAGTGCTCGCCTTGTAACATTTATAGTACAGGTTCGAGCCTCTCCTGAGATGGTTACTGTGTACTGACCTTGAGCAAGTCCTTCACTTGCAATTACTCAGCACCATCGATTGATGCCTGGTAAATAAATAGTGGGGCTCAATGAATGAATAATAATAATAGGAGTCATTCCTCTTTGGGTGTCAAGATGCTAAACATGTCTTGCAGCTTTATTTGGAAGATGCAAGACAAACAGTTCAGCAAAACTGGGTGCATTGCTAAAGTGATAGCACTAGATCTGTTTAAAATAAATTCAGCCTGAAATGATTGTAAGAAACTGATCAGGTGTGCAAGATCATTAGTTGTGAAGGATTTCGTTGTCTGTTGCTTGATATGCTTTATCTCAACTGACTAGCTGAGGTCTGCAAGATCATTAGTTGTGAAGGATTTCATTGTCTGTTGCTTGATATGCTTTTTCTCAACTGACTAGCTGATTAACGATTACCTGAATGAGTTCCAGAGGTCTATGTGTTTTGCTTTAGGTGGAAAACACATTGCTTCATTTTATATTGACCCGTACCTGAGACATTCACAAAAACTTAGTGGTACTTGGATGGAGGCTGGGCGAGGTCAGTCAGATTTTAACATTCATGCGGCAGTATCGGACCATTTATCTTGTGTGTTGTTTTGTTATTATAATAATTATGTAGTTGTTTCTTTTTTGTGTTGCTTTTGGTTGATTTTATTATGTGGTTTTTGATGAAGCAGTTTAGTGTTTCAAAATGGCCACATTTTGCTTGCAGCAACCACGTTTTTCATGCAGTGGGTCTCTCATAGGTCTCTGCACAGATCAAAATGAAAAATGTAATGCACTTAATTATAGGAGAGTATTAAATTTTACAAATTTCAAAGATGGCATTATATTTCAGTGTTTCCTGTTGCTTACAAATAGAAAGCTATGAAGTCTAACAGCATATGAAGGTAGATATATCACTAAATTATTTCTTTAGCTTGGGACATTTTATAAGTTATTCACTTTTGGTTTTATGCCAAACATTTGCTTATTTTCAGAATACAGTAAGTTGCTGGGTACAATACCCATCAGCTACTTGAACTTAAATCTTGATTGTCCACTGGGATCTCAGCCGTCACTTATGAGTTTTGATCAGTTGCAGTCACTCTTCTATGAGGTAAGGGGCAATATTTTGTTTTTTATATCATGTATTAAATGTATACTCCTCTAAAATGGACATTTGTTAGAATAAGTTTTTTTCATCATACTACAGTGCAGACACATTTTTGCACAATTGTTGAGATGCATGTACTAGTGGAGTCCACAGGTTAAGAGGGCTGTACTGAAATACAGCATGTCAGTCTTAGTGTGCCTAGAAAGCTAAGACAATGGCTGTCTGATGTGAAGACACTTTCAATTTTAGCCTACTATCATATGATTTTGTGCTTTTACTTTGAAAGACTACGTTGCTGCATGGTTATGAACAAAAGTGATTGTGATTAACAAATTTATAATATAGACAATATGTTTTTGGCTACATTAACATCTGCTGTTACCAGGCATTGTTTGGACTGCTAAGCGCATGGGTACACAGCTGTTGTAACCCCTGCTTATACAACTGCTAAGCTCCTGCCATGGGTAGCTAGACTGGCTGGGGCAGGCATGAGCTCAAGTACTATAATTTATATCAGGTACTGGCTGCTAGTAGTAGTTGGAAGTGGAGGTATGTGCAGCAATGTTAAGTTCTCATGCTTTGGAATTGTACTGCACCTTGCAGGGCTAACAGCCAGCTGAAGCCTGCCCCATTTTCAGGCAGCTGTGTACGGCTCATACATGCTGTCTAAAATACTGACAGTGAAACTGAATACTAGCCAGTGCAGCATTTAAATTGATTTTGCAAATATTGTACCATGTAGTGCCATACAGAAAGTTTGTGTTTCACTTGTTAAAGTGGTAGCATTTGGAAGCATGGTGCACCGCCAGTTAAGCACAATCATGCTTAAACAGATTGTATGTAAATGGGACTGCTCTGTAGTTGCAAGCACTACAGTTAGAACTGGTTACAGTGTCAGGCAGAAGATATCTTATTTCTTTACTACATATTTGGAAATAGAATTCGTAATAAGTAATTGTTATTAAAGTAGTGTTTTTTAGTTTTTTCTCTGTATCCTTTATATTTTCTATGTTCTGCTTTGCTTTTAGTTTGGGCATGGTCTCCAGCAAATGCTGACAAATGTTCCATACAGTGAGATTGCAGGGCAGAGAAATGTGGAATGGGATTCTCTTCAGATCTGTGCTATGGTCATGTCTATGCTCTTACATAATCAACACACGTTAAAATCGCTCAGCAGCCATCATGTGACGCAAGAACAACTACCAGACGACGTTGTCGACATCTTACTGAAGAGTGAGTAAACTAAGTTCAGTTCAAGCATATGTGGATGGATTTAGGAGTGGTTGACCTGACAATTGGTTGGATATAATTATTATTTTGCTAGTTTCTGATACAAAACTAGACA
This sequence comes from Allolobophora icterica, assembly GCA_963556255.1. Lineage (NCBI taxonomy): Eukaryota > Metazoa > Annelida > Clitellata > Crassiclitellata > Lumbricidae > Allolobophora > Allolobophora icterica. Next base: position 28,643,030 of record OY744608.1, on the reverse strand, counting down.
GTATCTATGACAAAATTATTACAGAAAGGAAGATCTTGATCTTCTGGGTTTATATGAGAACGGTTTTGGTATTAAGTTTGATGATAGTCTCTTTCTTAACCAGTAGAATTTCAGTTTAAATTATATGATAAAGATACAAGTTAATATATCATGTTTAATGTAAACAAACTGTAGACTGCACTACTGTTTGTAGGACATCGCCACATGAGTGCATATGACACTATGAGGCAGCTGTATTTCAGTGCATTCGATATGGAATTGTACATCAGGTTAGTCAGTGTTAGCCTTGTTTCTGCAGAGAAGTGTTCTGTTTTTACTATGTGTTAGCCAACTATGACGTTTTAGTATTTATTTTTGATCTGCGAACATTTTCAATGTCACTTCAACATGCTAAGAGCAAGGATGCTTTGTAGTTATTCATGTGCTTGTATGAAAAGTGATCGACTTTAATTTTGGTGAAACAAAACGTTCTGCAACAAATAAGAAACAAATATGGTAAATGCATAAAGAATCTGGCAGTATTTAATAGGAAACAATAAGATTTACACACTGTGCTAAGAAATGGGACAGGATTTCTTAAACAGTGTACATTGTACATAAATGTTTCCCAGGATGTAAATTCTGATGTTGAATAAATGTTTCTTAAATTTGACAACTCCAATGTTGGTTGATTTTCAGCTCTGAGCACTGGATTCGTATGATGCAGCGTTTGTGGAAACAGTTCCTTCCTATTCCTTTGCATGAGGATGACAACCATCCGTGTTCACTCACAGCAATATTTTCCGATCAGTATCCAGCAGCCTACTATTCATTCAAGTGGTCTGAGGTCAGTTCCCGAGTTTTCATCCTACCGGTTCAGAAATTTTAACCACACCATTAGTAACTCATTTACATAATTAAAATGTCTCAAATCAGTTTTAATAAAATTATTAAAATTCAAAACGATGTCTCTTTTAGTGTCACTGGATATGCCTCTGACTCAATTTTTACATCACAGAATGTGCACAGTTTCTTTATTAGATTTGAATAGGACTGTCTTTTGAGTTAGTTGCAGAAGTTGATTGGACATGTACAGTGATGAGTTCAAGTTCATGCCCGCACGGAAATTTATAATATAGGCTGTTTAACTTCAGTTTTTAGACTTTACTATCGAACCATCAGGGTAAGAGTGATGAGGTGATAATGTAGACCTGATGTTGTAGGACCAAATGATGCAAAAATGTTGAAATTAAAGAAAGTGAGGCTTTAGAAATCTTTAAAAAACTAAATGAACAATTGACGAACTCATTTTAGATGATTGCTGCTGATATCTACAAGGCTTTTGAAGAAGTTGGTCTAGAAAATACAGAAAATCTGGCTGCTGTTGGCTGGAGGTAAGTTATTGCACGAGATACAGTACAGCCCTGTTTATGCACAATCTGTTAACACCTGAATCCGCTAAATGCGCGGTTGCATGATGACTACTGATGCTGTGTTTGACGTGATAGGATGTATTAACAGTACAGGAATTTGCAGTAATGTATAGAATCATACGTAAATATATATATAGATATATTTGAGAATGAGCTTCTTAACCTGCGTTCCATCAGTATATGCATAGCCAAAGATGGTCCTTTAACTCTTTCGCAGCTACGTTGTTTTTGATGAATTTGACCATTATTAATTTATATGAATTCCTAATTTATTTCATGGGGTTACCACTGAACCAGAGTATCTGATTTCATGGGGTTACCACTAAACCACAGTGAATCAGAATGACGTCTGTGTGGACTTTGCCCTTGCTCTACTGTCTGGAAGTTCTGCTTGAAAATTTACATTCTGATTAGTCACTTTTGACGTAATTGCTTTGACATTTGACTTGTATCACAGCAATTTCCAGCATTCCTTGATCAATTATTTTCGTATTTCCAGGTTTCGGGATACCTATCTGTCGCTTGGTGGTGGTGTTCCAGCAAGTGAAGTCTTCCGAAGATTTCGTGGGAGGGATCCTTCTCACAATGCTCTCATAGGATATTACTCACAGAAGTGAAAATAGACACTGACTAGCATGTGTATATAATAAATTAACGAACGTCCAGTTAAGTGATGGCATTAAAGTAATGATCCTGATGGTTGAAGAGTGGAAGAGCAGATGCAAAGTCAAGATTGGCAGGGAACGTGAATGAAGGAAACTGTTGCTTGCAGTTGGTGCTTGAACAGCATGGTAGCTGGTTGCAGAAATGATTGGAATTAAAAACCGTACATGATACGTGATCTTCTGAAGAATGGATGTTCAATCAGTAGGCAAAACATTTTAAATCAAAACTAATCACATGAATTATATTTAAATTTTATTCAGAAGTCCTTGGAATCATGAATACTTTGCATGGCCATTTCCGTACTGCATATAGAATCTTTGATTCTGTATTTTAATAAGATATACCCGAAGTCAGATGGACTAGTTTAAATTGGAGACAAGTGGACGACACTACATAAATTCTGAATATAATCCGAAAGTCGGACAGCTTTGCTTTAAATGGTATTGTAATTTTAGGTACTGATTATTTTGAATGTCAGTATATTAAAATAAGTCAATGGTTGTTTATGAAAGTACCAGTACTGTGCATGGTTCTGGAAGGTAAAAGAATGGAAGTACTGGCAATTCCATTATATATACAATGCAGGGTAAAAGAATCAAGTGTTGTTTACAGGAAGACAAAATGTGCAACATTAACTGAAAGAAACTAGGTACATTGTCTTTGCCAGTCTTGCTCATTATTGTAGTTCATGTGGAAGCTGGAATTATGAAGTTGTTTTATACCATATTAGCAGTCTGATAAATAAAAACAGCAGTTGATAAATGAATTACTTTTGCCTTGGAATACTTTATTTTCTGTGTGGTGGTGATCTCAAACTGGATGCTCAAACGGGATGCAAACTGGCTGCAGTCCAACTCAGTGGTTGTAAACTTGTTTTATTTCAGAGTTACTCATTACAAGTACATAACAACACTGCATCACTACTGTGATAACTTTTAAAGTTAAAGCAGGCAACTATTCAAATCTTAGAACGTCTCTAGTGCCACTAATAATCTAATAATGCACTTGGCATAATCAGTTGTAGCAGCTAATCAGAATAAGTCTGGTTGAAATCCAGCAGTTTAATCCATTATAGCTACCACGGTCCAGAGCTCCATTGCCCGGGTCATAACAAAAACCCAGAACTGTAGAACTTCACATACTGCAATTATGTTTATTATAGAACAGATAAGTCTAGTTTAAAACCTATCTGTTACTAAATATGCATAATGACTGGTCAGCCATCATCTTCTGTATTCTACACATTCACTGAATGCTTGGAGTCATTCTAACGGTACTTGCAAACGGGAGCAGTACTGGTAATGTCCAAAGGGTTGATCATGGAATTAGTTTGAGTTACAAGTGACCTGAAAAAGGACAGGCACAGGCAAACAGTTATAACATTGGAGGCCAGAAATTGAAGGGGCTTCCCGGCCGAGACAAGAAAAGCCAGTGTTGTGCAGTAAGATCAATGTATATTGTATGTAGTGTAGTGGTGGTAGATTTGGCATGGAGCACGGGACACTGGAGACTTCAGCCTTTTGAACCATAAGCGCTAACCCACTTAAATGTGCAACTATCAGATGGTTAGATCTTCCAGGTTTATGTCTCCGCTAAGAAATGGAGCAGCTTCACTGTGGTTGGTCTAACTTTCTGGAATAGGTTACCTAGCATATTACGACATGAGCCTCTCGGTCTTTCTTTACCTCTATTCCATAATGAGTTTCCTTGAGGCGCTATATAAATATGTGATTAGATTACATTACATTACACAACCTCATAATAAAATCATTAAAACGGCATAGTACATGCTTTCGTATGACTATTTTGCAACAAACTTTCATGCAATGGTTATAAAATTCCTCGGTGAATGCCGTTTATTTTTCTACATGATCTCCTAACCCGCAAAAAACTACAAAGGCTACAGATATAAGAATCTGACAATGTGACTTAGATTATTCTCAAAAAAGCTATAAAAGTCTGATAATTGTGACTTAGATTATTCTCAAAAGGAAAGCTTAGTTTTACAGAATTCTTTTACAATCCGGAGGGACTACTTATTAACTAGGAAGTCTTTCAATGATACAGCCTACAATTAGTACTAGCAAAAATAAACAGGTAAAACATCTCAGTTATGAGCGTAAGATCTATCTGAATTGTTAAATGAGAAGTTCAAGTCTTTGCGGATGTTGCTATAAACAACCAAAGTATGACGATAAGTTGTCTCGGGTTGAAGCAGTTGCAGAACAGATGGAATATATCAACCAATCGTAAACGAGCTGATCTTATTCTACAGATTATCTGCAAAACAGATACGAGAATGCATATTACGGTTCAACATTTTGAATAAGCAGCATCTATTAACTGATATAAATTGTAGAAAAACATTAATTCACAAATTTTTATTTTGCTCACACCATCTGGTTCCAAGAGGTTTATTTCCATGTTGCCCATGCTTTCCTATGAAGGGAAGGCAGACACTGGAAAGCATTTTTGGTAACGGTATTACCAGGTACTGTAGTTTCTTCAATTTAACTCCAGCCTTCCTGGTCAAAGCTGTTGTGTTTCTCCAGCAAGTTATCTCTGGTTTTTGAAATACTACATTTACTACTGCCTTGCTTGATGTTGCCATATTTTTGATGGAAGGAAGTAGTGGTAAATTTCTAGGCAAGCAAGCACTAAAACATGACAGATCTGAAGATGAGGAATATCACCTGTAGATGGGAACAGCATAATTTCCCTGTCCACTTTCTGGTCGAGAAGCTTCTTTAGCATGGACTTCACAATACATCTGTCCTTCAATGTGGAAATAACCTGTAAACATATAAACTATTTAACAGCCACGTTTTCTTTTCCTCCAAGTACCTTTAAATGAAGTTGACAGGGCTATGCATTTGTAATCATACCCAAGTAAACCCTCACAAAGGCTGGAAAAATTTAATAACTGGCTTAATATAACATTGGACGGGGATGGAAGTGCTGAATATTTTGGTCAAAACCACGTTTTAAAACAAACAGTGCAAAACAGTTGAGGAAATCGGACAGACGAAAAGGTAGGATGAAATATCATTTAGCACGAAATGGAAGCTTGGTCCATTCCCATGTCAATGCATTTTAACGTTAAATTATTCGCTTAAGACGAAACTGATACGACAAAAACATCAACCACACTTACTAGAAAGTTTATTGCCAGATTGCCATTTCTATTATTTATTTATTATTTTTGTAACCGGAGATGCTCCCTCAAAACTTTAGTTATTTTTTAACTACCAGGTCTCATGCCCAATGGAGTCTGCAAATTATTACTCAGACATTTATGCCACAAAAATTCATAAATCTACCTCAAAAGCACGGGCATCTGAATGTAGTAGGTGAGTTAGACATTGCCAACATGCACCAGTGTCAATTTACTGCAAACAGAAATTGTTTTAAGTTTGTTGTATCAATCTGGCTGGCACGTACCTTGATTCTTCAGATTCTTTCCACATCGGCAGCACTTGAAACACTCGGGATGAAGAGGCTCATTTTTGATGCGCACAAATACACCACTGCAAAAGAAATCAGGACATGTACCATATGTCGCACTTACATCAGTCTGCATCACTTTATTTACGCTACGTGTCGCTGACTTGGCATTTCCACATGCTTGTCAATTCTAGTTGCTCACATCTCTCTGAGCATGATTTTTCTCATTTCCTATTGCACCTAAACTCTGAGCACAAAACAGATATTTACTGTACCTGGTACTTAGTAGCAAACTGCTTTACATATAGCAACATAGAGCATGCAAACACTTATGACAGAACCTGTCAAGAGCCTCTGAAACACTTTCCATGCCTCTTCACATACCACAGTACTAGTACACATTTGGGGTGTGACCTTGCAGCTGGATAGTTTAGCAGTAATTTGGAACATGCTGTTTCAAGCCTCTCCTGAGTTGTGTAAAGACCTCGAGCAAATCTGTTGTACAAACCTTTAACCTTTGAATGATGCTAGTCATTACAGATTGGCATCATATAAATACGAGACATAAATAAGAGAGATGCAGTGAGAGAGACGTACATGATCAGCGATCCACAGATCTTGCATGTCATATGCTGCGCCTGTTGCACTTCATGCTGACTTGGATCGTACACTGGTGCCTTAACTGATCGAATGCCAGGTGGCTTTACCTCTGCACTGCCACCAGCTGAACCTATAACAATCATGTTTTTCTTCAATAATCAAATACGCAAATAAGTGCTGAGCTTCAAATGTCAATCAATCACCAATGTTTTAAAGGTTTATTCTGTCTATTGTTTGTTGGCCATGTTAAATGTTCAGGAATATAAACTGACTATAAACAGTCATAATTAATTACATGTATTTTTGCTGCAAGTCGAGTTTACACTTAAGCTACATATCCCTTAAATAAAATTTCTTGCCAAATCTGTAATAGCATGCATATTGTTTATCTCTTAAATTTCTACAGCATATGGGTGATATTAAATATTTTGCTCATAGTGAACTGTGATGTTCTGAATTCTGAATAGTCTTGGTGGCTTGGCCGACAGCCCGGTATTCAAGATCCCTGTATGGGAGCTGATGAACTTAAGTTGTCAAATGAGTCTATATTCAGAGAAATAATCGTTTCCTAAGCTTATTCAAAGATGGCTCTCATTTAAGCTCCTTTTCTGGGTACACCATTTTTAAGCCAATTTGTTTCTAAAGAAATATAACAAAAGGCTACAATAGCAACGTTTCCGAAATTCTTAAGTAATAGCCAAAACCACAGCAGCAAAAGAAGTCATTTAAACTTAACCAGTAAAGCAAACGAAATAAAGAAGTTACTAAGAAACAACATATATTGTTCACACCCAAAGCAAGCATTCTAAGTAGATATGTAACAGGAAATGGTCTTCTGTAACGTGTCTGACCTTCTTCTGGTTCTGAATCGCACTTGGCAAGTCCCTTCTCAAGAAGGTAAAAAGTGCGGGATTGTTTGCGTGGGTTAATGTATCCCTGGTACTCCAATTCCTCGCCTTCCTTTAAGTCTTTGTAGATTGCCGACTTGCCATCTGGCCCCCCACTTGTCCCCAGCTCACGCAGGACCTCGTTAAACATGTCTGTTTTGTTGACATCTGTGCCATCTTCACCGCCACGGAAACTCGGAGAGACGCTGCGGAAAGTAGGAGAACGACTGCGTGCCATTTCTGTTGCAAGGAAACTTGGGGAAGCAGTGCGTTTCTGCTGGAATTCCGTGCCATTGCCTTGGACAGCCAGCAAAGTTGGAGATGGACCCATTTTTGGTTCAGTTTCAGCCACTGTTAAACTAGAAGGCCAACGAAACAACAGACATGCATTGTTACAGAACACAATAAAACTCAGGCCAAGCAAAATCACAAGCATCTGAACAGGAACAACCAAATGACTGTCATCAAGGTAAGGTACAGGTAAGTAATTACACAACAATAAAACCAATACAACAATCAGAAAGGTTCTCACAGTTGCAGGGTTCAACAAAGTATGAATAACAAGCATTAATTTTTGTTTAAATTTTGAATAGGAATATAATGCTGTCCTTTACAATGATGGGAGCCATTTTGATGTTAAGAAACCTATTAATACAACAGCTGCACACAAATGCGTACGTATCACTAACATGCATTTGGCATTCTTTCTAATACTGATGGCCATAAACCTCTATCATAAGGTCATTATTGTTATGCATGAAATATCAGTTAAGGTCTTTAATTGGACCAGCGACCAAATTTTAACCAACAGCTGCATAGATATAGTGTCATGTAATTTAAAAAAAACATATGTGATATGTAAATACTAAGGTGCAAAATAAAGCTATATACAAGAAAACAGTAACTCAAAATTACATGTAGGATAATGCATTAATATCATTTGCTAAATCATTAATTTCATATAATATAGTGAGTATTCCATTCATTAAGGAAATGTATGGTTTCTCTTGCATGTCGGATCAATGGATCATGCGTTAATATTATATGCTAAATCATTTGTTAAATAATTTCATATGTAGTGAGTGTTCCATTCATAAATGTGTGGCGGTCAAGGCCACAGTGCGTAAGTGGGAGGATTTATTTTATGCGAATAGCATCGTTTTTTTTAAGTTTACATGCGAAGGGACCAGCATCGTTTCTCTTCATTTTACATGCGAAGACCCAGCATCGAACATTTAATTTTTATTTAATTTCAATAGGCGACTGTCCAGCAACGACCGTGATAGGGAAGCCCGATCGGCGGTGTAAAGCCAGCGCATAGCGAGCAGACGCGTTAATTCGGGATGCATAGAGCCTGCCTCACGGTGCGCTGCTTTATACGTGAAGAGTTGGTTCGACTCTTCATACATAGCAATACTGTTAAACAGCGTTGTTGGCTAGCGACTCAGTTACCGATTCAAATATACTGCACTCAGTGTGGTAGGCGAGTGATTTTGGTTACGACCGAGTCAGAGTTCGAGTTTCCGGTTAGTACAAATATATTTACGGACGAAAGGGGCGTCCGAATAATATAATCAGGCGATCCCGAGAACAGCTAGAGAAGTTCACTGTTGGGAGACGGGCCGACAGCGCCGATCCGGCGGGTTGGATCCCTTAGATCCCGATCGTGGGAAATCTACGGCTGAGTAATACTCGGGGAAGGATACCGTTGATACACAGGAAAACCAATTCAGTGTGAGATCGAAAACCAGGGTGAATTTGGCGACGGGCAGGAAAGTCCCTCTTGGGTTTTGAAGGACTCCGCGATCGGAGCTTGTCCGGTAACCCATGAGAGTAGAGGTGACCTTCTTAAGGTAGCCATTTTCTGGAATTCTGAAATCCTTGAAACCAAGAGTAAATTTGGCGTCGGGCAAGGAAATCCCTCTTGGAGTTCGAAGAACTCCAAGATCCGACAGTGTTTGGTTTTACCCACTGAGAAGAGTTTTACGCGAATTCGGCGTACTCGACACAAGGGAAGTTCTACGCACTTTCGGCGTACTCGGCCGGGAGGATTTTACGCGGCTTCGGCGTCCTCGGCTGGGAGAGTTTTACGCGACTTCGGCACTCGGTGAAGTGACCGTCGGGATACCTGAAAAAACCAATTTAGTACAAAAACGATAATAAGGGTAAATTTGGCGACAGGCAGGATCGGAGCTTGTCCGGTTACCTGTGAGAGTAAGCGTGACCCTCGTTAGGGAACCAAAATTCGGAAATTCTTGGGAACAAAATTCAGGACATTCTGGTAACCTTACGGGGTCGGCGTTACATTTGGATTGTGACACTTGGATGGCTGACACGCCGGTGGAGCGTTGGAGGGGCTCCATCGCCCGGTAACTAAAAATAGTTACTGGGAAAGACACTGTTACCGAAAGATCGCCCGGTAACTAAAAATAGTTACTGGGAAAGACCACTGTTACCGAAAGACCGCAGTACGGGAAAAGACCGCCCGACAACTGATTACAGTGCGGTAAGACCAGGAAAAACGGTAGAGTCAGGAAAATCTTGTATTCAAACCAATCGTTATTCAGAGCAAATAACTTGGTGATCGAAACACGTAGTTCCGAGAACTGACCGAAGTGCGAAGTAGGGCCCACCTCGTGCGCCGGTCGGAACACAGTGCTGCGTGCGGTTAGGGAGGTTTTAGACCTAGAACCTGTCCTATCAGAAAAGAGTGTCGTGAGACCAGTACACCGCGTTAATATCACACGTGCATATATTATCGCAAGATGTTCGCGTGTTTGAGACGGCACGACGTGACGACTCGTCAGATGTACACCTTGTCCTCTCGGATAAGAGAACGTTCAGTGTTTTCCCCTATTGACGATAACTCGAGAGTCATGAGATGCAGAATGGTACGTGAGGGTTCGGTTAAGGTGGAGAAAAAGAGGAAGTCTTTGACTAAGAGATCTCACAGGAAGCTGAGGACTCCTGCCGGCAAGAGAGCGAACCCTGTTCTAAAGGACGGCCATCCTGAGGACGAGGACGTTGCCCACCCGGCGACCGCGGCAGTGGCAGAGTCCGAAAGTGAGATGGAGCTTGACAGCGACACTGTTCGCAAACAAGCGATACCCTCGGAACCTCCTCTTGGAGAAATGGGCACTGAGAGCGGAGACAGGGAACCGCTCGTCTACAGCAGAAGTAGACAGGATAGTGACCCGGGCGACTCCAGAAGGTCAGTTGGTTGGAGCCGAACCCAGCCCGACGACGAAGCAGCGTCTCGGGTAAGACCGACACAAATTGGTACCACGTCTGATGAAGGGTTAGTTGATCTCGAGCGACGAACGTCACAAACTGGTACCAGAAGTGGGGTACTAACGTTTTCTTGTCACAGAACCAGGCAAGGTCAGGAAGATACCGAGGACGAGTCGGATGAAGTGCCCCATAGTGAACACGGAGGCGCGCGTCCAAAGTTACGTAAACGGAAAAGCAAACGAAGGTTGCTTGATGAAACGGGTGCACCTGACGAAACCAGTGCATTTGAAACGGAAGCTGGAACCCGCAGTGGGCGTGAAAGAGGTTTCCATGAGGATAACGGATGGTTGATAACCGTTCCAAAGACTACTGAGGTAGTACAGAACGATGTGAATAACGAGACATTCACACACTGGCGAGAGACCGTTGGTGAGAGTAGGTTTGACAGGTCCAAACCACTCGTCGACAATAGATCGGGGAACCTTGTGCAGGTTCAAGTACCTAGTATCGTACGGGGCAGGCAACCTGTACAGTCGAGACAGGCTTGTGATAGGCCAAGAGACATTGAGACAGGCCTGAAACCGCGGGGTGACGCTGTAGTACAGAAAACGAGTGGTGACATCGTGGCGCATCAGCGAAACGAAGGCAATCGAGTACCGTTTACCAACATGGAAGAAGGTCGCCCAAGACCTGTGACAGATGAGGTAGATTGGCAAGCGGAGATGTCTTACCTGCGACAGAGTGTGGCAATGATGAGTTCGAAACTTGAAGAACTGTCTGTTCCTGCTGCTCAGCATGCGAAGTCTTACCAACGCGAGACATCGGGGAAACCTACGGGCCCAGGTTACCAGATGGATCGCCGAGGGAAGCTGCAGATCGAAGAGCCAGCACGGAGCCGAGGTAACACAGAGACACGCGAGGAAGTTTCGCTTTCGGAAACTTCGGAAAAGTTACGTAGCCGCTATCTTCCCGAGGACAGCGGGAGAGAGTCACACGGTAAAACGGCAAGGCAATCGAGTCGACAACGTCTGTTGACAAGAGGAAGAGTTGAGGCGAAATTACGTTCGTCAGTGAGTTCTTCGGATTCAGACACCGATAGTGTTGGTCCAGAAGAGGCCATGAGAACCGGAGTCTTTGACAGGAAAAACCTCCGCCAACGAGGAAGGCACGAGAGTTATGAGAAAACTGAAAGGGAGACGTATGGTAAGGAACGTCTACCAGAGTACGAGAGACGCGGTTTAAAACAGGCACTTGATAGAGAAACCGAGAGAGAATCGAACAGGGGAAGAGGCAGAGATCATTTGGCCTGGGATGAGACCCACGAGCGGTACTCTAAAGGGCACAAACCAGATTCGAGAAGTCGTAATTGTCTTAGGTACGACGAATCTGACAGACCGCCAGAGTCAGGAAAAAGAGATATTCGCGAAGAAGACAGAAGAGTTACGTTCGTCAACGGAAACTCTCAGAGCTCTCGCAATAAATATAAACGATCGGAGTCCAAAGACTACGCAGGTGGTGAGCCTCGTAGAAAAGGTCAGAGACAGGCTGAGTACATCTCTGATGAAGACAGTGCAACGTCAGGCGACCGAGAGATGACTACGATGTATTCTAAGTGGCGTCCAGGGAAGACGTTGGGTACTCTGAGGGGACAGAGTCGGCACCGGTCAGTGGTGAGGACAGACGAGGAAAACGGTTCCAGGAGTAACGATGAGGACAACCGGAGAGGAAATCCCAAAAAGAGTGTCGGAAGATCACTTGTTACACGGACAAGAGGCGAAGACCGATCGGATCGCGGTATACGAATCAAGCTAGAGAAGTACGACGGCAAGTCAGCGATCGCAGCCTTTCTAGCAAAGTTCGAAGTTTGTGCACGGTGCAACCGGTGGAGTGATCAGGAAAAAGCAGACCAGTTAATGTGTGCCCTAACGGGTCCCGCTTCGCAGCTGTTGTGGGACATGGGTGCACAGAGGGACGTGTCTTGGCGAGAACTTGTTGAGCGGCTTAAGGCCCGGTACGGGTCTGATGACCAAACTAGCCTATATCGGATGAAACTTCGCACTTACCGGCAGGCTCACGGAGAAACGCTGAGTAGTGTAGTGCAGGAAGTACGAAGGCTAATGGCTTTGGCATACCCAGGACCAACAAGTGATATCGTCGAGACGGTCGCTTGTGACGCTTTCATTGATGCACTGGCAAACCAAGATTTGGGGCAGAAGGTGCGCGAGCGAGAACCAGTTAACCTCGAAGCGGCGTATAAACATGCGGTGAGGTTGGATGCCTATGGTCGATCTTCGACACAAGGTGGTGATTTAGACCGGAGACACGCGAGAGTTAAAGTTACCATGGAAGACCGAAAAGACTCGAGCACTGAGGGGCAACAGTCTCGTCGTCTAGAAGATCTCGAGCGAAAGATTAAAACTCTTTCAAGAGAACTTGATCGAGTGACAATAAATCAGAATTTGGGCATCGTTCCGAGAAAACCTCATGAAAGGGAGAACAGTTCTGATCTAGCTGTGGGAGATCAGAGGACAACCGAACCGAATGTGGGGTGGCGACGGATTTATCCGCCCACACGGTTGCGTAACCCGGATATCGAATGCTACTTGTGCAAACGAAAAGGACACATAAAGCGATTTTGTCCTCAGAGAAACGCTGAGACGAATGGTGCAACCGGTACCAGTGAACCTACAAAGGCTGAACCGATACAAGAGGAAACCCAAAACCGACTGGTAAAAGGCAGTAGGGTGGCCTACGTGGTTGCAAGACTGGCAGGAAAACGTATACACTGTCTACTTGATTCTGGAAGTGAAATGTCACTTGTGCCACGACGTTTCGTGCTAGACGCTGTGCTAGTACCGTCAGAACAGCGACTCCTAGCCGCTAATGGAAGTCAGATTAAGGTGGATGGTGAAACTAACCTTAAGATTCGGATCGGAAAGCAGGTGTACCCTGTACCCTGTCTAGTTACAGACCAAGTGACAGAAGTGATCTTGGGGTTATCTTGGCTGGAAGCCAATCAGGCAAGATGGGACTTCGCAAGTCGATGCGTTTTCCTTGGGAGCGAGAAGATCCCTCTGAAAGAGGTCGTTACCGAGTCCATGTGCCGGAGGGTTATTGTGCAAGAGGACATAATAGTTCCTCCAAGGAGCGAAGTTGACGTTCCAGCTTGGGTCGTATACCCGCATTTCCAAAAAGATAACGAAGATTGGACGACCATTCCAATGGAATTATCAAAAGATTTGATAATCGGACGTACGTTGGTGACAGGAAGAGACACGGAAGTGTGGATCAGGATGTTGAATGTTGGAGACAGAGATTCGCTAGTCAAGAAACGGACTGAATGTCCGCTGGAGCGAGTGAACGTAGTCGATGTGACAGTTAATCGAGCCAGAACGGAATCGTATGATGAGCCTTACCGAAGCGAAAATCCGGAGAAGCCTATGGGCCCAGGTTATCCGGAGGAACGCCGAGGAAAGCAGCAAAGTACGATTGACCGGTTTGGATCGAAGATTAGTACAACGGCCAGTGTAGCGGAGCAGACGCTCAACCCACTTGCCGAACAGACCCTAAAACGACTATGGGAAGAAGTGCCAGCAGACATTTCGGAAGAAGAGCGAATCAGGTTACGAAAACTTGTGCTAACGTACAGCGCAACGTTTTCCCTTAACGAAAGTGATAACGGATTCACTTCGGTGATCCAACACGAGATCGATACGGGACAGGAGAAACCAGTTCGGCAACCTTTGAGACGTCAACCGCTTTCCATGTTACCGGAAGTTGATCGTCAGGTAGAAGACATGTTGAGACAAGGGATCATTGAACCTTCGATATCGGAATGGGCATCCAATGTCGTAATGGTTAAGAAAAAGGATGGCAGTATGCGTTTCTGTATCGATTACAGGCAACTGAACCTAAAGACACGGAAAGATGCTCATCCGTTACCCCTTATCCGCGAGAGTTTAGATACCCTAGGTGGCGCCAGATGGTACAGTACGTTCGATTTGAGAGCAGGTTATCACCAGATGGCCTTGCACCCAAGAGACAAACACAAGACCGGGTTCGTTACGAGAAGGGGCAGCTTCCAATTCAAAGTGTTACCTTTCGGATTGTGCAATAGTCCGGCCTCGTTTTGTCGACTAATGAACTTAGTCTTGACAGGGCTAAACTATGACATCTGTCTGGTTTACTTGGATGACATAATTGTGTTCTCGAGGGACGTAGAGACGCATATGCAACGTCTAGAGATGATTTTCAGGAGATTACAAGAGTATAATCTCAAGCTGAAACCATCCAAATGTTACCTGTTACAACAGAGAGTATTGTTTCTTGGTCACGTTTTGAGTGAAGAAGGGGTCGCGACGGATCCGAGCAAGATCAAGGCCGTAGAAGAATGGTCTGCTCCTCGGAACTTGAGGCAAGTCAGATCCTTCGTTGGTCTTTGCTCCTATTACCGACGTTTCATACATGATTTCGCGGTGGTAGCTCAACCACTTCATTTCCTGACCAGGAAAAATGTACCGTTCCATTGGACTGACGAATGTCAGGGAGCTTTCGAAGAACTTAAACGAAAGTTGGTTTCCGCACCTATACTTGGGTTACCGAACGACGAAGGCCAGTACATCCTAGATACGGATGCCTCGGCATACGCCATTGGAGCGGTGTTATCGCAAGTACAAGAAGGAGAAGAGACAGTGATTTGTTACGCGAGTCGGCTCTTGTCGACGGCGGAACGGAACTATAACGTTACCAGGCGAGAGTTGTTAGCTGTGGTGTATTTCTTGAAAGAGTTTCGTCAGTACTTACTGGGTAGTAAATTCCTACTCAGAACAGACCACTCCGCACTTCAGTGGTTACGCAGAACACCGGAACCGATTGGCCAACAGGCTCGTTGGTTAGAGATGATAGAGGAGTTTGACATGGAGATATGTCACAGACCGGGAGCAAAACACGGTAACGCAGACGCGATGTCTAGAGGTCCGGGTGAGGAACAACCTAAAGTGGTTACCATGAGAGTTACGAATGAAGACGTGATGTGGGCACGTCCGATCGGAGAAGTAACGCGCTCCGAGGTTACCAGTGAAGATACAGGCCAGGAAATCCGTTGGACAAAGGAGTTTCTTCGAAGAGAACAGCAGAGCGATTGCAATATTGGTACGGTCCTTGATTGGAAGGAGTCGAAGCATCATCCAACACAGGCAGAACTATCACCTGCTAACGGAGAGGTGAAAGTGTTGGTGAGCAACTGGAGTCAGCTGGAAGTCCTGCAAGGAGTGTTACACAGAGGCTGGATTCAGGGTAACACAGGAAAAGCTGAGCGATCTCAGTTAGTTGTGCCCTTATCTCTACGGCAAGAGATGCTTCAGTTAACACACGCAAGCTTTGCCGGAGGACATTTCGGGATTCGGAAGAGTTTGACTCAGTTGCAACGCCGGGCGTATTGGCCGAGTTGGAAGGACGATGTTAGACGGTTCTGCCAAAGGTGCGATCGCTGTGCTCGTTATCGAAGGGAGAAACCTCCAAGACAGGGTTACATGCAGACTCCTGTGGTCGGTGAACCAATGGAGTCCGGAATCCACGCTAATGGTTGTGCACGTGGATAAATTGAAGCCGTTTTACGGTAAACCTCCGAGTACCTGGTTACCGGAGAGGGACAGAAATCTTGAGTTACCTACAGTAGACTGGCCAGTCCTGGCTCAAGACCCTAATGCAGAACATGAACCAGAGGAACCTTCAGAGAATCCAGAAGAGACCGCTGATCCAGAATTGCCACCTGGACGACGGACGAGACGAAGACCTCGCTTGGATGGATGACTACGACTGTAGAAGTCCTTGTTAGTGACCTTCTGAAGCAGACGTGTATCTAGGACCAACTAGATCAACGCTTAATTGCGTTAGTTTTATTGACTATTCGAGACCCATGTTTCAGTTGCCCTTTTGATGAGAGTATTTCTTTTGAGCGGTATCTGGGAGCATACAGTACCTGTGCTACCGGCAACGCTTAATTGCGTTGGTTTTACAGATTGTCAGTGAATGACTGTTTAAGTTTCCTTTTGATGATATGTTTTCGGTTAAACATTGGCTTAGTGGTTAGTACTGAAACGAGTAAAGATTCCAGTACTAGGACGCTTCATTGCGTTGGTTCTACAATATGATAACCTGTACTAATTAAGATATTTTGCTTTCACGATTTGGAAGTGGTACCGGGTGTGACTGATCGACGATGGTTACCAGATCGGGAGACAGTGGGCGACTTTTCTCTCCTTTAGTTCTCCTGGCCCTTGGGGTCCGGTAGAGCCTAGGTTCATGATAGAGGGCCTGTTAAGGTTGGCGATTTGTCAGGTACGACAGGTTGCCAGTAGGGTGGTGGTTCGGATCGAAAGCATCATTAAAAAGGCTGTCGCTATCACGGTTCTCATCGTGTTTGGCGTACGTGCAGGGTGCCGAGAGATCGAAAGCATCATTAAATAGGCTGTCGCTATCACGGTTCTCATCGTGTTTGGCGTACGTGCAGGGTGCCGAGATTGTTGATATACCGCCCTATAACCAAAGGTGCATTTGGTTCCTTGCTCTCTAAGTGGATCTGGGTTGGGGATGTTCCTGTCACGTTTGATTAAGGTCCCCGATTTTGGCAGAGATGCTCCGCATCTAAGTAAGGTAGGGAGAGTGTGGCGGTCAAGGCCACAGTGCGTAAGTGGGAGGATTTATTTTATGCGAATAGCATCGTTTTTTTTAAGTTTACATGCGAAGGGACCAGCATCGTTTCTCTTCATTTTACATGCGAAGACCCAGCATCGAACATTTAATTTTTATTTAATTTCAATAGGCGACTGTCCAGCAACGACCGTGATAGGGAAGCCCGATCGGCGGTGTAAAGCCAGCGCATAGCGAGCAGACGCGTTAATTCGGGATGCATAGAGCCTGCCTCACGGTGCGCTGCTTTATACGTGAAGAGTTGGTTCGACTCTTCATACATAGCAATACTGTTAAACAGCGTTGTTGGCTAGCGACTCAGTTACCGATTCAAATATACTGCACTCAGTGTGGTAGGCGAGTGATTTTGGTTACGACCGAGTCAGAGTTCGAGTTTCCGGTTAGTACAAATATATTTACGGACGAAAGGGGCGTCCGAATAATATAATCAGGCGATCCCGAGAACAGCTAGAGAAGTTCACTGTTGGGAGACGGGCCGACAGCGCCGATCCGGCGGGTTGGATCCCTTAGATCCCGATCGTGGGAAATCTACGGCTGAGTAATACTCGGGGAAGGATACCGTTGATACACAGGAAAACCAATTCAGTGTGAGATCGAAAACCAGGGTGAATTTGGCGACGGGCAGGAAAGTCCCTCTTGGGTTTTGAAGGACTCCGCGATCGGAGCTTGTCCGGTAACCCATGAGAGTAGAGGTGACCTTCTTAAGGTAGCCATTTTCTGGAATTCTGAAATCCTTGAAACCAAGAGTAAATTTGGCGTCGGGCAAGGAAATCCCTCTTGGAGTTCGAAGAACTCCAAGATCCGACAGTGTTTGGTTTTACCCACTGAGAAGAGTTTTACGCGAATTCGGCGTACTCGACACAAGGGAAGTTCTACGCACTTTCGGCGTACTCGGCCGGGAGGATTTTACGCGGCTTCGGCGTCCTCGGCTGGGAGAGTTTTACGCGACTTCGGCACTCGGTGAAGTGACCGTCGGGATACCTGAAAAAACCAATTTAGTACAAAAACGATAATAAGGGTAAATTTGGCGACAGGCAGGATCGGAGCTTGTCCGGTTACCTGTGAGAGTAAGCGTGACCCTCGTTAGGGAACCAAAATTCGGAAATTCTTGGGAACAAAATTCAGGACATTCTGGTAACCTTACGGGGTCGGCGTTACATTTGGATTGTGACACTTGGATGGCTGACACGCCGGTGGAGCGTTGGAGGGGCTCCATCGCCCGGTAACTAAAAATAGTTACTGGGAAAGACACTGTTACCGAAAGATCGCCCGGTAACTAAAAATAGTTACTGGGAAAGACCACTGTTACCGAAAGACCGCAGTACGGGAAAAGACCGCCCGACAACTGATTACAGTGCGGTAAGACCAGGAAAAACGGTAGAGTCAGGAAAATCTTGTATTCAAACCAATCGTTATTCAGAGCAAATAACTTGGTGATCGAAACACGTAGTTCCGAGAACTGACCGAAGTGCGAAGTAGGGCCCACCTCGTGCGCCGGTCGGAACACAGTGCTGCGTGCGGTTAGGGAGGTTTTAGACCTAGAACCTGTCCTATCAGAAAAGAGTGTCGTGAGACCAGTACACCGCGTTAATATCACACGTGCATATATTATCGCAAGATGTTCGCGTGTTTGAGACGGCACGACGTGACGACTCGTCAGATGTACACCTTGTCCTCTCGGATAAGAGAACGTTCAGTGTTTTCCCCTATTGACGATAACTCGAGAGTCATGAGATGCAGAATGGTACGTGAGGGTTCGGTTAAGGTGGAGAAAAAGAGGAAGTCTTTGACTAAGAGATCTCACAGGAAGCTGAGGACTCCTGCCGGCAAGAGAGCGAACCCTGTTCTAAAGGACGGCCATCCTGAGGACGAGGACGTTGCCCACCCGGCGACCGCGGCAGTGGCAGAGTCCGAAAGTGAGATGGAGCTTGACAGCGACACTGTTCGCAAACAAGCGATACCCTCGGAACCTCCTCTTGGAGAAATGGGCACTGAGAGCGGAGACAGGGAACCGCTCGTCTACAGCAGAAGTAGACAGGATGGTGACCCGGGCGACTCCAGAAGGTCAGTTGGTTGGAGCCGAACCCAGCCCGACGACGAAGCAGCGTCTCGGGTAAGACCGACACAAATTGGTACCACGTCTGATGAAGGGTTAGTTGATCTCGAGCGACGAACGTCACAAATGACATGTTTCACAATCTCTTGTTTCATTTTAACAGAGATTAGTGTTTCTCCTGTAGTACAGTATCATCTAGAATCGCTTCATACAAATTCTCTTGCTAGGTGCCATAGACAGTCAGTTATCTAGATATTTAACATACTACCTTCAAGTACCTAAAAAGTGCTGCCATTTGTAACATAAACAATGCAAAAGTTTATTCAGAACAAAAAGTTCATTAGTAATCAAACAGCACTCGGATAACTTCAAAAGTCACCACTGGTGGACTCCCACAAACACAAACATGCACAGCAGGGTTAAGCAGTTATTTGCAAAGCAATGGTTCCGGATGCCAACCCTTTCTTAAAGACCTATGAATTATATATAAGCTGTAATGAAAACAAACTGTGTGCCAACATCAGACAGGAACTCATAAAGGGTATAATAAATGATTATATTACTAGTAGACAAATGGACCCTCACCAGGCACGTATTACTAACAGGATCTCATGCCTACAACATGCCTCATCACAGACGTCCTGTTAATTTTACCTATATAGATTACATGATGATTATGAGCAAACTTAAAACACAAACCCATAGACTTAACGTAAATGCAAGTGAATGAATATTACTGCCAATAAAACAAACCAGTGCATAAAAAATCTTATATTTGCCCTTATTTTCATAGTTGTTATTATTAATTTATTATTGTACTGCATGATTTGTTCCCACCCAAAATCACCCGATAGTATACACACCCATGTTCATACGATACACATATTTTCTTGTAATTGTGTGGCCTGCCCCAGCAGTAAGATTTACCTGTTGCTACTTATTGATTTTTGTTACAGGTCAGTTCAGGAGATTTTTTGTACTATATTGGGCAGGTTATTTTTCATTGTACCTACAATTATAGACTTTAGGACTCAAAAGACCCACAAATTAACAATTACCACACCAAATCTGTTTTTTCTGGTATATATATAATATATATATATATGTATATATATATATATATGTATATATATATATGTATATATATATATATATATATATATATATATAGTTTTAAATAGATACCATATAGTTTTCAGGCAACCTTCAGCTCTGTGCTTTTTGCTAATAATTCAATATGTCTTAAAAGAATCAAATGCTATAACTGCTCCACATAATGAACAATGAAAAATGAAGCTGCCCAAAATAGTACAAAATCACCTGAACCGACCTGCAACAAAAATCAATAAGATTCAAGATTGTAATCTGCTGTCTACCTCTAGGGGCATACTCGGCTGAGCCTGGCCTAGCCGGAATATGGCCCATGTCTTCTTGCTATCATTGTTAACAAATAAGACAAAATCTAACCCAGAAAATGTAACTCAAGCTTATAAAAAATTAGGCCTTTGACTTTAGAAAGCTATGATTGGAAGATTTACTCAGCATCTTAGAATGTCAAGTGCACATATATCCACTTAAAGGAAATAAAAAGAATGCAGATTTTAAAAGAATGAAAACTGACAAAACTCATGCAAAACTAATTATTTCTGACAAAAAGTACCTCCAATAATGATAAACCATGATTTTATTCAAATCTATAGTCATACACAGTAACTTAATCTACATGAATTGCCATTAACGGAAACGATGGAAAAAATGCAAATTCTCATTTTCCGGCCCAATTTAGTTTTTCATTATTAAACTTAAGGTTCCAGAGTCCCCCAAGAACACCGAGAACAAGCAAACAGAAACAAATAAAACAGATTACTATACAGAATTGTTAAGTCTGAGCCATTATAGAACAGAAGTGGCAAGTTTAAACAGTGCCAGAACAGTTTTCTTAAACATGCATCAGTCAGTGAATGCTCTTCAAAGACTGGGAACTATGCACTCGAACAAACAGAAAAACACGGACACAACATAAACACAACCAAATTTTTCAAAGCAAAACAAAAAACTGAACCTGATAAACAGAAGTAAAAGGTGGCAAATACAGCAGCTCAACACACAAGCCATCAGAGTGAGTCATGCTTACCATATGAATCAGGTCTGCAATTTGATCACATAAAATTCAACTTATAAGACCCACGTAGTAAGACAAAAGTTCAACATAGCATTTAATAGAAACACAGATGACACATGTAAAAATTCTGTAGCACACCAAGTAACTTTAGGTATTCAATGGCCTTGGCTTAAAACAAAGGTAATCATTTATAACCATACAGCATGAATCCTCGACTTTTCTATGAGAAGATCCTCTAGACTTTTCTATGAATAGACCAAATGACAAAAGGGAATTGCGAGAATATAACTGACAAATGCTAAACCAGTAGGCATAGTGAACATTAGTGCATTATATTTTATGTCAAACCGTATTAGATTAGATTCACTAGATTACTGTTACGAGTTATGTCTGCTAACAGTTCATGTCTCTGTGGCAATTACACTCTAACACCCATAGATGTAATATGTCTGACATTCAAGCAGAGTTGTTGTCTAAAGACCAACATTTTGTCAATTTACTACAAAAGGCACATCACAATTTGCTCACAGGTCACAGTATGAGACTTAGTGCCACACAATTGATGGTTTTGCTACACAAGAGTCTGCTATTTCTAGATATACATTTTAAGAGAGTAGCTACAAAAGTGGACCACAATCCACGGTCAAAGTTGCCGATCTCCATTCCAAGCTCCACTCCACATTTCTTACACTGATAACATAATTTAGAGGCAACTAATATGCATATTCATGTTGTAGTAAAATTTGATCACCACTAAATGCACCTACCCATGTGGTAAAGATTAAGTATGCATTTTGGCCTGCATTTCTCTGGTAAATTATTTGCCTTCCTGTGACAACAACCGTACTGAATTCTCACTGGTTCACGAGGTTTCTCTTTGTTGCAGACATAGTAGTAGAACTTGCCCACATTATTCTGTGAGTGTGACATCATGAAATAAGTTAGATTCAAAATTATTCATCACAGTTCCAATTAAAGCTGCTGACCTACCCTTTCATTTGTCCAGTCAGAACAGCTGACTGGGCTTGATATGTGTTGACAGCATTCTCTGTAGAGTATATGCCAATTGGAGAGTTATACTGAGCATTAACAACAGCTGGGACGGTAGCTCCACCACTTGCACCAAACGGTCTTGCAGTTCTGTTGTATCCAGTTCCAATGTGCGAAATATCCTGTAACCAACATCAACATGAAAACACAATGACTCCATTTATTACTATTTTATTTTGCCCCGAGGAATGCAGGATCCCTCGGAGACTTGAATATTAACTAGTGTAGCAAATCAGACGTCCAGAATGGCCCTATTCGTCTAATTCCTGGCTGGCAAAAGTGCCCCTGAAAGCAATCGCATTATCATTATTATTATTATTATTATTATCATTATGCATTTATTAGCATTTGCTCAAATGCTACACAGTAACCACTTCAGGGTATGTTCGAACCCATACTCTCGGCATTACAAGGCGAGAGCTGTAAACAGATGGCAACCATGTTCCACAGACATATCAATCAATAGAGTCATTACTCTGATACCACAAGTTCAGTCAATATTAACTATTACCTGTAAAACTGTATTTCTCAAGAGAAAAATCTGTGTTTCAACAATAATTCATAAAGAGTTGGTGGTAAGATTTATCAGCTTCAGTCTAGAATCTCATTTGCACGTACTGTCTTATCAGCTGCCAGTGATGTTTTCTGTATATAAGGCTCATCTCCAGCTGAACCATCAGGTGCCAACTTCATTTCCTTTGGCCGCAGTTCTGACATCGGTGTCACTTTTGGTTTCCATATTTTAACAAGCCCTCTGTAAGAAATGTGAAAAGAATTTGGTCAAACAACATCACACTGTATAACCTCATCTAAGTAAACGGGCAT
Organism: Allolobophora icterica; assembly: GCA_963556255.1. Classification (NCBI taxonomy): domain Eukaryota; kingdom Metazoa; phylum Annelida; class Clitellata; order Crassiclitellata; family Lumbricidae; genus Allolobophora; species Allolobophora icterica. The sequence continues at coordinate 28,620,026 of OY744608.1, read as the reverse complement.
GATGCTGGAAATCACAACAGCCAAAGACATCAAACAATAACGGTTCAGAAATAAATCTGTAAAACTCTAGTCAACAGACTGCTTGTGCCGAGCAGGGAGCTACTCATTAACAAAATGAAACTGCATCACCTGCACACAGTTGCTGAATTTGTTCAGCTGAACAAAATAAGGACAGGCAAAATAGAGAATCCGTGGAATCAATGCAAACTTGCAAAGAGATGCAGTGGTTGAACATAATGCAATATAATGAGCACTTTATTATGCTCGAAGGCAGAAAGAAACAAATCAAACGTCACAGCAGTACAACGTACATGCAACAACCTTAAGCCGAAGTAAAGGATGCCAGTTCATCTCACTGAGTACAGCATTGCATATACATACAAGTTAATAAAACAGCTGGTGCTAGGCTAAATATGATAATGTAGAATTAGGAATAATTATTAATCTCAAACACGAAAAACCATGCAAACCATTCAGGTCCACAGAAAAAGGCAAAAGATGGCATAATACACATGCAATACCAGTAAGCTTCATCACGAAAACACAAAGAGTATATAAAGACAGCGGCCTATCTGCTAAAGTCAGTCAAAACAGGCACAGCAAAATAGTAGACAGAGCAAAGAACAAATAAAATCTTTAGTTTCTAGCTCAGCTAGGACTTTAGCAGTGAGTGGAAGAAATGCTTCGCAGAAAGGATGTTTTGGATCTTTCTTACACGAACAGGGCTATTATCACAGATTCACAATGAGAAACCAATGATTAGCCAGTGATTTACGAAATCAGTGAGCAAAGTGCAGCAACTCACAGGAAGTGTACAATGGACAGAAACTGCGATTCCTGTTCAGGAAAAACAGTAACAAAATCTCATCACACAGAAGCAGGCAGCTACAAGCCAAATATGCTGTTTACACAGACTGCAATCGTTTTATAATACTGCCCAACAAAAAACTCAACCAACCAACACAGGCCAGCTGCTGTATTCCTGACGCAGGAAGACTTGCCAGCCTATGATACGTAAGTCTAAAAGCAGTGGCGGCATCCAAAACAAGACACCAGCACGAACATCCAAAGCAAAGCCCAGTGCAGGAGGGAAATTGGCAGAGCAACATCATCAAATGATATTCGATACGCCAGTGGAAAAAAGGCAGACACTATGTAGTTCTTTCACTTGTTTATAAGGTCTCAGACCATGACGTAAATTCTGCGTCTTCCTGCAGTTGTCTCCATGTGGCTGTGTTCGCGAGCCTGACTGTCTGCCTGACTAAAATAACACGCTGATGCAACACAGGTAAAGCATCCTACCTTTGTACTACCATGAAGACTTCGTTGCCTGACGCTACGATCTCCTGCTTAGCCTGCTCATGTTCCAGTTCGTCAGACGGTCTGTTGTTAATCTGAAGCACCGCATCACCGGCCTGCAGTCCGGCCCTCTCAGCTATGCTTCCTGGATTCACCTAGCAACAGAACAGACAAGAATGCACATTTTTGTGATAGCTTTGAAGTTTATCTGAAAAGCCAGCTAATAGCATCAGACAGAGGAACGGAAACATTTCCTGAGTCTCAAGGACGTCTTCTGCTCGGATAAGTTATAACACACTGACATGAACACTCTGACTTCAGTGTCTGAACTGTTATATCTGCATTACACAGTAACAAGGCCAAAAACACTACATTACTACCAAAAAATACATCATACTTACGCGATAGGCTTCAAAGGATGTCTTAGCCATAGATTGGCTTTCTACATTACATTAAATTTTTCATTTACCAGGGATTAAGTTTACCTCAGATTAGAAAACAGTATCTAGAGTTGTTAGTCAGTACCAGTCAACCAGTTCAATCTGAGATGGAGGCTAGCAGTATGAAAAAAGCAAATGGTAACAGGTTCCATTATTTATTTAATATTCAGAACCAATTGTTCAACATTTTCAAAACAATGTAGGTCACCATTTTCAAACACACAGGTCAAAAACCATAGTTGTTAAAACGTTATTTTTTTGGTTTTTATTTTTTCTAAAAAATCTCGTTATTTTCAGTTTTCTATATTTTTCATCCTGTTTTTTCCGTCTTTTATTTTTTATATCTAACTTTATTTATTTACTGTCTGTTATTATTTTGTTTAATTTTATTTTTGTCTGATGTCCCTTATGTTGTCTCCATACTTTCATGGATTCAGCTAATTTACATCTGTCATCATTTGAGAAATAAATAGCACAGAACAATAAATAAAATTTATAAAAGATAATTCTAAGTTATCCAAAATCCCAAAAGAAAGAGTGCAGAATGGATTCACATTACTCTGATAAATGATTATTTTCTTTTTTTGTGTTTTTCATTTCTTTTTTGTTTTTCCCTGTTTCTTTCAGTTTTTATTTCTTTGAAAAAATGACATTTTACCATTTTCATTTAGTTTCTTACGTTTTTAACAACTGTCAAAACCCACTCGATTTTCTAAAAGTAATCAACAGGCTGTTTCCTCATTAATTTAATTGACACCTTTTCACTGCTTCAAGTTCAGCCAGACAATTCCCTTATTAGCCTATCACTTTGGCCTTCAGAAAAGAACTCTTACAAACTCTTAGCAACTGCTGGCACAGTATGGTACAATTAAGAGTATTTAATTTTCATCCTGGTAGCTTATCATCTACTGTAGATGATCCATCTTTACTGTTTTCTGCTTATCTGGATTAGCATGCCCACTCACTTCAATGCCCATCCTTCAAGTATTCTCATTAAAACCATACTTCAATATCATAATAAAAATCAGCTATTTAACACTGATAAAAGACCACTATATAGAATGAAAGCACTTAGTTACACTCCTTGCATTTACAAGGTAACAAATATGATAGAAATTACACAACAGTGCCACAGATATACACTGCCTTTCAAACTATTTAAGATCAAGGTCATTCGTTTGCCAATGTCTGTTGTGATGAAACTATTTTCACTGGTTTACGGTAACAGCAGTTTTATCGCCATTTGAAGCTTGTTTATGGTTGCTGTGTTTTACAGCGGCTTCTTCCAGTCCCTCACTCTACCACAGTTAATTCATCAAGTGTGTGTGCATGTGCTTGTGTGTGTGTGTGTGTGTGTGTGCATGTGTGTGCGGTGTGCATGTGTGTGTGTGCCTGGTACATGATGCTAGGCAGTGGGAGAAGAAACACAAGGCACATACCAAGAAAGCCACCTATTCTTAGAGTAACGGCCATAGAATGGAACTTCCAGAAGACCGTTGAAAGGGAAGGCCAAGGCACAAGCCATTGCCCTTCCACTACAACTGCTTGGCCTGGAAGTCTAGTTAAGCTCTAGAGAAAAGTCAGGAAAGGAAGATAAAATAGATACATATGATATATGTACACCGGAATGCGGACCAGCAGCTGGTATAATAAAGAATGTACTTACTTACCTACTTACTTACTTATTCAAATTGTACCAGTGAAAAATGTAAACCACTGATAACATACTGATAATGTAGTATTTGTTACAACCTAGATTTTAGTAGCTTTTGTTCTTCAAGGACAGTAAATATTTCATGATCTTTCTATAATCTTAGTAGAAAATACACTGCAAGGGTGATTAGTTTAGCTGTGATGCTGTCTAATCCACGCCACTGATGAGTTTTTTCTTGAAGTGACACTTTACAAATTTTGTCAGTTTACAATTATCATTTTTTCTTTCTCTTAGAAAGCCAATTTTTGTCAAACCAATTGAGAATCCTATATGCAAGGTCTGTTCATACAGAAGCATAACAATCTACTGACTATTGCTTTACCCACAGTTACCTAACTGCAAAATTCGGTGGACATGCTGCATATCCCACAGTGCAGATTTGCATAGAATGACCTAAGTATTTTACATAAGTGACAATCCTGGGCCACCAAGAAATCTGCAGATGCTACACATAATTGGACCATGAAACATTTGCACAAATGAAAACTGAAGTTTGTGTATAATTTCAATGAACTAATAAACCCACACAACATGATTAATTCATTTGCAGTGCAATGGAACAGCACATCTAATCTACACATTACACAAGCACTGAAAGAACTTCACCCCACTACCACCACTTGACCACAGTAATCACTGCCACCGGAAACACATCAACAACAGGATATTTTACACTGACACAAAACAAACATACAAAGCTTACGGACAGACTTCGTGCATATGTTGACATAAAACAGTGTAGGTTGAATCCAGCAGGTTGCACATCACAACAAACAAGAAAGACTCTAGCATAGGTGTTATAGGAAATTGATAAATTTCGCTTTAAAGTCTGCCTTAGTCAGGTGTCTTAGTTTACAGCAAGCACCACATCTATACCATCACAACATCATGAAATTGAATGCATATGTCCAGTTGTTTGGCCCTCTGTACTAACCACTGCAGAGCCGTCTCTTTGGCTAGACTCTAATAGGCAGTCCGAGGTATGAAGTGTTAGCACTTTATTTTTTTCTTGGCCTCAGCACATGAGGGTAGATGGCCAGTTCTCTCCCTCACCTCTAATCTTTTCACTGATACTGTATGGCATTAATCAATAGCGTTTCAAGTGTAATCACAATAAAAAATCAGAATCCATTGAAAAAGCCAGTCTGAAAAATTGGTTAAAGAAGGCAGGCTGAGTTCACTATGGATTATAAGTGAGGCAGAAATCTTGAAATGTCTTTCTGCCCTGGCAGGTTTTCAAAGTCTCCCCCCACTTGTGCCCCAAGTGTCCCACTTGACTTGCTCATAAGTGAGGACTGAACAAGCAGTGACTCATTCCCTCATCACTGCTCTGACACAGGCACAACTAATTTTATGAACAGCACAAGGGCCAACAGAGTAATTAATAAGAAAACAGGCCACACCAAGGAGTTCTCCTGGCCACACCCAACTTAAATGATGCAGTTATCAGAACAGGATGTTAGAACATGATAAACAAGAGCATTCCAACTGCACTTTGTGACCAGCTGCAGTAGTTCACTTGAGAATCAAATTATCAAACTACTGCAGACTGTGATATAAAAATGCTATCAGTGATAACACCAAATACCCAAGATATGGGGTTCTATACATGTAAAAGCAGGAATGGTAGGATAAGAAGCCAGTGAAGATGTTCTCAGATCCAGGGTAGAATATTATTTCATGTCTCACATAATTTATGATAGGCCTAGGATGGCTGCTGTAGAAGCTGTGCTTCAGCACAATAACATGCTCAGAACCATGCCTCTGACGATCTAGAGCAACAATGTATCAATGCAGCCCCTGCGTCAGTGCATCATATCTTTAACAATGTACATTTTTCGGTCACTTTTGATGGGATTTTACCATGTGTTTTACACAGTAAGCCACTTTACCACTTGGATTTATGAGCCCTAAAGGGCCTAAAAGAATGTTGTTCTGAAACATACATCATATAGGAGCAATGCTCTTGGAGGTTAGAAGAGGCTACAACAGACAGGGCATACAGGCATTCACTCTCATGATGAACTAATCATTAGGCCTGTCAATAGGCACTCCAGAGACCAGGGCATCCATCCAAAGGCGGGTACCTGGGCTGCGAATCCAATACCTGGTACCCAGCCATTTCCATAAATTAGCTTTACATGTAATGAACAAACAGGCGATGGCCTGGGATACCAGCACACAGCTATTCTCACCTTTCCTGATACAGCAGCTGAGCTCAGGCTATATAGTCACCACAGCCCACCAGTTTCTGGCTAGGTCATCAGCTTCGGCGGCAAGTGGGGGTCGCAATTACCATAATTTGTCTTAGTGATACTAGTGAATGCAGATCTGGTCCCTTCATCATGTCTGGAGGCATTGCAACTGTGGTAAGTTCACATGCTATGAACAGCTCTGCCTAATGCAGGACAATCAAGTCAGTCACCAACGTCATGTACTTAAGTAGTTGTGCTCAGCTGACATTGGTGGTATACAGTTGATACAGTTTTCCCCAATGCCGATCAAACTAGTATTACAAAATTATTTAAATGAGACACACTGTACCTCAATGAAAATAAACCCATAATTTATAAGCTAAGCTTTATCAACTTACCTGTCTTAATTGTGACACTGTATGAGATAGATCAATATATGAATCAGTATCTTTTGTAACTGTGGGTGGAATTATTAATAGTACTGTAGTACAATGGACTCATAAAAATATAAAACAAAGCATTAAAGAAGTGAGCACTGTCAATCTTCAGAAAGTGCAACATTCATTATTTCATCTGAATTTTACCACACACAAATGTAGCAAAGAATTAATTATACAGATGATAAGTGTCTTTACAAATGAATTAATTACTGTTCCCACCTAAAAATTCAAGTAAGACAGGTGATATAAATTTATTAAATGATGGTGTGATAAGTAATCAGGTACCCCCTCAAACTAGACACTGGTACCAGTGGTATTTTAACTAACATTTGACACCTCTTCTAAGTATCACAGCTCCAGGGTTATTGCCATTTTTAATTAGAACCTCCACCAATTAGAACTTCTATCACATCCTTGGTCTAATGCACAAGGCAACAACAAAACCAAGTTGTAATCAGGTCAATACACAAAGACAGAAAGGCAGCCTAGGGTGAATAAGCAATTTGAAAAGGCAAGTCTTAACTTGAAAATGAAATGACAAGCAACTGCACTGACACTGGTCAGATTGTTAGGTTGGAAAGTGTGGCACAAAACTGTGCAGAAAACTCAGCAGCACATCTTTGATAAAGCAAGAGCAAATGCATGATACTGCTCAAGATGACACCTGGTTAAAGCTGACAGTAGATGCAGTAATTGTCAATATAGGGTTAATGCTGTATGATGAATTTTAAAATCAACAAGCCACCAAAAACAAACTGTCCATGGGGAGTGTCTAGCACAAAGTCGAATTTGTTGGTGAAGAAAAACAGTTGCCACAGGGGTGCACATAACTTAGGAACATAGAACCACATGCTAAGAACGTTTCTAGAACAGTCACACTCCCTGTCACTCACTAACATCATTCATTCATCCAGTCACAATGTTCACTCTGTCACTTAATCACAACAATCTGTCACTCAATCTCTCACTCAGTCACTCTCTCTCAATTTTGGCAGGGAAAACCAAAATCACCCTAATAATATGGCTACAAACTGAAAACCACTCTAATTCATAGTTTGTTCCACCCTCTGGGTGTCAAAATTGCCAAAACAGAACAAATTCCATAATAATCAGGCAGTAAACAGTGTTAAAACTTAAAACAATGGCAAATTACAAGGAGAAACAAATCACCATTGGATAGACTCGTTACAACATTACAAATAATGAACTATAAATTTAGTAAGAATAATTGAAAATAGCAGCATCAAGGATGCCACATAAATTCTGAGTTGTGTAAGACTAACAACAAGAGCAACGGTCAGAATGTCCAGTAATTGCAGAGTCCACCTAACCAGATAAACGGTATACAATTATTCACCACAAAGGTGCATGTAGAAAATACAGAAAAATTAAGTTCAGACAGCTGCAAAAACTGTCAACATGACTTGATCACTTTTATGATGTAACATCTGTGCATATATCATACCATAATCATCAGAAAGGGGTAAAAGTTCAATATTCAAACCAAATCTTTGCCACAAACACTAAGGACAACGCTAGTATGACTTTCATGCAACAATAGACCAAAACGCTTTTTCACATTGAAAATCATGTTGGGAGTTGTAGTAATCATAATAATCAAAAGATTTTATTTTTGAAAAATATTTGCAAAATCCTTACCCTCCTAATGCCCATGTGACGGTGGACGGTCAGTGGCTGCGTTGGCTAGGGGATGTAGGTGGAGCAGAAACCTTGAAACAAATTTCTGCCCTGGCAGGGATTTGAACCCCTGACCCCTCGATTGATAGTCCAGCACACTAAACACTAGACTATTGTGCACCCCAAATATTCAGGCCTAAATTAAACAGTTCAGATTTGCACACAGAGCATATGAATTGTATACATGTATGTATGTATGCATGTATGCACATGGCCCTTTGCATAACGTCTTAATGAGTAATTTCTGCAGAATAAGAACCTCATGAACTCCCCAACAGATTTAAACAGATGCGACTTCATAAATTTCGAAAATTTCGAAAATGTTTGCTGTGCTGCATGTGGTGCAGTGTTACGAACTGCTAATAGAAGCCTGTTCCAGTATCATGGTCCAACGCTTGAGAAGGCACGATGCACCTGCATGGGATCATCAAGTCCCCACATGCTGCAAAAATTAAGGTCAACGACCCGGCTGGCTGGAGACGGGAACAAAGAGCTCCCTGATGTACATTGGGGCTGCACTGACCATCAATGTTCGTCCCATGAGGATGGTCTTGCATGTGATCCTGTCCTACACTGGGAGCCAGTACAAGGTGTCTTGCATATAGATCAAAATATGCAAGAATTTTGGCAGCTTAGTGATGACGAATTACACATATAATAAAAAGAAACTCAGGAGACAGATTGATCAGAAGTGAAATCATCTACTTTACCGCAGTAATAACAAAACAATCAATTCAACGGCTATATCAAAAGCGAAAGTACGAAATATCCTGTCCACTAGCTCAAAAAAGGATATGATAACAAAACTGTCAAAATTAAATCAACACAAATGGGTAGAAATAATTATTTCCATATTATACAAGGTCAACAACAGACCCACATAAAAGATGACGGCTATCAAGTAGGTCGACAGAGTTAACCAAGAGTTAACACATCTTTGAAAAAGGTGTCATGGTCATTTCTGTACCTCTGCCAAATTATCTTTTGACCACATGGCCACACTTCTGAGTAATTCAAGCAGGGCCATATAAGTAGATGCAATACTTTTCCCGTCTTATTTTATTCAAACAGTAGAGCATGTTCATACTATCCGATTCACCACTGCCAACCAATTTCCCCCTCCCCCACCCCGCCTACTATCGATTATAATTTGACTAAGCGCCTTTAAATAAGTTGGTTCCCACGACTTCGCTTTTGGGTGCTATAGACATTTTTTAATGGATTAATGGATCAATGGAATTTGCTCAACACAGCACAAACTAGCAAGCAAAAAATCAAGTTCACAACAGATAGACACCAAGAAAGCACTAATAAATAAAATATGGACTCTCAATTCCACGCAACTTAAGGTACATGCCGTGCTAACGCCAGATGTAATTTTGTTCACCATGATCAGCTATTTCTCCTACACCATCTTAATGCCAATTATTAAATAACATCAACAACAGGTGGTTATATATCCATTACATTCAGTCATCATCATCATCGTCGTCGTCGTCGTCATCAGTTCTTGACGTTAGTTATTGGGCGGTTCATGCATGCAAATAAAAGAACTTGGTTGTTCTCGGTCATTTGTCAAGTCAAATGCTCCTCTCCTTCTTAGTCCAAGTTTTGATTACACTAGATTAATATATTAATTACTGTTAAATACATGAATTATACCCTCGTCCTGAACATAATTAAATAATATTTATTATATTGATAATATTTATTTATATTTATTTATGTAATCATTTATATATTATATTAATTATATTTACTGATCGTATTTTATTAATTGTATATAACTGCATCATATTATATTAATTTACTATATATACTTTATATAGTCAATTAGTCATTCATTCATTAAATTTACCTACCGCCTGTACGGAGAGGGCAGTGGTGAAGTCGGTACCACCTTGGAGTCGGAAACCCCACGATTGAGACGGGCCATCCCTTCGCAGAGTTACTCTAAATGCATCCGATCCCGGATTCATAATTATGAAAAATGTTCTAACCGAAATGAAAATCCTATTCCTCCAATATCACAAACACTTATAGAGTAGTTCAGCCGACTTTTCATCTGACTTCAACTTTCAGACAGAACATTTATTGCAGTGTTGTATAACCAACCTACTCCTTCCACGAACGTCGTTGACTCGTATGACGTCACCGGCCAGACGGCAATGAAGGGTGGAGCAAAACATTTCGACTAGATTCCAATCTGCTAAGTGTTTTTAGGTTAATGAATGATGCATACTCCAAACGACACGAAACGATGATCAATTTGTTTAAAAGTCGCAAAGTAATTCACAATCAGCAATATGTTTTAGATAGTTATGTAACTGATGGCAATAGACTAGCCGTTTCAGGTTTTGAATATTTTTTTGGCATTCAGCTGCATTTTACTCAAAAATTCCGTCTCTTGGTTGACATGTAATCTGCTATAGGCAGAGTAGCCCAACTGTGTGTGAAAGCAGAGGCGTAACTTTGGTCTAAAAAATGGTGGTACCAATTTCTTCTCCACTTTCGCTTTTCACATGGAGACCATCTCTGGGAAGGCACAATAATAAAATATTGATTGGCATTGTTTAAAAAGTGGAGGGGGGTACGGTACCCCCAGTCCAAAATGTTGGAGGTACGGGTAACCCTCGTACCCCAACAAATTACGACTATGTGTGAAAGTGTTCATTGTTATGACTTTCGGTCTGCATTACGGCATATAAAATCAGTTTTTAATATGGAAATAAGATAGGCACCGGAGTAAACTTGTCCAAAATATTGGGGGTCTGGGGTCTGGACCAGAGGTGCACAAACCAAGTTTCTTTCGAGATTAAAAGTTTTTTATGTTTTTCTTTTTTTTGTTCTTTTTTACTTTTGTTGTTTTCGTTATTTGTTTTTTTTAAAAGATTTTCGGATCTTGGATTATAAAAATCACGAAAAATGGCATGAACAAGAGCTCCAACTCAGTTACGATTTCTGAAAATTAAAAGCATAAAATCAACGTTATTAAAATAACTTCTACAACAGAGGTTTTCAAACTTTTTGGACCAGGGACCCCTTATTTTTTCTAGGCATAGCTCGCGGACCTAAGCATTTAAAACGTAAAATTTATCACTTAAAATTTAAGGCAGACTATTTCCACAATACAAGCTTGTTGATAAGTAGGCCTAGTGTATGAATTTGAAAACACTGCAGGCTGTTAATGCTGATTCTAGTGGCGCCATATAAGTTTTCGGTTACAATTTCGGTTATAATGCTAAAACCATGCAGTGTTAATCATTAGCCTAGGCTAATGAATATTTTCAGAACGCTCTCGCGGACCCTCGCCATATCCTTCGCGGACCCCTCTTGGTCCGCGGACCACAGTTTGAAAACCTCTGTTCTACAAGAATAAGAAATTTATTTTTAGAAAAAAAAATGTTGTGGTTATCTTTTACTTGTGTTTTTAAACCAAAAAGACCCAACTTATTCACCTCTGGTCTGGACAATCAGCGATTCTCAGAGGCTTCCGGTGTTACGTAATGCGTATAAGGGTGCGTTTTGTTTACGTGTAAATTTGTTTCATATTGAAGATATTGAAGATAAAAATAAATCTTTGTTTTTCCATTATGAATTTCTGATTGTATTTCAGTTCTGTGTCTCTGTTTTTCTGTTTCTGAAGAAATATGTCTATATCATAACATAATATTTTAACATTTGATTAAATTCTCCTCTCGATTATTGGGGAGATTGCCCCTCCTCCTCAATTATTGGGAGGGGGCACGTGCCCCGGCTGCCCCCAGAGTCTACGCCTATGAAGATAGGTCATTAGAAGAAAATTGGATTGCACAATCCGTATACGGTACCTTTGGTGCAGCCATTTTTGTGGTAATTTTAGCTCAAAACCCTGGGTTATCCATTTGTTTTAGGCTACGTTCCGTAGCGAAGGTAAACGGTCTACTAGCTGCGTTATTGATACAGACGCAGACAGACCAGAATGCATCACGCGCCCTAGTTACCCGGTTTCTATGTCAGTGGCCTATCTTGTTCGCTTCTGAAAATCTTTGTATGAAGAGTGATTAATAACTGTACACCCACTTTCACACTGCAGTGACATATTCATGGCGACATTCCAGATTGTTATCGTTTATCACAACAGACTATATCTCGTGCGTAACTAATCCTAGTAGATCAAGTGTTACGGCCCCTCCCAGGATTACTTAGATCGGCCATACAAGCGTTGAATATGCAGATGTTATAAAATGCTGTTGCTTGCTGATCCGTACGTAGAGCTCGTGTTTTTGGCCTACCCATTTTCATTATTGGCATTCCTAAGGCGGAGTGATTGGCATTTGGCCCGGATGCTGTGGGCGGGCGGCTATTAATAGTCCGGTGCAAGTAGCACGGCGAGAGACCTGTAACCTTTCATGGTAGAGTCATGAATAATAATTATTTGAACAAGTACCAGCTAGGATCGAAATCATTTCACTTCGTTCGCAGTTTAACTTCACGCTTTGGTCGTCTTTCAACAGACTCTCGTCTTTCATTAAACTCGCATATAATATGATAACCTCAGTTTCTGTGTTTGTAACACCCATGTAGAAATTAGTTGCATAGTATAGGGCATATGATCCAGTGCATATTTTAAGGAATTTAGACTACTGGGGAAAAATACCCTTGATGACCTTTTTCCTGGAAATTCATCTCTCCGAAAAAGTTGATGACCTTTTTTAGGAAGTCATCTCCCAAAAAAGTTATCTCCCGAAAACCGTTGATGATCTTTTCTTGGCAATTATTCTCCCAAAAAAGATGATGACCTTTTTTAGGAAGTCATCTCCTGAAAAAGTTCATGACCTTTTTTTAGGAAGTCATCTTCATGACCTTTTTGGGAATTTACTACTGGGGTAAATCTTAAAACTCTTGCAACATTTTGTCCCACTACTTATACTTTAACCATACATTGCCTGGGACAAATCAGCCTAACTACTGGGACAAATCCTAACACTGGGACATTTGTGCCACTAGTTATACAGTTTTATATGCCCTGATATGATCGATGTAATAACGATGATTTGATCATCAATGTGACGCTGAGATTGTGTAGGTCTGGTCATTGCTTTTAGGTCACTTAATAGGTCGTTCACGTCAAGCGTGAACTGACAAATGAAAGTATGTATGTATGTGGCTATGTATGTAGGATATGTATGTATGTATGTATGTATGTATGTATGTATGTATGTATGTATGTATGTATGTATGTATGTATGTATGTATGTATGTATGTATGTATGTATGTATGTATGTATGTATGTATGTATGTATGTATGTATGTATGTATGTATGTATGTATATGTTCGTGTTTAATATTATACATTGAATATGCATTCATGCATGTATGTGTGTATGTATTTATGTATGTAGGGCCTATAGGTATGTGCGTATGTTGGTCTATGTAATCTGATCTAAGAATTTATACAGCGCTAGTATGTAAGAATATAGGCCTATTCTATAGTAGGCCTATCAGTCGATGGTCGCTAGGCTACTGAGCCGATCTTTGGTACCAGCCAAATTCCAGGGTTTATCCCGTCGAAGGCCAAGAAAGAAATTCGAGAAGACACGGAAACATCCTATAGGCTAGGCCTACAGAGAAAATGAGTCCAGGAAGAGGTGAGAATTCAGTCGAGATCGGACGGTCAGAACAGACTGAAGATTGAGTATGCATGTCTACATTATGTATGTGTGTTGCCTACGTACGTATATATGTATGTATGACCTTGTATTACAGGTATTCTCCAGTGGCTGGGACGCTGGGTCAACGAACGAGAGTAGACACGGTTTTCTTGTCTGTCTGATGTGGGCCACAAGTGTTCAGATGTCGACGTTTCAACTCTAAACAACACCCACCTTAACCGTCTTACTGTCTGCCTGTCTGCCTCACCCTTTGGATCTTGACCTGAAAATAATTTCACCCCCCTCGCCTAGTGATTATGTTTTGATTAAGCGCCTGTGAAAAAAGCTGCATGGTTCCCGCGACTCCGCTCTTCGGGCGCTGTATAAATTTCGAGATTGCAATAACGTGCCCCATCCTGTCCGTGTTCACAGGCGCCGATGGAATAGTCAAGTTTATTTTCCTTACCCTACTAAAGTAGGCCTACTGATCATTTATAATTTACACCATTTTACTTGAACACCATAAAGCTACCGGTATAAAATAATCGGCAAAACAAAACGTGCGTTTTAACTGGAAAACGCATGGGGAGCCCACGACTCTGCATTGCAGCTAAAATAATTACCCAGCTGCTATGTCACATTTTCGATAGCCGACTTTAGTCTATAGGCCTAATTAGGCCCTATTGTTGGTCTTTAGTCCTATGCATTTGTTCGCTGAGCTCTGCATTTATAAAGCCGCAACAGTAAACACATTAGGTTGGTGCAATGATATTACATCTGTCTGTCCAAATTAAGATTACTATTGGTCATAAATACAGGCTAATTTGAAGAGCAGGGCTATGATATAATAAAAGGCTTAGCCTATGCATAGGCGTAATTTGTGGGTGGTACGAGGGGTACCCGTACCCCCACTTTTTGGACTGGGGTACCTTACCCCCCACTTTTTGAACAATGCCAATCAATATTTATTTGATGTGCCTTCCCAGAGATCGCAGTCTTGGCCTTGCTTCTTGTATGTTAGAAATTGGTACCCCCACTTTTTAGACTAAAGTTACGCCTCTGAGCCTATGGATAGGTCTATGTAGGCCTATATTAAGTAAATGATCTGATCTTCATAGGCCTGTGATATCCGAGAGGCCTAAAACGGTATCCTTCCGTTAAACTGAATAAAACCTTAAGAGTGGTCATGGTTTAGTCCGAATGGAGTGTTTGGAGACCGTTTCCCGTTATCCCGTACCTTTGGATTGTGGCTCTCGTTCGCCAAAGAACTGCCTGTTAACTGCATAGGCCCCTAAGGCCTATAGGGAGACTAATTAGAATTAACAGAACAGTTGAAATGTGTAGCCTATATCCTTTGGTCTGTGTCCCACAAAATTGAACCATTTTGTTCCATGCTATATTCAGATATTGGCATGTCTCAAATAATGGGGTGGCTTAATTTTCAAATAGCTTTAAGTTTTTAAAATTTTTTGTAGGTCTGGTCTAGAAGTCCTAGCGGTGTAAATCTTCTAGGCCCTTGTGCCTTTTATAAGCTAATATCATGTAGGAGCCTAATTATAACGCACATAACCTATTTATGCCAATTAATTTTCCTATGGAGCTGTTAATTATCTTAGCTATTATGGCCTACTCACCCAACCCCTGCAGTGTAGTTAACCTACAGGTCAATTATTACTGTTAACCTATAGGTCAATTATTACTGTTGACCTATAGGTCAATTATTACTGTTAACCTATAGGTCAGTTATTACTGTTAACCTATAGGTCAATTATTGTTGTTAACCTTTTGGTCAATTATTACTGTTAACCTATAGGTCAATTATTACTGTTGTTTGTCCAGTGCCCTGGCGTCAAACAATCTGTCTTTCCGATTGGAACAGTAGACCACTGGATGCAGTAATTTAATTATTTACGCGGATAGGCCTACTTTCGCGGATTCAACGAATGTACTTATCTATATTATACCTATGGGTTGAAGGCCGGCGATGATTGTCGAATGATTGACAGAATGCTAAGAATAAGGATGAGAAAAACAAGGAGGAGGAGGAGGAGGAGGAGGAGGAGGAGGAGGAGGAGGAGGAGGAGGAGGAGGAGGAGGAGGAGAATAACAAAAACAAGTAGAAGTGCAGTTCTTTTACTTATATATGCTGGCCTCGCCGAATGATCATCCGACTCACACGAACAGTTTGCTCATGAGCCCACATAGCTGAGTTCGCTAGGAGGCGCCACTGGAGTCGATATCTGGTAAAAAATCTGACCTTCGTCTCGAAATTTATAGAGCGCTACCGCGGGTAAACGCAGGGTACCAGATTATTCACGAGCGCTGCGTCGTGTCAGAGGTGTTGTCTAAGTTGACCTTTCGACCGTTTGACAGTAGGCCCTACTAAGAGTTCTCAGAGTTCTAACCACTTTATCGCGCACCTGAAAATGCAGAGCCGGAACAACAAAGAACGTGGCCCCCTCCGAACATAGGCCTACGTCCGGGCCGGGGGCCCCTTACAATGCGGAAACTGGAATGCGGTAATATACAATATGCAGGGTTCATATTATGTTCACGGTTATTTTTTGCCACTTTTAGGGGCCCCCTTCCAGGAAGGGGCCCCCTCCGATCGGAGGGCGGTCGCTACGCCTCTGCGAAAATGCTTCACTAATTCGTGCAGAAGGAAAACAGAAATTGATGTTAAAGAATCACTTTACGAAATTTGTCCACACTCGAAATAGAAATACGTCGAACACATACAAATTCTGAATCGGCCTAAAGCAATTTAAAAGTATAGGACCTACACTGCCAATATATTAAGCTTATGTAAGTATATAAGCCTGTGTTCTCAGTGGCGGCTTTACAGAGTTATTGCCTTCCTAGATGTCCCATCATTACAGGCAGTTTCTTACAAGTTGAATATGACATTGTGAAGATTATAGGCCCGGTCATGGAGTCCAAAATAGAAAACTAGGATCTATGTTTAGATCCCCATGGGCCATGGCCCGGCATGTGGCAAACGCTGAGCGCAAGCCAGTGCCGTCTTTGGCCGAAACTGCTGATGCGTGCCTCTTTCAGGCCGTAGCAGAGAACAAGAATCCTAGCTGTAGGCCTACTCCTGCCTTTATTTCCAGTGTGAGAATTGTAGAAAAACGGTAGGGGAGTTTAGACTTTGATCCATATGGAGTTTAATATTTTATTCGTATTTTCTCAACTGATGTCAGCGAAATTTGAAAGCAGCAGATTTCAACGCTAGCAGTTTTGCAAGTCAAGCCCTAAACAAAAATATTCAAAATCAATTCCTTTGTTGAGCAAATTCAAAAATACACACATCATACACCATGGAAATTTCTTCTCTTTGTCAGAGACTCAGAGTCGAATAATGGTAAATCACACTAGGACATCTGAGAGGTTGCAAACGAGTCAGACGACCCCCTGGAGTGCGCAATGAAGACTTAAGTGTGGGAGTCCCAAGAAAGACTGGGGGTTGAACCTCCAACCTTGACAATTCTAACCCTGCTTTTTCCCTCTTTTCGTAATCATCAATGCCATGATGCATCTTTGTAATAGAATGCATAAATTCACTCTACCAAAAAAAGACAACGACTATAGCCCCGTATGAGAACTCTTACTAATTGACCAAACTCTCTTATAATGTACCAAGTTGCCGCATGTCAGCTTGTTTTCTTCAATAAACGAATATGTTTTGTATTGTATTGTTAAGTGTTGCTCAAGTCCTGCTGCTGATGTCTTCGTAAATTCGAAACTTGGAAACTGCGATTAAAACAACAAGCAAAATATTAAGTGAACGAAGTCGCTAGCAGTCGATAGCTTAGCGACTGGTTTCGACTTGAGGGCTTAGCGGCGGCGGCGGCGGATGGCGGCGGCGCCGGGGACTAATCTATAGGGCCTATCGTAATCTAAGTATGATAACGTTTATAAGATATAAGTTTATAAGATTATACTGTTGTATAAGAACTAAACCTTTCTTTCGTGGATATCTATGCCTACTCTAAAGCTATAAAGATAAAAAATCCCATCTTTAGCCAAAATGTTGCAACGGCAGACCTAAATAGGTTTTACGGTTTGTGTAGGCCCTATACATTCTCTGTGTTGCACTTTACGATTTTTCTCATGTTGACGAAATTATTGATTGATTATGAAAACTTCACACGGCACCCCTCCGTAGACAATGCGATTGAGCAGATAAAGTTACTGACAGAATATCTACATGTAATCATCACGGGTTTAATGCGACAAAATAAAGCAGACAGGGTCACAGTGACTGTCTAATACAGACGCACAAATGTGGGCCCTACAGGCTAAATACAACATCTTCATGGCAGCCAAATTTCAGTTGAATGCAAAACGTCTGAAAGGTGCGAACAGAGAGTTAAAAGGATGTCAGCTGGCCTGCACTCGTACATTTCTATAGCCACAGAAAGGCGGTTGATGGATTTTACTGACTTAATCGCTCAACCGCAGGCAACCGATTCAGAACGGTCCATGATCGGTTGCCCTCGCAAGGTAATGCTTGTTGTCAAGTGGTTCTCAGATGAGCTCAGAGTCAGCGACTTGGCCAAGAATACATGGCTTATAGGCTATAGTCCTTTTGGCCTGTATAGCTTGTTTACTTTTTACGAACGTATACAATAGACATGTGCACGTAGGCTTACTGATTCCATAAAGGTATGCGCGGTATATTGTTAGTGTGAATTTCATTTGCATGAATCGAGGCCCATCATCTTCTGCTTTGTAGGCTGTGGAAACATTTGCTCGCGAGAAGTTGAGACTTCAATTTGGCACGTTGCTTTCTGCTCTGGGCAAACAAACCGCCTCGCATTCATCTCCCTCTCTGCATATAGACCTACACTTGCCCAGATATAAATTATCATATATGCAATTTCACGTTTATTATGAATGAATATGAAAGTATATACAGGCCCACAGTTTGAATAAGCCTGTATACCAGTGCGAGGCCTCTAGGCTGATTGAGAATAGCGACGGACTCTTATGCGCCTGAATGCAGTTAAGAAATGCGCACACAGACCTTTAATATAGAGTCGAATATAATGTGCACGAGGAACTACAGGCAAAAGTATGCAGGCACCTTTTCGTGTTCATGTTTTGTGTGAATCCAGCCATCTGTAAAGAGGTCAACCTCGTCATGGCTGCAGTCGAGATGAGGCATTTCATAGATAAAGGCCTTCATTCACGTATTATTTATGTTTCTTTTCTACAACAAAGTGAACAAAGAACCTGTCTGCCAGTTTTGTGAACATCGATGCCCTACACTGGCTTTCATATTTAACCGCTGAATAGGCCCTATGCCTTTAAGCGTATATCTACCGTTGTACGCAAATAAATCTAAATTCAGTATGAAGGCCTAACAAATCTGCAGTCTTTCAACTGAGAAGAAATTTTGAGGCCCCAAAACTGGGTTTGGGTTTGCTCTTTGTATGCAGCACGTGATCGTCGGGCTGTCGCAGGAAGTCAGGATTCTGTACCTGTGTATATATATATTATTCTGTACAGACGACGTACACGTGACGCTCACTGAAGCGGGTGAAGAGTCAACTAAAATCGGAACATGGTGACACTTGACCTGCTGTTTCAATCGACAACACCAAGGTGTCAGTGTGGCCCACCAAGGGTGAGGCTTTGGCAGAAAGTCGACTGATTCGGCAGAAAGAACGCAATGGAATTGGCGGCGCTCAGTATTCTTGGATTGCAAGCGTGACGGAAGTCTAAGGCATAGGCTTATGTATTAAGCCATTTCGAAGTCTATATGAGTCCAAAAGCATCGTACGGAATGTGATTTGTATGAACGGTAAACGATTTCATCAGTGTTGAAGCTATAAGCTTGGATTGTCTTTCAGCAACTGGTAGTTAGGGACTTCCTCGGTTAAAACGGAGACTATTCGATCGATATCTCGTGCGAAGCGTATTATGGCCTATCTATTAGAGGCAAAACTAGTTAATATCAGTTTGGAAGCATAGAAAAGAACAGGCCATGCCAACCACTAACAACTCAATGAGAGGCGTAATTAAGTCTATACAATAAGAATAAGTCTAAGTTGATTGTAGGCGTATAACTTCATAAGAAATGGGGCTTATGTAGCCTATATAGTCTACAGAAGTGAAACTTTTCTAAAGCTAACAAAGAGACAAGGAGATAAATCAGCAACGATACAGCAACCAAAACATAACAGTTTCAGAAACTGAGATCGTTTAGAATTTGATCAGATCAGTTTTGCTATGAACAAGTGAAGAAGGATTTCGATTACAATGGCTGAGTCGCTGATGGATCTCGTTCAGTGGTCGACGACATCATATTCCATTCAGGAATTTCTGGACAACTATGAACCTCGCTTCCCAATCCTCGCACTAGTCAAGTCAATCGGTGCCCCTCCGAAAACCACACACAACCTCACGAATACCGAGGTAATTACCGGTTTCAGTCGTAGCATTAATTAGAACCCCATGCAAAACTCTAAAAGCGCAAATGCTCTAACCAGTTTGAAGTATAGTGTACGTGAACATAGCATTGAACGTTTTTAATCAATTTAATGTCAGAGAATTAATCTGTCTGCCCATAGGCCTATACAGTATAAACTTAAAGTCATAGGCCTAATTTACGGCGGGTACGAGGAGTACCCGTACCCCCACGTTTTGGACTGGAGGGTACCGTACCCCCACTTTTCATACTCATTGTTTTTGCCCGTTATTATTTTATCTGAGGACACCTTTAAGCAGTCTTGTTGTCAAGACCTTAAACCTCAAGACCAAGACCAGGACCTTGAACCTCAAGACCAAGACCTTGAACCTCAAGACCAAGACCAAGACCTTGAACCTCAAGACCGAGACCAAGATCCAAAAAATTCACAGTCGTATCCAGACTTCTATTCCTTACTAAAAATTGTCCAGTCGGACTACTCGTTATTTTAATGAAAACATGAATTTTTTTCTTTTATTCAAGCAAAACAACTCTAAATGGAGACTGCAGAGAATTCCGAATTCGTATTTACAAAAGTCCTTCATGCGAAATGTTATTCCAAATACCTGCTGAATTTTATAAAAACCAATTTGCTCAGAATTTTCTGACCAAGACGTGACTTGTGGGGCCTCATAAAAATTCTGCCATGTGAAAAAACACGGCCTACAAGTGCTGAAATCGCTAGCACACAAAGCAGCTTTTTCAAGAACCGGATGTAAATGTACAAATTAATCATGAGTCTGTTTTGAAAGCATTCCATGGTAAATAACCGGAAGTCAAAATTATTGTCCAAAACAAGAGTGAAGCCTCATTCACACCGCGTAAATACTAAAGCAATAACTGTATGAGTAATTATTGGAAATTTTTTTAAAATTCTTGCCGTTTGTTAAAATTAATGACTGTTCGTATTGACAAAAGTCTTGGTCTTGGTCTTCGAAAACCAAGACCAAGACTTTGAAACTCAAGACCAAGACCAAGACCTTGAACCTCAAGACCAAGACCAAGACCTTGAACCTCAAGACCAAGACCAAGACTTTTAAAAACGAACTCGAGTGCACTCGAGACCAAGACCTTGGTCTCGAGGACAACAAGACTGCCTTTAAGATTCAAAACAATTACCAAGCATTATCATCAGTGTGATCACCATCTGACCATCATCATCACTCTCATTGTTATTATTACTTTTTAGTAAAAGAGGTGGCAATATATATTATCTGTGAAATCACACTGCAATTATTACAAGATGCTACAAGATGTTGCTACGGAAATATACCCTGTTTGAAATCACAATACGATTATTACAAGAAATTGCTATGACAATATATCATGTATGAAATCACAATGCAATTATCATAAGAGGCTGCTACTGCAATACATCCTCTGTGAAATGTAATCACAATGCAATTATTCCTAGAAGTTAAAAGAGGTTGCTACGGCAACGTGCCCTCTACGAAATCACAATGCAATTATTACAAGACGTTGATACGGAAATATAGCTTGTATGGAATCACAACGCATCTATGACAAGAGGTTGCTAAGGCAATATATCCTCTATGAAATCACAATGTAATTATTCCCAGAGGTTAGACAATGGTTTCTACGGTAACATGTTCTCTATGAAGTCACAATGCAATTATTAGAAGAGGTTGCTATGGAAACATACTACTGTGTGAAATCACAATGCAACACGTCCTCTGTGCAATCACAGTGCAATTATTCCAAGAGGTTAGAAAATGTTGCTAAGGCAATACATCCTCTATGATATCACAATGCAATATTATTCCTAGCGGTATCATGCACATTGCTAGGATAAGAAACACATAATGATTATAATCAATTAACATACTCTGACTACACAGGAGACCCAAAAGGGGTCATGGACCCCGCTACCAGGGCCACCTGGGTAGTAATATGGCATAGAATTTGATGAAAGCAGTCGATCTAACATCATTAGATAGGCTATGTAATGGCAACAGTATATATACTTAACTAAAGATTCGATAGAACAACTTGAGGCTATAGGCTTATTTACTGTGTACACTCATTGTATTTCAGTTGATTAAACTGTGAGGGAGGTTAATTAGTGTCCCTCGAACATGGAAGACCGTAGCTTTTGCTTAAACGGTCGTAGGTTGGGTAGTTGCTGAATTAATGGTGAATCAATTATTGTCGCTATTATTATTATTATTATTATTATTATTATTATTATTATTTTTTTTTTTTTTTTTTTTTCCCCGAGGTACATATGATCCCTCGGGAGTTCAAAAATTAGGGGGGCATTGTTCTGGAATGGCTAGTCTTCGCAGATGGTTTTATCGGTGCAAAAGGTGCTGACAAAAGCAACAGCATTGAAGCGTTGGATTGCCATAGATAAGCGCTGATAAAGGAAAGTAGTCTCTCTATTGTCTCCTGATATTTGGGCCAGGCGGTAGCCGAGGAGGTTGATCAGTGCGAGGCCTTCCTGATTTATGGGACCCAGAGTTTCAAAGGCCAAGGGCACAAAGCAATATGATGACAAAATGGCAGTATATTTGGATGTTTTTCTGTCCGCTGCTATCTCGGCAGCAGCCCCTGCAACCTCAGCTGATCTGGTGCGGTATGATTCTGCCAGGGTGTCAATAACAGTGGCGTCCCATGCAAGGCATTTACCACCCTCCCATGGGATAAGAGTTACCCCATCAGGACGTCTCCCATCAGACCTGACAAGTCCAGTGGGCTCCTTATTATTATTATTATTATTATTATTATTATTATTATTATTATTATTATTATTATTATTATTATTATTATTATTAGTTGTTGTTGTAGCAGTAGTAGTAGTAGTAGTATCATCATCATCATCATCATCATCATCATCATCATCATCATCATCATCATCATCATCATCATCATCATCATCATCATCATCATCATCATCATCATCATTATTAAGCCTATGATTATTATTATGCTTGTAATGCAAACGATGGCGTTATAATTTTTTAACAGCCGCGAAGCTGAAACAATGCCAAATTTGGTACCCCCACTTTCTAGATTAAAGTTACGCCACTGCCTAAAGTTGCATACTCTATAGAGACCCCTAAACACCGTTAATTTTCAACAAAACTTGGTTTGTAAGCCTATGTGAATTGGAACATAGGCAGTTTGTGGAGAACCGAAATTCCGCCGTTTTATAAAATGGGCTACTCCATTGTCGTTTCTATTATCTTCATTATTGCCATCGTCATCATAGTCATCTTGTCGTCGTCATCGTCCTCCTCCTCCTCTTCATCATCATCATCACTACCACCGTTGTCGTCATCATAATTGAATTGTCATCACAATCAACGTCAGCAACATCTCCACGATTATCATCAGGACCGGAGGTATACAAGGAAATCATATAATATGTTCGAATTATAAAACTGTATATATTATGCTCATCGCTCATCGCTGCAGCCTCCTTCAGCCGATGCCAAGAGTCTGAGGCGAATGGATGACACTTCAACAACCAGTGTTTAATCTAGACACCTTTTGGGGGGGAATTCCCCCCAGGATTTATGTATCCCCCCAGAGGCCAGCAATATTTGTAGACACCTTTTGGGGGAATTCCCCCGCAGGAAACATGTTGCGCTCCCCCCAGAATAAGATATATGAAAGTTTTTGAGAGATGAATTCCTAAAAGTCATGAAAGTGGAACGAATGACTAAAAAAGGTCATCAACTTTTTTAGATGAAATTCCCCCAAAACGTTTGGACGTTGGAACCCAAAAAAGGTCGCCCTTGTTGCCCCCCCCCCACAAACCTAGTTTCCCCCCTCAGAAGAGGGGGACTAGATTAAACACTGTTCAACAACCACGACAGTTCTTTAGAAACATAGGCATATATACGATAAAATTCAGCGCCGAACTCTCTGATCTTCAGGTGGTAAATAAGCAGAATCACTTATGACAAAACAAAACAGTGTTCAGCTGTGTACGTGAGGTTAATTGCGTTTGTTGCAGTAGGTCTAACGTATTTATAGGCCTACCAGTTGTTTCTTTTCTGGTGTTTCTAGACGATCTTCGTCGGTCAAGTGTTAAAGATCGATTCGGCAACTGAGGGTCAGAAGAGGTTGATCATAGAGATAGTTCCACAAGGTCTCTCGCTCAACATTCCTCTCGACTGCCCCGCCAAGTTCGATATACCAAATTTAAAAAGTACGACCACTTTCACAAAATGTACAAGTCTATGAGTGATGATGATACAATAAAGATAACAATGATAACAGCGATGATGTCATGATGATGGGGTAGCGTTGTAGTGATGGTAATAATTAGCACGGTCTATAGTGGTAATGATCAAATCTGGATAAAATGACGCCTGTGCGCATACGGCCTTTTACGTATACATGCAGTTGCTATGCAAATAATGCCTCAGAGAAGTATACAAGGTCTTAAATTTGAGAGAGATCTCAGTGGAGGGCGCCATGATAAACTATTTCTGACTTGAATGCCAGCTGTGACAACTGGCAAACAGTCGCTAATTTATATTCGTAGCCCAATCTTGTACTACTTTTCGTCACAGTGTGTATTTTTGTAAAGTATAAACGTTTGTCTCGTGCTAATAAAAGATTACTTACTTACTTACTAATCGTAATCTCCAGATTTTCTCAATGCCAGAAAATTAAGTTGTATGAACTAGCTTGTAATTCAGAGCCGCTCAGTCAAAAACAATATCGGTGAGGCAGGTAACCTATGGTCAGGAACTCAGGATCCGTTCCAAGTCCAGGTTTAACGGTCAGACAGACAGACAGACAGACAGACAGACAGACAGACAGACAGACAGACAGACAGACCGTAGGGTCGATAGTGTTTCGAACTGGAGCGGACTACCATGTCGACTATACACTTGGTTTTCTCTGTTGAATGGTTTAGAGAAGAAGCTGAAACTGAAGAAAATACTTTCGTCGTCGAAGCATAAGCTGCCTCTGGTTGTTGAGACGAGTAGCAAGTACAGCGCTTACTTTGAAAAAGCAGGTGCCAAGGCAACGGGCGATGCTAAGAAGCGCACGGTCAAAATGATCTTGAAAAAGGTTAAAGAAAAAGAAAGATTTCTTAAGACGAACATCATCCACGAAGGTCAATTTCTTTTCCATTAGACTATCTTTGTTACTTGTATTGGTAACTGGTTTATAATGATGCCATCTCTTCAAATAGGCCCTTGCACATGAACGTAGCCCAGTAAATATTTTGCACATACCTTGCAGGATGTGTATAGAAATTGTGAATTAGGGGCCTTTGTATGTTCGCAGCAAGACACAACATAGCGCGTTCAGCTCCTCACAAAAGCGCTTCTCGCTTGATTGTCTGACTGATCTAAACACTTGCGTTTCTAAGGTAGTTTGAAGTGTTTACTGAACAGAGTCAAATGCAACATGTTTGTGCGTCGGACAGCGGCGGACTGTTCTAAAGTAGAGGGCCAACCCAGCCAGCAAACGTACGATCGTCTTAATAGTGTTGGCGAAAGTTGATACAGCATTCGTCAACGTTGGGCCAGTATTGACTGTCTGACAACTGGTGTGAATAGGCCTATGCTGGCTGGGAAAACATGACAAGGCACGTTTGGAACGCAGAACTCCGAGATGTATGATTGTCGACCAAAGAGGAGAATCTTTTTCTCTCCTCGACAGGAGCCTGGAGAGTTTGTTCCCCTCATATAATAATCTGCTAGCGTCTATATATTGAGATAACTCCGCAGATTGACCTGCAATACTCAGGCCGTCCTGAACACTAAACGTCAGCCTTTGCTACGCATTAATTGTTTTCAACTACTGTAGCACAGCTAACAAATATATTTAAGTTTAGATATATATATATATAATTATATATAGCCTATAGTTCAAAGTTTGAAGTAGGCCCTATAATTTCATACATGTATCCAGAGGCGTCTATCCCCCCCCATAAGTCATTGGAGCAACATCCCCTTTCCCCCTCTTTTTCCCCCTCCCTCTTGTTCCCCCCTAAACTGG
Organism: Allolobophora icterica; assembly: GCA_963556255.1. Lineage (NCBI taxonomy): Eukaryota > Metazoa > Annelida > Clitellata > Crassiclitellata > Lumbricidae > Allolobophora > Allolobophora icterica. Next base: position 28,594,143 of record OY744608.1, on the reverse strand, counting down.
TGGCACACACACTGACAAATCTTCCCCCCTATTTCTTGGATGGAGCATTTGCTCCACGGTTTCTATGGTGTAGACGCCCCTGCATGTACCTCTGTATGAGTCTGCATGCAAAAAGTAGCCATAGGTGAATCTAAATGTATATATTATGTGTGTGTTTTTACAGGAACTGAAAGTCCACTGGTGACTTTCATTTCGGCCGATCTGCCAATTGAATTGGCCATCGTTGAAAGCTATGTTGATCCAGGGACCGAGGAGCGTCTCAGGAACAAGTACCAGCTTATTCCAGCGGCAGCGAAGGCCAATGTCAATGGCAAGAGAAAGAAACGTCCAGCAGATGGTCAGCTTGTCATTGGTGCCGGTAGGTCAACTGGTCAACCTGGACTCGACGGCTGATCTAGCATTAGTACAGTGTGAGAATTGTAGAAAAAAGACTGCTGCATGCAGGGAGGGGGTTAGACTTTGATGATTTTGATCCATGCGGAGTTGAATATTTTATCCGTATTTTGCAAACTGAGAAAATAAAAAAAATGCAGTAGAAAGCTCAAACTCCTTAATACTAATTTATTAGTAGGCCTATACAATTCACTTGGTCACAAATCTCACAATAAAACAGAGCATTACTTTATTGGTAACTAAAAAGTGAATTGTGTAAGAAAATGCTAAAATATACACAATATAATCACGCTAGCACAACTGAGGGGTTGGAAAGACCCCTCTGGGGTGTGCAATGAAAACTTAACTGGGGTCCTAAGAAATATTAAGGGTTGAACCCCCAACCCCCGACAATTCTCACCCTGTATTAGTATATGCGCATTGCAGTAGCGCACATATTCGATTACAATAAGAAACGAAGAATGCAGTATCGCTGGAATTTCGTCTAGGCTACTGATATATGATTACCTCAGGCTCAGAGGTACAGTAATGAGTTGGAAATTAATGAAGATTCTGTTCTATTCTGTCCTATTCTATTAACAAGCAGCCTCATAATAGGTCGCAGCGCGACTGTGATAATACACAGAGTGGATGATTGTCGCAATCGGAGGTCGCCCTGTCGTGTGTTTGCCGTGTGTTGATGTCGACCCTCGATTGCTTGTTCTTTTACTTGCACTTTTATTTAACGTGCCTAACTTTTCTATAGAAGATTCACGACGAACTTTGTTTAATTAATAAATGAATTTAATTAAAGAAACAAATATATATACACTAACTCTACGGGAACTTCCACGTAGTATTAAAGCGTTTAGATATTAAATCGGACTATCTCAAATGTTGCTTCGTACAGCCTAACTACAGATCGTTCTTTCGCGTCAGTCTCTGAATCTGACGGACTCTACTCTGCCGCCGCCGCTGATCGTTCCTCCCGATGTTGATCGCTCGACCGATGTTCACACGTCGCGTTCGTCAGTAGTAACAGTCCCGTGTTCTCCTCTTCCTTCCGTTAAGTAGGAACTTCAGCGTGCACCGGTCAGCCCCCTCCCCACGTCAAGCTATCATCAATTAGTGTCAGATTGCTCCTCGAGACACGGGTCGTCGCTCGCCTGCAGCGCGGGCGGTGTCTGGTTACACCATAGCCGCGAGGTGTCCTATTACACCTTGGCTGTGTGGTGTCCGATTACACCCCGGCCTCGCTGTCTTCATTGTTGACCAAGTGAGGACTGGCTTTTCGTCCGTCATCATTCCATCTCGACCGCCAACGACGCTTACATCATAATGATGATGCCATCTCGTCGTTGTCGTCGATCTCCTCACGCGACACCTCCCTTCCCGGGGGAGGACAAAGCCAGTCGTTGGTTCGCCTCCCGGCTGAGAATGATGTCGTTCCCTCCGCCGATTTCCTCCAGACCATGTCCTCGTCGTTCCCCTGAAAATACAAAATATCAGCACAGTTAGAAATATATTTACAGTTGTCGCGGTGCCTTACATGGTAGTCCGCCTTCTCCTCAATCATAGTCTGGACAAAAGATCAGTGGGAATATTCAGCGACCCAGGTCGATATTCAAAGGAAATACCGAAGTCCTGGAGGGCCAGAGCCCCTCTCGCAAGTTTAGCACCTGTGGGCGTAGAAGCAGTTAGGAAAGTCAAGGGATTGTGATCAGAATAGAGGGTGGTCCTTGACATAAAAATCCAATTCCTAAACTTCTTCAACGCAAAGATTACAGCATACGCTTCGCGTTCCACAGTGGACCAACGCGCTTGCGTAGCATCTAATTTAGAACTGGCGAAACATATTGGCCGTTCTGTTCCATCGTCTTGAATTTGGAATAAGCAGCAACCGACTGCTTTGTCTGAAGCGTCAGTCGATAGACCAAACTCTCTGCCGTAATCAATTGTCTGCAAACATACAGCGTTATTCAAATCGTGCGTAAGTTTATCTAGCGCATTTTGATGTTCAATTCGCCAGGGTATCTTAGCAGGCACCGATTTCTGGGTCAAGTCAGTGAGAATTCTGGCTGTCTCAGCCAGGTTAGGGATGAAGTTCCTAAAATAACTGAAGAAGCCAATTAATCTCCGTATGTCCTTTTTGGACTCGGGTTGAGGGATTTTCCCTAGCCCTGCGATTTTCATAGGATCCGGTTCAATGCTCCCTGATCCGATCAGGTGACCTACAAACGTTGTTTGTCGCCTAGCAAACGAACTCTTCTTAATGTTAAGGGTCAGACCCGACTGTTGAATAGTCATTAAGTATTTCTCTAGGTGTTTCATGTGATCCGGCCACGTCATCGAGTGTACTGCCATGTCACTATGTGAGGGAGTGATAATACCTAGGGCCAAAAGTTCGCGGGTCTGCTTCTCCATCTCCGGTTTGAGCAGTTCCGGCACCTTATAGGCTCGCAAACTCTTCGGCCTGAATTCCGCGCTAACAGTGATTGTGTGTTCTAGGACGGGACAGAAACCTGGTTTGTCCGAGAACACATCTGGAAACCTGTCTAACAGACTAACCAGCTGTTTCCGCTCGGGTACCGTTAAGTGTGTAACGGCAATAGGGTCTACTTGTGCACTGGGCCTTGTCTGCCTCGTGACGAAGCTACCCACCGCTTCCCCGTGACCGAAATCTTCGTCCTTCTCGAACAGAATGGAGCAATTGTTAATCAATGCTTGCTGTATTCTTTCGTTATATTTGCGAATCCGATTTGCGTGTAGTACGCGGCTTTTGCCCCCTATTTCCACGATGTATGTGTAGGGCGATTTCACCTGAGCGATGATGGCCGGGCCTTGCCATTGGCCCTCCTTCTTTGCTCCTCGCGCTTCCGGTGATTGGATGATGACTTTGTCTATTCTCTCTTTAGACAAGCACAGTTGTTTTACAGAATGCCCAGCTATTTTGTCTTTATGAAAGGGCAAATTGTCTTCAGTGAAGAAGCTCTTCGCCCCAATTTTCCCGTGGGCCAAGAATGGTGCTAGTGTCGAACATTGTGCTTGTTCAGCCGCCGTCTTGTTTCTGCCTACTATTGTGTCTTCCTTGGGTGGGGGTGGTATCTCAGGATTGAAGAATAGCTCTTCATTATCCGTTTCTTCGGGACCGATTTCTCCTACACTCCCACTGTCTGCTTGAGCGACCGTGAAGTAATCCTCGCCTATCAGCGTCCTAAGTCCCTCTACCTCCTCCCCTCTCTCCTCTTCCTCACTCGTCTCAGTCCTTGCGACCGCTTGCGCTTCTGAAATTTGATCTATTTCAGGAGCGCTGGCCGCGTGACTCGAATGCAACGCTGTCTCGCGCAGCAAGTCGGCTGTAGTGGGCGTGATAATTAACGGTTCATTAAGGTCTTTAATGAGTGCCGCCCATATCCGAACATCAGGGGCGTAATTTACCTCCCCCTCCCTGTCCTCGCCGGCCTGAGACCCCTTTAGTCTCAGCCGCACCACGCCCACAATCATTGATTGCCCGTTCAGCCCCTTCACCTCTATCTGCTTGACCACAGGTAGGTTGAGCGGCCTGATTAGTTCTGCTCGCGCACAATTGTATTCGGCCCCGCTATCTATTAGAGACGATGTCACAGGGAGCCCCGTAATATACACTTTCATGTACTCTCTTACATAAGTCTCCTCCCCGTCAATGCAATCCGGGTTTGTCGGCAATGCATGCTGGTCTATCTCTTGTATCAATGGCGGCCCGTCTTGTCGCGTCTCGCTTTGTCTGTCTGCCTGTCTGTCTTGAGCTCTGGTCACGGTTGGCTGGACCGCACACGCGCTCACCTGCTTGCTTCTAGCTTGTTCCTCCTCATCTTCTCTCCTCCACTTCTCCTCAAGCTCTCTGAGTCTTTCTTCTCTCCTTCGTCTCTCCTCCTGAAGCCTTATTTTCTCTGCTTCCTCTTTCTCTTCTCTCCTCTGCTTCTCTTCAAGCAGCCTGAGCTTCTCAGCCTGCTTCTCCTCATCTTCTCTCCTCCACTTCTCCTCAAGCATTCTGAGTCTTTCTTCGTTCCTCTTTTTCTCTTCCTCTCTTCTCTCCCTTCTCTCCGCTTCCTCTCTCGCTTCTTCTCTCAGCCTTTCTTCTCTCCTTTCTAGTAGCCTCTTTCTCTCTTCTTCGATCCGCCTGCGTTCTTTTTCACTGCTTCTCCTCACTCTTCTCTCCGCTTCCTCTCTCTGGTATGTTGTTAGTTCTAACATGACCCGCCGCATTTGCCTTGCCGGGCTCATACTGCTACCTGGGCTACCTGTGCTTACTTTCTCACTTACTTCTGGCGGGATCTCCCTTCCAGAAACAATTATTTCAGCACTAGCCTCTTGGAGCTGGTCCATCCTCATGGAACCCAATTCCTCCTCTCCTAGTCCCATCTTTATCAGATATGCGACTAGTCTGTGACGGGGCATGTTCAGCACCTTCACTCTTTTCCCTATCGACAACTTATCCATCTTCCAACAGTCCGCTCACTAATAGAAAAAGATAAGTAAGTTAGAGGAGAGTCACCGTTGGTCAGAAATCAAAGAAAACAACGTCCTAAAATTCTACCACAAATACAACAAGAACAGAACTGAGCAAAAGGAGCTACGCAAAAGCCTCGGCTATTCGCACACCAATCCTCATCCAGACCTCAACCGCAACCTCACAGATTACCACGACTACCAGTAAGGACTTACCCTCTGATACGTCGAGCGAGCTCCGTCTTTTGGTATCTTGGCTGATCCGCTGTCCTCCGTTGCCACTCCCGTCCGTCGTTGCTAGCGATGGTCGGTCGTCCGTCGGCGCTCTTGTTCCTCGTCCTTGCCTGTTGCTGTCGGTTCCTTCGAGTCCTTCGTCTCCGGAGTCCGGCACTCGATTTCTCCAGTTGCGAAGGGTTGTATTCGCCGCTGGTCCCGATCTGTTGAGATTCCTCTTTCCGTTTCCGGTTCCGCTCTTCGTCGTGACGTCTTCAGTAGAAAATCCTGTCGACTGCGCCAATGTCGCAATCGGAGGTCGCCCTGTCGTGTGTTTGCCGTGTGTTGATGTCGACCCTCGATTGCTTGTTCTTTTACTTGCACTTTTATTTAACGTGCCTAACTTTTCTATAGAAGATTCACGACGAACTTTGTTTAATTAATAAATGAATTTAATTAAAGAAACAAATATATATACACTAACTCTACGGGAACTTCCACGTAGTATTAAAGCGTTTAGATATTAAATCGGACTATCTCAAATGTTGCTTCGTACAGCCTAACTACAGATCGTTCTTTCGCGTCAGTCTCTGAATCTGACGGACTCTACTCTGCCGCCGCCGCTGATCGTTCCTCCCGATGTTGATCGCTCGACCGATGTTCACACGTCGCGTTCGTCAGTAGTAACAGTCCCGTGTTCTCCTCTTCCTTCCGTTAAGTAGGAACTTCAGCGTGCACCGGTCAGCCCCCTCCCCACGTCAAGCTATCATCAATTAGTGTCAGATTGCTCCTCGAGACACGGGTCGTCGCTCGCCTGCAGCGCGGGCGGTGTCTGGTTACACCATAGCCGCGAGGTGTCCTATTACACCTTGGCTGTGTGGTGTCCGATTACACCCCGGCCTCGCTGTCTTCATTGTTGACCAAGTGAGGACTGGCTTTTCGTCCGTCATCATTCCATCTCGACCGCCAACGACGCTTACATCATAATGATGATGCCATCTCGTCGTTGTCGTCGATCTCCTCACGCGACAATGATCACTGACATTTGAAACCAAAAAGTAACCCATTGGTTAGTCCGATTTAATGAATAGTTAAGGCTGGTCACAGAACTGTAAGGCAACTCGATGTTTTGCCTTTTCTTTATGCTTTTGTTGTTGTTGTTGTTGTTGTTGTTGCTATTGATTAGACTGTTTAATTTGGAACTGACCTTATAGGCCAAGATTAGAGAAAAACAGACGGTCGCCAACTGTATCTATGCATCACAACCAACAGTGAATGCAAACTTAACCTTTAGTGACTAATGACGAGATTGTACTAAAAGCGACTGGGAAACCAATGCTGCTCGTCGTTAAAGTGTTGAAAACAACGTGTCATTGAGCTGCTGTTGATAATATTCATTAACAGCAGCTGAATGACACGTTGTTTTTAACACTTTAACGAATGTAGCAACACTGTTATATTATAATAATATAACAGTGTTGCTACATTGTAATCGGTTATTTGTTTTGATTTAACTTAAACGATTGTATTATAACTTTATAAAAGAATCTACGGCAGGTCTCAGGTGCTAATTAGTCTCGTAAGAAATGTAGGCCTGTACGTTCTCGTTGATCATAGGTCTTAAAATTATTCTACGTTCTCGTTAATATTACAGGTCTTTATATTATGATCGAAACAAGTACCAACAACAATTACATAATTAACCAAGATAGCTCAGAAGCGTTGTCATCACCTGGAGCTACAGCGGCAGACACATACATCGAAGATGACGACGTTGATGGCGTTGATTTTGATGACATTAACACGGGACAAGACATCGCCCCGAACTCTGAACAGAATTCAAGAGTCTTTACAACAGCTGCTGCAACTGCGGGGCCGGGGGAGAGGGAGGCAGAGGATGAGGAGGAGCAGGAGGAGAGGGAGGCAGAAGCGGAGGAGGAGGAGGAGGAGGAGGAGGAGGAAGAGGAAAACATTCGCCAACGAAACGGATATTTATCTGCTTCTTTCCCTGGTACGTCATGCTTCATGCAGCAACCTCAAATTGGTGCATAAATAATCATTATTATAACTATAATCATTATCGTCATCATCATCGTCGACGTCGTCATCCTCCTCTTCACCATCATCATTCAAAACAACACCAACACCGCAAGGTAACAAAATGACCGCCAAGGCGATGATGATAAATAATATAAGCTAGATGAATCAATTTAAGAACTTGAACTGAAGTAACGTTACCTTAATTTGGATGCAATGTTTGTACAGTGATTAAATAATCAAGTTACGAGTGACATGAGTTTGTAAATTCCCTCCGTTGTTATTTTGTTTTCTGCAGAGATTTCCGATCGAGTTGTGTCGCAACGTGTTGATGGAGGGGAGGACCAGACGGCAGCAGCAGCAGCAGAAAGAAAGAATGAAAGAGAACTATCTACAGAAGAAGAAGATAATGCGAACGTGAAGCAGGAGCCAGTCTCTCAGAAAATGGATTCAAAGCAGTCGAGTCTATCGTTAGTCCAGAGTAACCAGGGCCAGTCGAACGCCGAGGAAACCAGCCAGAATTCCAGATCTGCCGCCCTAGTTGGGCAACGGTCAGAACCAGAAATAAATCATCAGAGTCGAGTTGAATCGCCAGAAAGCGAAACTGAAAGACAGATATACGAAGAAAGAAACAGACAAAACGATTTGGGCTCAAAGACGAATTTATTTCACGATGTCAGTTTGGAATCGGAGGAGGAGAGTATTAGAATCCCAAAAGAACTGAATTCCAGTGAAAGAATCGACGACGAAGAGATTCAAAGAAGTAGAATCGCCCAAGTTGCGCCAGTTGCACAAGAACTCAAAAGGCCAACGCCTATGCCTAGGCAGAGTCTGCTATTAACGAAATCCACAGCACAGGAATTAGTTACGGAGATGAACCTCGGCAGTACAGGAGTCTTCTGTGTTGAGCTTCTGCCTCTGAATCAGCTTGACAACGCCCATCGGAAGCTTTATAACGGTGGACCTCTTCGAAATCAGGCTTCTATTTCAGACAAAGAAGATGAAGCATCGAACGAAAGATTTTCTGAGAGAAATAGCATTCGAATGAAATCAAGGACCCTCCCAACTCAGAAAAGAAATCTCTTCGCGAAGTCAGTTTCCAGCAGCGATTCATTCTCCGTCTCCCCGAAGAATGACTCTGGAAGAGCACAACTGGAAAATGTGTTCTTCGCAGAAAGCTTCATCTCACCGTCATCACCTCACGCCAAGACACGTTATAACGTTGTCGGAATTAGCGATCAGTACACAAGAAGTACCATCATCGCTGCGACAGACAGCACAGAAATTTTCAGGACATCGACGGAAAGAACAAGACCAGAGGTGTTCAACTGGTCGAAGGCGCCGCTCAGTCAAGCGCACAGCCTTGACAGAAGACAGACGTATCAGGCGACGAGGTTTCGCCTTAGTAGTCAGAATACTGACGACGCCAGTACGCAGACAATGTTCTATCCAAGCATCGACCGCAGAACAATCGACGAGGATTCGTTTACGCTGGTGCCTTCACGATCCGTGGAAAGACGTCAGAGCAAGATAGTCGTCCAGATGTCTGATGTACATCAGCTGCCGAATGCTACCTCTGGTATGGATGAGATACACGGGGGAAAGGTTCGTAGAAACGACTCCATAATACATCGAATCATCCTCAACGACAGAGAGCAGACAACTTGCAAAATAACCTCCTTTACGTAAGTTGACGTCTAAATTTTACCATGGACTATATAAAATCCATTTGTCTGCCGATTCAGCAACTTTTTCTCAAGCAATTATCTGCACCACACAACAGTTTTATGAAGGGTTTTGTGTGCTTCTAAACAGGCCCGCCGACAGAAATTCCGGGACCCTAGGCAGAGCAGTCACGGGCCCCTAAACTGTCTTTAGGCTTTACAAGAAAATAAAACAAAAACAAATTGAAATAATAAAAGTGCGGGTACGATCGTACGATATTATATTTATATATACGGTATCGGCCTATAGGGGCCTATATGATGTTATTCAGTTGTTAATTTAAAAAATTTAATTTTCAAATTTATGCTAATGAAAGAGCAACTTTTCTGGATTTGTAAGTAAGGTAATGTTCAGGTGCTGGAAGTTTAAACTGATTGTAGTTATGTGCCAGTAATATTTTATTTAAAAAGGCATAAATCATGAACTTTTTAACTGATTATAATATTTTTCATCAGTTGATTACGGGCCCGGCCCGGGTCCTTATAAATCGCCGAGCCCTGGGCATTTGCCCTCTTGACCCCCTCTCGGCGGGTCTGTTCTAAATGCGCTCTATAATTGTTCAGATGCATACATTCATACTTACATACATTTATAGGCCTACAGCCCTACATACATACATACATGATGCATAAATACTTACATACGTACGTATACGTGCATACGTAAACACGTACACGCGTACACACGCACATGCATACAAAGATTTTATTTAATGTTCATTTAACAGAATAAATTTCAGAGTGCAAGAGTTTTAAAAATAGCAGCTGAGAAGTGACTGCACTTTGCATGTCCTAACACGTCAGTATACTTCTGATTATTTAGTTTGTGAGACTAATTAATCAGCGGTGCTTCTTAAGTGATTAGGCTTATATAGGCCTATCTTTTGCTAACAGAATCAAACCGAATTGGAAAGAGTGACTGGACCCCAACATTATCCTCGAACTCATCTGGTGCCTATACACTTCAGCATAATTGACTTCTTGGCTATTCTATATATTTGTCTAAGCTAAACCCGAACCCATCACCGGCGAAATATTTTACCGTGTGCTACCCTGCAATTTCTTATTTAGGTCTACACCGAGCAATGATAGATCGACGGCTGCCAATATTTCGTACCGTGTTCCTTCGTTTCGAGCTGAACCAGCGTCTGTACCATCCAGTTGTACCCTTCCGCGAAAGTGGACCACTTCAACGCCCGCCCAGACGCCTCGGACATCGTCATCCTCCAACGCTCATCGTCACGTCGTCACGGTTGAGCTACCTCCTTACTTCGAGGCTGACTCCACTGTAAGGAATCGGATGGTGGACGTGCCCTCTCGGAGGTTTGTCAGCGACTTTGATCAGTGGAATTCTTCGAAGTCACCGCCAGATTTAGCAGTAGTAAGTGACTTACAATTATTACCAGACCTTAAATACGTACACCTTCGGATGTGGGTTTGCGAAGGTTAGACACCTTCAGGTATGATGAATCTGTGAAGACAGATTGTAACGATTCTGTTAGTTATATGCATTACTCACAGTAGTGGAAACGAAGAAGGTAACACTTATAACTTCATATGAACCACATATCTTTGACTTCCTCATGCGACTGCATTTATCACACTTCGACCCAGTGTTCTTCAACGCACTCTAGGAACCAGGAACATTGTGTCATCTGTCAAATCTGGATTGGAATTCGGTGACAGTTGTAGTTGCATGAGTATTGCGTGTTAACTGACAAACTCTCTTTTCTTAATTACAGCTCATATCGCTTAGACTACATGGTATACTGACACCTCTGATTACTTTCTCTTGACCAACCGCTATAAAAATTTCGAATTGCAATTACATCTGCTTCACCGCCACGGCGCCACTAACGGATAACAATTTCTTTTCAGAAGCCCAATGCCAGTTCAAGAGTTCAAGCAGCGGCTCACACAGAGTCCGAACCGCTTCGTTCAGATGCTTCTATGCCAAGAGGAACCCAAGAGATTGGCTACACAGTAAGAATCAACAACACTCGCGAAGACAGACCAGGTCCACTGATCGACAGACGAGCCAGAGCAAGCCAAAACAAAGGTCAAGATGGCTTTCACCAGACCGGTAGCAGAACAAAGATGGAGATAGCGGATAATGCCAGAATGTCGCCAATAACAAACGAGAATGCTGTACTGACCAACAGAATAGAAGGCGATTACAAATCCAGAAAGACAATTGGACGTAGTAAAACGACTGTCTCGGACGCCCCGCGAAATCTCAACCAACCAGATGGTCACAGGACTCGCCCTGAAGAAAAGTTTATGGACGAGGCGGAAGAACGCGGGCCTGGCAATACCAGCAGACCGGTGGAACGTCTACGCGCTACCACAAGAATGAGGTCACTAGACAACCCCGTCTCTAACCAAAGCACGGAAGAACTGGATCTTCAGTCCAAAGTAAGGAAAGGAGTTCTACCTCAGAGGGTCAACCGTTCTGGCTTAGTAGTGACAACCACCGAACGAGTTCGAGAATCGAATGAAAAGACACGCGTGACACCGGAACAAAACCGTCATGTTACTTCGAATGGAAGAGCACCAGAATTGCTTAGAAACCGCAGTTCGAATAGAAGAGCGCCAGAACAAAGTCTTGACCACAACCTAAGCACCCCAGTACAAGCCCACCATGGTCACAGAAACACAAGAACGCTTGAGGAATTTGATTATTATGATAGTTCGATACAATCTCCAAACCACCAACAGAGAAAAATCAACCACCAAATAGATGAAACGGCGAGTGGAGACATCGAAGAATTTCAACCTCGTTTAAGAGTGCGGACCTCGGAAAAGGTCACTCGTCCCAGCTACGATGTCAGAGCGCCTGAAGGCGTCCGTCGTTCGAACATACTTGACCGCGTTTCAGTACCGGTTCAAAATTCGAAGCGAAGAACGCAAACTTTGGAGAAACAAAGCTCGAATGTGAGGACACCTGATCATGTATCCCACGCCACTCGAAAGGACAATGGCATTCATCAGACCAAAAATTACCGCGCGGATGTGGAACAGAACAGAAATTCAGATCGATTTCTTATCAAAGCATCAGAAAATGAATCTGCAGTTACAGGAAACTCGAGAAGCTCTGCCTACAACGACAACATTAAGACGACATCCAATGAAAACGAGAAAGGAGCGCAGAAGAAGCCTCGCCATCAATCGAGTCATCACCGCCGAGATAAAACAAAAGCAGCAGCAACAGCAACTTCAGGCTACAATCAGAACAAGCAACAAGACCATTCATATAGCGCTACGAAAGAGAATAAATTACAACCCCGAAATAGTACCGAGTACTCGAACTCAGTAGCAGTGAACGGAGTACACGAGAAATCCTCTCGTGATCTCAAGGTCTCAGTTGTTTCCCCATCGAGTAGGCCCACACTCGAAGCCGCCCCTCAGATGCCTCCAAGTCAGACGACAAGCAAAGGCATCGGCGAAGTGCGTCAGACTAAGACATCAAAGCGGAGACGGAACAAAGAGATTCCCGCCGACCAGGAACTGACTTACCCAATCGACATGACAGTTCGCGAGACCATCCTCGCTCTGGACAGCTTCCTGAAGGAACAAGACCCAGACGCCCAGAGCATCGCCAGTTCTCAGTTCACGGAACATCACGAGCTCATGATTCATCATGATCTTACGGGCACGAGCAACTTCTAATCAGACGTCTCAACAAAAACTGCAACAATGTTTTAACGATCATTATATAGCCTACCTTTACATTTTAAGAACCGCATAAGGTTGTTAAGCACTCACGGTGGCCTAGGCGCATACCCACTGGGCCACTACGGTGAAGCAACATTTTGTTTATTAAAACGCAGTCTTTCGCAGCTAGCAGGCGATGACTCAGCAGATATTAATAGCAGCTAACAGCAGTCGGCGTTAATTTAAACTGAGATCATTGACAGAACAAACGACGGTTCTTATGCATCATGGCAGATATCAGGGACGGGGTTCAGAAATGCCAAAGGGTTGATCTTTCTCAGGCGGCTTTCGGTCTGGGAGGGTTTGGTTAATCGGGTTTGAAATCTACATCTGACCCCTCGTCCGAAATCAAGTTGAAATATATAAACAGCTGATCAAAAGTAATTTAATACCCATTAAGCGTAATGTTCATTCAGTCAATCCCTGTGGATTGAGTAGCCTATACGTGAGCCCTGCCCTACTAACAATGCCACATGGAACCCTATAGAGCCCATATGGGTCCCATCTGATACTTATAAAAGTGCTTGCGGGGTGGATCTCTTTAGCTATACATGTACATGGCTCTGTATTTGTATACTGTATGTCTCTCTTTTATTGTTTTATATTTGTACTGTAGCTTCGCCTTTATCAGCTAACAGTTCTATCTTTGTTCAGTGCAATAATTTTTACTTCTTAAGTCCAGATATTAACACTATTATGATGCTATTGCCTTAATCGCAGACTTCGCAGTGCATAATTATATATAAGTTAACATTAACCACTGAGCTACATTTTAGTAAGTTTGTACGTAAACGTATGCTTTTCCTGTACAACTGACTGTCGCCCTTCGTCATATATATATATATATATATATATATATATATATATATATATATATATATATATATATATATATATATATATATATATATATATATATATATATATATATATATATATTCATTATATATATATATTCATAATATATATATATATTCATAATATATATATATAACATATATATATGTTGCATTCACTTGTAAATCAGTGTCAATCCAAAAGCCGTAATAAGTGATGTTTGCAACAAACAGAAATTTTGAGTTATAAGCAACGTTTAAAAAAAATAAATTACGATCAGTGTAGGGGCCTAGCGTTATGTGATCGTCATGCTGTTAAGACTAAAACAATTCTGTTGGCTGTTAATCGATTGAATAAATAAATAAATAAAATATGACCGTGTCCAAAAATCTGTTGACGCGAATCCACAGTCCAGGCCCACTGATAAGATGGTTTACTGTAACAGTCTTGTTGTCAAGACCTTAAACCTCAAGACCAAGACCTTGAACCTCAAGACCAAGACCAAGACCTTGAACCTCAAGACCAAGACCGAGACCAAGACCAAAATAATCACAGTCACATCCAGACTTCTATTCCTTACTAAAAATTGTCCAGTCTGACTACTCGTTATTTTAATAAAAACGTGAGTCTTTTATTTTATTGAAGCAAAAGAACTTTAAATGCAGACTGCAGAGAATTCCGAATTCGTTTTTAACAAAAGTCCTTCATGCGAAATGTTATTCCAAATGCCTGTTGAATTTTATAAAAACAATTTGCTCAGAATTTTCTGACCAAGACGTTACTTGTGGGGCCTCATAAAAATTCTGCCATGTGAAAAAATACGGTCTACAAGTGCTGAAATCGCTAGCACACAAAGCAGCTTTTCAAGAACCGGATGTAAATGTACAAATCGTGAGTCTGTTTTGAAATCATTCCATGGCAAATAAACGGAAGTCAAAATAATTGTCCAAAACAACAGTGAAGCCTCATTCACACCGTGCAAATACTAAAGCAATAACTGTATGAGTAATTATTAGATACATTTTTAAAATTCTTGCCGTTTGATAAATAAATGACTGTTCATATTGACAAAAGTCTTGGTCTTGGTCTAGCAAAACCAAGACCAAGACCTTGAACCTCAAGACCAAGACCAAGACCTTGAACCTCAAGACCAAGACCAAGACCTTGAACCTCAAGACCAAGACCAAGACCTTGAACCTCAAGACCAAGACCAAGACCAAGACTTTTAAAAACGAACTCGAGTGCACTCGAGACCAAGACCTTGGTCTCGAGGACAACAAGACTGGGTTTACATGATTAATGCCGAATGGGGTTGACGGAATCTCGGGTGTAAAAGTAATGGAGTCCTATTGGAGGATTTAGTAAGCCTATTTAAGCAAATAGCACATTCAAGTAGTTATCGGTTAGAAGTCGGGGAGGGGGTAGTGAACCGAATGAGAGGGTGTTGTCTTAAAGGCATAAGCCCGCGCGTTGCAGGCTACACTTACGAAAGTGAGGAGGTGATCTGGGAACGGTTGGGGAAGGACTATACTATTAGGCCTATTTCAAGATGTTATTTGCAGTCGAAGAACCGGCTTGGAGTTCGGAAGGCGAGGGTCATAGACGTCGGCCATCATGAATATTTTATGTCCATGGTTAATGGATTTGCGTTGTTCGTTAACAGACATTTATAGCATGCACATTCCAGAGTGGGCTATATACCTACAGGTGCTAGTCTTTGGTGCGCGGTAGAGGTTCAGAATCTGTCTGTCCACGAAGCTGTCTATAAATTACACATCTCAATCAATTATTCCTAGAATTGAGTTTAATGAATTTTTAGACTGTAGTTTAAACAATCATGACAACAGCAACCCAGCAATACAATAATCTTCCCCCAATAGCTTAAGTTGTTCAACAATGAATTGCCAGTATACTAAGAAACCCAGAAAAGTGAATTTGGAAATGAGCTCTTGCTATTAACGATCGGCACCTGAGCGTGTGATTTTTGGTCCTTACAGGTGATCCGAATGTTCACTTGGCCATCAGCGGTTGCGTGGGAGTTCGGCGCGCACAATAATCTTTCTTTTCAGGTACCATAGTATGGGAACATATCGTATAATAATACTGAGCCGCACATCGTAGGCCTACAGTAACTGTCGATTAGTCAGAGGTGAGTGTCGTTAAGGCTCGCGAGGTGGCTTTGAGGCCCGTCCGTGACTTCAGTGGAGTAATTTCATGCACTACTGTCGATCAATGACATGCATCGTTCAGCATCGATTTCACAGCCTCACCGCACGCCGACAAGGATCTGCTTTAATTCTGCTGCTGCTGCTGCTGCTGCTGCTGCTGCTGCTGCTGCTGCTGCTGCTGACCTCGTAATGAGTCCAGGCGCCTGATAACGGATGCAGTAGCGCGTGACGGAATGGCACTGCGTTCTGCGAGTTCCAACACGTCAGCTTGTAAGGCTTATTATCCAGATTCCTGACGTTGTAACCAGCGCATTGGTCACCTGCGAATGGTTAACACCAAGGAGTTGCAGCGGATGACTACTTCTGCGAATCAGCATTTTGATGAGTGCCATGCGAGGAAATGCGGTTGCAAGATGACAGTTAAGAGCTCCACAACAAACATATAGGGCATAGTCTTATAAATAACCATGAAAGTGTGCATAAGCAGATACATATGGGCCTAATTGCTTTTAGAACATGAACATGTAAAGAGTGTCAATTTCTTGTTTATTAGATGCAGTGTATAGTAAGCTGCCGACAAAGTTCCACGTCTTCTGAGATTCCGTCTTCCACATAATTTTAAAGAGAAACGATTCCTCTAAAATACGTATGGATAGGTACACTTGCTTGGTCTCTAAGACGGCGCCTACCTGCTGCAAGAGACCCTATAATTATATCGTCAGCTTATAAGCCATTCATTCGTTCGGTGAGTATGGCGTCGATTTTAGCTGAAGAACTTCGGCCGGAGATGTTGGCTTGCAGGATCTGTCACTTTCCGTTCAAGAACCCAAAGACACTGCCATGTCAGCATTCCTTCTGCAAAGGTTGCATCGATTGGTATGCGAGGAAGAATGCCATCAGGGCCCCGAACGACGGAGTCTGGTGCATCTTCTGCCCGTGGTGCCACCAGGTAAAACGCGCCTTCTCATTGTCTTTTGTTCTGTCATAGGTATAGTTATATAGGCCTATTCAGTCTAAATGAACAATTAATAACTTCTATCGCGCCGCTGTCTAGTGCACAAGGCATCAGCCGATGGCGCACAGAGTTTTATGTCTACGTTTCTAGAAGCTATAGGCCTATAACGGTCTAAATCTTCTGCCTAAACAGCACAGTTGGAGATTCGTCGTAATGCACTTCTTCTCCTACGACTTTTTTTTACAACGTATCAGATTATGTCTTGCTTCATGCGATAATTTAATTCAGGAAGGAAAGAAGTTAGGAAAGAAGGAAGGAAAAAGGAAAGAAAACCAGAGGAAGGAAGCAAGGAAGAAGGGAAAAAAGTAAGAAAGAGAGGAAAGAAGAATATGAAGGAAGGAATTTTATTTGTACAAGACAAACGCACAGCTTCGGTAGCAATAAATCTATGGATTTAGAAATGTGCTAGCTATAATTTGTGCATGTATTCCTTCATACCATCGTCTTGTCTTTTGCATTTACAAAGTGTTGTTGCAGGTATATGAACTGAACCCGAAAGGTTGGATCGATTCCCTTCCAGATGCTCACCTTCTTCGCAGCCTTTTAGACGCAATCGATTCACGCTTGCCCCGCCCATGTGACCCGTGCGGGCAAAGGTCGACGCTGCAGGCCACTCGCTGCTGCGTCAAGTGCGAGGAGTTTCTCTGCGATGTGTGCGCCATGGGCCACCGTCGATCGAGGTTTACCCAGCACCACATGACCGTCAGTGTGGCACTCCTTAGAGAGGCCTGTCACGTCATCGCCGTTAAGCAACTACAGAGGCCGACCATTGGCGCCAAAATCCTGGCAAAGATTGATGGATCCGGGATGAAGGACACGACCCTCAGAGACCCAGTGGCGTTGAAGGTTTCGAGGGTGGGCGATCTGGTCGTTTCCAATGGAGACGACAACCTGTGCATCTTCGCCAGCAACGGAACGCGTAAGAAGCTGCTCGACCAGAGAGCCTTTTACCCCGTCGAAGACAGACTGTCCATCGTAGGAAACCGCTGCGCTACTTTCACGGCGGACGGATACCTGGCCGTGGCGATGAGAGGCAGTGCTTCGGTCGCTGCTGTCGTCTGCGTTGCCGTCGTCCAGTCTCTGACCGGTCGAGAGATCGGAGTCTGCGAGGTCAAGGTCAGTCGACCGGAAGACAGTCGGCCGCACGGCATCGCCGTAACGCACGACAATCACGTGGTCGTGTCGGATGCCGGAAGACACTGTGTTTACGTATTCGACTCAGACTTCCGCTTCCGGCGTCAGTTCGGAAGATACGGCGAAGGAAAGCGGCAGCTGAAGTCGCCATTCTATCTGGCAGTCAATCCGACGAACGACGACATCATCGTCTCCGACTACGGCAACCACTGCATCAAGGTATTCACCATCAGAGGGCGCTTTCGTTTCCGATTCGGAGGAGTTGGAAAGGATGCGGGGCGATTCGTGCACCCGATGGGCGTCTGTGTCGATCAGTTCGAGAACATTTTCGTCGCCGACAGAGACAACCATCGCGTCCAGATGTTCGACGGAAGAGGGGAGCACGTCTCAGTCGTTCTCGAGCAGACGACGATCGATGGTTGGGATATTCGGCCGCAAGATGTCGCCATCACACCCTCGTCCCACCTTGCCGTCCTACTGAAGGGCATCGAAGGCGTCGATTTCGCCGAGGTACGCATCTACCAGCTCAGCTGCTCACTTCCGCCACCCGAAGTTCGTAACCTGGAGGAGGTCATTGCCACAATACGCGCAGTTCGTCCGCAGTCGGGAGAGATAGACCGTCACCACTTGGGCTCTGCCACAAAGCACCGCAATGCTAGAGGGGCCAATCGGAGAGACGGGTCATCGTTTGGTTCCACCAAAAGTCGGACATTCGTGGAAAATCAGAAAGATGCAGTGGAGAAGAATCGCAGTGTCCTTCGAAACGAGAAGCCAAACACAAATTCAACGCTCTGTTTGATTCTATAGGAGTCGAACTCAGCACCAGTGATACGTAGGCTATTACACACGAACTGAGGTTCAACTCCTAAAGGCACTTGTAAGCAAAGCGGCTTAATTGTAGCCTACTCACCTTAGGCCATTATGCCTTCAAAACTCAGGGAAATTAGGTCTTTTAATCCTATACATGCTGTATGACACCGATAGTTAAATACCGTATATTATGTAAACATTTTATTTTTTTACCTGCAATTGAAGATCTACTTTTGTCGTATACATGTATACACTTTCTTCGCGGACTCGGACGCTTGATGATTTTTAGTTTCGAAACCGTAGCTATAGTTTCTAACTTAAACTTGATGAAGCCTCAAAGTGTCAGAAATACCTTTGAAATACCTCAGAAATATCACTAAAACTCCAACATGAACATACAAAATTATATGCCCGATACCTAATTAAATTACTGCATTGGATGCTGTAGAGAGCGCCTAGCTTTCAGAACTAGGCTAATTTTATACAAGACTTTACATTTCAGTCAACTGTCCTTCAATCTTCAGTCTTTTCTGACTTTATAAAGACTGCACTCAACTAGTTCTTCTCAGTCATAAACTGACTCCGTGGACTGTCCTTCAATCTTCAGTCTTTTCTGACTCTAAAGACTGCACTCAACTAGTTCTTCTCAGTCATAAACGGACTCCGTGGACTGTCCTTCAATCTTCAGTCTTTTCTGACTCTAAAGACTGCACTCAACCAGTTCTTCTCAGTCATAAACTGACTATTCCGTGGACAAGAGTACGGCTCTCGGCATTATTGTCGCGCTTTTTTCTGTTGCTGGCCCTCAAATCGAGAGCTCTCTTCCGGCATAAGGTCGCTCTGCAAAGTCAAAGATAAAATTTCAATCCTGGCCTTCAGATCTCAACTATAGAATCTTTTCCAGGACTCATTTCTTCCATAGGCTGTTCCGCGTCTTCTCTGACTACCTCTAACTTGGCTTTCGACCGGACTCACCCTGGAATTTGGTTGGCACAATGTTTGAGTAGCGACCATCGACTGATGCTTTAAACATTATTTACAGTGGCGCTATAATAGTTATTTGATTAGTGTCAGTAATAACTACTACGTTCGTCAGATGCGTCACACGCGTTTGCAGAAAAGCGCGACTTAGATGCACCACTCACCCAAAGTACGACATGATTCATGATTCAATGCAAGTCTTTTTCTAAAGAACAATATATATATATATATATGACAGGACTTCAAAATTCGTGCTGAAAATTTGTATTTTATTTAGGTTCTTTATGAGAGTGTAGGAATAACGGTCATACCGCAGGTATGAGCGAAGCATTTTTTTAAAATGTTCTCAGTTTTCGAAATTGACGTAACATATGCTCTGAAACATATAGTAGTCTTGAGTGTCGACGGGTGGATCTGTTCAGATCTAAAGAATCCGTTCCGTATCTACTAAGCTTTTTAGTGGCCTTAATACCCAGTATTTGGAAGGGAGGGGGACAAATGTATGGTGTGTCCCCCCACTGTTAATGGTGGAGAGTCTTGTCCCCCTCGACCCCCCGGGATCGCCGCCCATAACGAAATCCTTTTTCATGGCAGAAAACACTTTGCTTTGAATTCATCAAAAACTGAGTTTCTTCGATTTGGAACTCCGCAACAACTGAATAGATTTAATTCTATTCGCCTTCAAAATTAAGGTTCTTCTGTCACACACGACGCAGCTGATCAGCCCGCAATTTGAGTGTTCTGCTTCACTCTGACCTGTCTTTTAATGAACACGTTAATTCTATATGCAGATCTAACCAATTATACCAATATACTACATCCGTCGTATAGGCCTACAGTATACTAGGCTATATATCGATACCCGCATGATTAGACGCCACGTTCCCTTTCCTGTCATGATTTGTTTGGCTAACGTCGTGGTCTCTAATCCCTATAGCCATCCCGACTACTGAAACTCGCTTCTTACTTTTCTAAAGCTAATTTTAAAGTCTTAGTGTCTTAATATCTGCCAGTGCGAGTCTGTGGGTTTTTATGCTTGGCACAGACTGTGCACCTTTGCCAAACAAGTGAGTTTGCTAAGGCTTATCCCACCTGTTAGGAGTTGTAAGGCGCCCTTGTAGTGGCATGGCCATGTTACGGCGCCATATAAATTGTCGTTATCATTATTATTATTATTATTATTATTATTATTATTATTATTATTATTATTATTATTATTATTATTATTATTATTATTATTCTGACCTTATTCCGAAACAAAATAAACAGAAAATAAAACAATTTCTCCAGCTTACCTCTCCAACTTCGCCATCATTCGGCAATGCCGAATCCAACAGGTCTCGCTCTAATCGAGCACCAGTTAGCTAGGCCTACATCGGTAAGAGCGTCGGCTGCGCGTCTCATGCGACTCTGTGTTAGAGAGCATGCGGACCGCTGTTCGCTTCCCGAAGGTGGCTGACTTCAGAGATTTAAATCTCGGGCTAGCACGGTCCCAACACGGGGACCTTAAATGGCGTGGCACCCATTCAAACGGGCAGCGGTGGTGAAGGATCTTACCCGATCAATTCATTGAAAAATGAGCAGGGTCGAGGCCATATAGGCCTACGGTCGCTATAGAAAATCGCGTACATTACATTTGATGATTTACAGGCTCATTCCACACAAATTGGTAACTGCCAACAGTACGTGTCATCGTCAGCTGATGAACCTTGTCGTTTTTGTCATCTAAGACGCTCACTGCCAACAGTGCCATCGTCAGCAGATGAACCTTGTCGTTTTTGTCATCTAAGACGCTCACTGCCAACAGTGTCATCGTCAGCAGATGAACCTTGTCGTTTTTGTCATCTAAGACGCTCCGAAACCGGTATGCATTTTCTCATAGCTTCTAACTAATTTTTTCAGAATAAATTCAATAATCATGCGAAAAAATAAGGGCCTATAGTTTACTAATCCATAGGATATTTACTAAATATATTTTCAAAAGAGAATAAAAGTTGTATGTTGTTTAACTTTAAGCCTTTGTAAAACTACACAGCTCTCTTCTGAATCCAGAAGAAAATTTAAGAGAAGAACAAAAAGAGCGAATTAAGACGAGTTCAAGTCAGTGGTAAATCTGAGTTTGACATTGTGTAGTGTGTACAGTGTACATATAGAACACAATGTAGGCCTATACCTATTACATTAACATTTATAATTAAACTCACCTTTATCATTTATCACCTTTATCAAGACCATTATGGGCAGGGCTGTAGTCGAGGGTATACGCGGGTATACAGCGTATAGGACTACTTACTTCTAAAGACCGTATAGGCTACTCACCTCACAAAATATTTATATTTATTTACATTAAATACTGTAGCATATATACTCACAAAATACTGTAGCGTATACTCCCGACTAATTTGTTTCGGAAAACTAACCAGTAGCGTATAGGCCTACTCACCTCTAATTTTACCACTACACCTCTGATTAGGCTATTTAAGAAAGGAAAAAGAGGGGGAACAGAAAGGGATATATTAATATCCCTGCTCCAAGTGCTTCTGAATCGCTGCATCGATTTCTCTTCGACTGTCTACGAATAATTATTATTAATCTGAACTCCTGATAGGGCCTACTAATGAAGTGAAGTGGTCGATCACAAACGACGACCCTGTCTCTTTGTTTTGAACCCCTGCGGATTCTGACCTTGTTCCGAAACCGAACAAACAACGCGACTCTTGTGGATTTGATTTGACAAAGTTCTTGAATGGCCCTGAAATTTTCGGAAATTTACACTCACTGTGTAGCAAAACTTGCGTAAAATCTGTAATCGGTAGATGACGTTAAAAAATTAGTGGGTAATCTCATGATATAATATCTCGGCTATGGTGTAGTTTACGGTTTCAGGTTGTTTTTAGGTACTGGATGATGTTGTTTTAATTGTTGCGAAGTTACAATCATGCATAAGAACACTTATGTGTACTTAAATGAATATATTTATTAAATTTCATACAACTGTCGAACTTGATTATGAGCTCCTTTGTACTTACTTTGCTGGCGTCCATAGAGACGACCCTACTAGACATAACATAACATAACAAGGGTTTTGAGTGGTTCAGAAGACGTGTAGTCTGTGTTACAGCAACTGCAAATTAACCTGAAATGCTTAATAGCCCAATTTCCCTAGCTTCTTCTTAAAAGCTGTGATGGTGTCCACTGAGACAGTACTATCATCCAAACCATGCTACAGGTCTACAACTCTTGCACTGAAGAATTTCTGCCCTAATGTTCCTTTCGGCCTCTTAAATAATTTATACCTGCCTTGTTTGGTGCTAATTCAAAGAACGTCTCCCACTGCAGTGCTTCCTTTCCAGTGATAATCTTATAAGCTTCGATTAGATCCCCTGTGCTCCTTCTTCTCTCCAATGTTGTTAGTTCACACCTGCTCAACCTTTCGTCATAACTTAAATCCTTGTAGCCCCAAATCATTTTTGTAGCTATCTTCTTTGCACTTTCTCCAGTTTCAATTGCATTCTAACCAGCGATTTGTACAGCCTCAGTATTGTATCCATGTCTCTGGTAACTATTGTCCTTCTTATCATGTCTAAAGTTGAGTTGGCCTTTTTTGAAGCTTCAGCACATTGCCTTGAAGGTTTTGCACTCTTGTGCATAATCACTCTCAAGTCCCTCTCTTCCTCACTCACTTTCAATACCTTATCACCTGTAATTGACTTGAGTTCACAGTTCACGACGAACACAAGATCTTTATAGACAAACGAATCTCAATTCTTGTGTTTCAAGTTCAACTGGATTTCTGATTATATTGCACAGTTGGAGAGTTTTCATATGAAAACTCACTGTTTCTCCCCCATATGCATCACTGAGCACTTTTCCAAATTGAAGAGCATTTGCCAGTCCTGTGACCATCTGAGCATTCTTCTTAGATCTTCCCGCAGTATCTCCGCTTCTTCTTCATCATCCACTGCTCTACATAGTTTTGTATCATCTGCAAACTTAGAAATTTTTGATAAAATCCCATCGTCTATGTCATTAATAAGAAGTACGAACAGCAGTGGCCCAAGCACTGATCCTTGTGGCACTCCGCTTAGCACTGTCTTCCAGCTAGAGTGTTTATCTCCTATGCCCACCTGTTTATCTCCTATGCCCACCAGATACATGCAGAGTGCTATGATACCTGAACTTGTTTCTGGAGTATTGGTCGATACATGAAATTCTCTCGAGAGACATCTTGAGCTTGTTCGTCCTTGAATATGTCCACAAAGTCAACAAACTGCACAAGCTCATTTCCTAAGCATGCATCAAGGTCGTCTTTATAGACCTCAGCAAGATTCGATGCCGCTGCCAGTAGATCTTGTGATGAAAGCACATCCAATTTGCGTAGGAAGCCAAACCAAGACGAAATAAGCTCGTATGCACCAAACCGATGTTGCCAAGCAGTACAGTTGATAAATGACTGGTAGAAAGTTCGGCGTGCTATGAGCCTCCACCGCGGCAGTGCACTGGGGCCTCCACCTTAGTTAATACGGCCCAGCTAAGCAGAGACTATTACTAAGGTGACAGGTTTAATAACCAGGGCTACTATCCACCATATGCAAATGGTGTGTTTAGTCTTGAAATAAGACCTTCAGAATTTGGATGTATTGCCAAAGGACCCACTAGTAGAGTTAAAGTGGAAGTTGCTGGGTGCCACATTCAGAATGTATAAAAAATTTAAACCATGTCTCCTCTATAACGATGTTCTGTCTTTTATTAGGGGACTTCTTTTCATGTTCCGGAAGAGGTACATGCCAAAATATGGAAGACACATTTCCTTGTTTTCTGTATTTCTTCTAAAGTTCAGAAGAGCAGAGAAACACACCATAATCATATTTGTGAGAAATTTTGAACTTGCTTCCTGTTGAGGAATGAATGACACCTGAAGCTGATTGTCCGATCAGTTAGATGGCTATAGTTGCTGTGCGTTTAAGACGTTCTTAAGAAGCGATATGTGATTATCTATTATATGCACATGCCTGTTGATCATACATAGTAACTGAATGTGTTTCTTCATAAATGCATTCTGCAAGTAATTAGTTGATTATCTAGATGCTTAATGTAATGCCTTCGAAGCATAGGTGTAGACTCTGAGGGGCAGGGGGGCAGCCAGGGCACGTGCCCCCCAATAATTGAGATGGACTGTACACCCAATGCAACAAGTGTAGAATGAATAACCAAGTGCCCCCCAATATTTTGGACAAGTTTACGCCAGTGCTTTAAAGTATCTGAAAAGCAATACCTATGCCAAATGATGGTAAAGTTAATTTAAAACAAAGCATTCGTCAGTCTGCAATCAGTGCTCAAATTATTAGTCAAGTCACCACTGATGGGATTCCAAACACACAAAGCCCAAGCTATGGATTGTTGTATTTTGTTCTAAAGTCATATATTTTCTGATTAGATCATACATAAAGTGTATTATATGATGTTTTAGATAGCAAAGATGAAAGAGTTGATCAGAGAAACGGTTTTAGGTAATTGTTAAATCGTTCACTTTATCCAAATCAATGCTCTTTATTAATATAAGTGCCAATTACACATGCACAATTGTTAGGGAAACTTAGATCTGCATTATTTCTATGCCATGACTGCTTGTATTTGCTCACATTGTAAATATTTACTGTATATGGCTCTTCCATTTTGTAGTGAGCTTTTA
Organism: Allolobophora icterica; assembly: GCA_963556255.1. Classification (NCBI taxonomy): domain Eukaryota; kingdom Metazoa; phylum Annelida; class Clitellata; order Crassiclitellata; family Lumbricidae; genus Allolobophora; species Allolobophora icterica. The sequence goes on along the minus strand of OY744608.1, from coordinate 28,568,958 downwards.
ATGTAACATTGCTAATGAACAAAAAATTAGAGTTAGCCTATTGCCTACCTATTTTGTGGTATTCATTGCAGATTGTGAACCTTTGTAATTGTAATTTTAATTATACTGATAGGCAGTGTAATCTGTAAGGATACCGTGAGACATTAAAAAATCACTTTATTTTTAGAAATTATTTTTACCGATTGCATTTGGATACCTCATGCACTGTTATTGATAAAACTTATCCCTTACTTTGGGACTTTGCTGGCAATGCTTCTATGTAGATAGACATCCTTTTATTTATATAGTACTGCTATCTAATTATCTAAGGATGACACATCAATTAATAAGGCCAAGTAATTGTGCTTGATGAACTTGCTAAAGTTCATTATGCTGCGACCATTGTCTGAGAGGCTAGAAATTGTAATTTGTAACTTCTAGTGTCTAATGCATCAACCGGTGACACACCAAAACCAAGCAGTAATCAGGTCAATATCCAGAAGATCGGTCTGTAAGACAGAGAGGCAGTCTATGGTGGATAAGCAATTTGAAAGAGGTCAGTTTTAAGTTGAGAATGAAATGATCGACTCGAGTGACTGAGCAGAGTGCACAGATACAGGGATAGAGCATGGCCCTCTGGATATAATATCCATGGGGCCATGAATAGAGTTCCAAAAAGTAGGTCCAGCAACCGAAAAAGCTCGCTTACCAGGAACAGTTCTTGATTTAGGTATGACCTGACAAAGATAATCAGATGACCTCATGTGAATAATGATAAGTCTGGGGAATAAGAATTGATTTTAAGTATTATGGCTGACCAGAAATCAAAGTTGTATAAACTATGAGCCCCAATTTCTCTGCTGAACAGGAAGCCAATGCAAAGATTTAAGCACATGTTCATATTTGGATGTATTATGTATGGGTCTAAAACCTGTACTGTCTGTGTTACAAGGAGGTTATTCTACTAATTGTCCACATTGTCACTGACATGCATGTAACTGTGACCCCAGCTGAGATTTAAGTAGTGCACAGAAGCATCACAGAGAATGATCTTGAAGGATGCTAATTGACATGTGTATTGTATTGCATGTACATGTTGACAAATGTTGCTTGATTCTAGGTAACCTCTTTTGGACTCTTTTCCAAGCATTGGCTCCTATGATATGGTTTTATCCGCTCAATGAACTCGAAATCTCCGGCTATGAGGCATTTGCTGTCGTTCTCTTTAGTCCACTTCTTATTGGTCTTCCATATGTTGGACCTTCCTTGTGCAGTCGATGGCCGATCGCTGTGTTCAGGTAAGTGGTCATTTAAAAGAGATTTAAATTTGAAATAAAATAAAATTATAGAATTTTTACAAAACTTCTGTTGTACTCTCATGTAAGGTGAAGTTTACAGCTGATTTATTACATGCTTTTACTAGCTCCTTTGAAGTGTGTTTCAGAGGTTACAGAATAGAGTTTACAGTTTACACCGCAACTGTAGTATCTTAGAAATTGAAGAAGCCAAAAACTGTTGGTGGTCATGACTGAGTGGTCTTACTTTGACCTGTGAAGTGCTTGTTTTGATATTTTCTGTGTTGTTGTCATTTAGGTTGATATCCGTTGCAAGTCTTGCTTCCTTTCAGGCGTCTACGACCCTGCAGCGCCTGGTGATACTGTGTCTTGGTTGTTTCTGTGTGATGATCACATTCTGTGCATCAATTTTCAGCGTCTCAGCCAAGGAGAGGTACTCAGAAAGTTTTCAGATGAGACTATGTTGAGCAGGTTGTACGTGATCTAGTCTGATTATGTATACTCTGCTGTACATGATCTCTTAAGTGCCAGTTAGTGGTAATTTATATGCTGAGCATCGAGGGGAGCGAGTGGCTTAGAGAGCACTGGAAGAAATTACTATCTGTATTTTATAAACTCATGTTGATATATTTGTTTTTTTGTCTGATTCACTTCATTTCACGGGACTTCATTTGACGATATTCCACATTTGAAAACTTTGTTAAGTTGTTTCCTTGCTTGTTTCTGTAGGTGTCGGTCTGCATGGGGTCTGGTGCTTGGCCTTTTTGCATTCCTGGCCAGCCGTGTCTGGTTCACTTCATTTGTCCCGGCCTGGTGGACAGTTTCTTCAAACATGATTGTGATAACAATTACCGCGATTGCAGTAATTGACAAAATTCTGTCTGGTAAGTAAAGCAAAATTTTATATCCGAACAATAAAAGTCGTGTAATGCAAAATTATAAGTTATATGCATTTATTCATCCACAAGTTTTATTCTGACTTTGAATCTCAGTTTCTAGTATTTCAGTAGAAATTCAGGATGTTTGTTGATCTCATATATACTGAGGTTTCTCAGTCTCCTGCATGCTGTATTCATGATGCATCACCACTTTTTAGGACTGTTACTTGTCTTTTTTGCATAGATTGTGTTATTCAGATTCTTGCTAAGTTCACACTATTATTGCCAACACGGAAGTGGCTGTATTTGACTGTTGAATATGTTGTTTTGAATTTTGATTGTAGGAACACTGGAACAGTTATCAAATTTTACTTTTTAGGCTGTTTACAGGGTATGTGTTATTGATGTAAATATAAGTAAAATATACTTTGCAGGGGAAGATTCTGGGATTGAGAGACAAACAAAGTCATCAGTGGGGTGGAAGTGGATTCCAATTGGTTTTGGGTTCGGTAGCTTGCTGTACGTGACACAGGCTGTCTTTGGCGAAGTATCCGTTGTCTGTCGATGGGTTGTGAAGGGTTACCCTGAGACTGGCCCTATGCCTTTTCAGTGGGGGTAAGTCCAATTTCTTAAATGCACTTGTTCCTTTAAGTTTCAAGCATGTTTATAAAATTTGTTATGCCGTACAAAGAAAGAAGACCTTGTAAGTAATCATAATCTTAAAACTCCAAATTTCTTAAGTGCTGCTCTGAAGCTAAGCGCAGGGCACCCGCTTATTCGTGAATGCTGCGTCATGTTAGAAATGTTGTCCAAAGATGTCGATTCAAATCGGGTTGCCAGAGAGACCAGAGAGAAGAGGTAGTTCTAAGAGCTGTTCAGGTGGTATTTATTGAGGATGAGAAAGTTGGGAAGGCAGAGGATTGGATGGATTAGGTAGGAATTCTTGAAGAGAGCGTGCTTCAATTTGAAGTGGAAAGGCTGTGGGGTGTTGAGTAGAGGAACCAGAGCAGATAGTAGTAGGTGAGGGGCAGTATTGATAGGGGATCTGAGAATATTTGGAATTCAGGAGGAAGATCGTTCCAGACTGTGGGCGCAGTGTGGCATGTGGATCGGTTGGAGAACTTGAAGTGAGTAGTGATTGGGGGATGAGGTAATTGTAATTGTAACCAAACACTTATACAGCGCCACTCGGAGGTAAGTGGTGTAGTAAGAGTTTATTGAAAGTTGAAACATGTCAAGTTGCAATTATACTGTAATTGAAGGATGATATCTACTTACCAATAAACGTATTGTCAGTGATGTGGTACTCGAGTCCGACTCGAGACCGATTTTCTGGACTCGGACTTGAACTCGGACTGTCACGACTCGGGCTTGGACTCGGACTCAAAGCCTGGACTCGAATTTGACTCGCTGACTCGGTTTCTGAGACAATATCTGGGCAGAACAGGCCCACCCCTCACCACCCTCATGCGAGAACTGACATGAATACCTGACAATAGAAACCAATGAAGTGAAGACGAGTATCATGAATAGACTAGGGTATAAGGCAGAGGGTCTCGGTTCGGCCTGGACAGGTACATTTATAGAGGCGAACACCGTGAAGGGCATGACATTGAAGAGGATGGTCGACCGAATACTAGGGATTGCTGATTTGTAAATATATCTGCAATTATAATGCTAAACTGTGGGTTATCAATTTTTCGCTTCAAATTAGAAGAAATTTGTCTCATATCACCCTTTCTGGTGTAAAGAAGGAGCGACTACGTGACATGCCACAACTGCACTTAGTGGAATTTACAGTTTTAGCTGTTCCTACCACGGTTGTGTCTGCTGAACTTGTGTTTAACAGAGGAAGAATTTCTATGTGTTCTCATGATCGTCCCAGATTATCGAACAAAACTTTATTTAATTTAGTGTTTTTAATGTGCAATTTGGGTAAATTACAGTAACAATTCTACATAAATAGTTGTCTTATTTTTTCTATGCCATTGAATTGCATGTTTCAGTGTATTTTGATGTGGATAGACTTGGACTTGGAGTCGATCTTTAGTGACTTGGACTTGATGCCTCAGGACTTGAACACCTCAGGACTCGGACTTGACTCAGACTCGGCTTAGATGGACTCGGACTTGACTCGCACTCGGCTTAGGTGGACTCGACTACATCACTGGGTATTGTTGAAAGTATAATCTGAATACATGGTGTTGAATGTATGCTAAAACTGCCGTGGCCCAGCACCGGGCGTTTGCTGTGGTGGGTCCCACGATCTGGAATGACCTTCCCCCTCTGCTCAGGGCCAAACTAATGACTGGGTTTTCCTCATCAGTCTCGTGTTCCCTAAAGGCATTTCTGTTTCCCCGAGGCTTCTGTGCTGAAAGCGCCTCTGAATACCGGTAGTTATTCTGCGAGAGACGCTTTATTAATTTCTAGATACAATACAATACAATGTTGCTTGTCTTGTAGAGCAGCTGTACTCATTGCACTCTACTTTGGAGTACTTCTGTCTCCATATGGTGATATGACTAAGAGTTATGGGTGGTGGATCGGAGGTGGTACTTCATTCCTATCTCTTTATCAGTATCCAACTTGGACTGCTTTTACAGGTGCTAAATATGTTAATTCATTAAATAGTATATAGGTGTACCATTTTATATTTCTTTTCAATCGTAACAAATTTCTTGGCCAATACCATTTCTAGATTTGCACACAAAATGTGTTTGGAATAGTCGTTTAGAAATAATTTGAACAAGTAAAGGTGTCTTTCCACTGTGCACGTTATCAGTGCTGACAGTAATCTGAGATCAGGCTTGTTCATAACAATGTATACGAACATTGTTGTTATCTATTATGCTATGTTCTGTTGCTGAAAATCTTTAGTTTAGATGTGATCTTCAAACTGCCCTTTCTCAAGTACTTCTATTTGTTCAGTAATTTTACAGGATATTTGTGTTAGTGAATCAAATTCTAGATATTACAGAAATTCATATTTGCTAATACATTAGTATAATACATGCTTTTATTTAAACAGGTAAGATAAGAAGAAATCTACCAGTATCACACTTTACAGAGACCACAGACTGATGCCTTTGAGCGTTATGACAGTGGTGCTACAGAAATGAGTAGATTAGACTTTCTACCCCACAGATTATTCTTCAGTGTTTTTTGACTGTGTTCTGTTTCAGGTGGCTTGGTGTTAGCCATGTTCGTAATGTCCATTTGGCCAGAGATGATCTCTCGTCTGGCGATTTGTCCGCCTGCGAAAACTGTTTCCCTGGCTTGTCTTGTCTGGCTTGTGGAAACTCTCTTTTCTGTTTGGACTGTTGCCTACAACTTTGTTCCAGGTGGAGAATTCACCCGTGAGAAAACCTCCTGGCTTATTTTTGCTGTAGCTATCTCTCTTGGAATGGGACTCTTTTTGGGTATGTACCAGACGAACTGTACTGGAAATTTGTAAACAAAACACACATAAAGGTAAATAGTTGAAGTAGATAAGATAAGGGCATTTAAATTAGGTGAGGTAATTGCTTTCTTATTACATGTTACAAAGGTTGAAGTACATTTCAGCTGAAATGCAAACTTGATAACTTTATCACAGACTTTCTATGCAGATAATGCTCTAGTTCGGAACCCAGACGCAAAGGTAAATGACTGTTGTTCGCTTTTCCACATCAAACAATGCAATGTATGTATTAGATGGGTTTAATGGCATTGATTCTCAGAGCAGCATATGACAGCAGGTGTTACTGAAGATTGTTTTCATTTATAGCCATTTATAGATAAAGTAAAGTAAATTGAAACTGCGTCATATATACAGAGAATGACATTGTAAGTGTATAGTTGCATATTGTAAATCTTAGTTCAACAAAATTACCATAGTAGTTCAGGATGATTTGCATGGGTTTAATTTTATAGAATAGTGTTGATTATTTGCAGGGCCACAAGTGAGTGAAAGTTATAAGAATCAAAAAGGTGAAAAAATGCCAGATGGAAAAACCATACTACGTAAGTACCAAAGCATCTGCTTACTGGTATATGGGCATCATTAAAGCTTTTAGCACAACTCCATTCCAATTCTGATTTTATTCACCCACTTACAGCATCTGGTCGATTCACTGAGTAATGTACAAATATACATCATATTTTGAAATTTAATTCTTCATTTGTAAATTATGGATTAGTTAATTTATGTGGAGAGAAAGTATTTAAAAATTCTGTCCCACTAATACCATTTGCTATAACTTTGCTTAGCTATCAATGAGTACACTGATGTACACTATCACTGAGTTTTCTGATAGTGAGGAGGAAGAGGACCACGCCTTTGTCTTTGTATTTCAAGGCTAAGAAAGAAAGTTGCAAATTCTTCATATAAACTGCTTCATCTTTGGGTTGGCTTAAAAGACTGCTGTTTCTTTTTGTTAATGGGACAATCCAGTATTAAGCTGGACTTTTTAGCCCTTTTTGAGTTGGCCTATTGATTCCTGCAAGCCTAAGTTCACTTAATGAGGATGGACGTGATAATGTTTATACTGGAATTTGTTGGTGAATCACCGGTACACTTATGTTATACATAAGTAATGTTTCACTGCTCAGTTTGAAGTTCAGATAGATCTAACAAAAAAAGCCTAGCCCTTGGCTTATTTCCCACTGGTCAGTATTAGGGTAAACTGGAAAGATGATTGTGACTAACCAGTAATTGATTAAATGCTTTTGTTTAATGTTATTTCTTAGTCTTGACTATCCTGATGGGGGCTGGTTTGGGTGGATTTTTCTACCGATTGCCAAACCAGAATTTCACTCATCAGCCAAAGGTAGCAAACTGTTGTGCTTTTCAGATATTATTATTATTATATGAATATTTATAATTATTATATGAATATTTATAGAGTAGGGACCTGCGAAGCTTCGATATTCGATTCGAAAACGAATCGGACGGCGGTATTCGATTCGATTCGAAAACGATGTCACGATTCGAGAAATTTTCGAATCGTTTTTCGGAAAATGATAACGACTTTGTTGTAAACTAATTGTTTTAAAATTTTTATTTGTTTATTGTGCGTGGATTGGTAGTTGAATTTCTGCTTGCAATGCGGCACGTGACGACAGCAAACCCTCTGGCAAGAAAAGGGTTTATAATTAGCAAGTTATACTCCACTTAGATGGACGTACATTGTAGGCCCTATATACACCAAAGTGCGGTTATGCCATTGGTACAATAAAGAATATACTTACTTACTTAACTCATAAATTATGTGTGCTAGTTTTAGTTCTGTTAATTAGCTTAATGTTTGGTTTAATTGATTTTAAACTGCAGAAAAGTTATTGATATATTTATACTGTGGACCTGTGGTACGCCTGTGCAATCAAGCTTCATGAATAGCAAACTGGTACCCGCCGATTCGATTCGAGATTCGATTCGAATTCGAATCTTTACCCCCGATTCGATTCGAGATTCGATTCGACTGAAAATTTGTGATTCGCAGGTCCCTATTATAGAGTGCAAGTTAATATAACTAAATACACCACATATGTGGTAATGTACTGATGAATGGAAGAGGTACCTTCTTGATGGAGAGTTTGCTCCAATAAATTACTGTGATTCCACTATGTCCTGGATTGAAAGGATGCATAGCATCAACAATGGAAAATTCTCTTCTTCTTCTTCTTCTTCTTCTTTTCCTTCAGGCTCGAATTAATCCCTCTTTGGAGAGGGGTCAGCCACTCGGATCCTTCTCTTCCACTTGTTTCTTTCTTGAGCATCTTCTTTCTTCAGTTTTAGGAGTTTTAGGTCTTGTTGTATCGTGTCTTCCCATCTCTTCCTCTGTCGTCCCCGGCTGCGGCGTCCGTATACCTCTGCATTCATGATTCTTTTCACACAACTATCATCCTCTTTTCTCATTACATGTCCATACCACCTCAGCCTGGTCTCTCGTACTTTGTCAGTTATACATGCCACCCCGAGCTTCTTTCTGATGTCCACATTTCTTTTCCTGTCCTTCAGTGAGATCCCAAGTATCCATCGTAGCATTCTCATCTCTGTTCTCTCCAGTAACCCTTCATCCCTTTTTGTCAGCGCCCAGGCCTCTGCTCCATATAGCATCACCGGTCTTACCATTGTTTTGTATACCTTTCCCTTGAGTTGAGTTGGCATTTTGGCGTCACACAACACTCCCGTTAGTTCTCTCCATTTCTGCCAAGCCACCTTAATCCTGTTCCTGATGTCATGCTCGCAGCCACCCTGTGCATTCATGGTCGATCCCAGATATTTAAATGTTTCAACCTGTTTCAGTGACTTTCCTGCAATGTCTCTGATCTCAATTGCTTCCGTTGTTTTTGAGCAGACCATGGTTTCTGTTTTATTGATGTTTATCTTAAGACCCTTGTTCTCCACTGCCATCTGCCAGTCTGTAAAACGTGCTTGCATCTTCGCCTCTGCATCATCCGCCAGTATAAGATCATCCGCATACAGCATGTCCCAAGGTACCTCTCTCCTTACATGTTCTGATATTGCATCCATCACAATAATAAACAGTAGAGGACTCAGGCACGATCCTTGATGTACACCCACTCGTATCTCGAATTCTCCTGTGTTGCCTATACTGCTCCTCACTGTTGTTCTTGCACCTTCATACATTGACTTTACCAAGCGCACAATTACCTCCGAGACTCCCTTCTTCCTCAAACTCCAGTAAACGACATCCCTTGGAACTCTATCAAAAGCTTTTTCCATATCCACGAAGGTCCAGTATCTTTTGTTGTTTCCTTCTAAAACCTTTTCCTGTACCTGTCTCAGTATGAACACTGCATCTGTTGTACCCCTCCCTGGCCTGAAGCCAAACTGGTTGTCATGTAGCTCAACCCGCTCTCTGATACGCCTCTCAATGATCTTTTCATACACCTTGAGTACGACCTCCAACAATTTGATTCCTCTGTAATTCCCGCATTCCAGCACATCTCCTTTCTGCTTGTATAACGCTAGTATTTCACTTTCTTTCAAATCTTGGGGTAGTTTTTCCTGCTTCATGAAGTTGTTTAAGATGACATATAACCATTCAACCCCATTTTGTTCCAGTGCCTTAAACATTTCGGCCGTCATTCCAGATGGCCCCGGTGCCTTGTTGTTCTTCATCATTGCAATTGCTGTCTCAATCTCTTTATAGGTGATTTCCATCTCTGGTCCTGCTACAGGGTTGGTCTCCTGTAGAGGCTCCCTTGGGTTTTCTTCATTTAGCAGTTCCTCGAAGTATGTTTTCCATCTGGATCTGATTGCCTCCTCATCGATGAGTATTTTACCATTCTTGTCCTTAATAACATTTACTGACTGTTTATCTTGTCGACTTCTTTGTCTTGCCCTTGCTATTTTATATATCTTGCCCTCCCCTTCTTTGGTGTCTAGCTCCTGGTACATATGTTGTAACGCCCTATTTTTGGCTATTGCCACAGACCTTTTAGCTTCCCGACAGGTTGCCTTGTATTCTGCTCTCCGTCCATCATCGTGTCGATTCATCTGCCAGTTCTTATAGGCGGTCTTCTTGCTTTGTATTGCCGTCTGCACCTCTGCCTCCCACCACCAAGTATCTCTCTCCTTCCTTTTTTGTCCCTTTGTTGTTCCACACACCTGCTTTGCCGCCCCCAGCACGCCGCTTTTCAGTTTGTCCCATGTCACCTCCTCTGCTCCAGCTAATCGTGCCTGCACCTCCAGTTTGTAAGCATCTTTTATATCTCCCTTCAGTTTCCAAGTTCTGATACGTTCCTTTTGCTTGATCTGTTTTCTTTTCTGATGTTGAGTTTGCAGATCAATGCAAACAGATGTCACCAGTTGACAGCCATTGCCAATCCAACATGTCTGTGGCACATTCTCCATTGACCTGTACCCTGATGCAGAGTCCTTGCAACTGTCACCTAGTATACCAGCTCTTGGTCAACTTTGACAGACCATTGAATCACTGGTATCAGTGACAAAAAATGTGGTATATTTGACTGGGCATATGCCTAGCTTGGTCAGACACCCAGATGTTTGTCCATGATCTCCTCAATGTACAGCATGTGTGTTTCCTGGTAAAGATCACACATTAAATCGTCTACGGTATACATGGATGATAGGCCTATATGACCTGCCGTAAAACTCGTATGCTGAATTTGCTGTTTTCATAACTTGCGAATAATGGCTAAATTTTGATAGAGTCACCATCTTTTGTGTTCTGGTAGGTCTGTCAAAGTTGACTAAGAGCTGGTATATGAGGTGACAGTTCCATCAGGGTATTGCTATGTACAGGTCAATGGAGAATGTCCCACAGACATGTTGGATTGGAGAATGGCTGTCAGTTGCTTTAAGTGAAGTGGTATTTGCTCTAATAGGCAGCAGAAGGATGTCAACAGATGTAGTATAACGGATATCACATCTGATGCACTCGCTTGTGTGTCTTTTACATGGGCCACTGTAGTGGATATACAGAAATGGACATCGTCTAATTAGCTGCAGCCTAATCAGAAAAAGATGCTGTATATTTTGCTGGGAACATGCCTAGCATGGTCATTTGTCAACACTGATGAAAGTACGATAAGTGGCAATTCTCTGAATGGGATCAACAGCTAGTCATCCGCAACCTGGGTGCATTTCTGGATGCAAACTTATCGATGTGGTCTATTTGTACCAGTTTCGCCAATTACGGATCATATGGCACAACCACTCAGGGCTGCTGTGCAGCCCATTCACTTGTTTATCTTAATGCTCGTGGATTGTTGCAATTCAATCCTTGTGGGCCTCTCAGGGTTTTGCACCAGCTCCAATCTGTCCTCAACTGTGTCACGCTAGGTGTAGCCAATAATATTGTAATACAGACCTATGCAAAAGACACAACACTAAGAGCATCATCTTGCGGGCATGTGCGTCAATTGTCGGCATCGCCCTGGCATACAGCAAGTGTTCCGGGTTCATGTCAGTCGGGTCAGCAACTGTTGCATTCTGCAAGTTGTGGAGACATACATGGTGTTGTGCTTAAGCCCGTTATGCCTTCTCATGTATCGAACCATCCTCCTGGAAGTCTTTATATACTGTTGCATTTGGCTTTGGAAATGTTGTACATGTATGTCTAAGTGATGACAATCCTAATAATGCTTGTATGTTGTATGCAGCCAAAATCGGTCATGACAGCTGCCATTTGGACATATCACTTTGGATATGATAACGTTGGATGGCCAAGTTTAGAGAGGTCGGCTGAGATGCTGAAGGAAACAGGTGCGGATGTTATAACTCTTCTGGAGAGTGATGCTTCGAAGCCATTCCTTGGTAATAATGACCTTGGCATGTGGCTTGGAGAGAAGCTTCAGATGTACGTTGATTTTGGTCCATCAACACGAGATCACACATGGGGGTGAGTATTAGGTTATGCAAGTGTATGTTATTTTATTTAAAGAGACATTTGTCGGTGTATGCATCTCGGCATTTATGAAGCACCTTTTTTGAGTCATTATTACACTGGTTTGGGGATAAGACTGGCTTCTGGATGCTCAAGATGGATAATAGCATCACTTCAGAAGGCTAAAAAATGGTAGCACTGAATATTTACAAAAAACAAACATGGATTAAGGAAACAGAATTGGAAGTGAAGCTGGAGAGAAATGTTTGAGAGTGTCAAATGATTTTGGTGGACTTGTTTGAGGCTTCTTGAAGCACAGTAACTCGCCTGATTAGCAATGTATTATGCTGTTGGAATAAGTGACACATTAGAATATTGTTGTTTCCATCTGTCAATGGATAGTTTTAAAATCAAGTGTTTTGTATAATAGTTTCCTTCCTGTCTGTGCCACCACTTCGTGTATTGTTTGTGTCATTTTTGTTGTGTTTTAATAATTAGTGACAAATCAGTTTCTTTGTTTTAGAAATCTTATTTTATCAAAATATCCATTTGTCAAGTCAGTCCATCATCTTCTGCCGTCACCACATGGCAAGTATCTATTGCAGTCGGTTCAATAGACTATTGTTCAGTAAACTATTGTTCTTTTAAATTTGGGTCTGTGTTGAAATTGTAACTCATCATTTCAAGTTGGAACTAAGTGAGTACATTTATTTAAATGTGTTTAACACTTTAATGACGAGCTGCATTGGTTTCCCAGTTGCTTTCAAGCCTTTTAGTACACTCTTGTTGTTAGAGTGTTAAAGGGTGGGTGTTTGTCTCAAGTTAATAGGTTACTTTCTTATGTAATGAATTGTGTGTATAAGGTTGGTTTACATTTGGGATTCCTGTCTGACTGCATTATGTCAGAGTTCTTATTGTAATGAAGCATGTTACAAGAAGGTTCCAGTGTATATACTGTCTGGTGTGAACTATTACACTTTCATATAGTGGTAGACATATTTGGCTTTCAACTTAAAATGCCGTGCCAACTGTTGTCTGCTGAAGGGCTACAGCGGCTAATTATGTTTCCCAGTGTAACTTTAAGAGTATAGGGTTCTTGGAAAATATGTTCACAGTTTGAGTTCTAATATGTTGATCATTACGAATCTAATGCACACTAACTTGCAGCTTTTTGTATGTCTTATTAGGTGAACTTGCTCCAGCTATAACAGCAACAATCAATATAACTGGTCAGCTGGTGGATTTTGTTGTAACTCACATGGGAAATGATCGTGATGTTATTGACAGAAAACTACAGGCGAAGTTCCTCTCAAACGAACTGAAGAATGCGTCAGTATCAACATCGCATTCACTCTTAGTTTTATGAAATTATGTACTTTCAATTTAGGCTCAGAGTAGAAAAGCCTAGCATTGTGTTAACTGAATTATTGTGACGTAAGAAGTTGTAGTGCAAACTCCTGAACAATTTTAATGCTAACGATGATGATGGTAATTCAAAAAGTTCAAACTATACAACGTTTTACAATTTCGTAATTTCCTTTTGCATGCAGAAACGGATGAAACTGGAGATTTGTGAGTTTTTGCTTCGTTTTAGTGTAAATCCTGTCGTCTTTCTTGGTTACGTGACATCGGCTCCATTCAGTCGTGATTATCTGCAGCTGATAAAGAGTGGAAATGTAAAAGACATTGATGACACAGACAAAGATCGTTGGTGTGAATATATCATGTACAGGGGACTTACCAGGTTAAAGCTTTTATCACGTCACTGTAATTGTAAAAATAGTATTTCCTTTAATGCCCCGAAACACAAGTCACAAAATATCTCTGCCATTTTGTGAACTATGCAGCAAAAGTGAAGCAAGGGATTTACATGCTTTCACTGTGTATTCAGTTATATAAATTTCATCAGTATGTGGCAAACTTATTCACAACTACCAGTAAAGTTAGCTTCCACTTGATCAGTGGTTTTTGGGACGATCTGTGCTGTTGTATGTTTTCTTAATGGGTTTATGTAATTTGGTATTGGGAGGAATGAAATTTCTTACAATTCATTTGAGCTGCACAACATCACAGTTTAATTCTTTTACAGTGGATTGCTTTCTAAAATGTACTGTTGTTTCTTTATGGCTTCTATCACCTTGTTTGTCTTTAAGACATCCGACAGGTGTCTAACCCTGGCCAGTTACTAATGCTCTCATACACCAAAGACTGCCATTATTAACACTTTAACGACAAACATGTATTAAGTGACGGAAACCAATGCAGCTCGTTGTTTCGAAGTGTTAAGGACCACTTTCACACTTCCATTATTTCATAGGACTTGTATTTTATCTAACATCACTGGTGATTATTTGCTCTAAATCCACTGGTAGTGAAGATTTCCTTTCAACACCTTATTATGACATATTAAAATATTATTATAACTAGATACTGTACATGTAGGTTTTTCGTAGGTCTCGAGAACCAAAGCATTTAATGAAATGGTCATGAAGGTTTTGAGATCTGTTCATGTCATTGGCGGTGATCTTGTTTGACAGGTAGGGGCACGGGAAACTTTTGAACTGATCTGGTAAAAAAAAGGTGAAAAAATCTCTCGCGCTCACATGCCAAAAAAAGTTGACCTTTTTTTGGTCTTTCGTGTTTCTTCAAATTTGGGGGTACAACTGTATACTATGTCCCCCAACTGTTAAAGTTGGGGTTTTGTCCCCCTTCACCCCCTCCCGGATTGCCGCCCATGGTTCATGTCAATGCTGTTCTTTACTCACAGACTTGGATATGCTCGTATTTCTCACGGTGGACTCAGTGACACAGAAATTCAGGTTGGTCGATTCCACATTCCAGACCATCCAAACAATGCAGTCGACCATAATCGCATAGTCAAAGATCCAGCAAACATTGATGAAGACATCAGATTCTCATCAAGGTATCTCTCAACCGACCTTTTCGATTACCATGATATAATGTATATTTCTTACAGCCTTTAATCATCACAGGCTATGGCAACATAAAAACTCTGGCATTCTGATTGGGATATCACTATTGCCTGACATTACATGTAGGTCAGTTTGACATTCTTGCTCACTTGCTGTGTTCATTTACATCCATTCAGTACAGCATAATGATGGCTTCATCTGTGCAATGTCGTTTGTGCAAAGTTGGGCATGGAATGTTGTGGGTAAGGGATCAATGAAGTGGCGGTTAATGTCACTGAAGGGTACGAAGTGCAAATCTTCAGAAGATAGCCTTAGTGCTACCTGTGCAAAGAGGATATCACTCGGTGTTGCCCTTGGTAGAAATACAACAATATAAGCAGTGCAGTTTTTGATTTTATTTGGACATTAATGTATGTATGAATCTGGACATTTATGCACACTTTTAAGAACTAGTTATCAAGTAACAGGCACAGAAAACAGTTCGTTACCTGGACTGCAGTTGACTGGTTTTGACACTGTACAGACCAGTGTGAATTCAATGTAACCATTCCGAATGTAATTTGACAACTGGTGATTGTTTTCAGGTTTGGAAAATATGCAAATGGCCATAACTGGATTCAGGAACATCGCTACCACATGAGCACACCAAAATACTTTCTACCCAGTCTGGCACAAGAACCCACATAACCAAGTAAATAGACCAACAGCTACATCAGGAACATCTTCCTACAAGAGTCATTAATTACAATACTGTCCATCTTGCTCCAGGTGACTTCAGCGTTACTGAAAAGGATGTAGTTCATCGTTTTTTTTGTATTACTTTTAAGAAAACAGAGAAACTGTTCTGTATTAGTTCATCGTTTTTTATTACTTGCAAGGAAACCAAGAAGTTGTTCTGTATTAACTCAGCTTGGACCTTGTTGCTGCCTTGCACTGTTTTTCTGGTTCAGTGAGTCCATTTAAAAGTTCGCTATATATCTTTTTCGGGTTTCAAATTACAGAAAAATTGAGTGCAGCAGCATCATTAGCAGTTTTACTAAAAGCATACTGAACAGGTACATTACAAAAGCAACAGAAGACTAGAACAATCCCTTGGTTAAGCAAGGTGTGTGCACACATGAAATGAAACCAGATATAGCTTTTCCAACTACCTGTTCAAATAGTTGGACTGAATTGTGACCTGCAAACTGTTTTAGTCAATAATTAATCACACTAAGAACTACAATTAAAGCCAATAGTTTTAATTAAACAAGTGAAAATAGTAAGCTGTACACTAACTTAACTGCATGTGTACATGTAGTTAAGACCGATACTAATGCTTGGAGAAGCAATACCTATAAAACACGAACAAAGATGCATAAAACCAGTGTACAGTCAAAGGCCAGGCCATTCAAACCTTAAAGCTCACAAGTTCTACAATGCTACAGTTTACAGAGTAACAGCATACACTGAAAAACAGCAGTTGCCTACATCTGCATCTGTATTACCCTGTCTGTTGGACATGACCATGTTCGTGTATTGCACATCGTTCACTTTAATACTCTAGCACTTGTTTGTCACAGCCTTCAAAGAAACTAATACCAAAAGCTTTTTTTGCATGCACGGTTTTCGTGTCTTGTCTACACAGAAAGGCTTGATCACCTTTTCGACACATAATGCCATGTAATACAGAAATATGCAAGACAATATTTTCACGCAGTGATTTACAATTAAAAGCAGACAACGAAAAACAGTCCATAAAACAAAACGTACATGAACAAGAATTGCACATCAATTATGACTAGTAAGATGATACATCTCTGATGAACTGCAGAAGAACAACAACTTGACTAGCGTAAAACACCTCACGACCAGACAGATTGATTGCACATTAAAAGCTTAAAAGATTTGATAGTTTTTTTGTAAAATTCAACCAGAATGACCACTCAGTGGTAATGTCTACTGGTTAACGATAACATTCTGCAGCAAAGCATATAAAGAAGCAGGTGAGCAATGAGATAACTGAAAACTGCAAATATGTGGTACAACAAATAAAATCTGGGCATGACGGATTCATAAAAGTTAAAGTGAAAGCCGAGCGAGTATAAAGTCATATGCTTGATAGCAGGCTTTCCCAGATGAGTGGCCATCTGGCTACATATCACTGAATAGTGAGCCAGTGTTATCCTTCAGCATAATTGCAGATGCTCTAATCACTGTTTAGTTGAGCTTTAAATCTGCATATATGTAACAGCGAATCAGTTTTAGTGACATTCAGAAATAAACACAGCAAGTAATCCCTGAAAATGAAATAAACACTCCACTGAGATGAGATAAGATACAACTAAAACAAGCCGTGCCATACACATATAACTCAAGAAGGATAATGAACAACCAGAGATCATTCTAGTAGAGACCGACTCGAGTCTTTGCATCATTTCTCTTCCATGCTGGCTGCCTGTAGAACTCTTCTTGAGGCATTTGAAATACAACCTCGAACTCTTCCTTTGATAAGTGACGCTACAACAGTAACACAATGGCTGAGAATATGGAAGCACCAAGTGCACTTATGCTTCCACAACAACCCAAACGCAACGCCAACCAATCGATCATTGTTTAACTTTGATGTGATAATTGCACATCTGTTGAGCATTATATTCAGCTGTACATTTGGATAAGATTTTCTTCTGAAGACATGAACATTCTGGTACTTCGACAGAGTACCCTACCTGTTGTCATAATGTGACATAGATATTTTCATAGTTATTTTGGCTTACTCTTAATTGCATAAGTGAAAAACTGGATATATCTGGTTTTGCATACCAGCTGCTCATGTATACATGAAAGCAGGTAGCCATTCCTATCCTTCACTGATAGTGATCTTTTAACCTTTATACTCAGCATACTTATCGTACAGCTGAGTTCACTAGGCATACTGATGGAACAGTAAGGATTAGACTCTTTTGAGCAAGTACGATGTGTTCCAAACATCTAGCAATATCTTTGTCTTGACCTGGAGTTAAATGCTCAATCTCTCTGTCAACAGTCTAGCATAATAACCACTAGCAAGCACCCCAAATCCCAAGAACACATTATGAGTGTTTCCTTTGACTGCATTCTTATCCAAGACATAGGCGTAGACTTGGTGGGGGGAGCCAGGAAAACAAACAACTCCCTGAAAATGATGCAGTAACTGACAAATATGAAAATGTCCTAAAAATTTCATACAGCAATGCAATTCAAAATCAAAATATTCTTACCTCAAGTGCATCTTTGTCAATGCCAGGAAGCTGCCTGCCAGTTTCTGTTTTCAGCTGCTCATATGGGTAAGTCTGCAAAGGAAACAGAAAAGTGCTTCATCCATTAAAGACGATAAAGACTAAGGAAAATCAAGATAAGTCATGATCGTTGCCCTGCATGTGTCCAACATAAGAAACTCGGGCCAAATCTCTGTTTAAATATTTCTCCTGATATGGGCCATATAACCACAGAAAAGGCTACTTACAAGGTTCCAATCAAGTAAGGTAAAAGGTGTATTACACACCTCTATCACCTAAGAACAAACTCCAAATGACTGAAGGAAATTTTCAGCTGAAGCACACATAATAGT
The DNA here is from genome assembly GCA_963556255.1 of Allolobophora icterica. Taxonomy (NCBI): domain Eukaryota; kingdom Metazoa; phylum Annelida; class Clitellata; order Crassiclitellata; family Lumbricidae; genus Allolobophora; species Allolobophora icterica. Next base: position 28,550,928 of record OY744608.1, on the reverse strand, counting down.
AATGCCACACCTGAACAACCTATTGTTACACTCGACAATGAATCCCGAGATCTACGGGTGAAGGGCAAATGTATTGGCAACCACACGCGCGCGCACGCACGCACGCACACACACACACACACACGACTGTGGCAATCACGACAGCAAATGATTTACAGTCATTCCAGAAAAATCCACAGATGACACATTTTCCTTTTTCAAACAAATTAAATAGCCATTAAAATAGAAAAAGCCTTACTTTAAAACCCTCATCAGGCTTGTGGCCAACAGGCAATCGATAGCTATCAAACACGGATGTGAAACCAGTCATTCCAACTGGAAGAGTGGCTGACCTCAGATATGGGGCACTCCGCTATTCAGAATAACAACCAAGGAATTCCATTTAAATGTTAATTAATATCAAACAAGTTAATTGTGCTAAAAATTAAATATCTGAAATATAAAAATATTATTCAATTCAAACATACGTGACTCATGAACAAAACTTCATTGGTCATTCATTCATTCTGAGATTTTGATATAACGCCAAGGAATTCCATTTAAATGTTAATTAATATCAAACATGTTAATTGTGCTAAAAATTAAATATCTGAAATATGAAAATATTATTCAATTCAAACATACGTGAATCATGAACAAAACTTCATTGGTCATTCATTCATTCTGAGATTTTGATATAACGCCTCTTCAAGATACCTAATACTGAGGTGCTCAATATCAGTGTCTTTTAAGACTTCCAGTGAGTGGAGACCTTCTCCAGGTACAAGAGCATCATTTTTACTATTAGAATCCAAATGTCAGTAGTGAGAAGAGCTTTTGTGAATTTTTAAAACGGGCGAAGATGTCCATGATAAATACACACGTGCATACATACCTACAAACATATTCCAAACACTTGCGAGCCACTGAAGTAAGGTAAAAGACCAGTTCTTCAAGCTGACCCTTGGAGGCATACGAGGGCAGGGACAGCCTTCTACCTCACCCCCTGATCTCCCCACTAACAGTGTAATGTCTGTGTGTTCATTATAACAGAGTTCATCATAGAATGCATATGGAGCCAAAATCTCGGAACAAATTTCTGTCTTAGCAGGGATAAATTTAAAATAAGGTAATTAAAGAACGTAATTGCCATTTACCATAAGCCCGCCTTTTAACAGTAGTTCTCAGCCAACCCAAGCGTAACAACAGAAGAATGATCCTTTCTTACACCAGCATAGAAATTAAAACACATCTTAACAAACATCCACCATGCCATATGTTACTTTATGTTACAGTTACACATTGATAATTAAACAAACAATTCAATACAAATCTTAAAACTGTCTTATATGAACGTGCTGGCGTCGGGAGCGCCTCTGAGTAGTTCCCTTGAAGGGGCGCTATATAAATCTTCGAATGAATGAATGAATGAATGAATACAAATTTGGTGATTTCTGTTGAATTTGTGGGTACAACATTTTAACACTACAAAGGGTCTTACATCCTTTCACTAACACACTAGAACTCGGTAATGTATCCAAAGAAGGCTAAAAAACCAAACTCATTGGTAAGGCTGTACAATAACTCATTCATTCATTCATTCATTCTGAAAATTTATATAGTGCTCCTTCAAGATACCTACTCAGGTGCGCTCCCAGCTCAGCCACGGCTAAAAAAGAAAGACTTGAGCGATTTATGAAATGCAGGCAAATTATTCAGAGGTAGTAATCGCAGTTCCAGCGGGAGCCCATTCCAAGTGGAGGGACCCACAACTGAGAAAGCCCGGCGCTGCCCAATAGAAGAACGAGCACGTGGGACCAAGAGCTCCCCTCTGGCCGAGGAGTGTAGTACCCGACACGCTACGACGTCGGACACCGGGCGGCAAAGGTCACGAAGGTAAGATGGAGCGCAGCCTAGAAGACAACGAGAGACTAAAGCAGCGATCCGATAGGAAATACGCTGCGCGATAGGGAGCCAGTGCAACACATCGCGCATGTAGGCGGAGACAGGAGCGAACTTGGGGATACGCCCGACAAGTCGAGCGGCTGAGCGTAGAACCCGATCCAGATGCCCTAGGACTCCGAGTAGGAGACCAGCTAGAATCGAGCAACAATGGTCTATTCGACTGGTAACAAAAGCATGGACGAGAACCACAGCAGCATCGTGTGAAAGAGAATGAGAGACCACTCGAAGCTGACGAAGCTGATAGTAACAGCTTCGGGTAAGCAGGTTCACGTGCTGCGAAAGAGTAAGTTCTTGGTCAAGGGTGATACCGAGGTCTCGGACAGTAAGTGAAAAAGTAATATTAGGGAAGATCCGGGTTAGCAGGTGCAAATCAACAGCTCAAAAGATGCCATGAAAATAAAAGAAATGCTTTGCTTACTCTCAGTCCAGTGTTGGGATCATATTCATCTTCAGACGGCATATGGCCAACAACTCCTGAAAAGAAACAAAAGCAATTATAAACTTACAAATGTAGTCCATCAAAAGAGGAAGTTAAAATGACAGTCTGTAAATCCCTTAGAGTCATGGTTAACTCGGTTTCTCATATTATATAGAGTAATTACACACCATCTAATTCGTCAGCTGCTAGATGTACTATTGTATGACAAAGCAAAGTGCTGGAATAGACCTACCTTCTGTGAACTCAAGAAAAACCAACAGATATTTGCACTAAGAAGCTGTGTAATAAGGGAATTGCTTCCATTTTCCGTTGTACATTGGCTGACCCTCAAGGTAAATCAGTATGCTATTTAACAAGTTTTACATCTATAATTCTGACTTCAGAGTATATCAAATGCACTATACCAGGGATGCTGTCCTGCAAAATTCCTCCACTGCTCTGTGGCCTGCGAGGAAAATCAACTTCACCCCCATCCTAGAATGAACACACAAGAAGCAAGCAATTACAAGATTCATTCACATTAACTGCTCAAGAAACCTATTGTAATTCAAAACAATTTTAACATTTTCAAAACATCAGAGTTAGTCAGTGTAAAAAGGTAAATGCAAAAATTTCATACCATTCCATCTTCACGTTAACTTTTAATGGAATATGTACCGTAAGTACTTGGCTGTAATCAACACATTTTGGACAATTCTAAAAGTCCAGATTTGGGGAGGTCGCCTTATAGGAGGGTCAAACCAAGATCGCAACATACATTCACCAGAGATCTTAAATACATGCAGCGGGGGATGTCAGCACACCCATCGGAGGTCACAAAATCTATGAATGGGATATTTCACAACACATCCATAGTCAAAAATGGAATTTAATACTATAAAACAAATAATACCAAAAATAATACGTTTTTGAGTCTGTCTTGAAGTGGCGCTATATAAATTTGCAAATACAGTTACAATTAGCAAATTGAAATAAATATTTCCTTAAAATACATGTACTGACAAAACATTGGGTAAAAATAAAATAAGATTGTGTCAAAATCAAACCATGCTGGCCACCAACACCAAACATTCTTATTTATTGTTGTTTTTAACTGGCATGGTGCTTTCTATGCCAGGCTAGATTATTTGATCTTATAGCGTAGATTAGTTTAGCACTACAACATAAAATCGTGTTCAGCAACACGGACAAAACACCAAGGACATTTAACCTGCGTGGGACTCAGACCGTAAATGCTGTAGGAGAGAGCACCATTCGCAAGTGGAGATATTTTGTAGAAATGAGTCAATATCGTAGAAACAGGTTTGCATAATTACCGAACTATAGTAGTAATTCCTTGCTTCCATTGATGAAACAGCACGATTTGGAGATAATCCATAGCCTGGTCGTGGAGCTAAATTAAAAAATTCAAATACACTTTCTGGAATGATCTATAAGTTACCATGCAAAATACAAATGTTACATTCAAATAGTTGGGTTTCATGGTACATATACCAGGTACATGTAAAACAGAAATAAGAACAGAAAACTGAAGGTAGGCAATGTAAGGTTATGTAATCACTCACTTAATGACACATTTCCACTGATCAGCAATACAGTTCTCAGAAGCATGGTCCTACGGTCAAAGGAATTTTAGACTGAAGCATGTATATGACAACAGGAAGCCAACAACATGCCACCAACAACATGCCACCTTTGATCCACATCCATCTTTCTGTTCACTGGGTATTTCTCACTGGGAGCACCTCGTGATCTCTTTAAGAACATTCTCAAAAACCCTAGTCACCTCCTCCACGAACTTCTACCTCCTGTTCATAAGACAGGGTATGATTTGCGCCCACGTTCTCATAATCTGGTTCTCCCTAGATTTGACTCCCTTACCCGACGAGGTTTCCTGGGTAGAATGCTGTACAGCTAGGCTCTGTTGCTATTATTTTCTTTTATAATTTAACGTCATTATTACTGTTATATTTTTCTGTCCTCTTTGTGTATAATTGTATGTAAAGCGCTGTGCGTTTGCTAGCGTTTAATAAAGAATATACTTACTTACTTACTTACTTACTTACTCTGATTAGCACACTGTGAGAGGTGCTTTATAAATGTTCAGATACAATACAATATAATAAATGCATATTCGTGACCTTCACTGCATCTGACCCATGCCTGACTTTAAAACTGCTTCCACTATCGCTACCCCCATTGTCCACTCCAAGCTTTATAAGTGCAATTCCCTTTATCTCAGCTTCGAATCCACCAAAATTAAGCATCTGCAACTTATCCAAAAACTCACTAGCCTGAGCTGTCACTAGGAGCACACCCAAACATCAGCATATGACTGTCATCCTCAAATCACTCCATTGTTTAAAAATCCCAGAGCAAAGCCACTTAAAAGTAACATCGCTATACTACAACTCCCTACAATACTCCCAGCCAAAGTACTTTCGTGAACTCTTCACCATCCAGCCACCCCGCTCTACCCAATCATCCTCCTATCTCGCTATCTCCTGTCCCCCAGTCACTACTCACCTCGAGTTGTCCCACTGATCCATATATACATACTTTATTGCGCTCAAAGCAGAAACACAATGATTAGCAAAACGAAAATAAAATATAAAAGTGAAAAAACTCAGAAACACCAACTCTAATGTTCCTCGCTGACTACATATGCCACACTGCATCTCAACTCCGAAATGAACTTCCCTCTGCATTAACATATTCTCAGTTCCTCTACCAATATTGCCCCTCACTCATCACCTGCCTCAGGGTCCTCTACTTATCACTCCACAGGTTTTCCACTCAAAATTCAAGTCTCACCTCTGCAAGAATTCTAACCCTAATCCATATGATCCAAATGCCTTTCAAGCTTTCTCTTCATCAACAAAACCCTCCTTAGCTGCTGCTCTGCCTCCTCTCTGGTCTCTCTGGCAACTGAATTCGGATCTCCACTAGACATCGATATCTGGACAACCCCTCTGATATGACGCAGTACTCATGAATAAGCTGGTGCCATGCACTTAGCTTTAGAATAATTGTAACTAAACATTTATCTAGCACCACTCATAGAGCAAAACAAATAAGAGTAACACTTTAGAAATTTTGGTTTGCGATTATGATTTCAACAGAAATTAATTACATCAATTGAGTTAGAGTCAACTACTCACCAGCGTAGATGTTCCTTGGGCCTAAAGCACTCCTGGCCATACTGTTATCAGTCGATCGCGAACGAGAAGGCCGACACTTGTCCAAATCCCTAGAAGGTGCTAGCAACACAATTATTACTTAAGAGATATTACTTAACTGATTACATATTTTATCTAAGTTCTGATTTTAAAATAATATGATTCAAAGCAGTATAAATGTACAACATGTGTGGAGCACATGATACTTTACATGTGCTGCAGAAACTGACCAGCACAATAAAGTATTCACGATTAAGTATTCAATAAATGATCAAGCATGAAATAAAGATATTTACTTTCATCTGATAAAAATCAAAGTGCAAGCGATCACTTCATCTAAATAAATACTCTGAAGAGTAAACAGTGAAGTTTTTCAGACACTGTAGTGTCACCAGACAAAAAGAGATATTTATTCAGTTTTACAACTGAATCCTAAACATCAAAAGATAAACGAACAACATTCAAATCTCCCGACTCATCAGGCAAGGGGTCAATACACAGACCCAAAAATGAAGAAAGCAAATCGACAACACTGTCTTCGAACACTGAAAATTAGAAAGTTACAATCCTAAATAAGATTTTGCTCACAAGCAAAGTATGGTGTTTCATATCGTGGTTTATGCAGTGGTTCCACAGCAGCAGATGGGGTTCGTGATGCATTGCGCGGGTCCAGAGTAGGTGACTCTGCCCGTTTCTTCTTCAGATCTTTCAAGATGACTGCTGCAGCTCCAGAATCTCTCATCTTCGAAAGTTCCTCAATCTCCTTGTTCACCTTTTCCTCTTCCCCACCAACAACGTCCGAACCTTCAGACTTCTTTCGAAACTCCTTCACTCTCACTTAAATAGAGAACAATAAGACAGTACTGTAGATCTTTAGCAACCAAAGAGCAGTGGGAATAAAAGGTGAAAAAGAAATCTCAGCGTCTAGATCCCCATTGGTTATCAGGACTAGGTATTAAGTTTAGCCTTTAATATATAAATTATAATTATTGAAGAATAATTACTGCAAGTACCCATGCTTCAGATTAAGATTCCATGCCTGAGATTCATATTTACATATTCTGCACATTGAGTTATTGTCTACAACTACGAAGTCACAATTTTGTGCCTGTAGCCTGGAAGGCAAACAATCCATTAGTACAATGTGGCACTCAAGGTTTAAAAGGAAGAGCAACTTATGAATAGCCCAGAAGCTTACGTAGTTCTGGGTAAGCAGCCGCTGGTTCAGGTGGCCCCGGCCAATCGTCGCGCTCTATTGGAGCAAGTCCTTTCTCCTGTGCATCTGGTCTCTTTGACAAATGAACCAATTCCTTTTTGCTTCCATGCTCTGCAAAATCCAGAAACTAAAGCTACTATTTTCCACAAACACATGCAGTGTTAGCAAAGGCTCAACTTCAGCAGCTGCCAGTTATTCCAACAAGATACTTCTAGCTCTTAATAGATAGTCTGCAAACAGCTGTCATGAATACCTTAGTAATTTAATAGTTAATCAGAAATCTGCATCATGCTAATTTAAGAAATCACCACAAAAGAGCAGGTAGCTGGGAATAGAGAAGTCTTCAATTGTGTACAAAATGGGACAAGAGCAAAAGAATGGTTCTTAAAAGCTGGTGGCAGTGAATTCCATAGATCAGGACTGTACAAAAAGGTAGATAAGCCAAAAGTCTCTTTCTTGCAAGTTGGGACAAAAAGCTGGTCAGAGGGAAGCCGAACTTAAGACCTAAGTGTGATTAAGCACAGGTGGATTGCAAAAGTCGGCGAGCTAGCTCAGAGATAGACTACGAAGCACCTTGTAGACAAGAAGAGCAACTTTAAAGCTGATGCTTGCTGGAAAATATACGGGTGTAATTTTGAAGATGTTATGTCTGTAACTGGAGATCTTGAAGCCAGCTGGAGAACAAGGCAAGCAGCTGCACGCAACACTGACTATAAGGAGTCTTAAACACGTGGAAGAGAACAGAGTATTACAGAGCATTATATCATTAAATCAAACACTCACCATGCTTCTCAGGTTTGAAATCTCTGCGCAGGTTTGTGTAACTGAAATTCTCTAGAAAACAGATAACGCACAGACAACGTTAACTTTCACACAAAATTATTACTAAGCAAATGTATTAGACATCTGAGTCAATAATGTAACAGATGCTGGCCAGGGAGGCTACATCCAACTCAACAAATTAAGGGCCTTGTCATCAATATTAATTGTGAACCGATGCTTGTGCCACACGCTCTAAAGCTGCTCGCATGATGTCCCTCTCTTCTCCGCTGCACATCATTCAGCATAAACTGACAGTCAACACTGGCACTCATCCCTTCTTTCATCACGAGTCATCTTAATTTTTGCAGCAGGGCTCCACATGGCATTGCTGCACCACACGTGGATACGTTACAGCCAGTGCTCAGGGCCAATGGACAACTCATCCGTCGGAAGTGAAAATATGACTATGTCACCTCAACTTTAACCCTTTAACGACTCCATTAGTTACCATTCAATTATTGAATCAGCTGCAAGAAAGGGTTCTTCGTATACAACCTTCTCCTGGCTTCAAACTACAGCACTGGATTATGTATGTCCATTCCTTCAATCCAGAACCAGCATCATGCATGCTTGATAACCTGTGTCAATTTCTACACTCAAACAACGAGAATAGATGCTATGGTTTACAGAACAGACCTGGCCGATGATAGTGGGTCTTTGGTTCCCCAACATTCAGACTATCAGTGGGCCCTCGTCGAAAGTCATTACCAGTTCGTTCCAGGTAAGAAATGTTGTAGAACTTATTCTCTGGCATTCCAAACACACGTGGCAGGCTACTTGTTGACTTCTGGAACAATGAAAGAAATCTTCATAAACAGGAAGTTTAATCACACACAAACAACGGAAACAAGAAAATTGCAATTGTGAGTAAGGATCACAGATTAGCTGCACAAAATACAGTCAGCAGCTGAAATGCCACTGCACCCCATTAAAAATCAAACTTTAACATTTAATGATAACTGGAAACCAGCCAAAGACCTGAATAAAGTGCAGATCAAGTAAACAATATTTTGATCACCTTTTCTTATTCTTATCAGTTCTTATTATTAAACATTTCTTCTTATTCCTATTTATTTCTCATTGTTAATTTCATTTATTTCCTTGACTATATTTCTAACTCTGAGCACAGCGAGCAGACTATTTGAAACAAACGGTAAACCCTTTAATTTTACATACAATTCGAAAAGAGAAATCTTTACTTTGACAGTTTAAACCTGATACAAGAGGGAGTACTGGAAGATGATGAAGTAACTGTAGAAGCTATTTGAGGTGAGAAAGTGTTTATTCATAAGCTGCTTGAGGTGCATATGAATATTACCGCATTCCTAACTGGAATAGAAGTTGATGCTTCCAAATCTGAAACAACAAATATGCTCTATTCATATAAGCCTCGAGTTGTAGTCACTGTAATTAAACTCCAAACAAAATCACCCAAAATTGTAACTGTAACTAACTGAACATTTATAAAAGTGCCACTCAAAAATTCAGAGACACTTCCGACCCATGGCAGTGCTGTCACTAACAAATAAAATGGACTCTACACATTTCCGGAACAGGGTAAGGTTGAGAAGTTCATGCCACAAGGCAATCAACCAGCTAGAGTGATATGGATCTTTCAAAGAGTTTGGAGAGGAAGGAAAGGTTGGAGAAGGGTGATAGTTGAAAGTGGTGCTTGGCACTAACGCGATGGAAACACCACTGACCTTTTGTGTGGAGCTATAACAGAACCCTGAGCCAGAAAGGAGTCACATAATAAAAGTATAAATGAAGAAATGCATCAATAAACTCCTTAATTATAAATGGAGGAAGTAGATCCAGCTTGCAGGACTTTGACGAGGATTCCTGAATGGGTAGAGCATCCCGTAGAAGAGGCTCCCATCCGGTGAGACTGGCTGCTGTAAGTGGGAAGAAAGGAGGTGGAAAGGTGGAGTCGAGGCAAACTTCTCAGTTTCAAACGCAGATAATCATTGGCAGTGAAAGAGGGCTGTGTAGGGGCTCACAAGTCAAATTGTTTTTCATTGCTAATCAGTTGTTCGTGTTAATTTTCTGTGACTTTTCGAGCCAGACAGAAGTTGCAGGCCCTGTGCGACCACATGGTTCGCGCACCCCTAAGGCCGGCACTGCAGCAAGCTTAAATATCAAAGACATTTAATTTATTCCAATTATTATTTTGTAACTAACCTGTTGAAGACCTGTTCTGTTCTTTGGAACTGATTCCATTTTGCATATCTGTAGTTGCATCCAGGTCACCTGACAATAAATAAACGAACAGATGTTTCAAATAACAACCACAGCAACCAGCCCAACCATATTTAATTTTTTTAAAGTTGTCAAGTACTCACATATTTGTTACACTGCTAGGGATGCCAGATTTCTATAAAAGACACTGTGTAGCTCATATATTCTGGACGTCAATCATCTTCGATATGACGGCGTCGTTAAATAAACGTATTTACACACTCATATATTCTGAGATCACAAAAATAAAATGCAATTCTTGCAAAGTGAAGAGCAGAGTCTAGAAGGTAAATATCATCCAAATTCTACTAGGCATAGCATGAAAGGCTAGTGTACAATAAGCAAGGTGCAAGTATTTTCATTTGGCCAAATTGTCACCTGGTTCCAGTCCACTGAAAACTTACTTCTGTCAGCACTCTGTGAAGTGGAAAGTCGATTCAGGTGAGCAGATCGTATCCCTACATCTCCAGCCTGTGAAGCTGCTGAGACAGAAGAGTCAAAGAGAGCAGTGTCAGATTTTGTGACTGAGGATGCAGCGTGAGATCCATCGTCACGAGAGACGGCCCTTAAGTTTGGCTCAAGCTTCAGGCAGCCATGGCACAGGTGTTCATCACGGCTAAATGTCACCTTCTCACCTGGTTGAAACTTTTTACTAGAAAAAAAAACCAATTGCTTAAAACTTACTAATATCACATAGTCAGATTATTTTAGCATTGTGCATTGTAATCACAGAAATGGCCTTTACAAAATGCAAGATGCAGATTTGTCTGAGATTAAAACTTTCATACAGTAAGATAGCTAAAACCTAGTCACTACTAACTAGACATCAACCCCAGACTTAAACTATTATAAGTATTATTATGTATTTATTAAGCACTATGGTCTAATGACCTAGCATCAATCAACAGCACTGGGCAACAGTGAGTGAAGGACTTGCTCAAGTTCTCTACACAGTAAAATGTCTCAGAGGCTTGAACTTGTACTCTTTGTATTACAAAGCAGGTGCTCTAACCAATTGGCTACCACATCCCACACTATGGACTTCCACCATCCTTACCATGCAACATCTCACTCACTAGAAGGTTACCAGTACATGCAACAGCATGATTCAAAGGAAATGCTTCATTATGAAAACTGCTCCTAGGAGCCAATTTGCATTGGAATAAGGTTAATACTTGCTCAATTGTATACACATAAATATGCAGTAACGTATGTTATGTACAATTATACATGCTACTAAGGTACAGACTGGAAACATGGCTTGTTTGGAAAAAGGAACCAGCTTAGACTGCAATATTAGTACACAACTATGTACTGAAAAAATTAGACCCATGCTTAGGGCAGCTTTATGTCAGGTTGCCCTGCCAAACACTGCATACAGCATTGCTCTCTTCAAGGTTGACAGTGTATGAGAAGTTGATTCTGTTCCTCTGAAGCGACTTCTCTACTTATATAGCAAATTTCAAGAGGTACTTGAAGGTACTATATTGAGTGTCTTGATACATACATGCATTGACAGATCTATATATCTCACCTGCACTTGGAGCAACAGAAGCAGTCCTGATGATAGGTGTTTCCAAGCACTGTCATCACCTCTCCCTCAGCCACTTTCCCACAAGCACGGCACTTGCTGCCAAAGAGACGCTGATAATCTTCAGCACAGTAGTGGTTGCCATCCTTGGCATAAAATCCATCCATTGCCAACTGTTTCTGACATTCTTATGGAACAACAAAAATAAACCTACCTAAGCAGCTGAAATGGATTTTACCTCATTTCATACAGGTCTGCAAGAGGGCCTATGTAAGTCTACGATCGATTGTACTCCATGGATGTCGAAAGATGAATTACCTACTACCAACCTAAGAAAGATTCACAATCTACGTAAAAAAGACATTTCAAAATTGGGTTTTGATATTGTGCCAGTGAACTGTTTTTTTCTAACTTAATACAATTACCAAATTTCCACCTTATGTCTGATGTTTATTTTTATGTAGATTACTCAGTGTACCGTAATCTATTCTTTACAACCGAGTTCAAGGAGGCCAAAGTTTTAAAACGTGACACAAGAAGAACTCAAACAATGAAGTCACATCTAGGTTGACAGCGGACACCTTTTTTAACCCCTTGCATGCCACATATATTTAGCCATGTTCTGGCCCTGGCCAAATATTTTGAGTTTTGGTACATTTTTTTAAAAATTTATTCTTTAATTAAGTGCCTGCAAACGCACTGCGCTGTACATGTACATGTTATGCGATAAACCTTAACTACTAACAGAACAGACAGCCTGCAATACACGGCGCAAATTGCAGCCTACAAAGCATGTCCGCCTATGGCACTCGATCTCTGTACCTCTCGCACTCTACGCCAGATGTTATCCAATGCGCTATCGGGCCCCATTACACCCCTTAAGGGTATTATCGTTATATCTCATCAACAAACGAGATTTCAAGTGTTGTCCTACTACCTCCATCAATACCTGAAAACTAAGATGACTACAGCTATGGCAGAAAATGTACAGTAAGTCAAATTTAATAACAGATGCAAAAATCTCATCATATTTTCACACATCAGACCTAAGAATATTTACTATAATCACATATGGTTCTTGCCAGAACTGGGTAAACATGCAGTGGATGTTATTATAATCATCATACATATACATTTATTTTTAAAATGCCCAACTCTTCTATACTGTAAATATTAACTGTTCACTGAATCCAGGACCTAACACAAACTAGGAAAAGAATAGATCGTGTTTCTGAAAATGCCCATAAAGCTAAATTCGCTTGTTCATGCTGACCTATCAAACCAGATGTAAAATATTCAAGCTGATATTTTAACATTTCATTGACTTGATCTTTAACTAATCTAAATCTTATTTTAATTGTTTAAATACAAAACTGACTGTTCAGAGACAGAGATACGAATTCATTAAAACAAAAGTTCACTTAAGAAGCTATGCACAAATTTTAATTTCTTTTACTTAAGTTGAACCAGGCATATTACATGGAATAGATTACCTTTACAGGTGAAGCAGGTGACGTGGAAGTATTTATCCTGCAGACGAATGGCTTCTTTCTTGCACTTCTTCTTGCAAGCCTCACAATTAAACTTACCTACAGAGGTTAAAGATATAATTTTGTAAGTTTAAGTCAATATATTCTATAAATTATACAAATTCATCATTTAGCTAACCATCATCAACAAGCTGGTCAAGATAGTATACAGTAAGTAAGAGTGATTCAGCTGTTCTTCCTCTCATGCTTTTTATATCACAAGATTCTCTTAAGAAATAACTGCTTTAACAGATAATTTTATACATTAAACATTTAACACATTATAGATGTGTCCCCTCAAAATCCTTAACCAGATTTATGCATAATGATTCCTCATTCAGTAGATGGACAGCTGAATGAGGAGGCTTTTTATTTGTATTTGTACCCAGACACTTCCTATACAGCCTTTTAAGTACATATGGTACCCCACGGCCTTGTTTGCACCAGCCTAAGCTTTACTTAGTTATCATCCAATTCTTCAAACTACTATAGCACCTGCCAATGATTTGACATTTGGGCTGTTTATTTTCTATCTGACAGCATTCCAAACACGGTATTTGTTCAGGAGAGACAGTGTTTATATCTGAGCATCAGTTCACGGACTATATGCCCTCACGGGGTTACTCTGCATGTTTCTGTTCAACAATAAGCGTGTCAGTACAATTCTCAGCGGGCTGATTCATATGATTTGAATTGCACAACCAGCAGCCTGCAACTCAATAAAAGCAAAATCACAAGAAATGACTGATTCAATTGTTTAAACAGTAAACACCAGCTAAAGACATTGTTCTCTATGGCTTTCCATGAATGACAATGTTATGTGCAATTGGTCACTATCATAAATGCACCGATGGTAACTAAACGTGTAAAATTGTGGCATAACAGAAGTATAGATCTATATTATTAATTTGAGACTTCTATAGCACTTATATCTAATGCACAAGACGTCCACCAATGGCACACAGGCATGAGTTAATAAAGCTTTAGAGGAATTACGACTGCATAGATTAAAGTAAGTGCCAAAGCAATACTGAAAACAATGCAGAACAGAGTACAGCATCGAAGGCAAGTGATAGATAAAAACTACCAGTGTGTAAATGCACATATCCAAACAGAACACACTTTCATTGTAAAACAGCAAAAACAGCAGAGCTCTTCAGTCAAATAAACTAGCGGCAAGCAGATTGGAGAGGAGACAGATGATTCATAACTGATTTTCCTGTATATTCAAGATGAAGTTCAAATTTGATATAGATTTAGAATTGGAGAGGTCAGTGGATTCAGAAACAATCTCTTTAAGAAAATCAGGGCAGGAGCAAACGTAGACAGTAAGGATCAAGCAAGAGATTGTATTAGTTAGGTCAAGGACATAATAGCATTCTCTGATGAAAGATGTTGCTCAGGATAACACCAAGGAGGGAGAGATGTATTAGTGTTGCGTTTTCTTGAAAACACCTGCCTGAAAACAGCAGAGTTTACCAAAAAAGCATAATAATTCTAAAAGTATTTGAAGAGTCTTACAAAGGACTAATAAAATCAACCAGCAAATATTTAGCAAAATCAAGTTTTGGTCATTCCATCAAGTACAGCTGAAATGAACATGATGTTTCAATAACCAGCAAGATGGTTAAAAAGAAACAAAACTGCTACATATTAATATGACTTTCCCCAAAAAGACAGAAAAGTGTGATAGCCAAAGCCAAATGAATATTTTGTCAAAGAGACAATTTAAAATGGCTGCTTTAGACAATTGGAAAAGTGGTTCCTTAAAAAGTGTAAACAATAATTTTGAAGAAAATTCCTGTCACCAATGTCAACTCTGAGTTTTCTATAGAGATATTCACGTGGCAGGTTTTATGAGAAAATGATAAGTAAGGTAATACTCATATGCTTGAAGTTTAAACTGATTGTAGTTAAGTGTCAGCAATATTATATTTTAAAAGGCATAAATCATAAACTTTGAATAAATGATTCTAATTTTTTTCATAAGTTGATTGTGGGCCCGGCATGGGCCCCTAAAAATCGCCAGGACCCTGGGCATTTGCCCCCCTGCCCTCCCCTCTTGGCAGGCCTGCCTAAAGCTACATTTATTTCAAGAAAACCTGTTTTCTATAGTCTGCCAAAATTCTACCACCAAGAAAGGCATTGACACGAGTAACAAGTCAAACTCAATACTGATGACTATATCTAACAATGTGGCCCAACCCATGCTTGCAGTGGTTAAAGTGGTTTGGGTGAGCAGTGGGAACGCCAAAGAAGAGTTTCATTGGAATGCATGCATGAGCAGCGGGAACGCACGCAAAGAATTTCGACAGCAATGGGAATGCCATTCCCACCATTCCCACTCCACTTTAACCCCTGCATGCTTGGATTAAGAAGTTTGTAAATTAACAAGTGTAGGCCTACCTCAAATTTCTTTTGCCCCAGGAGTGACATGGTTGACCAATAGGGTGCATAGCAAATTCCCGAAACCCCAATCTCCGAAACAGAATTTCCTCTGGATCCCAGAAATTTTCTAAGTTAAAGCAAAATTATTTGCGCAAATCAAACTTTACGAGATTTTCGAATGCTATTCAGGATATTGGCCAACTAGTCCATACTGGGGAGGGGGATAGATGAATAGTAATACTCTTGCATGAAGAACCCAAGATCTTGAAAGTCACGGTTCGATACCCATAAGCAAGGACGTAATCAGGCTTAAATTCAAGAGGAGGCAACTCCGGGAGACACCCAGGTGTAGTAGGGGTGCAGAGGTATAACCCACGGAAAATTTGTGAAATCTAAAAAAGCAAGAGGAGGCAATGAGGCTACACCTATGCCCACAAGCCCCTCTAGGTCGACTCAGCCTTTCACTGCCTGGGCAGCAGCTCAGTAAAATAAGCGGGCGCCTAAACGGCTGTGTTCAGTAAGATCTTGATAATTGTACCGTCATGTTTCAATACATGATTGCGGTTTGTCAGTGAGCTTGAGGATAAACACGAATATATTAATATTATTATTATTGGCGAACATGTACAATCGGGGGGTAATCCTGGAAACGGCGGTCCCAAATTATAAAATTAAATAAATCGGTATGTAGTAATGGGTTCACATACGAAATTAATATATAGATATACCTACATACATAGATACAAGTATGTACATACATATAGGTATGTATATATATACACATGCATAAACACATACATACATACACAAATACATACATACATTATACATACACGCATACACACGTGCATACACACACGTACATACATACATACCTACAAACATACATACCTACATACATGTATGTACATACACACATACATACATACACACGTAAATATACATACGTACATACATATATACATACATACACACGTACATACATACATACCTACAAACATACATACCTACATACATGTATGTACATACATACATGCATACATACACACGTAAATATATACATACATACATACATACATACATATATATACATACATACACAGGTACATACATACATACATACCTACATAGACACGCACATACATACTTAAATACATACACATGTACATACATAAACACAAACCGATTTTATAATTTGGGACCGCCGTTTCCAGGATTACCCAATCGGGGTGCCTATGTACTATTTTTATTTATTTATTTTATTTATTTATTCCGGATATTTCTATAGCGCCTCTCGAAGTCAACAACTACTCAGAGGCGCTCCCGACTACAGCATTTGATACTGTGTCGGAATTTTCACGCCGAAGCGCCACGAGCAATTGCGAGTGAAGGACTAGCCCAAGGTCCGTACGCAGCGGCTAGAGTGGGATTCGAACCTGCAACCCTCCGGTCACAAGGCGCCGAACTTACCACTGAGCCACCACACCCCATTTGGGTGGGTGTCTGCATCGCGAGGATCGGTTAGGGTCAGGTAAGCGTCGTGAGAGTCGGTTAGGGATTAGGGTCAGTGTAGCGTATGTATTTGTGCGACTAAAAAAAGCTATAACTGAGAATGGAAGCTGGATTTTAAAATTCAGGGTTTGGGTTAGGCACCCCGATTGTATATGTTCGCCTTATTATTATATAGTTTTTACGGTTCGAACGCTTGGTAGAAAAATTGTTTTCGGTAATTCGGTCAATTTCGCATTTTCACCACTTTCCCCGACCAATGCATGGTCTCTCATGTTTAAGCTCGTATGCCTTTTCGTCTACACCAATTCCTGAAACTACGGTCGCAAGCGACCGATATAACCACTGAAAAGGAAAATGACGAAAATGGACAGCTCAACTCTGCAGTGGGCCGAGGCACTCCTGAATTGACGAGACATTGGGTGAAGTGCAGACAACCTGAAGACAAGCGATGGACCTACTCAGCGTGTTGCTGAAGCAATCATCCACATATAGCGCAGTAGATTATCAAATGTTCGCAAAATCAAATGCTGAAATTACATACCCATTGTACTCCTACAAATGAGCGCTGTTAAAAGAAATGTATTTCCAGAAACGCTAGAGAAAATATCTTGTTTTATGGGATTAATGGCCACAACGTTTCCCCGGCAGAAATCAGATACTTGACCACGTGACCTGATTGGACGAGCCGACTAAGCCAGACTGAGGGGTGTAGAGCACTGTTCTGAAAACATGTTTTATATTTAAACAAATTTTAAGTGACATTGTTTGTATTAAACTATTGTGATTGCTATATCATTTAAGCAGAGAAGATGGCAAACATCAGTTAAGCTGTGTAGAACATTCCGAGGAGCTGACATATCCTCGGACCACAACTTGGTGCTTTGCAATTTGAAGCTGAAGCTGAGGCGCATACCAAGCCAACAATATGAAAAGAAAAGAAATATCCAAGTACTTGACAATGCGGAGACAAGGGCCCAGTACGAAGCTGAAATTGCTCAGAGAATCAATGAGGCAGAAATTGGACCGCTTAATATGGAAAAGAAGGTGGACATCCTCAGTGAAATAATAAAGCAGACAGTGGAAGTGATTATACCCTTAGCAGAACAGCCAAAGAAGAAGTGGATAAGTGAACAAACACTAGAATTAGCAAGAGAAAAAAGGAAGATGAGACTTAGGGCTAAGGAATCTGAACAGGCAACACTAGAATATAAAAAACTATGCAATGCAGTAAGGTCATCTGCCAGGAAGGACAAGCAAAACTGGCTGGACAAGCAGTGTGATGACATCGAACAATACGCAGGAGAATATAGAACAAGGGAAGTGTTCAAGCTGATAAAAACTATAAATAGGAAATGGCAACCAAAGCAGACAGCAATTAGAGACAAGCGCGGAAACATCTTGATGGATAAAGAAAAGATAAAAGAAAGATGGACAGAATACTGTAGCGAGCTATATAGTGAAATGGAACAAACGAACGAAGAGTTCCTGGAAGAGCTGCTAGATATAACACCACCCACTGAAGATGATGAGAATGATGACATCCTATATGAAGAAGTGGAATGGGCAGTGAACCGCTTGAAGAATAACAAAAGCCCTGGAACAGATGGAATAACAGGAGAAATGATAAGAGCAGGAGGGAAGGATATGATAAAAGCAATCCACGACATATGCAAGCAAGTGTGGCAAGAAGGAAAAGTACCGGAGGAATGGACAAAGTCCATACTTGTAACAATACCTAAGAAAGGCGACTTAACGCTATGCAAGAATTATAGAACCATTGCACTAATAAATCACATGGCGAAAGTGCTCATGATAATCCTGTTGAGCCGTCTTAAGGCAAAAACGGAAGAATATATGTCAGATGAGCAAGCAGGGTTCAGAAAAGACAGAAGTACAGTCCATCAAATTTTGATGTTAAGACTGATTGCAGAAAAAGCAAAAAGAAAAAATAGGCTTGTATACAACTGCTTCGTGGACTTTCAAAAGGCATTTGATTCCATCAAGCATGATGCTACATGGGCAATACTGAAATCATATGGAGTAGGGAATAGATTGATTGGGATTCTTCAGAACATCGGAGAGAGATCAAAGGCTGCAGTGAAAGTGGGAAGGGAAACAGGAGGATGGTTTGTGACCACAATAGGAACAAGGCAAGGAGATCCAGTTTCACCGAATACATTCATTACTTACTTGGAGAGAGTCATGGATACGATCCAAGATAATGGAACTGGAATCTCGGTACAAGGAGAACAGATTAACAACTTACGATTTGCAGATGATATTGACCTATTAGAGAACAGCTGCGAGAAGTTGCAAGAAAGTGTTCATGGGTTGCACATATCGGCCAAACGTGCAGGGTTAACAATAAATGTGGACAAAACAAAAACAATGATATTTGGCAAAGAGACAATTGAAAAGGAAATAAGAGTGCAAGAGGAGGTTATTGAAAATGTAACCGAATTTGTGTACTTAGGCAGTCTGCTAACATGGAACAATGATTGCACAAGGGACATAAAAGCAAGAATAGCAAAGGCGAAGGGAGTCATGGCAGGACTAAATACCATATGGAAGACAAAACAAATCAGTTACAAGACCAAATTAAATATCTTAAAAACATGTGTGTTTAGCACAGCTCTCTATGCCTGTGAATCATGGACAATTAAAAAGACGGACCAGGATAAAATATTGGCATTTGAAATGTACTGCTATAGGAGGATACTACACCTAAATTGGACAATGAAGGTGACAAATTTGGAAGTTCGGAGAAGACTGAATATAAAGACAGATCTAATGCAAACAGTAATAAAGAGAAAACTAAGTCTCTTTGGTCATATATGTAGAATGGACGACAAGAGAAAAATAAAAACTGTGATGATGGGAATTATGGATGGAAATGGACGGAGGGGCAGACCCAACAGAGAGTGGACAGACGACATTGAAGATTGGTGCAAACAAGATCTGCACAACTTAGGAATATTAGCACAAGACCGAGGACTTTGGAAAAAAATGATTAAATATGCATTGGACACCTACGGGCCTTCGGCCCATGGATCCTGATGATGATGATGATATCATTTAAGTAAAATTATTATTAATAATAAAACCTACACTGTGCACGACTTGTGGCCTGTCCGCCACACTTACAAGGCTACATTTGGCGGTAGCTTTAGGCCTATAATTTATGTTGTAAGAGTGCAAAAGCGAAGTCAAGCATATTTGAATATTGTCTTCGTAACAGTTAGGGGCCATCCACATATTACGTACGCAAGGAGGGGTCGGGGGTCGGATTTCGGCGATTTTGCGTACGGGTGCAAACGGGGGGAGGGAGGGGGAGGGAGGGGTGGGGCAAAATGTGTCTGTACGCAAAATAAATTTATAATTATGACGTCCACATTAGCCTATTTATAACTCTGTATTGTTCGATGGCATTTTATTACATTATATAAAAGCCATGTGCAGTTATTCTGTGCTGTGAACGAGACACCTATAATTAGTCTATATTGGCCCTCACTCATCCTTCAATCTGGCCTAAAGTGCAGACAGTCGCTGTCGAGACACTTTCTGCAGCTGGTCTTCGTGGGGGGGGGGTGTGCGTCAAGCGTACGTACGCAGGGGTGGGGGTGTGGAAGAAAGTACGCTTGCGAACAGGGGTCCAATTTTCCCGGATTTTTGCGTACGTAATATATGGATGGCCCCTTATGCAATATCAGCTATGACGTGGTCAAAGTGTATCTAGAAGGCCTTCTAGATACACTTTGTGACGTAGTAGGGACTGTCATCACTTTAACTTCAGTTAAACACTTAAAACTATTTATTTCATATTAAGTTATAATCATTTATTTTGGTTTTCAGTGGAAAGTACTTTTAAAAATCTGGCAGAAATTTTCAATATTTTCGTAAAGCTTTCACGAATTATGTCGATATGATACATATTGTCTCGCGTTTTGATACATGACACATGTATTCGTAGGCCGTGACAATCGGACTCCCATCGATTATCAGTGGTCATGGGTTGTGGTTCCAGCGCCCGTACCTTAAGTAAGGAAGACATTGAGCAGCTGGAGGAGAAAACGAAAAACAGCAAAGATAAAATCAAACGATGGCACAAGGTTTTCTTGGTAAATATTACGTGTTACCTTTCCAGCCTCCAGTACTGCTGAGCAGGGTTTCTTCACAGTATAACTTATTTATACTGTGGTTTCTTTCCCAAAATCGCGAAATGTTTTATCATGATTGCAAGATGTGTTTTCTTTTGCTGTAAAAATCGTTTGATGTTTGGTGATCAGTTTTTTGAGGAAATTGCTTTTTGTCAAATTGCTTCCAAGCAGTTACTCATTGACAGTTTCTGTTGCTGGTGTCAAAGGACAAAGCTAAAAGGTTAATAAACTCTAGATCCAGGGGTGCACCACAGTATAAATAATGACACAGTACGTCGACTCCCGGCCGATGCAGCAGTCAGAATGTGTGACCGATCGCCATTTTGAAAACGAGACGTTTACACGTCGATACCCCGGAATCCATGACATCAAATATTTTCAAATGTTAAAACAACATTGAGGACTACACGCCGATACACCTGAATCCATCAAATAAAATATTTTTTAAACGTTACAACAACATCGAGGACTTCATTAGAATTAACAATATTATTTTTAACGTTTATTTCAGCTTAAATCTATAATTCAAGATTGCATTTTCAAAATGGCGTCACCCCAAAAACAAGTCAACAGTTAGCAATGCAAGTTGACGTACTGTGTAATTATTTATACTGTGGGTGCACCCTTGGCGTTATCGTAATTGTAATCGTAAACTCCACATCCTAAAGCCGCAAGCACCACCCAAAATCAAGCTAAGCGCTGGGCACCAGCTTATTCACGAGCGCTGCATCGTATCAGAGATTTGTCCAGAGATCACTGACCGGTGCGAGTTCGGTGCCAGAGAGAACTGTTACAGCAGGCCAACTGCTTTTTTTGTTCGAAGTCATGAAGTTAGGCCTAGACAACTATTCACGACTTGTTTTGTCGTGTTCCTTGTTCTGGGCAAACTTATTTATAGGCTTAACTTGATTATATAAAATACAGTATGAGTGAAAAAAATGTTTGAACTGTCTATAGATGCAAAGAAAATAAGAAAACTTAACAAACACATAAAATATTACAGAAAAGTTCAGTTAATCAGATTTACACATTGTAATGATTCTACATTTCAATCATGGTTAATGCTTTTATTCTGCAGGCCTAGAAAAGTGGTAGACAATGCATTTATTAAGGCTGTGGGAAGATTTGTTCAGAGCACTTATATAGCACCCTCAGAGGCACTCCCAGCCCAACTTCAGGGATAAAGAACAGTTTACAAGTGCTTGTAAAAGGTGTAGCAGAGTCCCTAGTTAAAAGTACATGCAGATCTGAAGAAAGGTTATTTATTCGGTGTGCCTGTATACTTAATTTTTAAAATAAAAAAAATGATAGAATCAAATTGGTTTATAGTTGCTAAGTTTGTTTTTATCGCCAGTTTTATGAACATGTAGGTGTTACCTTGCAGTCTTTAAAGCAACCAAGTGTTCAATAAATGCCTCAACAAGATAAGTTAGTTTGAACAAAAGCAAGAGTGGGTTGAGTGAAAATTAAGCACCACTTTCACATGGTTGTAAAGTTACTGGACTAGATCTTTTGTGAAACAGCGAATAAAATCAAAAGGCCAGAGGCGCGTTTACACGTAGGCGCACTAGGCGCACGCCTAGGGCCCCCAAATCTTGGAGGGCCCCCAAACGAATGAAAATATTTTTTCAATTATAAAATATAACATTAAACCAAATAACTTCACCTTCCTTGAAATAGCTTCTCTAAGTAATCATAATGACAGGGTCAATAACACACAAAAACCGCTTCAAGTTCAACTTCGTGGGTTTTCGCACATGATTGGCTAAAATTCCTCAACACTACCAGAGTTTCAGACTCGGTCTACATGTTCAGAAGAGCCCAAAAATGTTTGCGCCTAGGGCCCCATTTTCTGTAAACGCGCCTCTGCAAAAGGCATCAACACTTAAAAACATCAAGAATGGGCTTTTCCAATCGCATTTTGGCAACTAACTCAGAGTTCTTTGTGTTCAACAGAGGTGCAGCCATTGATTTTACAAGATATATTCCATATGCGGTGAACAGCATTAGCTTCAAGTTGACTCGATTACTGTAACATCCTTACTGGTAGCAGTAAGTCAAACACTAATTATTTATATAAGTCCTTGATCATTATTTATTTTTAACGTGTTCTGTGTTCATGAATAGCTAGCTATTCTATGCAAAAACGTCATTTTGCTCCCCGTACAAAAATTCCTGTGGATGCCCATTGAAAACAAGAACTGTTCTTGGTGAATGAGCATTTTCAGTTGCTGAACCTAGCTTTTAGAACTCTCTCCCTGTGTCTGTCCGCTCTGCTCAGTCCCTTATGTCATTTTGTTCTCAACTTAAGACTTGCCTCTTTCAAATTGCATATATCCACCATAGGCTGCCATCCACCATAGGCTGCCTCTCTAATGCACTGACCTGGTGGATGTTGTGCTGATTACGGCTTGGTTTTGATGTGCCATCAGTTGATGCCTTGTGCATTAGATACCGACATGATAGAAGTTACTAATTAATAATAACAATAATACTAACAGTTTCCCTAATTATGACTAAATTATACAGTTAGAAAATTCCCAATGAGCAACTCCCCTACCAAGCAACTAGTTTGTGAACTTTTATCCACACTATAAATATGTAAAGATTCATTAAATGGAACTCGACTTGCTAAACCTCAGTTCATTGGTGAATGGTGATCTGACAAATTCTGTTGTAACTGGTTTGCCTGAGAAGAAATCTACTTCTGTACTCACTGTGCGCATATAACAAACTAGTCACATCAACATCAAGTACATTTTTAAGTATTGGTAGCGAAATGGAGTGCTGAAGGTGAGGGAAGTTATGGCTCAAGAACTGTTTCAATAATTTGTGACAGAAAGAATGCCCAACAGGACAGCTGACGAAAAAAAAGTTCGTTCAAGTCTACAGACGCATCTTTCCACAGGGAAAATCAGCCGATTTCTATGATCACATGTTCCGCACATTTGATAAAGATGAATCTGGGTCACTGAGTTTTGTTGAATTTATGTTGGTAAGCATGAGATTTCGTGTAATCTAGTAATAACCTAGTTGTTGCATTAATTTCGGTGAATAACCTTAATTTGTACTTGCTACGTAACCAAAATGTAATTTTTATGGAGAACTGTAATGGCTTTGATACATCCACATTTCAGAATCTGCAGAATGTCGTTCCCTATTGGTTCCCTGCCACCTAGGCATACTGAACTTTCAGGATACTGTACCATATGTACATAAATATGCAGCTGAACATTTATATAGCACCACCTTGGCTTATTGCACTTCTCTGGCTACTGTACTGTATGTACAAATTGTACATGTGTGCATCTGAACGTTTATGTAACACCTTTCAGGAATTTCCAAAAGGTGCTGAAATGTTTCTGTGCAACAGATCTAAAGGTGTGTCTTAAGATAAGCTGATAATGTTTATCAACTTATTTCTGTTGTAAAGTTTACCTTATCAGAACAAGCTAGGATTGTATTGTATATTCCACAGCTGACAACAGCCTAACATTGCTTGAAAACTGGTGACTTTCACCGTTTCACTTAATGCTATGTAACACACACTTCTTTACTTTATGACCAACCTGGCTAACTAGTCAGATTGGCAGATAAATCGGAACATGCTTCTGATATTTGAGCAGTATTGTTGTCCTCGAGACCAAGGTCTTGGTCTCGAGTGCACTCGAGTTCGTTTTTAAAAGTCTTGGTCTTGGTCTTGAGACCAAAGGTCTTGGACTTGGTCTTGAGGTTCAAGGTCTTGGTCTTGGTCTTGAGGTTCAAAGTCTTGGTCTTGGTTTTCCAAGACCAAGACCAAGACTTTTGTCAATATGAACAGTCAATAATTTTTACAAACGGCAAGAATTTTAAAAATATCCAATAATTACTCATACAGTTATTGCTCTAGTATTTACACGGTGTGAATGAGGCTTCACTGTAGTTTTGGACAATTATTGTGACTTCCGGTTATTTACCATGGAATGATTTCAAAACAGACTCATGATTAATTTGTACATTTACATCCGGTTCTTGAAAAGCTGCTTTGTGTGCTAGCGATTTCAGCACTTGTAGGCCGTGTTTTTTCACATGGCAGAATTTTTATGAGGCCCCACAGGTCACGTCTTGGTCAGAAAATTCTGAGCAAATTGGTTTTTATAAAATTCAGCAGGCATTTGGAATAACATTTCGCATGAAGGACTTTTGTAAATACGAATTCGGAATTCTCTGCAGTCTCCATTTAGAGTTGTTTTGCTTGAATAAAAGAAAAACTCATGTTTTCATTAAAATAAAGAGTAGGCCTAGTCCGACGACAATTTTTAGTAAGGAATTGGATACGACTGTGATTTTTTGGGTCTTGGTCTCGGTCTTGAGGTTCAAGGTCTTGGTCTTGAGGTTCAAGGTCTTGGTCTTGAGGTTCAAGGTCTTGGTCTTGAGGTTCAAGGTCTTGGTCTTGGTCTTGAGGTTTAAGGTCTTTACAACAAGACTGTATTTGAGTAACCATTGCATTCAGACATAATGAGTTACAGATGTTGCTTTTCAGGCTATCTATGTAACAGATTCAGGCACACCAGAAGAACTTCTAGAGCTGACATTCCGCCTTTACGATATCGACAACAACCACCAAATCGAAAGCCATGAAATTGTCCAAATATTAATGGCAAGTTCACAGCAAATAACTTATGTTAACCACACAATTAATCAGTTATGGTAGCCAAATTATTTGCACTAAGGGAATAAAACACATGTTTGGGATCATAGCATAAGAAATTTGCCAACAAAATACAATATCGATAGCCTTGTCACACAATCTTGGAAGTGAAGATGTTAAGAAATGTTTACATAGGAAATGAGGGTGAGGTATTGTGACTGAGGAAGAAAGGAATTTGGGGTAATTATGCAAAAGAAGACAAACCTTCAAGGCAATGTGCTAAAGCATCAAAAAAGGCTAACTCAACCTTAGGTATGATAAGGACAATATAGTGAGCACTGAGCAGAGACTATTAAGTGTTCCAGGTTAACTTGCAGTGGTTCTAACACAAATTACACGTCTTCTGAACCTCTTAAAAACCCTTTGTTATCATAGGCGCGTTTACGCATAGGTGCGCGCTTAGGGCCCCCAAATTTCAGAGGGCCCCAAACGAATGAAAATATTATTTTCAATTATAAAAAATAACATTTTTGAATTTAGAATTGTTTTAAATATAACCTATTTTCTATTTTTACAGTTAAACTTTGTGGGTTTTTGCTCATGATAGGCTATAAAAACCACCAGAGTCTCAGACTCTCAATCTTCAAGTTCAGAAGGGCCCCAAAAATGTTTGCGCCTAGGGCCCCGTTTTCTGTAAATGCGCCTCTGTTTGTTATGTAAAGACAAAGTTGTAAAGGCAGCTGAGATAGTGAAAACACAGGAAGATAGGGTCCTAAAAGAAATTTCAAGGTGATCCAGTTTTACTTACATCTAAGCATATGAAAGCAAGCCAGTTACCACCAAAGACAGAAGGCTTTGGCAAAGTGATGATAAAATACAATTAAAATTTGGCAGTGTTCCTTGCAATAGCTCAGAAAACATTCAGATAACTTAGGTAAGAATGGCAAAAATAAACATGGCACAACATGATGATGCAGAGAATTTCAGATGATGGGTCCATCCACTTGCTGTGAATGATTGACTTGTATATGGAACTTACTGAGGAAAGGCAGCCTTTCACAAGAAAACCGAGTCGTCTGTGCCCAAGAATCTGAATCTTCTGCAGCAACGTAACTAGGATTTTGCATTTGGGAGGGGCTTAAGCCTTGAGCATGGCAACATTTATACAGTGTTCATACGAATTTTAGCCGTAAGCATACAACTGCTTGATTTGTTTAGGGGGCTTCTGCTTCATTTTGGGGGGGCATAAGCCCCCTAAGCCCAACGCTAGTTACATCCCTGATCTTCTGTGCACGCATTGTGGCCCAAATGGCAGCATGTTTCTCTAGCATGTCATTTTTGATCAATTAAACAACAGTTTGTCACATGCGGATGATGCTGGATAAATTTCTTTCGTCCAACCAAAGGGTCTATGTTATTTAGTCAAACTTTGTTTGGAAATGCCGAGAGTTTGGATTGGTGCCGGCTGTTCTGTGCAGTGACACTTTATGAACAATTGCCGGGTGTGTAGTTCTGTATGTACCGAGGCAGAGGGATGCCGAAACACAGTGTTTCTATCTTCTGTGAGGGACTCCTGGTGTTGGGGTTACAGTACTGCAGCCCCTGTTAACCAGTAGTTGCTTCTCTTCTTCAATGCTACATAATCCAGGAACTCCAAACATTGTGTCTACTATCAGCTCTGAATGGGAAAACCTGTTGGTTGAGCTCTGTATTATGTGCGGGTGCTCACCAGTGGTGACTGTTCTAGTTATCTGAGCACTGTTTAGCTAGTTATGGTGATAGATTGCTCGCCTTGAAATGCAGAGTACAGGTTCGAGCCTGCATTGAGATGGTTACTTGAGCACGTCCTTCACTCACAATTGATCAGCACCATCAAATGATGCTTGGTCATCCTCCATGGCCTGGGAGACTTTGTCATTCCTTAATCTTGTACTGCCATAGCACAGTTTAGGGCATTCTCAGTGGTTGGTCCTGTCGCTTGGAACGATGACCCTTTTGAGATTCGCTCCCATCCTAGGGATCTATCTGGTTCCTTTTACGGTCTTCCTAAGACATTTCTTTTTGATCGGGCCTGGGTCGTGAGTGCCTCTGAGTATATTTCTTGAAGAGGCGCTATATAAATTTTGTAGATGGATAGATAGATAGACATTATTTATGCATAATAATAATAATTATCTTCCAATTACACTTGTAATTACACGTGGGTTTGTTGGAATGTCCAAATCATGCCTCAAAATCAATTGAATAATTTACATTTGAATTTACTGTCACCAGTTGTATTCATGATATATCTGATTATGATGATCTACTACACGTGTCATAAACCCGTGACTGAAAAATTGATCAAAGCCTGAACATCATTTCCAAACTTAATTTTAGATTATGCCACTTGAATCATAACATAATAAAAATATATTTTTATTTTGGCATCAGGCTCTGCATCGGCTGAGAGGTGAGGATGAACATCAATTAGGTAACCTTTGTGAGGTGCAAGCCAAGGAGATGATAGCCAAGATGGATCTTAACAACGACAAAGTTCTCAGCAAAGAGGAATTCATCAAAGGTTGCATGGCAGACAAAGATATCCACAAACTATTGGTAGGACGGTAAAGTGTACCGACTAAACACATGAAGATGGTACCATACGTGCTTCAAAAACTCATCAGTGGATAAAAGTTGTTAAAACAGATCCTAACAGAAGAACAGATAAAACTTTAAAATACAAACTTTTTCGAAAAAGAAAACTTAAGAGCAGGAATTACTTAACCTTAACCTGCTTACTGGTATGAAAATCATGACAACAGGTGATTGTGTCATCTCATTCTAGTACCATTGCTGTAATACCTGTATGACATGACATTAAATTGTCCACATGCAACCTACTTGGTAATGCTGCATGTTGTGAACATCTTAAGTAAGTAAGTAAGTAATCTTTTATTAGTATAAGACAAACGCTCATACTTTACAACAATACATACAAAATGATCACAATATCAGTAACACTGTAAGACAGTTTAAACACAAGCAATTCTATATAATGTCTTATTTACATACATATACATTATACAGTATTATAAACAATAAACGATAGTGTCTTATTTACATACATAGGCCTATCTATAACTAAAGTTATGATCTAAGCCTTACATTCTAAGGAACATAAGCATTACTATGGTCTACAAAAAGAGCCAGTTTAGATATCAGAACAGGTACTAGAACCAGCATTAACCCAGTTTTTATACTTGTACAGTGAGCGAATGATGAAGGATTTCTTATGTAGCAATGTATTAAAGTGCGGTAATTCAAAAGCATGTCCCCTTTTTCTTAAGTTGAATTTATGAAGGTGCTCTGCAGGCAGTAATTGGTGAAGACAGTGTTGGGGTGACTGGATGCTTTTGAAGAACTTCAATTCAATTTTTTCACAAATCTTCTCTAAAGTTAAACCATCACCACTAAAGAGGTTACTGCGCCCAGCCCTGCGCAAAAAAGATTCAATTTTTCCACCCAGTTCAGCCGACAGGAATCCCCCCCAAGATGGTATGGCATACGTTAGTCGTGAGACTACAAGGGCTTGAAAAATGTTCTTTAGTTTGCTGGGAGGCATTCCTTGAGATCGGAGGACTTTTAGGGGGTATAGGCGTTGGCTGCATATCTTCAAAATAAATGAAACATGGTCATCAAATTTTAAGTCTTCTCGAAAAAGAACACCCAGCAATTTGACAATTTTTACTCTTTCAACATTGCTGATAGGATCCGGAAGAGACAAGTGTCTTGGATTCGGTCTATGAAATACAATTTCTTTAGTCTTGGAAAAATTAAGTGTCATTCTGTTCCTGGAGGCCCAATCCTTAATATTATCAAATTCAGATTCCAAGCTAACAGGAGAATTTTGGGGGGTGAGAAGGTTAGTATCATCTGCAAATTTGAAAAGGATGTTGGACAGAGAGACGGGTTTAAGATCGCTCTCCATTACAATGTAGAGGGTGGGACCAAGACCAGACCCTTGGATAATACTGCGATTAATGGAAGTAGAATCAGAAAGTACATTGCCATATTTGAGGACTTGAGATCGACCAGTTAGGAAGTCAATGACCCAATTTGAAATTTCAGGCAGCATGTTTAAAGCCATGACTTTAGGTATTAGAACTGAATGGTCAACAACATCAAAAGCTTTAGAGAAGTCGACTAGCAAACAACGCACATAAGAGTTACTTTCTAGCATCTGGGTGACGTGATGCAGAAAGAAGGTGAGTGCACTGGTACAACTGCCAGTTGGTCTGAAGCCAAACTGATCCTCTAGAGCTTCTTGGGGCAAATTGGGTCTAAGCCACTTAGAAACAACAATTTTTTCTGCGATTCTTGACAGGATTGGAGTTACAGATATAGGTCTGAAGTCAGACAGAGTAGATGGTTTGGAAACTTTATTTACAGGAGTGACCACCGCGATGCGCCAGTTATCTGGAATGGTCCCAGTTTCAAAAGAGCAATTAAACACATGAGTTACCAATTCCGCCAACTCATAAGAACATTTCTGAAAGAGCCAAGCAGGCAATCCATCAAGACCAGCAGCTGTGTTTCGCTGTGTGCGCAGGAGCCTTTCAACTTCCAGTATACTCACATATGATTTATTTATTCCGGTACTGGCTCCTGTATTATTTTTAAGATTAAGGATTTCCTCAGCCGAATAGTCCACCGAAGTTGCTATGTCAGCATAGAAGTTATTGGCCATATTGATGTCATCGAAGAGACCTGACGAATTTTTAGTGTCACTGGTCAGAGAAGATGAGTTTCGCTTTTTTACCGCACCCCAAAGCTGCTTAGGTGTGGCATCTTGCAATGAAGAAAAACGTGTTTGTGTGTTTTCCAAGATCAGCTGATTGATTCTACCTGCAAGCGAGTCTGCATCATCCATTCGACCCTTCCTTCGAAGTTTATTACGCTTGTTTAGAAGTGACTTTATGAGAGGTGTTATGAAGTCTGGGTCTTTGGGTTTTATTGTGACAGTTCTAGACGGGATGCACTTGTCAATAAGCGCAGAAATGTTTTGAAGAAACATGTTGTACAGCAGAGTGACATCAGAAGTATTAAAGAACGTAGACCAATCGTGCAAATTTATAGAGAACCTAAGAGACGCAATATATTGCTCTCTGCGGTCATACAGCTTTATTTTCCTTTTTTGCGATGCCTGCATAACCATATTACCATTGGAGTTGATCTCAGAAATCAAAACCGCTTTATGTTTGGTCTTGACCAAACTCTGAAAAACTTCAGCATGCAACAAGCCAGGCTCATTAACAAAAACCTTGGTCTTCTTTTACCACCTTAATGACAAGCTGCATTGGTTACCCAGTCGCATTTAGTAAACTCTCATCGTTCAAGTGTTAAAGGTTCCAGAGTGGAATGCTGGCATTGGTATTGTGTTTAGTTACTAATTATTTTAACCTCTGTCTGGTTTTGTACAGTAATTCAGCTACTTTGCACCTCCACTTTTGCATAATTTGTAAATATTTCAGGTGTTAGGCTTGTTGGATTCTTAGCCATTTTATACACTTAACCCAGTAGATCTTAATATAGAGTTCAATAATACTTGAACATAACATACAGGCACCAATTTTAACAGAATTTTCCAGACTGTCTGTCATAAAAGCCAGGTAATCACATTTGAATTAAGTTTTAATTGTAGTTGTTATTTAAACCGGATGTATATAGCACTTGTACAAGAGTTAAAAGTTAAGTCTGAATTGTACTATTTGACAAGAAAACTGTTGCCATAGTATCTCCCTGGAAACTGTTTTATGTCTCTACAGTCTACATCTTCATGTCTCTTTAAATAATTCTAAACACAAGTATTCGATAGACAAATTAAATATTCATTATTTATACACGCCCATTATAAACAGTTTACCATTGCAGAACATGAGTAAAATTTAAGTCATTTACCATAAATACAGAATGCATTAAAATTCACACAGAAATAGTGAACTTAATTGAATAAATTACCTGATCACAATCTCAGATCTCTGCTTTTAATCATATACTCCTCCACCTCTAACCTAATTGTAGTTCAACGACCCATAAAGTGCTGCTATAGTAATGGAACACATGAACTAGGTACACAAAAAATTGTGAATGATATAAACAAATGATCAAACATCACAAATTTCCATCAATTGCTTTCACCATCTCGTCACCAGTAGTCTCGCTTCCATAGATGGATGACAGTTTTTCTTCAAGTTGTTTCACCCGACTGGCAAGAAGGCGAGTTGCAAACTTCTGATGAGTCAGTGCCTCACTCTTGCTCACAACCTACGAGTTCAATTGAGAAAACTGGTATACAACACATAACTCTTATCTTTCTACACACAATTGCTTATGTGTTGGCTTTCATAAATGATAAATATTATTCATAAATGATATTGTTCTTGCCCTTAACATATTCCATTCATTTAACTACATCTTTCAGAACTCAAGAATGGTCCAGCTTACACCACAAGCTATAAATTCTTCCATCAACTTGAGAGCATTGTGTTTTCTTATGCATTGGTACACCTTTCTTGAATAATTTCTCCACATCAGTAGTGTTCCACCAGAGGTAACTCGCAAAACATTGCGTATATATATATATATGTATATATATATATATATATATAACTTAGAAGTTTGGACTATAATCTGTACTACTTGTAAAAGGTGAAATGACAGTTGTGACATACTGTTTCCTCCAGAAGTTTCATCAACTCGTCTGTTTTGTGGCCGTTACTTCCGTCTTCTTCTTGTGCAAGCATTGGCAATGACTTTGAATTATCACAACTTGAACTGGATATACTACCTAAAACATAATTTAAGGGTAACACATTTGTTTAAATGCCTATATAAAAAGTCCTCAGAAGAGTGGTCCTGAGGTTGAAGAATCATTTGGCTTCTCTATTTGAAGCGAATTCAGACTGTCCTTTCAAAACAAGCATTGGGGATATTTATTGATTTGTTGGAACTATCGGTGCCGTCACAAACATGATCAGAACAAGCCAACACCAAGACACCTGTTTCAAAACTTCCAAAATTACAATGGTAAGTAAGTAAGTAGTTTATTAACCAATGAATAAACCAATATGACACATAAAACTTATACTATTACAGTGGCAGGCTACCGGAGAAGTCTCAAAGGACTCATCTCGCTGGTCACCCAAACTCATCTCGCTGGTCACCCAAACTCGTCTCGCCTTGGTAGTCATTTACCGACTCTAAAATTGGTGAGCTGACTGCATGCCAGGTGGCATGGTATTTCATTGACAGTCACCCAACAAAGTACTACAAGGACTTCATGGCGCTTAACTTCAACATACCTTCTAATGTTGTATCAACAACACCAAGCACTAGCCCAAGATAAAACTGAATTACACACGACATGAAGACAGTTAAATGCTTATCTTGCAAAACAGGGAGTTTGACACAGAGAACTTTGTGAACAGTTTACACAGAGAACTTTGTGAAAGCTGGCTAAATCTGAAATGCTGCTAGAGTTTTTGTTCAACAGAGGATTATTACCTTTTCTAAAAAGCCATCTAACTGGTGATTCTGGCTTGTCACATTGTCCAGCTGACTGGCCATTTAGGTCTGTGCACATCTCAGTCATACGCCGGATGAGACTTCGATTCCGAGACAGCTGGTCATCAAATGCGATACGATAAGCATCTACCATTGTTAAGGCATCATCACGTTCTTGCTTCAATTGTGCAATCTAACAGAAACAATAAAGATAAACATTTTAGAGCAACGGAATGAGAGAAAATTAATTCATACACAGTGTATATATCAGCCAATGTTGGTATAATCAGTAAAACATGGCAGAATAAATGTCAGCAGTTTCACATAAGGAAATCCCATATCCAAAAACACGCAAGCACACTGCTCATGCAAGCAAAAGCATACAAATACACAAATGATAGTACATAAATATTACTTTCGAGGACAAATTCTCAACTCCAGTTATTCTGCTTCTGCATCTTCTGGAGAAAGCAATGGAAACAGTTAAGGGTGAAGTCATAGGATCTGCCAAAGTTGCAGAAAGGAATGTACATATATAATCAAAGCGCTTCACCTCTTCTTTACTGATGGCGATTTCCTTCTTCAGGCAGGCAGCTGTGACAGCACAGGAGCAAGGATCGAGACACTCCGATCGGCAGTGACAGGCACCCAACAGAGCCAACTGAAACAAGAAGCCAGATGATTAGCAACAAAGCATTACAGTCAATCATAATTGTAATCATCGTAATCTCCAAACTTCTAATGCGCCACACTGAAAGGCCAAACGTAGAGCACCAGCCAATTTCCAGAGCGCTAAGCCTATTCACAAGTGCTAACACGCAGACAATCAAGGGGAACTATTTGGCAAAAGATATACGATAAGATAAGGCTATAGGTACATGATATATTCTGGGATGTAATATTTGGTAGAATTGTGTAATACAATCCACTTTGCAATATACCTGTGTTGTCAATAAACAGATCTGACAAACAGGGCTACTGCCAACTGTGCCAGGTTTGATGTTCAGAGAAGTAGAGAGGTTGGATGAGGAATCTAACACACAGATCCATTTCACTGCAGTTGTAGTCTTTAATTTCTTCACAAATCAAACAAGGAACCAGCCTATTCACACTTGTTCATTTTTAAACAAATTTTCACAAGGCAGGTTTGGTCAGATTTGGCTCCAAAGTCCATACCCAAAGCTCAGGCAGATAAATAGGTAGACTGTCTACGATATGCAGACCAAGAACGAAGACGTGACAGATGCAGAAATATTCCACAGATTCAATACAAAGATGCAATGTTCCTAAAATAAAGTGGTGCCACAAACAATTGACATATGCAAGTCTGCATGTATATATGTACACGTTTCTAGACATGGTACTATGATGATGATTTCTCTGTCCGAAAGGCACGTCCATTGTATTTAACAAACGTGGGGATGAGATGAGCGAGGTGGTTTCCTATTACCTTCCTCACTGACAATTGTGGGTGAGGAGCAACTTGTCCAAGGTCGCTATGCAGTGCCTTGACGTAGATTCAAACCTGTGACCCTCCGGTTACAAGGCACAGAACATACCACTACACCACCACGTCCCAACACCACAGTGTCTACAGCACCTTTTAAATACCTAACAAAGTGCAGCCTGAGCCAGCCTACATGATGGTAAAGACATATGTCATAAGGAAATACAAATTTAAGTTCATCATGAAATAATTTGTAACCCTCATGATAAAAAAATGACAAGTTAGAAGGAAAAGGGCTCCTACCTCTGATGATGTAAATCCATCAAAAGGGTCAGAATGCACAGATGATGGCCGAAGAGACTCGTACCTGCTGCGATCCAGGACGTGCATTAAGGCAAGTAACTCATCACGTTCACGACATAATGCTATGTAAAATAATAAAATACTAGTCCGATTTATCTTTTTTTGTAAAAATTTATCAAGTTGAAAAGGCAGAGTACTCCAAAGATTACCAGCTGAACGATAAGTAAAAGGCAAATTACTCACATATCATGCTGATATACTTGAAGTACAGAATTTAAGCATAAATACTGGTGGAAAAAACCAGTCTACCTTTGTTAACACTCATCACAAAGCATTAAAATAACTATTATGTTAATCTCAACTAATATCTACATGGATTCAATTTTGCAAGTATTTTTGCATGAGGTGATGTTGATATGTTTTACTCACCCATTTTCTCTGCAAAAATTTTGCGCTGTTTCAGCGTCTGTTCTTCCATGGCAGCAACCAACTGGAGATTCTCAAGACAAATACTGACAACAAAGCATCATATCACAGCCAAATGATACTGCTCTGCTTTCAAATACTAACGAAGCATATTATATTTTAAGTTTCCATTTCAGCTATTAATAATTACTAACGCAGTTTGGTACCATCTGTTTCAAATGCGACCAAAAATCTCAGAAAATTAAGAATACATGTCTATTACTAACAACTCAGTTTCATGCTATGCATCAGCCACCAGCAATTTTTTGGTAGATTGTAAAACTTAATGCCTACATGTAGATTAACAGAGGTTCACCCTATTTAACAGTCAGCTGAATTAATAAAAAAAATAGTTAACATATGTAGCCTAATTTTAGCTAAGTTAATATAAAAATATTTCACTGTAGCTTACGGTAATTTTTACTATATTTTTGCATGTGTGAGTCTTAATTACTAAGTTAAATCAATAAAATTCAATTTACCTATCAAACCTTGCAGACCAGTTTTCTTGACTTTGTACCAGCTTACCCTCATGGCAATCAAGTTCAAACTGTGCCCTATTCAGATCCTAAAACATGCAGATTCAAACAACATAATGATCCTTGTGTAACAAGAAAGCACAAGCCTCTGCCACACTAGAAGCACTATAGCTGATAAATGGTCAAAAACTCTGTTAAAATAAAGACTTGGATTTTGCTATTGTAGATGAAGAGTTAGACAATGGTGCTTTATTACAAAGCAAGTTCCTTGCAATCTGACAGAGCTTTATTTGGGTCACCTAAGCATAAAATTATTTTTTCAAGCATTCAGAATAATGTATCAGAAATAAAAGCAACACAAGAAATGTATGTACAAGGAAAGGGTACGCCACAATAGCTATGCTCATTACTTTACAAAGGTAAGCTGCAAAAGCCATGCTAATTATTTCACAAAGAGAAATCTTAGAAATGAAGCCCTATGCTATGTACAACTATATACCTTAATCAAGCCTCTGCTGAGCTTTTCAGATCTGTTTGATAAAACCTCCTTTTCCCTCTTGGCAAAAGTCAGCTATGAACACAAATATTTAACTATGTACAGTAAAACTTAAATTCTTCAGAATATTAATCTCGGACAACAGTTATGCAAATTCAAACTAGGAGTAATACCGTTATCAATGCGCAAACAGAATATTATAATTAAAGTTAATAAAGGCTTCTGGTTATATTGGGTAACTGAAATGAAGACTGACTAAGGTCCGTGCCTGTTAATAGTAGTATTTCATAAAACATTCACGAGATAAAAATAAGGATTAATCTCATACAGGTTACTGTGAAAAAATCAAGTTCCATTGGTCTCTTCAAATTATCTACCCTAAGTGGGCAGGTTCAAATGTTCAATGGTACCACTTCTCTCGATGCTGGGCTTCCTCCTTCAGTTTACTGTACTAGTCAAGGTATTACTCTACTATTAATACTAGTATTATTAGTAAGTATTATTAGTATTACTCTATTACCCTAATGGTCAAGACGTGTAAATTAAATTCTCCATAAAAGCACTAGTTATCAAACAGTCAAAGAAAACATTCCTGTCGGTAGGCAGCAAAGAAGCCATTCTGTGAAACAGAAAAAGAAATTGTTGCAGTGTAAAGCTGGAAAAAGCATTGGTTTGTCGTGCAAGAGGTGCTTCGTATTCGCTGATCTGCTCATACCTGTTGCTGGAGAATTTTAGTTGCTTTGTATTTGGCACATAATTGCATCTGACAGAGTTCCAGCTCCTGTTTCAATTGTTCCACTTCCTGCACACAACAGAGGCAGATATATTACTTATCAAGCTAATCAACCACACAATATAATATTCCTTAAAATGAGCCAATAGTACCAGAGTCATATCAGTTGTTCGGTTTCTTTTAATTCTTATCAGGAGAGAACTTTCTGGATTTTTGAAGATAAAGTGCATGTCCCTTGTAAATGAGCTGCTCTTCTCCATTTGAAGTGAGTTAACAGATAGTCTTTCCAAAACAAGTATTGGGGGATATTCATCGATTTTGTTTAACTCTCAGTGCTGTCAGCATGGATCTCAATTCCAGAACTATCAAAGACATTGGATTAAAATACATGTGAAAAGTCAGTCACATTTGAAATGTTTAATCCAGTGCTGTTCAACCTTTTGACATCACGGGCCACCGAAACAATTATTCTAAACTCTTAAGTTTAGTGGGCCGCACCACTAAACTTAAAAGCAACGACTAAAATTTATTGAAAATTACTAACTTATTAAATTTAATTATGTAATAATCAGTGAATAATAGCATGTATGTAGGCCTATAGCATGCGTTATAGTAGTTCAGCGCAAAAAAGTATATCAATACATGTTCAAGCACGTTTTTAGTGAGATATTTGGCTTCGAATTGTGTTTGCAATTTCTTATTTTCGGTTGGTATTCAGCTTTGGCGGGCCAATGAAAATCAGCCCGCGGGCCGCTGGTTGGACAGCAAGGGTTTAAGCCCTAAATCCTTGGGACTGAATTCAGCATACTTCCAAATTCTCAAAAACTAACACATTACATAATTATGCCTGTAACTCACCTGCTGAGCAAGGTTCAGTTTCTCCAGAATTACACTGTCATTACAGACTGTGGCACCTAATGAAATCATTTGTGCAACAACAAAAATTAAAAGAACAAACTAATTATGCAATTAATCAATTAAGACACTGAACATAACAATAAGCAAAACATAAAGAGGCTAAAAACAGCAAACACTAGACAATATCAAATGAACACAAGGTAACAAAAACATACGTTATATGCTAATTAATTTAAACATGTCACTAACATGGAAGTATAAAGGTGCACGATGCACATTTCGGTGTCAGAGATGACTCAAGCTAGGAGACACCGGTTAGGACACATTGTGTGCTGCAAAGGTGACCAGCACCATGCCGGGTCCTTGCAAGCAATGATTATCAGCCCTCCGAGAGGTTTGAAAAGATCTGCTGGGTGCCCTTGCCACATATGGACAAGAACAGTGGAAGTTGACCTGAATCTACTGAACTTTGGATTGCACATGTATGGCCTGAAGAAGAGCCCAGAATTGAGACCACTGGCAAAACTTCATGGAAGCAGCAATGCTCCCAAGAGGAGCTGGTCATAGATGATGACGATGATGAAGGGACCATAAATACACCTTTTCATTAATACTTGAAACTCTTTCACCTTGACGCTCCTTTGAGTAGAAATCTTGAGAGAACACAGTATAAATCCTCATTTGACTGAGTTAAGAATTTTTTTAAAATAATTCCCATAAAGAAACTGTAAGGCAGTAAACTCTGCAACATTTGCAGCTCATAAATTTGAAGTTATAATGGCAGCGTTTTAGAGATTTCAATGCCAAATTCATCCATTATCATTGGTGAAGCGCTCAGAGATTGAAATGTTATAGCAAACTCCCACAAATATAAAGTACTGGTAAGGTAGAGACCCAAAGGTAATGGAATGTAAAAACATAGTGACAAAGCAAAACCTCATCCACCATTCTACTTCCTGAAGGCTGAGAAAGCTTCAACACCTGAGTCGTTCATATTCAGTGAACACTTGCATCGAAGGTACACTTTTCTCCTCCATCATCCAGTCAACAGCAAATTTCTTTCAATGTATGTATGTCTCTAAACGCTTCAATAACTCTGCATAAAAACCTCTGAATGGCACTCACAGGTTGAATGATGTAGGCATAGCTGGAAAAGGTCTGTTTCTGAGATTTCAATGCTGAATTCACCCATTTGTCATTGGTGAAGGCAAGCCCTTAGCCAGCCACCCATCCTTTGGATGGGTGAAAATTATTTTGGATGGGCATAAATTGTGCATGATTCTCCTCCAGCACCATCCAGTTTCTTCTCTAGAGCCACTGTGAGCTTTCAGATCACAGTCCTTTAAGGAGCACAGGTTGATATTAGGCTCTGTAAACAGCATAGGGGCATTGCAGTCGGACTTGCACGGTCGTGGCTTTGGGCGGTCATGACTTCGTACGCTCACGGCATCAGGCGGTCACGACTGCGTTTGGATGGGCTACTCTGTATTTCTGGTGCATTATACATTGGTTCAATTGAAATTACGGTATAACATGATTTTGAAGTTTCGTAGCCATATCACACACTGACCTAATCTACACCTATACCGAAATGACCAAATACCAATGTTATCATGAGCATGAAGAAGAGGTAGCAACAGATTGCATTCAATAACAGTTTGGTTCTCTCACACTCAAACGATTACTCTAAAACAAAGGCTTATAATCAAGTCTAGCTTTCATCAGTACTCACTCCAAATTTGCAGAAAGTTAAACAACACCACAAACGAATGATATAACAACATTATAAGTCTTCAGTGGGTCTGGTTTACAGGCTGGATAGCACGCTACTTCCCCTACTTTTGGAGCTTTCTTAACTTCTGAAAGAACAGATAGCTCTGGAAAATAAATAACTGAAGATGACACCAGTTCATGCAAAAGGGTTTAATCAGTAGTATTATAGTAAATAAACATACTCTGAACAACTTTTGTTGCATGACGGTTAATTCCTTGAATTTCAACTACACTCTCGTCTGTCGCTGGAGTTTCGGCTGATCTGCTTTTCCAACTACCCAATCTCTTAAGTTTTGCAACAAGCTTTGTCAAAGTTCCCTCCTCCTCTACATCTGTCTTCGCTAACCATCTGTTCAAGTCAGTGTTCGTGTTATTTGGCACAATCGACAGCGCACACCGAAGCGAACAACAGCGATGCTTCGGTCGAAACTCGGAAGGGATCTCCTCGTCACAGGGGCGTCGTCTGAAATCAGGTGCTGTTGGCAGAGTTTCTGGATCAGAATCGTAGTTTCGCGACACGGCTCCGGGTTTTAGGCCACGACCAAGGCCAAGGTCACCGGCCGGGTCCTCTGACTCCATTTTGTCGCCAGATCCTAATCACAATTTATGAAATTGTACGACTATTTGATTTTCGTCATTTTTGTTTATGCCGGAAACATATGCGCTCAGCCATCCGTAAACCAAGGCCCAATAAAGTATATATATCAGAGGATGGAAAGTCATTGTTAGCGTAGCGTGACTAGATATAGTGCAGCCCTCTGGCGAACAGGAAAGCATCATGTATTGTTAACAAAAATGCATTGCACTTTTATATTTAGGAAGAAAAATCGAGTATCAATTATATTTCAGATTAATGAATTTAACTGTGGAGAGCGAAGCATCATATTTAATGCCAGATGTAAAAATTTAAGTGGGGCGACCTCTGTGGGTAAGGAAGCATACCATTATTTATTTTATGACATAATCAACGACCTCCGCGATCTTTAACGTTAAATTCGAACTAAGTTTTTAAACTAAATGTAGGCCTACATACCGTGATTTTTCACGGGTTACAGCTAGTTCTCTATTAAACAACTACAAGAATGTCTATGCACCAAATTACGAATTATATTATTGACTGAAATAATTGTCAGTCTGACTTCTTAAACATAATTTATATGCTTTTGTTTCTGGGAGCATATGGGTCCTCCCTCCCTTCCCCCTACCCCTTCCGCCCCTTCCTTCCTCCTTCCAGTTCATTTAGGTAAGCGAGTTGTAGCGGATTTTCGGAGAAAGACAATTGTTTTTTGTCAAGGGTTACGAGGTTAGAAAAAGTTTTGGAAATAGGTGACGTTCGGAAGCTCCAGTGTTATTATTTATTATTTTAAGTAATTTATAAATAAATAAATAATTTATATAAGGACTGTGACTGTGAGATCATGCAATGTTGGGTTTTTGAGTTGTAGTTGTACTTCTCAAGTTGTGAGATTAATTAGGTGAAAAAAATTGAATTTTAGGTCCGAATGCTTCTAGGTGCTACGCACCAACTGAACTTTCTCATGGGTGCATTTGCTCCTCACTACCAAAGAGTCAGCGCCTATGATTACTAGAATCGAGAACTGATTGCTAGAATCGAGAACTGACTGCTAGAATCGAGAACTGATTGCTAGAATCA
This sequence comes from Allolobophora icterica, assembly GCA_963556255.1. Lineage (NCBI taxonomy): Eukaryota > Metazoa > Annelida > Clitellata > Crassiclitellata > Lumbricidae > Allolobophora > Allolobophora icterica. The sequence goes on along the minus strand of OY744608.1, from coordinate 28,509,590 downwards.
AGAACTGATTGCTAGATCAGGAACTGATTCCTACTGATTCTAGCAATCAGATCATGATTCTAGGAAATTCCTAGAATCATGATCTGATTGCTAGAATCATGAACTGATTGCTAGAATCAAGAACTGCTTGCTAGAATCGACAACTGATTGCTAGAATCATGAACTGATTGCTAGAATCATAAATCATGATCTGATTGCTAGAATCGTGAACTGACTCCTAGAATCAAGAACTGATTCCTAGAATCATGATCTCATTGATAGAATCATGAACTAATTGCTAGAATCTAGAACTGACTGGTCTTTGCTAGAATCATCAACTCATTGCTAGAATCATGCTCTGATTGCTAGAATTGTAAACTCATTGCTATAGAATCGAGAACTGATTAATAGATTCGATTGCGAGTCCTAGAATCGCTATCTGATTGCCAGAATCATGAACTGATATCTAGATTCGAGAACTGACTGATAGAATCATGAACTGATTGTTAGAATCGAGAACTGATTGCTAGAATCAAGGACTGATTGCTAGAATCAAGAACTGATTGTTAGAATCAAGAACTGATTGCTAGAATCATGAACTGATTGCTAGAATCGTGAACTGATTGCTAGAATCGAGAACTGATTGCTAGAATCAAGGACTGATTACTAGAATCAAGAACTGATTGTTAGAATCAAGAACTGATTGCTAGAATCGAGAACTGATTGCTAGAATCAAGAACTGACTCCTAGAATCAAGAACTGATTCCTAGAAACATGATCTCATTGATAGAATCATGAACTCATTGCTAGAATCATGATCTGATTGCTAGAATTGTAAACTCATTGCTAGAATCGAGAACCGATTGCTAGACTCGATTGCTAGATTCCTAGAATCACAAACTGATTGCCAGAATCATGAACTGATATCTAGATTCGAGAACTGATTGCTAGAATCGAGAACTGATTGCTGGAATCGTGAACTGATTGTTAAAATTGAGAACTATTGCTACAATCAAGAACTGGTCGCTAGAATCATGAATTGATTGCCAGAATCATGAGCTGATTGATAGAATCACGAACTGGTTGCTGGAATCGAGAACTGATTGCTAGAGTCAAGAACTGATTCCTAGAATCATGATCTCATTCATAGTATTATGAACTGGTTGCTACAATCGAAAAAAATGATTGCTAGAATCGAGAACTGATTGCCGGAATCATGAACTGATTACTAGAATCATGAACTGATTGCTAGAATCGTGAACTGATTGCTAGAATCATGAACTGATTGTTAGAATCATGAACTGATTGCTAGAATCATGCATGATCTGATTGCTAGAATCATGAACTGATTGCTAGAATCATGAACTGATTGCTAGAATCACACATGATCTGATTGCTAATTTGCTAGAATCATGAACTGATTGCTAGAATCATGAACTGATTGCTCAAAACATGAAACAAAGCTGACTAGCAAATTAGCAATGACTAAGGCGTGTCAGTTTGATATAACAGTAAACGAAAATATCTAACCTACACGGAGTCAATTTATAAAACTATTGAATTCATTCTTTGCATTAATCTACTGCAGATAATACTAAATTTTCAAGGCTTAATCTACTGGTTAATCAAGCATGCATATAAAATCGAATTACTTACATCTGCACATATAGACTTCGTTCTTCCTCTTCAAGCATCTTCAGAAGTTCAGAACCAACCCCCCATTCGTCTCAGGTATTTTTCAACGAGTTTCTGGATGGTTCTTTAAACGAAATAAGACAAATCAACGCCTCTGCGGTCACAACACGGCTCTCCATTCTGCGGTATCTGTACGAATAATACCTAATGATGTCTTGCACGTCATTCGTCTTTGTCTACAAACAAATGACGTCTATGGTCCAAAAATATATTGTGACGTCAAATTATACTTCTTTAGATATGAATCTACATTAATTAACCTATTGCGTCTATGAAAATGACGTCATAATGCCGGTTGCGCTGTTGAGACACAAAAACAGATTAGACAGATACGCAGACAACGGAAGAGTCTATATATAGCTGTCTAACTATTATGTCTGCGTGACTGCGTCTGGCTGTCGTCCATCGACTTTCTGTTTGCGCTTCTTTTTTTTCTGTTTGTCGTCAACTCGTCTCCCTGCAGTCTGTCCGTTAGGAAGCGATTTGACACGTTTAAGTAGAATCATAGAATGGTCCTGAATCGTAGGCCTACATTTGTAGCTATATAAATATCGAACGAACCAAAATCATGAACAATAGATGAAGTGAAATAAGAGAACGCATGCCAAAAATGTTCACAATTTTATCTAATACTTTTTCTTATTAATTTTACTTTCATACTCACCTCTCAAAGTGTATAGAAGGACTTTGCTCACTTCTTACTTGAAGCAAAATACTTTTCACTTAATTAATTTCATGCTTTGCCATACGTCCTTACTTGCTGACCGATTATTTTCGTTCGTTGAAATGACGATGATGAAATTTCTTCTGCAATTCGATGATCGATTGCCCCTCAGTTCGGGAACAGTTGTTCGTCATCTTCACCGTCTTCGTCGTCTTTCGTCGTCTTCTCTGTAATTTTCTTCTCTGTCTGCCAGAGCCGTAGCAACAAAGAACGTGGCCCCCTCCGAACATACGGCCAAGGCCCCTTGCAATGCGAAAACTGGAATGCGGTAATGTACAATACACAGGGTTCATATTATGTATACATAGGCCTACGCCCTACACTGTACATGTATTCCATTTCCGTATTTACGCAAAGCGCTTCTTTAGAACCCTGTTCTCCGCAAATTGGTTAATCAATGCGTCATAATCCAGAGATCTGGCAATCTTGTGTTCGATTGAGATAACTGCAAGCGCAGACAGCCTATCATCTGTCACGGTTGAGCGCAGGATATTCTTGATCAGTTTCATTCTGCTGAAGCTCCTTTCAGCACTGGCGACACTCCGCGACAGTGACATGGTGTGGTCAGAAGAATTCTGATGCAAGTGCAAATATTCGGATATATCTCCTGAAGGCTGTTTGATCAAAACAGTATTATAATGACTTTACGCCGTTCACGGTTATTTTTTGTCACTTTTAAGGGCCCCCTTCCTTGCGGGGCCCCCTCCCTTGCGGGGCCCCCTCCGGTCGGAGGGTACGGAGGGCGGTCGCTACGCCTCTGCTGTCTGCAGTGTTCGACAGAAGTGAATCGATTGTTCCCGAAACTGGGGAACAAAGGATAATTACATCATTTTGCGATGACGTCATATTTGGGAGTTGTGACAAATTAGCGATCTCTATAGCCCACTGCAGTTGTTTACCGCACACGGCATCAACCGCTGATGATGATGATGATGATGATGATGATGACGACGACGACGACGACGATGACGACGACGATGATGATGATGATGATGAATACGGCAATTTCTACAGCGCCATAACACGACACATGCCGTTACAAGGGCGCGTTGCAGTGGCGTAGCTAGGATATTTTGCGCCCGGGGACGAACTATGAATTTGGCGCCCCCTCCCCCCACCCCGTTTTCTATTTCACATTTTCCACATAATCGAATGGCAATTTTAATTTTTGTTAATGAAATAAAATATGAAAATACAGACAGTACATGCATGGGTGCTTAGTGCTCAATGGGGCGCCAAAATCATACCTAAGAACTGATTTGTAAGTAATGAGGATATAATTGGATATATGTGACCTCGGCCGAGAGAAGGGACCACTTGTCGCTTTCTAGATTAGCCGGAAAACGCGTTTTTACGCTAAACGATTATATTGATTTTTGCGTCTAAGTAGTCAATCTTTAGCTCGGACTCACTGTACTACAACGAATCTTATGCTACCTGATGCGTTAAGGCTAAATTTAGGCATTAATGTATTGGATAGAGACACATAAAATTTGTTTATGCGATTTCCCGCCAAATGATATTTTATATTTTTGTGAAAAAGTGCATAAATTATGGGCCAAACGCTCTGAAATTTTTTCCTCATTTTACCTAAGGTGTAAGCATGTGGAAACTGCTAATAAGTCCATTTGCGACAAGTGGTCCCTTCTCTCGGCCGAGGTCACATATTTGGGGCGCTAAAATTAAATCTTATGCATTCATTTGTGATAAATTAGTTAAAACTGCATCAAAATTAAGAGTAAAATTATTTATCTTAACCCTCATTTTGGCGCCCCCTTCCCATGGCGCCCGGGGACACATGTCCCCCCTGTCCCCCCCCTAGCTACGCCACTGGCGCGTTGACAGGTTCAACACGGCTCAGTATTATAATAAGCTAGCTTGAAGTATTGTGTCTTGAGTCTGGTCTTAAATGACTCCAATGAAGTTGCAGAACGTATCGAGGGTGGAATATTGTTCCAACTTCTAGGTCCTGCAACCATAGGCGCCGACTTTTGCTTTTGTCTCTGGGTGCCAGTCAGGGGCAGATCCAGAAGGTTTATAAAAGTTAACAGTTTTAAAGAACCAACGAAACTTTTTAGGAAATCATCTCCGAAAAAAAATTATGACCTTTTTTAGTCATCCGGAAAAATTCATTATACATTAGGCTATTTCGGCATTTTTCATCGTCTACTACGTAGATCCGCCTCTGGTGCCAGTGCATATTTTAAGATAATTCTCTCCTAAAATTTGACGACTTTTTTTAGGAATTAGTCCCCCGAAAAAATGTGACGACCTTTTTTAGGAATACCCCAAAAATTTAATTTAAGGTCCGAATTCTTCTGGGTGCCAGGCCCCCACTGAACTTTTTCTCTGGGTGCATTGGCACCCAAGGCCCCCAAGAAGTCGGCGCCTATGCCTGCAACGGAGAACGCACGATCTCCGAAGCAGGTTTTAGACGGCACGCCAGAACCAATCCGTATACGCTACACCAATACCAGAATATCAGCTGTGACAGAGAGGCAGCCTATGGTGATAAGCCATTTGAAAAAGTAAGTTATAGGTTGAAATTGAAATGAAGAAAAGTCTTGAGCAAAACGAGCAGATGCGGAATAGTGTTCTAAAATTAGGTCCATCAGGTGAAGAAGATTGGTGCTAAACATATAATCAAACAAAATCTATGGCCGTTTTGATATCTTATGGTTTGTAAGCATGACCTGACTCGTTCCAATAGGCTTATTTGTTTTTATCGTTCCAGGCGTTTACCCGTAGTTAGCCTAACGGGAGCCATGTCTCAATAAGTTTCACTGGTGAATGCCGGGATAATTATGTTACCCATCCAAAGCCTTGCGATTCGCCCAATGCGGGATCAAGAGCCTAAATGGTCGCCTCCACTATCGTTCCTCTATAAGAGAACATTATTTACTACTTTCAATGCATGTATGTGTGGCGGTCACGCCACATGGCACGAACGAAGGAATATAATGAAAGCTGTCTTAATTAATTAGCGTCTTATTCGATGGGTGGCGCTTTATATGTGTTCGATTATAATTATAATTACAAGTGCTGTATTTTATTTTTGCCATTTTAACGCTTTAATTTATTAATTAAAATAATTAGACACACCGTCCGTCCAATATTTAGTGGCTAAACATAGGGCGCCGCTTAATATAGCTGGTAGAGATTTGGATTTTGGACACCTGTATTTAAGAAGTTGGTATTGGCCTACTATATAAGTATGAAGGCCTGAATATGGTTTACGTACTAACTTATAGTCGTGCAGACAGAGAATGTAGCCGTCCTATGGAGGCCAAAATAATGTCTTACGTACTGAGTTATAGCGTGCAGATAGATGCAGATGGATTCATAGAGCTTGCCTCACGCTGCGTTGCCTATATCGTAGGGTGGCGTCACTGCACTCTGCATATACAGCGATACGGTTCTTTAGTGTCGTTAGTTAGCGATTAATACTGCACTCCGTGTGGTAGTATACGGCGAGTGATAAAGCGAGTTCCAGGTTTCGGGCAAGTTACATATATATTTACGGACGAGAGGGCGTCCGAGAAAAGGCTAATCTGTGCGATCCCGGGTTACAGCCGAATCGATCGCTCTCGGGTGAAGGATTGAGTCCGCCGATCCGACAGGTTTGGGACCCACCCTGCCGTTAGATCGCGAAAAGGTCTGAATCCCGATTGTTGGTAGTTTGCGGGCTGAGTATAGCTCGGGGAAAGACCGATAGTGAGAGATTGAGAGCTCACAGGTCTGTTCCGGTGGTAGCCGTTTGAGATACACGGGCAAAGTCCCGCTGTTGACAGTCAGAGATACACGGGCAAATACCCGGTGGTACCCGTCAGAGATACACGGGCAAAGACCCAGTGTTGGCCGCTTCAGAAATACACGGTCAAAGACCGGTGGTAGCCGTCAGAGTTACGCGGGCAAAGACCCGGAGTTGGCCGTTTCAGAGATACACGGGCAAAGCCCGGTGGTAGCAGTCAGAGAGATACGCGGGCAAAGACCCGGTGTTGACCGTCAGAGATTTACGGGCAAAGCCCGGTGGTAGCAGTGAGAGAGATACGCGGGCGAAGACCCGATTGGTGATAATTCAGTTCAAGTATCGTCCATAAAAAGCTGAGCAGTGCGATCCCGAGTTACAGCCGAATCTAATCACTCTTGGGTATTGGATTGACCGCCGATTCGACAGGTTTGGGGCCCACCCTGCCGTTAGATCGCGAGCCGGTCCGATTCCCGATTGTGGGAGTTTAACGTGCTGAACAAACCTCGGGGGGACCGATCGTGAGAGATTTATAAAACACAGGTCTGTATCGGTAAAGTGCGGAGAAACATTCCGCTGGTACCGGAGCGATCTGGTTGAAGCTGTTCGATAACATCGGGGAACTACCGGTAAATTTTCCATTCGCGGTCACCGTGTTTGGTTCCCTTGCAGTCATAGTTACTCCCGCGGTTTACCGGCAAATATCCGTCCGGGAGACCAACCGGACGATCCGACCGTTGTCTGTTCCGGTGTTCGGGGAAGTTCCCACGGGGGAAAAATACACAGGTATGTGTGCAATAACGGGGTAAAGTTACTGATATTTACCCAGAGATACCATTAGTAGAATCGAGTGTGAGTACCGAGAAACGAAGCCTACGAGTCTGTGCGCTCCCGGAAAAAGACACAACTGTTACGTTCTCTATTTTATTCAGAGAGTCAGGTTCAAGAGATACGGCTAGTGGAGTAAGGGCCCACTCTGCTGCTCAGGTCTCGAGACAGACTAATTCTGAATAGTGGGAGGATAAAAGGTTGTGTAAACCGGAAATAGATCAGACCAAGATATTCGGTTCGGGTATTCGGGTACCCAGGTCCGAAAGAGACACGTCCGCTTTACTAGCGAAATCCAGCTAGTCAGAGTCCCAAGGTGAAGCGTACGAGAGTCCCAGGTAAAGAGGACATTAACGCAGACCAAGAGTAAACGATACGAGGAAGTCCGGGTAGTCGGGTATCCAGACAGAACATATTTGCTTGTCGCAACACACAGCTCTGAGGACTGATTGAAGTGCGAGGCTGGGCCCCCTCGTGCGTAGGTCAGAACAAAGGTCTGTGTGTGTAGATAGCGAAGGTTATAGAGAGAGGACCTTCACTATCAGAGTGCCATAGAGACCCGTTATCTTTCGAAGCAGAATTCATTATTGTGAGGCCGGTATGCCGCACACGGAAACACAGCTAGAGATACGTGACAGTAAGAAGACGCGTTGCCCGATGGATACGTGTCTTCTATTACATGACGCAGAGACTCGTCATAAGTACTCCTTGTTCCCTGAACTTAGAGAACGTCTGGTGTTCCATGATAACGGCGATAGTTCAAGAGTCACGAGGTGCAGAATGGTCCGTCAAAGTTCAGACCAGGTAGAGAGGAAGAGAAAGCCCGTAACTAGGAAGGTACACAGAAAGGCAAAGACTGCTGCAGGTAAAAGATCGAACCCTGTTCTGAAGGACGGCCATCCTCAGGACGTTGCCCACCCGGTGACCGCGGAAGTGGCAGAGTCTGATGCCGAGACCGAGCTCTACAGTGTAGCCTCTCTTAGTAAAGCGGTAAACCCTGAACCTCCTCTGACAGGAATGGTCACTATGGACAGAGATAAGCCATTTGACGGTGACAATAGGCAAGGCAGTGACTCGGGTGGCTCCAGACGGGTAGTGGGCTGGAGTCACCACAGGAACCCGCCCGGCGCGGCAGGGCAGGCGTCCGGGCGGCGAACGCCACATATGTAGGCCTATGTATTGTGTGCACGTAATGATTGTGTGCATATGTGTACATATGCTCGAATATCAGGAAGTAAAATTTAAACCTCTTTCTAGAACGTGATCACTATAGTATTTGTTGTTTACTTTGTCTCCAGGTTCAACAAACACTAGACTGGTTTATCTCTTCCCTTCAGATGCACACTGACCCAAACCACGATGCTGCCACTAAATGTTCACGTTCACGCAGGACTCGGCTAGAGTCTATATAGCTTTTTGCTGGAATTTGCTTTTTCTTTCTTGCATCAGAATTACACGATCATTTTGAGCATTTTAACTGGTGTGGCAAGGCAAATGGTTTTCCTTATCTGTGAACCAAATGCTTCATACACGTATCTCGTTAGGAACAATTTTAAGTAGATGCTGACTTCGTTGCAAGCGTTTTAATTTACAGCCTTCGTTTGAATCGTTTATCACCTGCCCCCATCACGCGTTTCTGCGCTTTAAGCCGGGTGGGAATTGCTGGGGTGTTGGGAGGGGGGTTCAACCCCTAGTCTTTCTTAGGACCTCCACAGTTAATTAAGTCTTCAGTGCTAGTCCCCGGCGCCGCCGCCATCCGCCGCCGCCGCCGCCGATAAGCCCTCAAGTCGAAACCAGTCGCTAAGCTATCGACTGCTAGCGACTTCGTTCACTTAATATTTTGCTTGTTGTTTTAATCTCGGTTTCCGAATTTCGATTTGACGAAGACATCAGCAGCAGGACATGAGCAACATTTACAATACAATACAATATAATAATCGTTTGTTGAGGAAAAGAAGCCGCAACTTGGCACATTATTAGAGAAAGTGTTTGCTCTATTAGTAAGAGTTCTTATAGAGAATATGGAGGATATAGTGGTTGTTTCTTTTTTTGGTAAAGTGAATTTATGTACTCTATTACGAAGATGGTGTGATGCTTACGAAGAGGGGGAATAAGCAGGTTGAGAATTTTCGGGGTTGAGGGTTCAACCCCTAGTCTTTCTTAGGACCCCCACAGTTAAATCTTCATTGCATACCCCAGGAGTCGTTTCCAACCACTTAGTTGTGCTGGTGTGATTTAACATTAATTGATTGTGAATCTTTGACAAAGTGGAGAAATTTTCATGGTGTACATGTATTCATATTTGAATTTTCTCAAGGAAGGAATTGACTTTGATTCGAGTTTGACTTGCAAAACTGCTAGCGTTGAAATCCTCCTGCTTTCAAATTTCGTTGACATCGGTTTGCAAAATACGAATAAAATGTTCAACTCCACATGGATCAAAGTGTAACCCCCAGTCTTTTTTCTACAATTCTCAAACTGGGAATAAGTGCCGGCGTACATGATTCTCGTTCTCTGCTACTGCCTGAAAGAGCAACGCATCAGCAGTTTCGGCCAACTGGTTGGCCGTAAGATCGGGTACTGCTAAAAAGTCCTCCATGTTTCATTCGATTTATCAAGCGTTCAATTTCACGAATTCACATTAACATTAATTTCACGGTCATCGTTCTGTCCCCTGTCAGCATGCCCACATGGAGCGGAACCCATATTCCCTTATTGGACCCATATAGAGCTCATATGGGTTCCATCTAATGCCAATGGGAATGATGACACGGTCAGTACAGTATGCGATAAAATGCAATATATTGTTAGGTAATCAGTTATGTTCAATAGACATACCTGATTACATGAGAAGTCGATAGCAAGTCGCTAAGTCAGTCGATAAGTCTAAGCGACTTAGTCAGTCGATAAGCATGTGACTTAGTCGACTGAGTCGCTAAGTCAGTCGCTAACTCATCAAGTCAGTCGCTAACTCCTTAGCGACTGACTCCGGGGATTATTCAGTGCACACCCCCAAGAGGGTCGTTTCCAAACCCCTCAGTTGTGCTAGTGTGGACTGTGTGATTTATTATTTGACTCGGAGTCTCTGAGAAAGAGAAGAAATTTCCATGGTGTGTCATGCATGCATTTTTGAATTTTCTCAACAAAGGAATTGATATTGATTCGAGTCTGACTTGCAAACCTGCTAACTATGTTGAAATCAGCTGCTTTCAAATTTCGTTGACATCAGTTTGCAAAATACGGATAAAATGTTTATTCACACCCCTCCCCCAGTCTTTTTCCTATATACAATTCCCACACTGGGTTTAAGTAGGCCCTACTGTTGTAAATCTAGCTTCACAGTATACGTCGCACTGTCGTCCGAGATAGGGCCTATACCAGTTTCTCTTTCAGTTTTCCGTGGATTTTTGTGACACATCTTGACTGCAAATCGACTCAATCACGCGCTGAATGTTCAATCTTGCTCTAGCAGACTATAGGGCGACCGCCTCCTGGTTTAAGTCCTATTGTATACCTGTATCAATTTGTTTCATAAGTCGGCAGATACTTGTAAGGTTCCAGGCTTTATACGGAAATTCACCGATTTTTGAAGAAAATCTTTGATTGTTAGTTTTTGTTAAATAATTGCCAATTGGAAAGTTGACCACTGAGACGAGGCAACTAACACGTCAACGCGTACGTTACCGTGCACCAACTAAAAAGTGTAAATGAGTTTTGTTTATTATTGTGGAGAACCTGGGTTGGAGCTCTCCCTTTATTTTTTTTGTTGATCTCCGTTTGACTGGCACTCTGAGTTCAGTCGGAGATTTTCGTTTGAAATGCACTTTGTGAACTTTGCTTAGGTAGCACTGATTTGGATTTATACGATGAACAGTTTAGTGCTATAAATGGAACGAGCCGGGAAATTTTGGCTCTCTATTTTTAGCTTTTGGCGCGAGAGCCGGGGAAAACCCGAGCTGGGAAATTTTGGCTCTCTATTTTTAGCTTTTGGCGCGAGAGCCGGGGAAACCCGAGCTGGGAAATTTTGGCTCTCTATTTTTAGCTTTTGGCGCGAGAGCCGGGGAAAACCCGAGCTGGGAAATTTTGGCTCTCTATTTTTAGCTTTTGGCTCGATAGCCGGGGAAAACCCAAGCTGGGAAATTTTGGCTCTCTATTTTTAGCTTTTGGCGCGAGAGCCGGGGAATTTTGGCTCTCTATTTTTAGCTCTTGGTGGCGCGAAAAGCGACGGCTCAGAGAGCCGGGAAATTTTGGCTCTCTATTTTTAGCTTTTGGCGCGAGAGCCGGGGAAAACCCAAGCTGGGATTTTTGGCTCTCTATTTTTAGCTTTTGGCGCGAGAGCCGGGGAAAACCCGAGCTGGGAAATTTTGGCTCTCTATTTTTAGCTTTTGGCTCGAGAGCCGGGGAATTTTGGCTCTCTATTTTTAGCTCTTTGTGGCGCGAAAAGCGACGGCTCAGAGAGCCGGGAAATTTTGGCTCTCTATTTTTAGCCTTTGGCTCTAGAGCCGGGGAAAACCGAAGCCGATTTTTGGGTATAAATAGGAGAGCAGAGTTGAGTTGAAAGGCTTTGCGAAAGTTGAGTTGTGGAGTCTGGTCGAAGTCTTTGCGAGAGTTCTTTGTCGTTCTTTACAGTTCTTTTGAAGAAGTTGTCAGTTGAAGAGTTTTAGTCAGAAGTTCGAGAGACAGAACAGTTGCGGCAGTCAAGTTTTAGTTTTTAGCCAGTCAGAGAAATTGAACGTTTGTGTACCAGTGACAATTGCGATTTCTTTGAAACTAGTACATTAAAGATCGAACCAGAAACCAGTGTCGTGTGTTTAAGCCTCCTGCTATACTCCGGGAGCCGAACGCGCGTTGGAACTTTCGGACGACTCGGTCTTGGTCATTCCTGGTAATCGTGGCGCCGAGTCGTCCGCAGCCTTCAAAAGAATAAGGGGTTGTACTCCCTGAACTTCCAAGATATATTCTTCTCAGTTGCCAATATTTGCGATTTCGGTCAAATCCAGTAAATATCATTCCACGTCAAGGTTATCCAAGGTTACTGGAGCTCCGTTGCACCAATTCGATCGAAAACATGGCCTCTCGGTAATTTTTGCCATAATTCCCCAAATTCGAAGAAATATCGAACGCCCGTCGATAAATTCGACGCCCGATCTTCAAAGATGTAGTTACGATGAAATATTATCCCCAACTTTCGACAATTTCCATCGTTTTAATCGTAAAATTCCTTATTGCGCAGTTAAGACCATTTCACGCTAAAATTAGCTCTAAGGTCACCAATTCCTTCCTTCCTCGTCCACGTCTAGGCTGAAACTGCATACAGGCCACGAAAAATGGCGCAAATGTTCGCACGTGCTCACCTCTAGCCAATCACGAACAAGCACAGAAAGCAAAGCACGACGTCTTCCCATTGGTTGACTCGCATACCACAGATCTACGGCTGGCATGCACTGTCCTGCACTACCGCAGTGGCCTCTAGCGAATAACATTGACTTCGCAATCTTAGCTAAAGTAATATATTTAAGGCTTGTAACGATTCGTTACAATTATATAATTTGATGAATATATTTTACATAATATCTACACACCGTTACAAAGTGCCTGCCCCTTAATGCTTTTTAACAGGTCCAAATTTTTTCACCCAGTTCAAAAGTGTTCCCCCCACCTGTCAAACAAAATCGCCACCTCTGTTCACATGCTATTTCGTTCTGGCTGATGAAGATGCTGTGGCATGCTGGATTAAATGTTTTGTTCATCTGAAGATGCTTAGGAATCAGTTCCTCTAAAAAAGGCTGCCTTAAACTACATAGAACTTGTTGTATAGCCTACCTGTTGTTCGTTTCTCGAGTAATTTCCTAAACTGAGTTCCGCTTAGTTTATGTCGCTTCATTTTCGATAAATGCAAGCGATACGCAAGAAGTCATGAACAACGAATTTGGAATAGCAAGCTTGATTACAGATATTCCATGACTTTACGACTCAGAGCCAATTGCTTAGGCCATTTCATCTCCGATAATCCAAAGGCAGAGGCTGTTTTGACGTAGCACGCTCAAACTATATCAAACTGCAAAACAGAAGTACGGACAGAGGAATTGAGAGATCGAGAGTGGTCGTCATACAGAGAAGAAATATGACATAAATATGACACAAGTCTACACTGTGTAGTAAAGACAGCGGCAAGCTTCTAACCAGGGGCGTCTACACCACAGAAACCTTGGAGCAAATGCTTTATTCAAGAAATAGGGGGAGGGGAAGATCTGTCACTGTGTGCCACCATTTTAGGGTGGGGGAGGAAGGGGAGTGGGGGAAGAAGAGGGGGAACGGGAAGTTGCTCCAATGACTTAGGGGGATAGACGCCCCTACCTCTAATCCATTATAAATATCATATTTTTGCGTTTCAGAATTACTCCTATAAAAAGTAACGAAAGAAGTCTCTATGGTTGATCGCTGTTGTGTGTATACATGCACTCAGGTCGGGAGCCGTTGACATAGGTTTAATTTGTGGGGGTACGATGGGTAGCCGTACCCTCACTTTTGGAACAATGCCTTTCAATATTTTATTATTGTGCCTTCCCAGAGATCGTAGTCTCCGCCTTGCTTCGTGTATGTAAGAAATTGGTACCCCCAACTTTTTAGACCAAAGTTACGCCCCTGGCAGTTGAGATGAGTTTTCTTAAAAAGGCGCTATAAAAAAGTGAACTTAGATTATGATATATTTAAGTCATAATATAAATTCAGCTTATTGGGCCAAAATACAGAACACGGATGTAAACCGTTAGATCAACGGGTGAATGCAAAGGCCTATGCCTCAGAAAGACACGTGGTTATTGGAAGGCTATTGTTGATCCTCATTGCTAATTATAGGGCCTACAGTCATTTGATAACTGATATGCTAACATACTGAAAACGCATATTATCAGTAAGGGGTCATCATAAAGGACGTCTACAAAATATGACCTGCTTTGGATCCATATCCCTATGTCCACATTTGTAATAATTTGACCTTAATAAACACCCCATGTCACTATCACTATCACTATATATAGATCGAAGTTCATCTTCAGTTTAATCCTTGACAATAATTTGACGATGCTTCTTATACAGGGCTAGCACTATAGCACTCAATCGAAGGACATTCTCAACAATAATATTGTCTCAATCGAAGGACATTCTCAACAATAATATTGTCTCAATCGAAGGACATTCTCAACAATTATATTGTCTATATATAGAGCCTAGCATCAACTCAGTCATATTTCAGCCTCGCTGACCATCACACAATGATGGTCAACGAGTCTGAAATTTGACTGAGTAGATACTATATATAGTTTATACCATCCACCGTAGTTGATGGAAGGTATTAAATAACGTATTGTAAAAAGTATGTAGCATGAGTTGGTTAGATGTAATGTAAATAAATGACAAGGTCTGTTAGACGTAACAAATGGAAACAGAGAGTGCTTCGACGTGAATGTGATCCTAGAAGTGCCTTCCGCAACTGTGAATCTGTCTCCGATGCGAGTTGAATCCTCAGGCTATATACGTGAATCGACCAAAGCTCAATTTATTTACTATATCACCATTCAAACACATATAAACACAAACATACAAACACATACATACATACATAATTATTTACATACACACCATCAGGAAATGTTACCATGTAGGGAAGTACCAATTTTCGTTTAACAGACATTGAGGGTATATATGTACGTGACATAAGTCACGTTCATGCCCTTATGGAGACCCAGGCAGAAAGATTCCAACTAGTTTAATGAATATCCTTGTAATTTAGAAACGTGCTTTTCTGCAATTAGATAACTATGTGCACAATAGCTACGTGATCGTTGAGCATGCATGTGGCCTTCACTTCCTGAGTGGCCCATAAATAATCGCTAGATCATAGGATTATTTTGAGGACATCTCTAATTTAAAACATACTGACAAACAGACATCTACTCATAAGTTCTAATCGTCGCTGAACACAATGGACGTCAAACTTGTCGGCCTACTTTTGATGAACTGTGTAGTTGTTGCCAGTTCCCAGTCGACCATTTCAAACAGAAATGAGGTTATATACGAGTTGGACTTGTTGGACGATATGAAGTCTGAGATGAAGTCTATTCGTCAACTGTTGATGAACCTACAACAAACTGCAGTCCGCGTTGAAAAGCAGGAGATGAAAATACAGGAGATGAAGTCGGAAATTGAAAATATTCGCCCATCAATGCGTGAACAGCGTGGCAACGTAAATAAGGCTATACAGGAGATGAAGTCGGAAATTAAAGAAATTCGACAAAACGCGCAACAAAATCGGTCTGGAAATGGTTTGTTATTAACTTTCACTTGATCTTCTGACTAAAATTTATGTTGTCTAGCAAACATTATTCAACATCGTAATCGTAATCTGTAATCTCCAAACTTATAAATCACCACTAGAAGGCCAAAAGCGCAGGGCACAAGCCGGGTTTTCCAAAGAGTAGCCCAGAGGAAGTCCGAGTCCGGTAACCATAAGGTCAGGTCAAGAAAGGAGGCAGAGCAGCTGTTAAGGCGCGGGTGTCGTTTGGGGCGAGAAGAATTTGAAGACGGAAGATCAGATGAGTCAGGATTGGAGTACTTGAAAAGGTGAGACGTCAGTTGTAGGTGGAAAGCCCGGGGTAATAGACACAGGAGCATTAGGAGGATGGAGGACCAGGGACGTCATTTGGGGAGGCAAGGGGGTATTTGCGCCCCTGATTTTTTTGGGAAAAATGTAAAAAAGAAAAGGAGGAAAAAGAAAGGGGTAAACAAAGGAAAAAAGAGACTTATTTGAAGCACTGACTTACAGTTTTGCACACGTAGACTAAATACAAACATGGGCAGCGATCCCGATGGGTCAAGGGGGACAGGAACCCCACCTTTAACCAGTGTTGCATCAATTACATTGCAAATGTAATTCAATTATAATTGCAATTACATGCAATTAATTCGATACAATAGACTATGCTATCCTTACTAAACGCCTTTCCTCTGTATTTGGAATCTCTGGTACTGCCCTATCATGGATAAAGTCGTACATTTCCTCACGTTCTTTCACTGTTAATGACGCTGCAGGGTTACTCTTCTATCCTGCAGACCCTCGCCTGCGGTGTTCCTCAAGGTTCTGTTCTCGGTCCTCTACTGTTCATTCTTTAGACCTTCCACTCAGTAAACATTTCCTCATCCTCTAGTCTGTTGATCTTCACCTCTACGCTGACGATATATATACACAACTAATCATAATTATCTTTCTACACTCATTCTCTTCTAGATGCACTAAATCATCTACGGAACACCATAACCCAGCTATCAGTCTGCATGATCGCCAACCTCTTATGCCTAAACCATTCAAAAACAGAATTCCTCATCATTGGTTTCCGCGAGCAATTAAGCAAATTGACCCATCCGTTCGACCTTTCTTCAACAGATCTCACTTTTCCCGTGCCTTACTCTTCTTCTGCCAGCAATCTTGGAATCGTCTTCGATGAAAAAACCTTACCATTGCCGACCACATCATCCAGCTATCTCGCACCTGCTACATGCACATTCGTGACCTTCGTCGACAGCGCCCAATAGTTGATTAAAAGACCCCTGCACAATAGCCACCTAAATTGTAAATTCAAAGCTCGACTACTCGAATTCTGTTTTCTACAACATCGATTCTTCTCAAATAAAACGCCTGCAAACAGTCCAGAATGCTCTATCCCACGCGGTTACCAAAACTCCCCAAAACACCACCACATATATATGACCTCTGTTCTGAAATCATATCATTGGCTAATAGTCCCTCAGCGCATTCATTAAAAATTGTATCTCTTATCTACAACGCCCTTTCAACGCTGACGGCTGTTGGCGAGAGAAGGACATAAGACACGAAAAGGGAGCCGCGGGACGGCAGAGTAAGAGCGAATCAAGATCCTGTTATCTATCATAATAATTTCCAAAAAGAGTGTGTCCATCTGCAAACGCTAATGGCACGTGTGGAATGTGCATCGGGCGAGTCCTATCCATGCGCACGGGCTATTATCGGGCGAGCCCAAATCAGGCGCACGGGCAGATGCAGTGACACGGGTTGCGCTGTGGAATGTAACTTAGGCTGTCTAAGGCGTGCATCAGGCGAATGCAGGCACAACCAAGGGCCCTGCTAACCGGCCTAACCGACGTGGCCAGAGTCACGTTGCATTGTCGCGTTCGCGAAACAGAGACAATCTGTCATATATGACTGGCAGATACTCTAGTCTTCTTATGGGCTTTCAATTTCCATTAAGAGAAGATAACAAATTTATGGATGATGCTAATAACTCAACCGCAGAGACTACAAACATACTTATAATCTTCATGTTGCAGAAATATGAATTTCAACAATTTCTGTCAGTCACGCTACGGTCATGTAATATCTTCGGACAACTGTAGTTTGTACTATGTTGCGTTTTAAAATGCTTTTCTTGCAGCTTGTCCTTTTGGATTCGAATACCTACCGGTAGTAGGTAGCTGCTACAAAGTCATATCTGAAGAAATGACCTGGGATAATGCTACCAGAAGATGTCAAGAAATTACGCCAGGAGGGCACTTAGCTGCAATTACAAGCCAAGAGAAGAGAGATGCCGTTGTCGTATACCTTCAATCGCAGTTCAACGGTAAGCAATAGTTATGATACCTGCGTTCACAATTTACATGAAGATAGTAATACTATAAGTAGGCTATAGTTATATGAATGCTTGACTATGTGAGGATCTAGCATGAACGTATTTAGTACAGATGGATCACAAATATGTTAAGAATTTAAATGTATATACGTGAATTAAAGTCCCAATTAACAGTCATATCTCAAAGGTTTGATAGCTGATCGCGTTGCAAGGTGACGCTCTTAAAGTGAGTGGATCACTAAGCGTCAAAATGTCGAGACGCGGGGCTAGATGAACAAAGGAAGAAGTGAAGCTATTCAAATAAGGAAAACGAAAGCGTAGGCCTATACGAATGACGGTTTAAACAAATTATTATTTGACTTGTTTACGGCTTGGTTGCACTATAGGCCTACCGGTTGCGACCTTGAGCACTGATTGTGATCACCGGTGTGATAGAAGTCACTAATGATGGGCAATAGTTAACTAAAAAGTTGCTAACTTTTAGTTTAACTAAAATTTTTTAGTTAAGGATGAAGTTTAACTAATAAAATAGTTTAGTTAAAACCATAGTTTAACTAAAAAAAATTAGTTGCTAACTAAAAAGTTTAACTAAAAAATCAGCAATATGCAACTATTTTTCCACAAGGAACATTGAACACTGTCAACAACTCAAGACGACGTTTACTTAGCATTAACAGCCTGTGTTTTCAAATTCATACACTACTTACAGTACGCCTATAACTGTATGCTAGAACAGTACACATTGCATAGTTTGAAGGTGAAATTGTCATTGATGCTCTGCAATATTACAGTTCACTTACCTCTGTTATTGTGAAAAGTTTTGTCGTAAAAAGTTGGAAAAAAGTTGGAAAAAGTTGAACTACTTTTTTTTTAGTTTAGTTAACTAATTTCCAAAGTTAGTTGCCAACTTTTGTTAAACTTTATTTTGTTGGAGAAAAGTTTTAGTTTAACTAAACAAATTAGTTTAAAGCCCATAACTGGAAGTCACTAATTACAGTAGGCCCTAACAATTTTTAAGTTGATGAAAAACAACTTCATTGTGGCTGTTCTAGAAACGAACCTAAGATCTTCCGAGCTAATTAAATGGTGCACGCATGCATATGGAGTGTGGATTGGTGCACAGAAGAGAGGTCAACGTCGATGTGACGATCCCTTCGTCTGGAAAACACTGAATGGGATCGAAATACCTTTCAACTATACTAACTGGGCATCGGCTCAACCGAACTGCTTCGAAGAAGAGGCCTGTGTTCATATTGCGTCATGTATGGGTCACGCCTGGAATGATTTCGGATGCGGCAGGTTATCCTTTCCCCTTTGCGAAATATAAGTGGTCATAAAGCTACGTAAGAATCTCCTTGCTGGAGGCATCATGTACAATTGTACACGTGTATCCAAGTGCTCTATATATACTAGAGTATTTGCCCGTCATATATGACTGGTTGAAAAAGAAAATGAATGAATTGGTAGGGAGAAAAGAATTTGTTTATTGGAATGCTTGATTATAAGTCACATTGCGAGTCAGACAGATTGATAGACAGACAAACAGCGGTTAGTAAGCCTATCTCTGCATCCATCCCGCCCTAGATCGAACAATAGAGTATTTGCCCTGTATTGCACGTGACCAATCGATGCTTAGGCTAATCAGTCTTCTCCTCGTCAGTATTTGCTCCTCCCTCCTAAACCTCCCGTCAGATCGTGTGCCATAATGAGGGAGTGATACCGGCAGGGAGGCATGAAGGGGGGGCAGACCATCAGTCACATTCCATACATTCCACAGCGTTTATCGTAGGACACACAGATCTGGGAAACTATGTAAAAGATATATAATATATACATGTATATATGATAGTATAGGTTTACATTGCATAGACATGAAATCTTTTGAACGTTTTTCTTTCTCCTGCACAATGATAACGACGTGGACGACGATGATGATGGCCACAAAAAAACAATTATATGCATCTTTTGGTTAACGGTGCGGCACGGTGGAGTATCGGTAACGCGTTTGGTCAATGATCATGCATGCGGTCGCCGGTTCGACTCCGTGCAACGACCTTGGGCAAGTTGCTTGCGCACACGTACCCTGCCTCTGTCACCAAGCAGTATAATTTGGTACCGGCGTAAGCTGGGAAGTAAACGGCAAGTCCTGTGATATCACTGGCCCCGTGTCCAGGACCTTGGGATTCGTCCATTGACGGCTCAAGGGCTTAGAAAAGGAGATGAGCGTCTCACCTACGTCCCACGCGGGCATGGACTACTTTACTTACTTACTTTTCTTTTACTTTGGTTAACGAGCATACGTAGGCCTACGCGTTTACAACGACAGAGTCGCTGCACTTATAACCAGAATAGAAAATTACTTAATTTTTTTGATGTGTCAAAATGCTCCTAGATATTGTTAACTTATGATAAACTGCATACATTTAGTTCCATATCCACGAAGGTCTGTGATGTAGTTAATTCGACATAAGAACAAATAAAAATTGTTTGATGTCTGCTGCTGCTTCTTCTTCTTCTTCTTCTTGTTTTTTTTTCTTCTTACTGGACGAAACTTTCCCAGTTTTATGGATTTAAGTGTTTTATACTCTACGTTGCTGTAACGGGATACACTTTCTTCTTAACAATCATCGTTAACAACCAGCCTTCTTAGCAACCCGCATCCTAAGCAACCAGCTTCTTTGGCAACCAGCATAGGCGTAATTTGGGGAGGGGTACGAGAGGAACTCGCACCTCCCACTTTTTGGACTGGGGTACCGTACCCCTCAGTTTTTAAACAATGCCAATCAATATTTTATCATTGTGCCTTCCCAGATAACGCAGTCTCCGCCTTTCTTCGTGTATATAGACCAGGGCTTTTCAAACTGTTGTCCGCGGACCAACAGGGGTCCGCAAGAAATATGGCGGGGGTCCGCGAGACCGTTCTGAAAATATTCATTAACAGTGTCTAGTTTTAGCATTAACATATAGACGCTACCTTTCTCTTTGCCTTCTTTACCTTTCTTTTTGTCTTCTTATTTTCTGCTTTGCCTTCTTATTTGCCTTCTTCTTTGCCTTTTAACTTACCTTCTTCTTCGCCTTCTTATTTGTCTTTCACTTTGCCTACTTCGTTGACTTTTACTCACCTTCTTCTTTGCGTTCTTCTTGGCCCTCGTATTTGCTCTTCTGTTTGCCTTCTTAATTTTTCCTTTCTCTTATCTTTGCCTTCGTATTTGCCTTTTTACATACCTCCTTCTTTGCCTTCTCCTCTGCTGTTTAAATTACTTTCTTCTTTGCCTTCTTCGTTGTCTTGCCTTGTGCCTTCTTCCTTGTCTTTCTCTTTGCCTTCTTTTTTGCCTTCCTCTTTGCCTTGTGCTGTACCATCATCCCTGCTTTCGTCTTTGCCTTCTTCATTGCTTCTTTAGTGACCATCTTCTACTTCTTTGCTTTCTTCTATTACTTCTTCTTTGCCTTTTCTTTTTCTTCTTCTTTACCTTTTTAATTACCTTTTATCTTTTCCTATTCTTTGCCTTTCTCTTTGCCTTCCACTTCGACTTGTTCCTTTTTTGCCTCCTTCTTTGCCGTTTTGCTTACTTTCATTGCCTTCTTCTTCCTTTTCTTCTTTGCCTGTATGTTTGCCTTCCTCTTGCCTTCTTGTTTGCCTTCTTCGCCGCCTTTTTTGCTTACTTCTTCGTCTTTTGCCTTCTTCTTTACCTTTTTACTCAACTTCTTCTTTGCTTTCTTCTTGGCCTTTCTCTCTGACTTCTTATTTGCCTTTCTTTGCCTACTTGCATTCTTCATCAACTTTCTTTGACTTCTTCTTTGCCTTCTTTTTTGCCTTCTTCTTTGCCATTTTACTTACCTTCTTTGCTTTCGTCTTTTCCTTTTTCTTTGTTTTTGTTCTATCCCTTCCTCTTTGCCTTTTACTTACCTTCTTCTTAACCTTTCTCTTTGACTTATTCTTGACCTTCTTTTTTGCCTTCTACTGTTCTTTCTTCTCTGCCTTTGTCTTGCTACTTTCTTTGACTTTTCTTTGCTTTTTTGCCTTCTTCTTTGCTGTTTTACTTACCTTCTTGTTTTTCTTCTTTGCCGTCTTCTTTGCCTTTTACATACCTTCTTTTTTGCCTTTCACGTTGACTTCTTCTTGGCCTTCTTCATTGCCTTCTTCTGGTATACCTTTTTACTTACCTTTCTTTTCTGATTTTTCTCTTTCTTTATCTTTGCCTTGTACTCTTTGACTTCTTCTTTTCCTTCTTTTTTCCTTCTTCCTTACCGTTTTACTTACCTTCACTGCTTTCTTCTTTGCCTTCTTCGTTGTTTTTCATCTTTGCCTTTATTGTTCCCTTCAACTTTCTTCCACTTCTTCTTTGCCTTCTCTTTTGTCTTCTTCTTTTCCGTTTTACTTACCAACTTTGCTTTCTTCTTTGCCTACGTCTTTGTCTTTCTCCTTTGCTTTCTTCATTGTCTTTTACTTACCTTCTTCTTTGCCTTTCTCTTTTACTTCTTCTTGACCTACTTCTTTGCCTTCTTCTGTTCCTACTTCTTTGCAATTATCTTTGTCTTCTACTTTGTTTACTTCTCTTAGCTTTTTCATCTACCTTCTTCTTTGTCGCTTTACTTACTTTCTTTTTCTCTTCTTTGTCTTCGTCCTTGTCTTTCTGCTTTGCCTGCTTCTCTGCCTTTTACTTACCTTCTTCTTTGCTTTCGCTTCGACTTCTTCTTGGCCTTCTTCTTTGACTTCTTTTGTTCTACCTTTTTATTTACCTTCTTTCTGCCTTTTTCTTTGCCTTTATCTTTGCCTTGTACTCTTTGACTTCTTCTCTGCCTTCTTCTTTGCCGTTCTACTTACCTTTCTTGCTTTCTTCTTTAACTTCTTCCTCGTCTTTCTCTTCAACTTTCTTCGACTTCTTCTTTGCCATCGTTTTGCCTTCTTTTTGCCGTTTTACTTACCTTATTTGCTCTCTTCTTTGCCTTCTTCTTTGTTTTTCTTCTTTGCCTTCTTTATTGCCTCTTACTTGCCTTCTTCTTTGCCTTTCTCTTTGACTTCTTCTTGACCTTTTTCTTTGCCTTCTTCTGTTCCTACTTCTTTGCATTTATCTTTGCTTCTACTTTCTTTGACTTTTCTTTGCCTTCTTGTTTGCCTTCTTCTTTACCGTTTGACTTACCTTTTTTCTTCTTTGCCTTCTTCCTTGTCTTTCTTCTTTGCCTGTTTCTTAGCCTTTTACTTACCTTCTTCTTCTTTGCCTTTCGTTTTGACCTTCTTCTTTGCCTTCTTCTGTTCTGCTTTTAACTTACCTTTTTTCCTTTTCTATGCCTTTATCCTCGCCTTAAACTTTCTTTGAGTTCCTCCTTTCCTTCTTTTTTTGCTTTCTTCTTTGCCGTTTTACTTACCTTTTTTGCTTTCTTTTTTGCCTTCTTCTTTGTCTTCCTTTTTTGCCTTCTTCGTTGTCTCTTACTTACCTTCTTCTTCTCCTTTCTCTTTGACTTCTGCTTGGTCTTCTTCTTTGCTTCCTTCTGTTACTTCTTCTTTGCCGTTATCTTTGCATCTACTTTCGATGACTTCTCTTTATCTTTGCCTTCTTGTTTGCTTTCTTCTTTACCGGTTTTTACCTTCTTTTTCTTCTTTGCCTTCTTCCTCGTCCTTCTTCTTTGCCTTCATCAATGGCTTTTACTTACCTGGTTCTTTCCCTTTCTCTTTGACTTCTGCTTGGTCTTCTTCTTTGCCTTCTTCTGGTATCCGTTTTTACTTACCTTTCTTCTCTGCCTTTTTCTTTGCCTTTTACTTTCTGTGTCTTCTTCTTTGCGTTCTTTCTTGCTTTCTTCTTTGCCATTTTACTTACCTTATTTGCTTTCTTCTTTGCATTCTTTTTGCCTTCTTCTTTGCCGTCTTCTTTGCCTTCTTCTTTACTGTTTTACTTACCTCCTTTCTTTTTCTTTGCCTTCTTCCTTGTCTTTTTTCTTTGCCTGCTTCTTCGCCTTTAACTTACCTTCTTCTTTGCCTTTCGCTTTGACCTTCTGGCCTTCTTCTTAGCCTTCTTCTGTTCTGTCGTTTAACTTTCTTTTTTGCCTTTTTCTCTGCCTTTATCTTCGCCTTATACTTTCTGTGAGTTCTTCTTTTCCCTCTTTTTTGTCTTCTTCTTTGCCGTTTTACTTACCTTCTTTGCTTTCTACTTTACCTTCTACTTTGTCTTTCTTCCTTGCCTTCTTTATTGTCTTTTACTTACCTTCTTCGTCTTTCTCTTTGACTTTCTCTTAGCCTTCTTCTTTGCTTTCTTCTGTACCTTCTTCTTTGCTTTTATCTTTGCCTTCTACTTTCTTTGAGTTCTTTTTCCCTTCTTTTTGCCTTCTTCTTATCCGTTTTACTTACCGTGTTGATCTTCTTTGCATTCTTCCTCGTCTTTCTTCTTCCCTTCTTCAATAACTTTTACTTACCTTCTTCTTTGCCTTTCTCCTTGACTTCTGCTTGGTCTTCTTCTTTGCCTTCATCTGTTACCCGTTTTTACCTACCTTTACTTCTTTGCCTGTTTCTTTTTTCCTTCTACTTTCTTTGACTTCTTTTTTGCCTTCTTTCTTGCTTTCTTCTTTGCCATTTTACTTACCTTCTTTGCCTTCTTCTTTGCCTTCGTCTTTTCCTTCTTCTTTGCCTTCTTCTTTACCTTTTTACTTACCTTCTTCTCTGCCTTCCTTATTGCCTTTCTCTGTAGCTTTTTCTTTTACATTTTCGTTGCTTTTTCTACCAACCTTCTTCTTTACCTTCTTCCTCGCCTTTTTTGTCTTGCTCTTTGCCTTCTTTCTTGACTTTCTCTTTGCCTTCTTCTTTGCTTTCCTCTTGGTCTTCTTCTTTGCCGTTTTACTTAAATTCTTCTTTGCCTACCTCTTTGCCTTCTACTTTGCCTTCCTTATTTGCCTTCTGCTTTGCCTTCTTCATTGCCTTTCTCTTTGCCTTTTCAAATTTTCACGACTTTCACGGAACTATAATGTCTTGTTTTAGAATTCCGTGTATAGACGAAAATGCACGCCTATATATATATATATAACATTCTTCGGTGTTAGTAGGTAGGTAGTCATCGTTACACACAGTCTAGGGCAAAGCGAGGACTTACCACAGCACTTGATGTTCGCCTAGCCTCTTCGTGCGTGTGCCCGAAGTACAAAGATGATCAACGTTCTCGAGTTTCAGGAGGTTTGCTTGATGTTTGGACTAGAGATGAATATGCAGACATCATATCGACCCGCCGGACATTTTCAGCTTTGATTTGCTTAGCTTACGCCGTTTGGCCTTCAATATCGCCAGCAAAGTATATTCCCACACAGCGTCTTTTAGATTCGCTATTTTTTTTAAACACTGATATAATTGCATTCTCGAGTTAAAACAACTATATGCAGTTTACCAATAACAACGTTCATCACTAGCATATATAATTATTTTCTTAAATTACGTCACTAATGAAGCGTCATAGACCTATGACGTCACCAACAAGCAAACACCAAAAGCGGGTTATTAAAACAATTACGTTACTGTTAGTACCATAGATATATATCTATGGTTATTACCACTGATATGTATTGATAGTTATTAATAGTAACTATTAATACATATCAGTGGTTATTACCAAAGATGTTAATAGGTGCCTATTAACATCTTTGGTTATTACTACGTCGTGCTATATACAATGTAGGCCTAAGTAAGTAAGTAAGTTATCTTTCATTAGCACAAGACAAACGCTCATGCTTTGCAGCAACAATATGCGTGCAGTGACGAAAGTAGCACAATAGCACAATATCAGTAGAATAAATGCAATATTCAGTGGTGGGCCCGGTAGTCTGGAATAGACTTCCCTTAGAGCTCCGCATGTGCCCTGGGGTCACCCCTGGCATATTTCTTGCAAAACTTAAAACTGTCTTATATGAACGTGCTGGTGTCGGGAGCGCCTCTGAGTAGTTCCCTTGAAGAGGCGCTATATAAATCTTCGAATGAATGAATGAATGAATATTATAAAAGGTTATTATAAACTTGTTAGTGCTTATTGGTTATTGCAAGCCATTCTTGGTCTACGGAATGGAAGCTGTGAACCTCTGTAGCAGTGAATTCAATTCAATTCAATTATGTTTATTTCCTGTACCCATTAACTAACAGTTATGCAGTATACGCACTCAGTATATTCATAGAGGTCACGAGGCGGAGACCCAAAAGGGATGGGAAATAGGCAGTCTTGTTGTCCTCGAGACCAAGGTCTTGGTCTCGAGTGCACTCGAGTTCGTTTTTAAAAGTCTTGGTCTTGGTCTTGGTCTTGAGGTTCAAGGTCTTGGTCTTGGTCTTGGTCTTGAGGTTCAAGGTCTTGGTCTTGGTCTTGGTCTTGAGGTTCAAAGTCTTGGTCTTGGTCTCGCAAGACCAAGACCAAGACCGGCTGTCAATATGAACAGTCATTTAACAGAACTCAAGAATTCTGTATCAAGCCTGCTTGCATCATACGACGAATATCTATGGATGGATACAAGTCTTGTTGGTCAGGAACACCCATTGGCAGCAGCAACAGTTATTCTGTATCAGACGGTATGATAAACCATGGGAAGATTTCAAAAGCACTCACTATCTGTACATTTACATCCAGTGCTTGAAAAGCTTCTGTGTGTGTCAGCGACTTCAGCACCTGCATAACGTATTTTTTCACATGGCGAAATTTTTATGAGGCCACCGGGCACGTCTTGGTCAGAAAATTCTGAGCGAATTGGTTTTTATAAAATACAAAGACATTTGGAATAATAGTTTGCATGAAGGACTTTTGAATACAAATTCAGATTTCTCTGCAGTAACTGTTTGCATTTAAAGTTAGGCCTAATTTGCTTTAATAAAATAAAAGACTCATGTTTTCATTAAAATAGCGAATATTCCGACTTGACAATTTTAGAAGTCTTGACCTGATTTCGATTTTTTGGGTCTTGGTCTTGAGGTTCAAGGTCTTGGTCTTGGTCTTGGTCTCGAGGTTCAAAGTCTTGGTCTTGGTCTTGAGGTTCAAGGTCTTGGTCTTGGTCTTGAGGTTCAAGGTCTTGGTCTTGGTCTTGAGGTTTAAGGTCTTGACAACAAGACTGGAAATAGGGCCACCTTACACGGTGTATAATGCACAGTAACTAACATAACATAACATAACATAACATAACATAACATAACAAGGGTTTTAAGTGGTTCAGAAGACGTGTAGTCTGTGTTAGAACACTGCAGCGCATGGCAGCTAGTTAAAAGAAATAGGTACAGGACACATCGATACACATGAGGTGACTTACGTAATAATACATTAGTTAGCTTACATCTAACCAATATATCTTATCTGATAATATTACATCTTTACTAATAGGCTCACACACCCAATAATGCAAATCGGGAAGGTTCAAATTAGTTGTTGAATCAGATAATGGCGTGATTTATTCTTGATGGTGGGCAGAGTAGGTAATTTACGGATAAATAGGGGTATCGTGTTCCAAACTTTAACCCCTGGATATCTAATGGATGATAACCGTGTGTTTGTATGAGCAAAGGGTTGACGGTAAAGAAGCAAGGATCCTCTCGTAGAATAGGAATGGACATCAGAGACAAGTAAAAAGCCGTCTATATACACCACAGGCAATAAGTTATGCTCATACCGATACATAAACTACATAAACTCACCGATAGCTGACATCTGGCAGATGTTCGACGAAGGAGAACAGTCGAGAGCGAAGGGCTGAGAGGACCCTCGTCTGAGTCTTCGTCGTATTCGTCGTCCTCTGGGCCCTGGCTGCTTTTCTTCTCCGTTAACCTCGTCCACGGAATATGCCACACATGTGATATACCCGGTCACGCCTTCGCAGCCTTTACCTGGATCGGCTACCTACATGTACCTGTCAATCCGTGCATCTATACCTACCTGAACAAGGATTTCCGGAATGCTTTCAATCGGATACTCACCTGTAAGACAGTGAGACAGGCACAGATACGACAGTATTCGTAGCCGAAATACAAGAGCTTCATCAAGACCGGGTCTTAGTCCCCGTCAGACTCCGTTCCTTCAGGTATTAGACCCTGGTTCCACTTCCACAGAGATCAGGTATTAGACATTGTTCCATGTCCATAGAGAACGGTCCTGAGCCTCTGTGAGGCTGTTCCATCTCGATAGAGATCAGGTATTAGACCCTGTTCCACTTCCACAGAGATGAGGTATTAGGCACTGCTCCATCTCTTGGAGATCAGGTATTAGACACTGTTCCATCTTCATAGAGACCGGTCCTGAGTCTCCAATCTCCATAGAGACTAGGTATTAGACCCTGTTCCATCTCCATAGAGATCAGGTATTAGACCCTGTTACATCTCCATAGTGATCAGGCATTAGACACTGTTCCATCGTCATAAAGACCGGTCCTGAGTCTCTGTGAGAATGTCGACCATCTCCAATCTCCATAGAGACCAGGTATTGGACCCTGTTCCATCTCGATAGAGATCAGGTATTAGACACTGTTCCATGTCCATAGAGATGTGGTCCTGAGCCTCTGTGAGGCTGTTCCATTTCCATAGAGATAAGGTTTAAAAAATATTTCTTTGTGTAGCTTCTCTGCCGCCCCCAGAAATGTGCCGCCCTAGGCGGCCGCCTAGTTCGCCTAGTGGTTAAACCGGCCCTGTCTGTATGGAGATTGTAGATTGAACAGTCTCACTGAGACTCAGGACTGGTCTCTATGGAGATGGAACAGGGTCTAATACTCGGTCTCTCTAGAGATGGGGCAGCCTCACAGAAGCTTAGGACCGGTCTCTGTGGAGATGGAACAGGGTCTTATAACACCTGATCACTATGGAGATGAAACAGAGTCTAAAACCTGACCTCTATGATACAGACCAGGTATTAGACCCTGTTTCATCTCCATAGAGATCAGGTATTAGACCCTGTTTCATCTCCATAGAGATCAGGTATTAGACGCTGTTCCATCTCCATAGAGACTGGTCCTGAGCCTCTGCGAGACTGTTCCATCTCCACAGAGACCAGGTATTATACCCTGTAACATCTCCATAGAGATCAGGCATTAGACACTGCTACATCTCCATAGAGACCAGTCCTGAGTGTCTGTGAGACTGTTCCATGATCCATCTCCATAAAAACCATGTATAGACCGTGTAACATCTCCATAGAGAACAGGTATTAGACCCTGTTCCATCTCCATAGATATCAGGTATATACAATTGCATGTACCGTCCTGAAAAAGCAGTTTCCTAGTCTTTGTCCATATGCAGTAGAAACACGGGAGTATAATTATGTATCCGTGAATTAGGCTAGCCTGTTGATTATTTCAGCAAGTATTCATTTATATAATTCAAGAGTCTCCATATTGAAAAGGGGTTCTTTTCAATTCTTGTTTAGAATTAAGTCACCATCGCCTGATACCTTGTGCCTTTTGACAGTTAGCCTACAGGGCACCAGAAAATAGTTTCCAGTTTAGATGAATTTCATCTATCAGGTATAGGCCTATAGGCTAGGGTGGTCCACAAAAATAAAGTTTGAGCTAGAGACCAGGCCACCCTCTCAGTTTTTTACACCTGTCAATAGTATTATTGAGACAAAATTTCAGCTTCTTATTCCAACTGGAAGATTGTGCTCAATGACAAATAAATATTACCATATAGTAGTATTTGCTGTAAATCTCGATGCCTTATAACTTGGTCAACATTTATCATGGAGATGAGCTTGAAATAGTTTCTGTTGCGTTATCAGACTTACTTACTTACTGGTACTTGAAACAAAAAAGTGTACAGTTCTTGTTGAAGGTCATAGTGCCTACTTCCTGTGTTTTGGGCTTACATGTTTTCAGAAGTGAATTTTTACATTACAATTGCTGCAGCGCTTGACTGTAGTCCTTCTGCCCTGCCACTCTCACGTAACAGAGTGCGTAAGAAAGCCAGGATAGAGCATGCTGAAGCTGTAAGATCTGAATTTGTACCAGATTAGCCACTGGAACTACACTGGGTTGGGTAAACCCTGCCTAAGATCTTTGGAGCAGGAAATGTCGACCGCCTGCCAGTGCTGGTTTCAGGTGATGGTGTGAGTAAACTCCTCTTTGTGCCCAAATTAGCCTTTGGGACAGGATGCAATGAATTCATGGTCGTTCATATTCTTCTGAAGTTGTGAAAACTCACAGTTAACAAGGTTCAAGCCTTGAGCTTTGATACAATGTATGTCGACACTGGGCATTTCAACGGATTGTGTGTAATGCTGGAAGACAAGTAAGCTGAGAGCTCTTGTGGTTGGCCTGCAGTCATCATGTAATGGAATTGATTTTAGCCAAAGTATTCACCTTGTGCTGCAGTCCACCTGTTCTCCATAAATCCCAATCTTCAAGAGATTTAAAGCTGCTGGGAAGGTGTGACACGTGTCAACTTCCGAGGACTGGAAGTCATATCCGGCACTGCAGCCCCCATGAAACAGCGTCAGTTTTCTCAAGGGTTTGCTGAATGAAATTCAGAGATCAGAGACAACAACCAAGAGCTCATTGAGCTGACAGTGGCTGTCCTTGGAAGTCAGTCTTCAATCATTCACTGGAGAGCCCCTGGGCCAATTCACCATGCACATTGGATGGCCAAGTTACTGTATGCAATCAAAATCTAACTTTTTCGCGATCAGATTCATTGATTTTTTAAGTTTGGTGCCCTGTTTTACGCAAAGGCATGGACAAAGGCCCCACTTGCTGCTGAAGCTCAAGAACAAGATCTATCACTTTGGATTGGTCTAGGACAATATGAATCTATTGACTGACATTAGCGTTGCTGCCAGGACGGTCCTAAAAAACCACTTGTGGTACCTTTCAGACGAGGCTGTAGGTCTGGCACTGTTCTCAGACCAACTTCCTGTAACAGATAAAGTGAAGATTGTCGACAGAATGACTGCAAAGCCTGGTGAAAGAAGGTGAGAAGTGATGCTAAGGTACTGAAAGAGGGGTTTTGGGTGATTTTACAACCCGCTGAGCACTGACAGTACTGTGACACCTGAAGATGAGTAGTTTTTGTGTTACACTTCAACCACAGAAATGGATCGAGAATGAGGATTATAAGCAATGCAGATAGATAATTCAGCAGTTGACAGTGGTGAACGACACGGCTGAGAGAGTGTGAAGTTGTTCGAGGAATTCTACTGACTCATCACCAATGATGAAGAAGAAAAGCTGTTTCTTCTTCAAGTGGTCGAGGCAAATATGAAAACTGTTCTCACTCACACAAGAAAGAAGACTGCTGTTGACGCAGTGCTTGCAAAGCCTTGCAGTTTCTAGAGTCAAATACTGTAACGGGTGTTGAAATTATAAAACAAGAACAATCGACATTCGATATTCATGGACTCGACGATGTTTTTGACATTTTTGGATATTTCCAATTCATTAAACCTGATGAAATTTTACAGTTCCATCTGTCTAACTGTTCTTGTATTACATATGTTGTCAAATTACAGTAATATCTGATCTGTCTTGAAATAAAATGCATTTGTATGCTCAACACACTCATATCTACAATTAATGTCTATTTATCGGAATATGACTAAGTAACATAGTCCGTGAGCATCGTCTTCCAGTTGGAATAGGAAGCTGAAAATTTGTCTCAATAATACTATTGATAGGTCTACAAAACTGAGAGGGTGGCCTGGTTTCTAGCTTGAACTTTATTTTTTACCATGTGTCTGTGGACCACCCTACTATAGGCCTATAGATATATTGCTCAAAGTGAAGCAGTAATATTAATTCGTACCTTTAATTTCGACTTCCGGTTGAACAGTGATTTTCTGTGCAAGGTTTTCGTGTCGGTCAGTCAGTTAAGCCTATAGCTGATCGATATGCGTCTTCAAGTCGAATAATTCTAGGCTACTTCGAATTTCTGCTTCTTTCTAATTGATGAGTTTCAACGATTTTCTGTTCGAAATGACATTTCGTGTCGACCTTTCTATTACTGGTCAATTTATGTCTTCGAAATGAGCAGTTCTTTCATTCTATTTCTTCTGATGGACGAATTTTTACAAATTTCTTTCCGAAATGTCTCGCCATTACTTCTGATCGCCTCCATGTCGATTTTCTAAATGTATCCGAGCGACCATGCATGGTTTCCAAGGCACAGAACAATCGGCCCGTAAATGACGTCATTGGAGCACAATCGTCATATGACGTCATTATTAAATTTATGTTAACCGTATTGTCGTTGCTTTGCTAAGTAATTAGGCTAAGTAATTAACTGTCCATAGGACAGGGTCTTATTTTTTTCCAATGACTAGGACTAAATAAAAACTGACCAGTGATCTGACATCGACTGATTCTTAGACTGCTAGTCAGCATGGGCGTAATTTATGGGGGGGGGGGTACGAGGGGTACCGTAGTACCGTACCCCATACTTTTTGGACTAAGGGGCACCGTACCCTCCACTTTTTAAACAATGCGAATCAATATTTTATTAATGAGACTTCCCATAGATTGCAGTCTCCGCCTTGCTTCGTGTATGTAAGAAATTGGTACCCTCGCCTTTTAGATCTACATGTAAGTTACGCCTCTGAGATCATGCAGTGCTGGGTACAGGGCATATTTTAACTGTATAACTAGTGGGACAAATGTCCCAGTAGTGTTAGGATTTGTCCCAGTAGTTAGGCTGATTTGTCCAAGGCAATGAATGTATGGTTAAAGTATAAGTATAGTGGGACAAAATGTTGGAAGAGTTTTAAGATTTGCCCCAGTAGCAAATTCCCAAAAAGGTGTCATGAACTTTTTCGGGAGATGAATTCCTAAGAAAAGGTCATGAACTGTTTTCGGGAGGTGACTTTTTCGGGAGATTACTTCCTAAAAAAGGTCGTCAACTCTTCTGGAGGTGAATTCCTAAAGAAAAGTCATCAAGTGTTTTCGGGAGATGACTTTTTCAGGAGACGACCTCCTAAAAAAAGGTCATAAACTTTTTTTGGGAGAAGAATTGCGAAGAAAAGGTCATCGACGGTTTTCGGGAGGTGACTTTTTTGGGAGATGACTTCCTAAAAAAAGTCATCAACTTTTTCGGGGAGATGAATTCCCAGAAAAAGGTCATCAAAGTTTTTCAGAGACGAGTTTGAAAATTTTGTCCCAGTAGGCCTAGTCTAAATTCCTTAAAATATGCACTGGTTGGGTAGGTTATTTGTGTTGCAATTAGTAGGCCTACCGGTGCTTCTCAAGTTGTGAGATTACTTAGGTGTAACAAATTTGAAGTTAAGGTCCGAATTCTTCTGTGTGCGGCGCACCCCGAACTTTCTCTCTGGGTGCATTCGCACCCAAGGCTCCCAAAGAGTCGACGCCTATGTAGGCTATGGTTACGATTGTCCTCAAAAGAAGAAAAGCCTACCTAGATATATGCTCATGTGTTATAATAATAATAATAATAATAATAATAATAATAATAATAATAATAATAATAATAATAATATTGTCGACGGCAAAGATGTTATTAGGGAGGAAGATGGCCTACTGGCGACGAAAGTGCGAATCTAGGGCGCGCTAGTGCTTATGGTCTATCCACGGGACAAACAATGAAAAGTTCCTATCTCTGCCATGTTAAAACCCGTCAGTTTAGAGTCGTTTTATACGAAAAGTATCGTAATATGAAAATCATACAAAATTTTTATTGGTAGTACTTTATTCCAACTTTAGATATTTGGCCAGAAATTGACATCAGATAAGTCTAAAACTTACAGCACGCCATATGGCATGGGTTGTAGAAATCTGTTTACCGTGAATGCTAGTGCATTTACAGTTGCTTTACGCCGCTGTATGTCACAATTTGTGGTAAGATGAATGAAATGCATCTCACACGCAAAACTATTAATGACATACATCGGCGTACACGACTTTGTAAAGACCAGTTTTCAGTCCAATAAGTGCCACGTGCGTTGGGCATGGGCGTACAGAACGGCATGCGGTGTGATAATTATGGACCCGCTGTGGGCCGAACAGACGTGGATGTGTGGGAATTTCATGAAATAAAGTTATGGATCGGACAGCGAGCGCCGAAAGCGCGAAGCCCCTAACGATTAGCAGTGGGGGGCACACCATACATTTGTCCTCCTTCAAATTTTGAAGAAACGCCAAAAAGTCAAAGTTTTTCGCACGTGAGCGTAAAAATTTTTTGGCTTCTTTTTTGAGCAGATCAGTTCAAAAATCTTTTTTAAACCAGATCAGTTCAAAAGTCCCCTCCCCCTATTTTTGGCTTCCCACCTGTCAACAAGATTGGCACCAGTGTTCTCATCTCCAGTCTTTACCTCCATTGTCCATGCCTTCATCTGCTCTGGCATAGATTACGGTCACTCCATATTTTTTGGCCTCCCAAAAAGTCTGTCTCTCCCCTCTACATTCTGTTCTTAACACAACTGCAAGACTAATCACCCACGCTTCTATATTTCCATATTCATGTTTGAACATATTCACTGGCTTCCCCTTACTGCTCGCATCCAATTAAAGGTACTCTAATCCTTATTTGCCGATCTCACCTGAGACTTGCTCCTAAATACCTCTGTGACTCAATGTCTTCCTGCCTCAGTTGGCTCTCTTCGTTCCTGTGATCGACTTCACTTATTCGTTCCCCAAGTGAGAACGGCCATGGTCCAGTCTTGTTCCTTTGTTAGTATTGGACCTTCATTTTGGAACCAGCTGCCTCTTTCGCTCCGGACTGCACTACTATCTGGTGGTCCTGCCACAGCTTTTCGTTGTCTTAAAACTTGCCTTTATTCTCAAGGACTTTCGCATTGGGAGCACCTCTGATTGGTGAGCACTGGGTAGAGGCGCTTCACAAGAATTGGTATACTATACAATACAATAAGCTGCTTCTGTTCCTTCATGTATTTCTCTTTTAAGGTTTTGACTGGACTTAACCTTGAAATTTCGTGTGCACACCGACTACTTAGCACCAAGTTCTTGACTTGAACGATAGCAACACACGCATTAGTCTTCATGATTAGGGGTTTGCGCAGTAAATGGAAGCAAGCCATTGCATTTTTCTTTACACACCACACAACAGCAAGCTCAAAACTGTCAGAACTAATAAAAGAATGCATTACTAGAGTTCACGATATTGGCTTGTTTGTTCGATGCATTGTGTGTGATCAAGGTGCAACCAATTTAGCAGCTGTAAAAAATCTTGGCAGTACATTAACATCACCAAATTTCACTGTTGACACAATAGAACACGCTGTACATGTTATTTTTGACGTTCCGCATTTGTTAAAAGTGGCAAAAATTGTATTAATGATGATGATTTTGTTCTGCTAAACCATTCTGATCCGACATCAGCTTCTCCTGTAGTGTCAGAGCCTGTTCCAAGTACATCTTCAGAAAGTAAAGATGATGGGTTGTCACATTATGGTGATGAAATTTGGTCTGAAATGTCAAATGAAATTCTAAACAGTGACATTTGCTGTGACCAGAGTATTGTTGAAATTTTTACAGAAGGGGAGGAATCACTAGTCAGTTATTTGTCTGGATGGCTTGCTCGTAAATGTGGAATTTGTTCTCGGAGTCAGGATGTTCTGAGTTGTGCTGGAGGATTTGGAACCTGCAATAGCACAAAACCTCTTAAAACACTAGATTTGATGATAACTATGTCAAGGTTCATTAAGGATGAAAGCAGAATTTATGCACAGTGCATTGATATTGACAATAAATCTTTAATTGTCATGCTGTTGGCAGACCAGATAATCTCTTTCCATTTGTCCTGAAAATAACCCTGCAAACTGCTAACAATATTTAATATTAAAAGTTCCACATACATTTACTACCAAAAAGCTTTGATCAATGGTTTAGGAAGAATCTTGAAATACATGACCATGAGACACGTTCCTCTAATAAATATAATTTATCTAGTGTACACACCAAGATCAGACAATTTAGCATTAGAACTTATGGTCCGTCATTTTGGAACACTTTACCGTTGAAATTAACAAGTCTTCTATCATTGTACCAATTTAAAAATAAATTAAAAGCATATTTATTGAATGCCTTGTAACTGTAAAATCAACCAATACTGTAACCTGTCAATTGAGTTTAATTGATTGATTGATATACATCTCATGGCTTATTTTGATTTTTGGCCCCTTGAACTGCGATGTAACAAAGTTTTCCTGCATGTAGACACTGGTATGACTTATTCCTGCTACACAATTAATGTGTTGAGACAGTGCACATAAAACATTCTACGATAATGATGATAATACTGATGTAGCACACTTTCAACAGTATCAGACCAATGACCACTAAAACAACAATAACATCAGCCTTGGAATAACAACTTTAAATGTGTTATATTAACAACTTTAAACAAAATGACTCACATCAAATAATGTGGGTATTGCATTCCAGTTGAGTCGGTTGTGTAATACATTTGTGAACTGGTTGTCTTCAAAGTGCGCACTACACAAAACGTGGTTCTTGTGTAATTCTGCTGGATCTTTCTTATCAAGGTCCCCACGCCTGGTGTTGATAACCCACTTCTTGCACCTAACACAAAATTTTTATGTTACATACCGGGTAATACTTGTAAGTCATGTCAGTTCATAAATCTGTATTAAAAATGGCCCTATGAATGAATGTTCATATACTTACTGGCATGTATAATAAACTCCCGTCAGAATTACAAAATTATCTGGTGCACAGCCTATGAAATCACCAAACTACACCTTTCGCAACCTCTATAAGCATGTCTTCAACTCAAAACTTAAAGAACCTCTTCCTCAAATCCTATTTTGACTTCTGCTCTTCCCCTTAACTCTCTAGATGATCCAACTCTATACACGACCCCCGTAACTGCCTGCTTGACCTTCAGATCTTGACATGAAACCGATGCTGACCTAACCTTTCTCTATGAGGTGAAACTCCTATATGCCACCGACCCATGAATATTTACTTCTATGGCCAGTTCTCAGGCGTTGTTTAGGGGATTATTATAATATTAAATAGCAAAGGCCTTGCTTTTTATATCTAATTAACAAGTTTATTGTAGTGTACTGAAATTGTGGCTAAGACTTTGGTTAAGAATTAATCTGTATTAATAATGCAGTACGCTTACCGTTCAGCTTCTTTTGGGAAGCAGAAAAACGAATTTCCAAGATTTTTTCCGCTTGCATTGCCACAATTAAAGGCTGCACAAAAGTGCGGCATGGTACCGAACTTTCTATTTTTTCAGCATTCGTGATATTCTTGGCAATAGATGTGGTTTTGCTGGAATCTTTATAGTCCAGTTCTGGAGGCTCACAGGAGAAGCACATGGAAACTCCTGAATATGCGTTTTTAGTTGTTACCAACCACGTGGTGGCTGCCATGCGGTGATGCTTGTAGGTTTTATTAAAATGATCCAAAACCACGATTCCACGCGATTGATTTGACAAGCATCAAAAATATCTAAAGTTGGAATAAAGTACTACCAATAAAAAAATTTTAGGAATTGGATATTACGATACTTTTCGTATAAAACGACTCTTAACTCACGGGTTTTAACATGGCAGGTATAGGAAGTTCTCGTTGTTTGTCCTGTGAATAGACCATAAGCACTTGCGCGCCCTGATTCGCACTGCGCAAGCCTAATTTCTTTAAGTGCGCCATCTTCCTCCCTGTTAAAATCTTTGGTCGACGGTGGAGGGCTAAGAATAGGTATAGGGTGGAGGCCGTTCCAGATTATTTGCTCATTTTAATTAATATTTAAGTCCCCAAGGGATCATATGTACCTTGGGGCATAAAAAAACATAATAATAATAATAATAATAATAATAATAATAATAATAATAATAATAATAATAATAATAATAATAATAATAGCAAAAACTCGCGCGGCCGTTCCAGGAATAATTTTTTCCCTTCTATATGTCTCCGGACAATTTTTTATCTACCTGGGGGATCCTTGATACCCCGGGGCAAAAAAAAATAATAATAATAATAATCTTCGTTTAATATCTTCAAACTGACAATAACGCAGTAGGCCTATGATTACAAATCAGTATGAACGGATGATCACAAGTTATTACAGGAGTCGAATTTAACTGTACACGGCAGACATGCAAGGCGCCCATCACGTCCTACACCTCATTTTAACATTTTAACATTTTACCTTCTGCACTTCACGCCAGTGATGTTACCACTACTCTATGGACCCACCCCCCCCCCCCCCCACAGCTAGGATCCTTGCAACTGCTGCCATTAACAAGTCACCTCTGGCTGCTAACGGCAGAGCATAAAAAATTGCCATAAATTATTGCTGCGACGACTTTCTTATGTAGGCCTACATGCGCTTACTCATGCTAATCACGCTAATAACGCGCGCGCACTTGGCGTTAGCTTGAGATCTCGAACGATCACGCGAGAGCGTTGTCGACGGTGGAGGGCTAAGAATAGGTATAGGGTGGAGGGCAACTGCGTTTAATGATGTAGCGTTGATTATAGCAACGCTGTGTGTATTAGCAACGGCGTGTGTACGCATTTACTGTGAAAGACCAATTTCCGGATTGGGCAGAGAGAGTTCTTTTCGAGTGATATATTATCAGTTTCGCAGGATTATCGCAGATAATTGTACAGTAATTTACTTTTATTTGGTTTCATCTCAAAATGACGACGATTGAGTATGGCGGTGGTCCGAACTTGTACCAGCGGCGTTCGTTCGCTGGTCTGAAAGATGGGAGTATGGTACCTGGGTTGGTAATTTGTAATTCACTAATTGCATATCGTGTTGCAGGTACCGTATTGGATTTGAATAAATGCAGGTGCCCCTCTTAGCAATAGTCTAATGCTCTAGTAATATGAAAAGTGAGATTGTAATGCCCCTGCCTGTATTTCTATGGCCATTAAATGGGACCCATGTTGGTTCTGTACGGGTCCCATATGGACTATTTTTCTGTATGGGCTTCATGTGGGCATGCTGGCAGGGGTGTTGGCCCAGAGGCGTCGATCAGCTGTAAAAATTGAGTGGGCCCAGACATTGCGAGCGCAGAGCAAATGTCTATTGTAATGGGGCAGGGTTGGAGCCCCAGTAGGTTCCATGACCAAGGCTCTTGGTCTGGGAATCAAGGGGCAAAGATCCCTCCAAGCTGAAGCTATGTCTATAGCTAAGGCCAGTTTGCATAAATTCTTCTTGCTTTTATGTGATATGTGGATTTCTGCATCAGTACAAGTCATTTAACCCATTGTTTACGGACCAAGATCCATTTGTCATTTAATCCATTGTTTATGAGCCAAGATCCATTGTCATTTATCCCATTGTTTATGGGCCAAGATCCATTTCAAATTTCGGAATATTGAAGAACAGTGAGTTAACAGAGGCATCTACGGAAAACAATGAAGCATTGAGTGACACGATAACATGAAGCCTTAATTTGCTCCTCTGTTACTAATGGTGCAATGCTAAATTATTGCATTTATGACAGATATGGTGGCTACTGCCCTCAGCTGAAGTTTGACCATGGAAAAACGTATGGGCAGAACACCTTTGATATTACACAGGTATGTGATTGTGCTATCAGGATGGCTTAGTACAATCAAATGGTTTTATGATGAATTATAAGTAATACTCGTTAGACTTGTAAAATTATTTTGCTACTTATTCACTATGAATAGAAAAAAGTTGCGGTATAATAAATATGCTTAAGCCGTTTACTACAGATGGGAATTCATTAGTTGGTATGTTTGTGTCTGTCATCAGAGATCTTCTCCATTGATTCATATTATACAGAGGAATGATCATTCTTTTAGAGCTATCAGAAAGTAAGTAAGTAAGTAGCCTTTATTTGTATCTGACAAGTGCACATGCATTACGTTGTGTACAATGATTAGATTCATATTTGAAATGGACTATAACGGAGCAGATTTTTTATACATACATGTGCAGCTAAAAGTGAATAAAGATACATTGATTGATACCGCTGCTTTTAAACAGTTTAAAGAATAGGTAGCATGAAACGATGGCCTCTCTTGTGAAGTGAGTACTTGTCCTCACAAAGAGGTGGCTAGAGCTGATGAAGTGAGTGGCTGAGGAACTGCGATGTCTGGAAGGACTTCCTGTCTGCTATAACATCGATTAGGCTACAAGATAACCTCTTTATTAAGTTCTTATAAAGTGCTGTAGAAGTGCTCAGATACGCGCATACATGTTATTGTATCTGCTTTTGATTACCAGTTTAAACAAATATATGCATTAGAAATAAGATGGTTTTGCTTCATCAACTGAGGTAATGTTTGTCTCTACGTCTGTTTCAGCAACGAGGGTCAAAGCAACCAATCACAGCATCTATCTACGATCAGCCAGTAACAACTAAATTCCATCCTGATAACAATATTCCTGAAAGTACTGGGGATAACAAGTACACAAAAAACATGGTACCTGGATACACAGGTAGTCCTTAACTACTCATAGAGTATGCTACTTAAAATGGACATGGATAAAATGGCTGACTGAATGAATAGTTGGATATATCTGAAGAATTCTGATTAAAGGTGTACCAACTATACCATTGGTGAACTGATTGTGTGCATTAAAAATAGAAATCAGTTTTTTTTACAGGTAATTGAAATTGATTGCAGCCTTGAGTATATAGGCAGGCATATTTTCACCTTTTGAGCCTGCTTCTGGGGTAAAAATCACTGCTCTCATTCAGTCCTCTCATTACAAACCATCCCAACCCCTTTACTCTAAGACTGTTCGACCCTTTTCATTTATACTATTACAAATTTCATCAACCTATCTCTATCGACTGGCGGGTTTTTGACAAGTGGTTCAATGACCAAAATTTTGAAGAAGATAGGACATACGCTTGTCAAAAGCCCGGTTGTTGAATCACTTGTCAAAAAGCCGTCTCTAGACATGAAATCCTCGCTAACTATGGTCCAATTTCAAATCCCATTCATATCCAAACTCTTCAAATGCCTTGTCCTCTCTTGCCTTTTGCCTTGGCTATCTTACCTCTAACAACCTCCGAAATCCAAATCAATGTGCCCGAATCAAACATCACTTAACTGAAATTGTCCTTGCCTTGATGTACTGCAAACTTGTCATGGTGTATCTTCATTTTAGGGTACATTCCGAGATGGCCGTTTAAGTTTGGAAGTACTTACAAGGAAGAGTGTGATGTTTGTCTGGATGAACACATGGCTAACGTCTACAAGCAGGCAGCCAAGGAAGACGATATGAGAAGATCATTTAGCTGTTTCCCACATCTTCAGCCAATCCGTGGTGATCCAGAGGTGAAGGACCATCTGAACACATATGCAGATGGGCAACTGAGAGCGAATCAGAAAGGTAATATCTTGATACAATAATAATACAACTTGACAGCTATTTAACCAATTAAATAGCTGACCTGCATTTAATTTATTATTGTTGCATTGCAAATCTGTGTTTTGCAAATTGACAACTTTTATATATTCACTCATTCATACATATATATATATATGATATGTATATATGATACACATATGATATATATCCATTATATATATATATATAATTGTAATTAATATTAATATTATTACACAAAACCCATTTCTACAAAATCGCCTATCCTGACTAGTCGTTAGACTGTTAAGCGCCCTTGTAACGGCATGTGCTGTGTTACGGCACTGTAGAAATTGTCGTGTTCATCATCATCATCATCAATTGTTATATATATCCAATATAGGATTCATTATTCAATTATCACAATACCAATTTATATAGCTCTCATCTACACTTGGTGTCTATTCAGTATTCAGCATTGTTATAACGAAGTATATGTAGCATAACTTTTATGTGAGGCAATAAATATCAAACAGATAAGAAACAATATTTATTGGTTTTCAGATGACAAGAGATCATCTGTTGAGCCCCCAATTCCTGGATACAAAGGCTTTGTCCCTCGCATCTACACAACAGAGCTAGGCCTTGGCTGTCGCTATCACGACATGACAAAGAATGGACTGGAGTCATTCTACTCCAATCTGTATCGCCGTCGCTCAGGCAGAAAGAATGTCACATTCGGAGACCAGGCACTACAACAGTAAGGATTCGTATATATTTAATTTGTTTAAATTTGATTATTTCCTGTGTCAAATTTAAAATGATAAAATTATCACAGCTTTAAATGCTTTTTGTTTAATTCATGTTCTGTACGAGTATAACTTGATAATTATGTCTTGGAAATATGGGCCAGAGGTAGTATGAGCTACTATCTTTCATTTGACTCCTGCTGCACTGTACTCAGAATCTTTATGTCTTTGTTGTAAACTGTTCATTCTGTGCAGTAAACCGCCTCATTACCAGTACATTTACCGTATATCTTTTCTCTGACACAGCTTCTGTGCGAGGCAATTGATGCTTTACACAGTTGCTGGTTAATTACCATTACTCTTTAAATGCCTTTCAAAATTACAAGTTCCACATTCTGGAAATATTACTGGCAATTTCAAATAGTTTTAAAATGATTTCCATTAATAAGTACTGGAACTTTAGTTACATGTCTTCCGTTAATGCAGGTCTAGAGATTCTAACCGGATTCTGTCAGCTAGTACAACCAATTTGGAAGATTCAAACAAAAGAGTGTATAAGCAAGATGGAATGATTCCCAAATACACTGGCTACCTACCTCGTAAGTTGTGGATAAATACTCAATGAAAGAATAAAAGTTTATAGAAAATTTAATGCTGTTGAGTGACGAAAGTGAATTGGCTTGGACAGTAAGTTGCCCCATAGTTTCACTGCAAATGAATCGTTTTACTTGTTTGTTTTGTTATATTGAGTTACATACTCTATGCAACATTGATTTTCATTCTTGATCTGGAGTTTTTATGTCTGAGGTGATAATAATTAAATAGCTACTTAAAGAAAATAAGCAAATAAGCTTCCACAGACAATAAGCTTGCTTTTTTTCAATTTAGTTCATTTTATGCTTCTACTGTTCTTAGTCTCAGTGGCAGAAATCTGCTCTGGGGCCATAATGAACACGTGGGTGGAGTATAGTAGTCCCCATATTCTGTTGTTAACCCTTTAGAGAGTGTACTAAAAACTACATCGTTAAAAAAACCAATGAGTAGGGAACTGACTTGGCACTTTAGTTGGCTAAGTGAGATTACTATGTTGGGTTGATAACCCAACTGACATTGACATACTGGATGCTATGTTATTGTTCATATGCCATATTGTTTTAATACTGTACTATTAATGATACTGTAAAGTAATGGCAAAATTGCTCATATTTCTGATTTGTTTGGATTATCATTTCTTGCTGTTATCTGTTTCTCAAGAAAAACGCTTTGAGTTTGGATACACATATGGAGATACATCTCGGTCTTTGGACGTGTGTGCTCACAGCCAAGAATGCTACGGAGAGTACTTGAAAACCCTTCGTCATTCACCCTACGTAGCATAAGGCAGAATTGTGATAAATATTTAATTAATACAAGAGATGTTAATGGGTCTAATCAAGTCTCTGGCAACCATCTCTATTACTCTAGATGACGTTTTAATACATGTAGTCAGCTTTTTGTGATATAGTTAAATGCACAAAGGAACTACAGTGTTGTGTGATAACATTTAAAGTATATAGGACAATGGAATTTTCCAATAATCATTGACTTTGAGTTACATGTTTGAAAGTCTTTATCTTGTTAATCCTTGTGGTGAATAATCGGTCGTTCTTAAAAATTCTATATTAGGCCTATGTTAGTAGAAATTTGCCTGGCTGAATCTCGAAACTTCAGATTTGCAGCCAAATAACAGTATTACTTTCAAATTTGCATATTGTACATTTTTAAATGTTAATTTATTCATTAATATAAGTTGACTGAAACATATACAAGGTATTTGTTGTCTGGAATTCTTAAATTAACCATTCTGTGAAAGTATTTTGAGGTCTGTCATGCTAAAAAGAAACATTGCGAACTTCTGTAAGATGTACAGTTACTGTAGTAGCCACAGTGAGGTTGTCTACCATTGGAGCATATGGTCACCTAATTCAGTCGCTAGGTGTCAGCAGATTTGATACTTTTCGTATTATGCCCCACCTTACACACTTAATTCTTCTTCCTCCAGAAAGGTACAAGATCAAAAGACTAGAGCTGAGTCGGTATCGGTTTTCGTTTTCGTCGTTAGGGGCCTACATTTCTTCAAAGTTGATTCGGTTTAAGAAATTCCCTAAGTGCGACTCTGTCCTGAACCAAAGGTCAACTATAGGCGACTACCTATATATGGGGCTTCATACTTGCTTGAACCCGATCGAGTTACCCGACTCTGGGCCTGAAAACTATCTGAGGTGTAAATTAGCTGTTGAATGCTAGATTTCCTTCTTCACCAATCCTTATGTGTTATCCTGAAAGACAAAGTGACAGAGACAGAGACAGACAGAGACAGACAGACAGAGAGACAGACAGAGAGACAGACAGAAACAGAGAGACAGACAGACAGACAGACAGAGATAGAGACAGACAGACACAGACAGACAGACACAGACACAGAGACAGAGGGTAAGAGGAATGTGGTGTGTCGGATGCAGAGCAGAAAGGCTTTAACAGCGGTTGTGGTATTATAGGCCTATAGCCAGTGGCGTCACGAGGGGAGTGCCGGGGGTGCGGATACCCTCAGAGTGGGGTGACACCCAACATGAGAAAATGATGAAATTTTTGAAAGATGAGGAATTCCTAAAAAAAGGTCATCGCTTATTTTGGGTGGGAGACGAATTCGGAATTCCTAATAAAAGGTCATCACTTATTTTGGGAGACGAATTTCTAAAAAAAGGTCATCAGTTTTTTTGAGGGTGACACCATGACTTACCGCACCGGGTGACACCAGCCCGAGTGACGCCACTGCCTATAGCTAAATCACGTAATACTCCGCACATGCGCTTTCATAAACAGGCAGACTTGCAGACAGATTGAGTCAGTTTAACTAGAGTTAAAACTCGACAGTAGGCCTATATCGAGTCAGAAGTTTCTCATCGGCCAAATCTGGCGCTTCGGGGTATAGGCTCTCGTTGTTGTCACGTGATG
The DNA here is from genome assembly GCA_963556255.1 of Allolobophora icterica. NCBI lineage: Eukaryota > Metazoa > Annelida > Clitellata > Crassiclitellata > Lumbricidae > Allolobophora > Allolobophora icterica. The sequence continues at coordinate 28,464,985 of OY744608.1, read as the reverse complement.
ACCATTGAAGTTATAGGGTGGTGATAAAATTGTCTTAAGCACCTCAGTTTGCCGCCCTATTAGAAGTCCCTTATACATCGCCCGCGATGCGGCTGCACCATTCCTCTACATAGCTACGCCACAGTGACATCGTCGCACAGAGAGACGCCTATAGCCGTACGCTTTAACCAACGTATAGCTAACCAGCCGTATATAGTTTACCAAAGTGGAGGATTTTAAACTGATACTGATTAGGCCTACATGTAGCATGATTATGATTTGAGCGTGACAATTCAGTGTCAGATTATTAGCAAATACGGCAACAAAGTAACTGATTTTGCAAGATTCTTTTTCTATCATAAAAATAAATTATAATTATTATAATTAGCTCAAAATTTCAGCAAGTATTCGGTTTAACATTATTGAAGAGTTTGCAGTAAAAATGTCTTGCAGCGTTAATCTATACTAGGCCTAGTGTTCGTATGACATTAGACAGTTTTGCACATGTTAATATTTTGTTCAAGCTGTTTCTACCTCTAGTCGTCTAGTCTGATCTGATCAGAGAACGGGCAGAGAACTGGTTTGCAAAGCAGTTCATTGATAACTTTAAAAAGACTATATGCGGGTTTTGTTTCGTTACAGCGGGGTCGGGTATTATCCAATTTATAATTTCTTTTCTTGCTTGCTCGTTTTCCGTTTCCAGATATTGACGCTCATCATCGCGATCCTGAATACGTCTTCCGAGACTTTCGATCATCCGTTCTGACTTCCATTCTCCGCCCTTGCGACCCTACAAACACACGCACGCACGCACGCACGCACGCACGCACACACGCACGCACACACGCACACACGCACACACGCACACACGCACCCACACCAACACACACACCTACACCCACACACACCCCCACAACCACACCACACACACCAACACCCACACACACACACACACACACACACCCACACACACCAACACACACACACACACACACACACACACACACACACACACACACACACACACACACACACACACACACACACACACACACACACACACACACACACACACACACACACACACACTAGGACTTGGTTTACGGGGTTTTACGCTGCGCCAGTGACCCAACGCACCATGGAGCTTACGGGGTTTTACGCCACGCCAGGGGGTCCATGGGTCTGTTGGGTCACTGGCGCAGCGTAAAACCCCGTAAACCAAATCCTAGTGTGTGTTAGTCGTAGTACCCCATGGAGCTTACGGGGTTTTACGCCACGCCAGGGGCTTCATGGGGTACTACGACTAACACACACACACACACACACACACACACACACACACACACACACACACACACACACACACACACACACACACACACACACACACACACACACACACACACACACACACACACACACACACACACACACACACACACACACACACACACACACACACACACACACACACACAACACGCACCCACACCCACATCTACACACACAAACCACACACACCAACACCCACACACCCCCACACCCACACCCCCACACCCACCTGCACACACCCACACACACCCACACAAACACACCTACACCCACACACACACCTACACCCACACCTCACACACCCACACACCAACACCCACACACACACACACCCACACCAACACACACACACACACCCACACACACCAACACACACACACACACACACACCCACACCCACCAACACACACACACACACACACACACACGGACTCAGGGGCGGACTGGAGGAAAGTTGCAGGCCGGGCAATTTAGCTCTCATGGCAGGCCACTGTGGGGATGGGTCCGGGGAGGGGGTTGTGAAATTCTGAACCGATAGGTAATATTAACTTGTACAGAAAACTTTTACATATAGTTGGTATACGTTCTTAGCTGCTAAGAACTAAGTTATGCTAAGACTTAGCATTAGAATTACTAAGAAATGAAAAAGAATTAGAACTATATAGATACCACTGAAATTCTAATAGGCCCTACATTAAAGTATTCTTTAAAATTTCGCTCTTTTTTGCCACTTCATCAATAATCTTTTCAGAGCTTAACTGACATAAAACATTTTTTTCACATGACATAAGCATAAATGCATCCAAACGATCTTGAGTCATCGAGTTTCTGAGACGGTTCTTTATATATTTTAGAATTGAAAAACTTCGTTCGCAGGCTATTTGCCGCTGTTACGTTCTTCCATTTCTACAATATTTTCTCTCCTGCTATTAATAAAAGCTTGACCCACTCACTTGATGAAAACTAAAAAGTTATTTTTTAGCATTATTTAATTCAGTAGGCCCTAGTATTCACTTAGCACAATTTTTCGGATATAACATTGAACTTCCGTTGTGAGGAAAAGTTAGCCGAAGATTTCCGACGATTTAAGATATATATGAGGCGTTTCTAGCCTACTTAAACGTCTTTCCAATTTCTGTAAGGTTTCACCTTGACGTTCCAAATAGGTTTCCTGGCGCTCCATAAACATCATTTTCTACGTCCCTTGTCGTTCCATAAATGTTCTATGCCTTGTCGTTCCAAGACAGGTTCCTGGCGCTGCATAAATGTGTCAAACATAGACCTCATTTCTTCTACCGCTCTAGAGAAGGCCGGGCACGATAAAGGGGTTCCCTTTCCGATTCTTCATCGCTATGACGCTGTAGAAGTTCTTCAGACTTATCCACAGAACGCTTAGGCATCTTGGTTAAATGTCTATTTACTACAGCCTATAACGCCAATCATTCACAATTGCATAAATCCTCACTACTGGATTATGAACAACTGATTTTATAATCGGGACTCTTAACACTAGCAGCCTCTGAGTTAAAAATCCTTGCTCTAACTTTACACACGAATTATAATCTGTACTGCAGATTATGACGTTCACAAGTATATAATTCTGGCATCATCAATCGTATTACCTTGTTGGAAAGTAACAGTTAGAAAGTAATTTGATAAAGACTCCCCCTTGGCGAATTGGTCTTCCCCGCAGGACTTCTGTAGCGCCACGGCTGATGTAGAGGGCACTCCTCGAAAGACAAGCGAGAAAGAAATGGCGGACTTCTATATCGGCCGAGGAAGACAAACTAACTAACGAACTACCGATATATAGCCTTCCAGCGTGCAAGACAGAACATACTATCTACCCCTCTGAAAACACGACAAGAACTAGGCCTACCGTCCGTCCTCTTCGAAAGCAAACCCACGACTCCTTTTAACGACTCCCACGAGCAGACTGACTCGGCCAGCTTACTGAAACGGTTACCGAACAACCGCTCGAATCTATCGGAAATACTATCATATCTTTCCCCGATTCAGTCTATAGTGATGCGAAGAGCACCCGCGGTTTAAAGAGTTCCCACGAGAGGATATTACTGTCCAGACATCTGTTTCACGGGGCATTACATTTGACCTCAGTAGGGTCTCGCTGACCAGGATAGCGTCGTCGGAAGACCGTCACCGAATCCGGGCAAAGGTCAAAACTTGTTCTGCTAGCTCAGCGGTACATCGCATTGAAGAGAACATCTGTCCATTCCATCATCAACCGTGGGAACGGGAAGTGATCCTACTGAATCGAGAACGCAGCGTCGCAAATATCGCTTCCCCTCCCTTACGCGACAAGACAGTTTCACGCTCCAGCGCCAGATGTCGTTTCTAAAAAAAATGGCCACCCAAACCGGAAGCTAAAATGTCTTGTAACGAAGTCCAGCTTCGTTACAGTATTACAGCCATTTACATTTGAATATTAGTATACGCCTACGCTAGTCTGCAACGTCACTGCGTCAGATATTATTTTCAGTTTTACTGTTATCATGTTTTAATTGCTAGATATTCTGTAAGTGTGTGAGAACTTTACAGAATTTTAAAGAAAATTTATTTCATCAACTTGCCAGGCCAGGCCAACGGGCAAATGCCCGGTTGCCCGGTGGGCCAGTCCGCCCCTGCACGGACTTGGTTTACGGGGTTTTACGCTGCGCCAGTGACCCAAAGCACCATGGAGCTTACGGGGTTTTACGCCACGCCAGAGGCTCCATGGGTCTGTTGGTCACTGGCGCAGCGTAAGACCCCGTAAACCAAATCCTAGTGTGTGTTAGTCGTAGTACCCCATGGAGCTTACGGGGTTTTACGCCACGCCAGGGGCTTCATGGGGTACTACGACTAACACACACACACACACCACACGCACCCACACCCACACCTACACACACACACACACACCACACCACACACACCCATACCCACACACACCCACACCCCACACCCACCTACACACAACACACCCACACACACACACCCACACCAACACACACACACACCTACACCCACACCACACACACATCTACACCCACACCCACACACCCATATCCACTTACACACATACACCTACACACACCATCACCCACACCAACACACACGCACCCACACCCACTTACACACACACACACACACCCACACACACCCACACCAACACACACGCACCCACACACACACCCCCACACACCTAAACACACACCCACCTACACACCCTCACACAACCACACCCACACCACACACAGAAATTTAGAGAGACAAAGGCGACCGAGTTCCTGTGCGGCGAATTGGCATTTCAGTAGAATCGTACGGTCATGGGATCTTACGGATCGATCAAACTTCGCCACTGCCTGTACTTTGGTAATGCCAATTCCAAGCCTGGAGAAAAAAAGCAGGGAGACGATAATCATCTTTGTTATGACACAGCGTCGTTAAACAGAAGCTTAAGGGATCGATCTCGGCTGGTTACGCTTTCGCAATAAGGTTTCGCGTAAAGCGACCGTTGTCGCATTATGATAACATTTATGTATATTCGTTTATTAAAGAAAACTGGATGGCTCACCGCAGCCAGCAGTGGCGGCGATCTTGTTTTACAGGTGGGGGCGGGGGGCACGAGACGCTTTTGAACTGATCTGGTCAAAAAAGAGGTGAAAAATTGTGTTGACTTTTTTGGTGTTTCTTCAAAATTGGGAGGGGGACAACTGCATAGCGTGTCCCCCCAGTGTTAAAGGTGGGGTCTTGTCCCCCTTGACCCACCGGGATCGCCGCCCCTGGCAGTCAGGTACATTAACATGAGAATCAATCACATCAGAATAATAAAAATACCTAAATCTAATAAATGATGTTTTTGTCACAACGCACACTGTGACAGACTGATATAGCATAATTGGTGGAGATTATGGATGGCTATAGATAATAGAAAATAGGACTCGGGGAATAAAGTTCCTATCATCCCTACTGGGGAGTTCAAATTGGTGAGAACGTGGGCGAAGATTCTAATTCCTCTTAGCAACTGGTAGAAATAGCCCCCGAAGAATATGATGTTCGTTTTCGTCCATGGAACGAACTAGCCCGTCGTCGTCACTGGCCACCAGCTCCGCAATGCTCAGATTTATGCACTGTCATAACGTTGTGCATTATGGTAATTTTGCAATTAAGATAACGTTGTGCATTGATAACGTCTTGCATTATGATAACGTCATAAATTATGATAACGTTGTATTATGATGACGTTGTGCATTGTGATAACGTTGTGCATTATAATAACGTTTTGCATTATGATAACATTGTGCATTATGATAACGTTCTTCATTATGATAACGCTGTGCATTATGATAACGTTGTGCATTATGATAACGTTGTGCATAATGATAACGTTGTGCATTGTGATAACATTATAATAATAATAATAATCTGTTCTTTAATTAAGCGCCTGCAAACGCACAGCGCTGTACAGTAAACATACATATAGTAGAAACGGCAGCTACGCAGGGCGCCTTACATAGGCCTACATGATACAGTAGAAGCACATGGTAACAGTTTTACAGGAGTCGAATATGACTGTTTAAGCGGTAGCTACACGGCGCCAATCAAGGCCTACGCTGCCACCTAGCGAGTGGAAGGCTGAATAAACCTTACGGGGTCTACTGGGTTCGATCTTGGTAGGCTACCTTCAGCTCTTCACGTCAGTTTGTTATCCATCAGTGTTTAATCTAGTCCCCCTCTTCTGGGAGGGAAACAAGGTTTCTTGGGGGGGGAGCAAAGAATTTACACAAGATTTTTCATCCATCTTGAAAAAGTTTATGACTTTTCCTAATTTCATCTTCAAAAAAGTTGATGACCTTTTTTTAGTCCTTCATCCGATTTTTTCACTTTTTCTACAGCAATTCCTCTCTCAAAAAGGTTGAAGACCTTTTTTTAAGGAATCAATCTCTCTGGGGGGGGGATAAACTATGTATCCACATGGATCGTGGGGGGGGGGGAATTTTCCTCCAATAAAGGTCTCTACATTGTGATATTGCTGGCCTCTGGGTGGGGAAACATAAATCCTGGGGGGACATTTCCCCCCCCAAAGACGTCTAGATTACTCACTGGTTATCCATTACTCTATGGACCCCCGTTATGACATGACATTATGATAACGTTGTGAATTATGATAACAAGGAAAAGTCTACAGATTAGGTTAGACTTTTTCATCTATCAATCGATCAGACTGGTTTTAGGTCTAGGCCTATATAAACATTCATTTATCAATTGCGTCATAAAGTGAAGCAATTAATTCTTACGTTTAGCTTCGATCTTCTCTCAGGTGATCGATTTACGTGTCGATCAGTCAGCTTCTGATGGAAATTGTAATTCTTGGGTTTTGCAATATTATTTCGCTTGATTTCGACTTTCTGCTTTTTTCTGATTGATGATTTTCAATGATCTTGTGATCTTATTCGATTTTATTCTTCGAAAGAAACAATTTTTTAATCGAATTTTAAATGTCCACCTCGTCAAATCGACATTGGAAAATTGAACCTCAACTCCTTTCCACGACGCGAACAATCGGTCCAAAATGACGTCATCGGATAAACAATCGGATAAACGATGACGTGTTACATAAATTATACGTCGTTAGTATTCGTGTTTAATCGGAAAGTGAATAAGTAATTTAGCGTACATGGCACATTTTGGCCTACTCGTATTTCTTCTATTTCCAGAGTTGTTGTTGAACAAAAACTGCATCGTAACATATAGCAATTGCATATGCGGTGTATTTAGTTATATTAACTTGCGCTTTACAAATCTTCATATAGGGGGCCTAATAATAATAATAATAATAATAATAATAATAATAATAATAATAATAATAATAATAATAATAATAATAATAATAATAATAATAATAGGCCTAATAATAATAATAGGCCTAATAATAATAATAATAATAATAATAATAATAATAATAATAATAATAATAATAATAATAATAATAATAATAATAATAATAAAAGTAATATTAATAGTAATTTTCGAGCATTCATCGATCAAAATAAGCCAAGGGCCTACTTGCAAGGCGGACCAATTCACCATCCACTGTACCAATTATCATCTCAAGCTCCTCTGTCAGTCCTCAGGCTTTCCATTCGCAACGAACAATTCCAGCTTTTGCAACTTAGGCCTACTACGTACTGAACACTCCGTTGCTTTCGTTCAGCTGTCGTTATTCTCTCCCGTCCCCCAGTCAATATATAGCCTACTCGACTCAAGTTCTCCAACCGATCCACATGGACCATATCTCACGCGTACTGCGCCTCAATTATGAAACGAATTTAACTTCCCTCTGAATTCTGCATTTTCTCAGTTTCTCCACCAATACCGCCTCTCACTCGCCGTCATCTACACTCCTCTACTCATCACTCCATATATGCTTTCCACTCCAAACTATAGTCTCACCTCCTCAAGAATTTTTACCGTAAATCCGTAATCCATCTTATTCCTCTTCCTTTGAAGCCTTCTCGACCGCAACGAAACCCACCGCAACAGATGCCGTTTCTATCTATCTATCTAGAACATTTATAAAGCGCCACTTCAAGGAATCTATTCAGAGGCACTCCCAACCCAGGCCCGGTCAAAAAGAAATGTCTTAAGGAGACTGTATAAGGAACAAGAGAGATCCATAGGAAGAGATCGAATCGCAAGAGGTAGATCATTGCAAACGGCAGGACCAACCACCGAGAATGCCCTACGCTGTGCTATGGCGGTACGAGCGTAAGGAACAACGAAGTCTCCCCGTGATGCTGAGCGCAGGGATCTGCGCCCCGCACAAGCAGAGGTAAGAGTAAAGAACTCACGAAGGTAAGCCGGTGCCCGGTCTAAGACACATTGCCAGGCCACTGAGGAGACCCTGTAAAGGATGCGCTGCTGGACTGGGAGCCAATGAAGGACATCTCTCATGCATGGGCGCCCGCAGCATAGGTCAAGGGGGGTCGCGTGACCCCCCTGGAAATCATGAAATGACTGCCAAGAGAATCATGGATACTGAAAACCTTACTCTCTGAATTTGAAAGCAACAGCAAGTGCTGGCTGTTGACGAGAAACCCCAGAGTTGATGCACTATAGAATTAATAGAAATAATACAGTAGGCCTAATGGAACCTACCTACAGCCGGCCAATGCCAGCCCTGATCTTAGGGTCAGCAAGCTAAGGCGACTGTCCAGAGAATCATGGATACTGGAAACCGTATACTCTCTCGGTCTGAAAGGTTAAACAGGTGTTGGCTCTTGAAAGATAGCTTGGGTTTCTCTCTGCATAGTTCAAAGGCGGAGGATGGTGACACGCGCAATATAGTATCCTACAAGACTGAAGAGGGAGTAGCTGGACTTGGATATAGAGATAAGATACAGGACAACTAATTATTAAGACAGCTGTAATATATATATATATATATATATATATATATATATATATATATATATAATATTTATTTATGGGCTCTTAGATTGGGAGGAAAAAGAGAGACTAGATCAGTTCATTTCGAGATCCATAATTGAAGGCCCTATTTGAGAATACAGAGGATTGTAACTAAATTTTAAATTAATAAAATTGATGATGTCTAGTGGACCGCCATTAACGTAATTTAAACTTATCTGTCGTTTTCCGAGTCACCATGCAGCTGGTAGATGTGATGGTATGTACAACTAAACTGCTGAGAGTCGAGACTGCATTTTTAAATAATTCGCCTAAATCTGAGCATCAGCAAAATTGACAAGCAGAATAATAGATGGCCATATTCCTTTAAATTTTACTTTCTTCCACACAAAAAATCCATTTTGTTCGCAGTTTTTATTTGTAATCGCAATCGTAATCTCGCGATTACTTCAATGCCCACAAAAGCTATAGGTCGCGGGAACCAGATTATTCACAGGCGCTCAGTCAAACAAAATCTATAAGCAGAGGGTCAAAGTGCAAAGGGGTCAGGCAGGCCTGGCAGGCAGTCAGACGGCTACGGTGGATGGAGTTTAGAATTGAAGCGGTGAGGGAAGCAAGTGGAAGAGGAGGAAGCAGGTTAAGATCTGTGAAAGAGCAGTGTTGTATGTTTTGAGTGAAAGCCGTGAGGAGAGATGACAAAAGGTAAGGTTTATGTGAGTTTGTAGGAATAATCTGATATTTGTTGTAATTCTGGTGACTTCCCGGGCCTCTGAGTATAAGTACACTCTTCCAAAGTCCAAACTTCAGAAATGAGATTGTATTATTGGCCAAAATTTATTTAACTGAAATGTACACTAGGCTGGATTCATTTCTTCTGTATTGCTGAAATTATTTTCTTTGGCGGTATGTAGTGCAGACCGCTGCGAAAGATTTAGGCCTACATGAGAGGCACACAGAGTTATGTGTCTCTGAATGCTTTGCAGTGAATTAATCGCATTCGGTGATTGATTTGAATAAATCAATGACATATTTATATATTACACAACTAACTCTCCCGGACATGGGGGCGATCCCGGAGGGGTCGAGGGGGACAAGACCCCTACCTTTAGCAGTGGGAGGGGGAGGGGACACACCATACATCCCGGCCACATCCGATCCCCAAATTTAGAAGAAGCACCGAAGAAAAGGTCATCAAGTTTCACGCGTGAAAAAAGTTTTTTGACCTTTTTTCAGCATATCAGTTCAAAACTCTTTTTTCCCAGATCAGTTCAAAAGTATCTCCCCCTTCATCTGTCAAACAAGATCGCCGCCAGTGCTCCCGGCCGTGACTGACCTCCCCTGCAAAAAATCCTGCGGGCGCCCATGCTCTCATGTATTCGGAAACATGGTCATATCCTGAGAATCTTGGTCCTTGACTCTCTGGTTCCTCTGGCAACCGGACTCGGACCACCAATGGACATCGATCAACCCCTCGGATACGACGCAGCTTTCGTGAATAAGCTGGTCCTTTTGCGCTTTAGCTTTAAGTTTAAGGTGGCGCTTTAGAAATGGGATATTACGATTACGATTACGATTGGTTGCATGTTCGACATTAAATGTGCGACATCTAGCGAATACTTTTGCAATGGGTTTTGGAAAGTGAGGAAATTCAACAAACGATTATCCGAGTGTCCAAAATCTTACAAGGTCTAAGAGCAAATTTGCGTGTTTCATGGTCACAAGTAGGCTATTTAATGCACTAAATACAAAGTGTACTGTCTAGGACACCAAAGGTTCCGAACCATAGATATAATATACCTATGGTCCGAACACAGCGGTATCAATTCAATGTATCGAGCATCATGGTATCGAGCAAGGACCTAGATTCCTGGTATCTAAATATAGAATCCTTGGAGTCGAGCCTACAGGCTCATCTCTATTAATCGCTTTACTTGCTACTCCATGTTTTTCTGTTAAATCCAGACGAGGTCTACGATCGTAATCTCAAGGTGACTTTACCAGCATTCGATCACTCAGATCAGAAAATTTGGAAATCGAGCATTTGCGTTAGCCGGACCGACTGAATGGAACCTGGGACTAGTAATCTTAATCCCAGATGGAACAAACTCCCTGATGCTATTCGCAAATCCTCATCACCATCGATCTTCAAGACTAACCTGAAAACTCATCTGTTTAAGATGCACTCTGATTAGTCTATTTTCTGCTACGGGCTTTCGTCCAATAGGCCCCCTATCTCATTTTGTTTAGGCGCGTTACAAATGACAGATTATCATTTTTTGGCCCCGAGGTAAAAAGGAACCCTCAGGAGTTCAACATTATTTACAGTGTGGAATTGTCTGGAATGGGCCCTAGGGCTAAGTTAGTGGAATGGACCCTATTCGTCTAGGGTTAAGTTATTATTATTTTTATTATTATTTTTATTATTATTATTATTAGTATTTATTATTATTATTATTATTATTATCCCATATCTCAGTTTAAAGTATACTGAGAAAAGCTGAGTGCTTGTTGTGAGAATGAAAGTATGGCTGCCCGTGTTTGTTGTTTGAACTTTGGTCTGAACTAAAGGAAGCGATGTTCTGATAGCAATTCCAAAGCCAGTGTCAGCATAATTGGTGTGATTTTTGAGTGTAAACTATTTTCAGTAGCCAAAGAGCCAGGTCGAATTCGGAGAAACTAGAAACCAGACTGGTGGTTTTGCAAGTTTTGAAAGAGATTAGTAGTCTTCAGTTTAGACCTGATCGACTGATGAAAGAATTGACAGAATGAACTGAACTGGGCACTGAATGCCAAAGCTTCAGACCAGCAACCGGAAAAGCCTTAGAGCCCAACACTGTGTGCAAGGCACATCAAGAGTCACTGCATCGATTGATCAAGTGCAGTATCTGTTTGTGTGAAGGGTGGGCATGGAACAGAGATAACTTGGTTGGTTAAGATATAGTACCTTGTGAGCTGTAAGGCAGATTTTGAAATAGATTCTTGGCACAATAAGCAACCAGTGCATTGAAGTGCTGCCTGAAGCAATTGAACTATTTCGCGAGGGTTAAACGAGCAGCTACACTACACCTGTATCAACATAACTTATTATTTTATCTATCATTGCCTAATTTATTTTATAAGTAACCCTTCAGTGTCATTTTAACCGTAGGCACTTATTATTTGCACTGTTATCACTATCAGTATTCTTCCTGCAAGACGGTTTTAGTCTTGTGTAATGGTTTGGCTTAGCTTCATAGTACTGTCTCATTGGATACTGTCGGAGCTATTAAGAGGAAGGTAGGAAGGATTTTGGTTATTGAGCATTCTTGGTGATTTGCAGTGTTACTAATCGTGCCAAATGTCTAAACTACTAAAATTGCATTTTGTGTTGTTTTTATTATAGCAAATTAGAGACCAAGACATTTCTGATATTATGTAATATGTATGGTTAATATTTGTGCAGATACTTAGTGCATGCCTAAAAGAACATTTCAATGCTGCCCGAATTTTCAACGGATATACTTGTGAAAATCCTTTCGTTTTTGCCATTGAAGGATGTCTTGCATTTGTCATGCATATCTTCCAAATTTCGTGATGCATCTGCAATGGTTTACGCAAGGCAAAGAAAACAAATATATGGTAAGATTTTGTCCACCTTGATTGTTTAATTTGTTTTTTTTATATTTGTTTATGATGCCTCTTACTTTAAAGTTTATATGTCAGATGAAAACAGAAGAATCCATTTCCAAATTTTCTTTGGTTATACTTTCATGAGTTGTATTTAGATGATTTACTTTGAAGATTTGACAGCTTCAGATTGATTTGTATTTAAATATTTTGAAATTTATTTGCTGTAATATTTTCTAAATGATTGTTGATCATTCTAAAACTTGTCTTGGTGGTAGCAGTGCTATCAAATGCTCTTGCTAGCTATTCAGTATCCCTTGAGGAAGCTCTTTCTTGGTGGCTCGCTGGGTGTAATGACTCACCAATGATGCCTCTTACTTTAAAGTTTTATTGTCAAAAGAAATCTGTATACAGAAATAGACTATATACACAGTGATGGGCAATAGTTAACTAAAAAGTTGTTAACTTTTAGTTTAACTAAAAAATTTTAGTTAAGGAAGAAGTTTAACTAAAAAAAGTTTTGTTAAAACCATAGTTTAACTAAAAAAAATTAGTTGCTAACTAAAAAGTTTAACTAAAAAAATCAGCAATATGCAACTATTTTTCCACAGTGAACATTGAACATTGTCAGCAAAAAAACATTTGAACTCTGCATGGTTTTAGCATTAACAGCCTGTGTTTTCAAATTCATACACTACTTACAGTACACATGTAACTCTATGCCAGAACAGTACACATTGCATAGTTTGAAGGTGAAATTGTCATTGACACTTTGCATTATTACAGTTCACTTAACCTGTTATTGTGAAAATGTTTGTCGTAAAAAGTTGGAAAAAGTTTAACTACTTTTTTTTAGTTTAGTTAACTAATTTCCAAAATCAGTTGCCAACTTTAGTTTAACTATTTTTTTTAGTTGGAAAAGTTTTAGTTTAACTAAAAAAAATAGTTTAGTGCCCATCACTGTATATACAACAAAATTATTTGACGTCTACTCAGATTTACTAATTAACCTCGCAGATTGTTGATCTTACTTAAGACTTAGAGATATGTAAATTCTCTTGGAAGTCTCTTGAGATTTCTCTTTCAATGTAATCTTACTGCATACTTGTCAGTTTGAATTAATAAAGATTGTTATTATTATTATTATTATTATTATTATTATTATTACTCTTGGAAATGTCTCTTGGAAGTGGATTCTTCTGTTTTCATGTATGACATTCTGTGAGATCGAATGCCAACTTTTGTCTCTCCTTTACATACATTTCTGCTTCCTTCACTGTGATGTAAGGACTTGTTGACATTGCCTATGGTATCACTTCAATGTCAACATGTTATGTGTCAGTCTTTCAGTGATTTAGGCTAATATATCTTCTACAGAATTCTGCTCATTGTTTCGTTCTGATCATTTATAAGATTCACAATATTCTTTTGTACATTATTATACTTAATCTTAATCACTGTCCTATTATCGTTAAAGTACATGTATTTTAATTCTAGAATATTTAAATTGAACTACATTTAAACTACAAATTGTTCATGCAATTTGACACATGTTCCATTATGTATGGCATATTCTATCTTTATCCTCGGGTTTCATTACATTTGCTATGTGTCGCAGGCTGAGAACCTATAAGCTCATCAATAAAGAAACAGAAGAAAGTGCATTTAGGCTAAATTATATTAGCACTTGAGGAAATTTATAATTTCTCATACAGTTTAAAACAGGAATTGAAGTGCTGATGCATGTTTCTAAGCCAACCAAGTATCCACTTGAGGGCTGCTATAAATATCAGCAGGTGATTGAAGTATATCAATGATTACTTTATTTTTAAAAGCTAACTTTAACAGTCTTAGAATTAAAGCTGATACCACCTGATGTCTGTTGATCTTGCTATTAGAACAATACAGTTCACGTCAAAGTGAGAGTTCCTTGAGCTTCAAAGAAGTTCGACGTTTATGTGAGTTTTTATGAAATATAGTAGTTAATATAGGCAGACACAAAATAGGCAAAGGCCCACACACACATGGACACAGAAAAATATGCAGAGGAAGACACACATATATCTAAACACATACAAGCAGATCCAACCACAAACACATGGACAAAGACAAGCAGTCTGGTTTTGACAGAAATTGATTGCATGATTTTGTCATTTGAAATTACCACTTATCCTTTCAACAGAGTTTAGTAATAGTATTCAGTTATGGACTGTGAAGTGGGGATACGTGTAGTATCTCTCAATCCTTACCATTGCACTACGCATATTTTTAACTGTGTGTCAGTATTGCTAGCTGTGAGAGAAGTTTTAAAAACTGAAACTGATTAGAACTTATTTTAAGGTGCACAATAAGCGATGTGCGATTGGTGAATTTGGCACACACACACATGCGCACACACCAGCACACACACACACCTACACACCTACAAACACACACACACACAGTTTAGTTTCACTTAGCAGCAACCATAGGTAACCAATGAGATTATACTGTAGCTGCTTCAGGGTTAGCTAAAGGGATTTCATGTACCACAGATGTTTGGTTGTCTGGCTGTATGTCTGTGTGCTGTGGCAACACATCAACAAATCTGAATTTAAGTAGACTGGAAGTACCCCAGTATAATTTTTCATATGTTAACAGATGTTTTTTCTTAAAGTTATAAAATTTGCATGCATAACTGATGCTTTGTAGTGCTTTCAAACTATGGTTTCACAGTGGGACTGTGGAAGATTGTCAGTACACTATATGGTGGTCTTCTTGAAGTTAAGGTATTGTTTCTGATATTTTCAGTTTCAGCAGTTTTTTGTTTTATTAATTTGACTAGCTGTAACCCATGAAAAATCACAGTATGTAAATTTAGTTTAGAAACTTTTATGTGCTTAAGAGTAAAAATGTAAGAAATACTTAGGCTAAATTGTTATCTACCAACATGATATTCGATGCCCTGTCTGTTGCTTTTTTCGTTTGCATCCATTCCTACATCCTAAGTAATTTTTATTAAACACTAAAACTAAACACTTAATTAAACACTTAAACTGTAAAGACAACAGTTCCTCTTAAAGACAACAACAGTATCATTTAACAGTCGGTCAGTTTGCTGCCCACATTGTGAACATAGGGTACAGGTGCATGGTTGTCTGAGCCTGCATCAGTGAGGGAGGGAGGAAGGTGCCCTCCCTCCCTCCATCCCTTAGCCACTGATGCTAGCCGTGTGTTTGGTTGGCCGTAATAAGCCCATAGTGGAAGTTACAGGACAGAACTAAGGAATAACAGACATGGATATTATATTGTTCGATAGAAATTGTATTCTAAGAGATTACCATAATTCAAATTTTAAGAGTTTAGATTTGAAAAGACAAATTGATGGAGTAATCTTAGACCTGCTAAGCAGAAAACGCTAAAGAGCAGCTTCCAATAATGCCAGACTATTGCTTTTGTCTTTGTTTCAGTTTGATGGATACCAGTTGGTTGGTACTCGCTTTTTTCCTCCACCTGACCCTCATATCGATGATCAGTTACAACGCAAGAAAATCTTTATTATAAACATTAATGACGAAGGAAAGTGTGAATGCATTTGCCTGAGAGGCAACGTACCTCACCCAGCAGACAATGTTCAGGTATTATATTAATATAATATGATGTACAGTCAAACAACTCTCTGAGTAGGCAATATGAAAATGGTAATATGAAACAGGAGTGTACCTTTGGTATCTAGAGTGAAGGTTACCAATTTGTATGGGCCCACCACTGGTGACTCTTATTTATCTGTGCATTGTTTTGCTTACTGATTAAATTTCTGGTCTTAATTTACATCAAACAGGCTAGCGCAGAAAGCGCCTCTGATTGGTTTTTAAAATTTTAAAAGTGCACTCTACACTCTACAAATTTCTAATTACAATCACAGTTACAATAACAATATAGTTTCAGTGTAACCTGATAACTACTGGTGTGCAACTTTGATATTGCAAAGTAGCAATGTGTATATACTGATTTTTAAAATTTATTTTAGCACGTAAATTGGTGGTGAAATGTAGACAGAAAATGAAACAGATAACTAACAGTGTGTGATTTGTTTTACTCTAATTAAGAGTTTTGTTGACGTTTGCAGTTTGATTGTGATGGCTTCCACTTTGACTGCTGCAATTCAGAAATTCACGAACTTCAAGAGGTAAATCATCAGTGTGTGCAAACATACTGCCCGGGCTGTTAGTATCGCAATACAGTTTCGCAATAATTTGGTATCACCAATTTTTTTCATTATTGCAGCGAGTATCGCAAGTGTTTTATTTTTTGTTGGTATTGCATGTGTATCACCGACTCTTTTAACCAACCGTTGGTATTGCATGTGTATTGCTGACTCTTTTTAACCAACCGGCAAATCACCGATACTTGATGCCAATACTTTTTTCCACTATAGGACTACATGGTTGACGATTTGGCTCTGGCTTCAACCCTGTGAGGTCCCAAATAGGTACCAGTTATGTATCCTTTTGGGATTTAGTTCATTTATAAAATTCAGTATAACGAGGGCTAAAAGACGTTAAAATCATGAAATGGCCTAGGCCTGTAACAATCTCAGCAAGGACTAGCATACATGGTGCAACACTGACACACAAGAAATTGAATTTTAGATTTTATTTGTTACAAAGACACAAACGAGATAACGGATGCTTATTTTATCTCTGTTTAAAAGCTAAGGAAACCACTAACATCCTGAAAGAAGCAATGGCTACTGTTGATGACAATAATAAAAATAATAATAATAATGATACAGTTGCCTTGTATGACTTCAGGCTTTTGACCATTGGCTGAAGGAAGAACTGGGAGAATTTGGATATGACACACTGTTGCAGGAAGTGTAAGGGTTTTATTAATATTGAAATCTTTTCTCTATCGAGTGCATCTACAATAGATATACATACATATGTACGTATGTACATACCTACATACATACCTACATGTGGTAATTGTTTCATTTGTGAGGGTTTTTTCTCATCATATCCTGCTACAAGTTCTGTTTAGATAGAATTTATTTGGCCAGAGTCGCTAGACTATTTACAAATGTTATTCGCTTATGAGCTCTTCTTACTGACTATTTTTTTATGAGGAAACTATATCATGCATTTGATGTATTGCAACATATTATAACAATTATAACAAGATTCAAAATGGCTATTGGGCTTCAATGGTAAATGTCTAAATGCCAGCCATAACCATTAAAATTATGTATTCACTGATATTTATGTAGATATATATGTGTGCTTAATATGCGTAAATATTACCTACAGGCAAATTTATGTATATATATATAACTCTGTACAATGATGCAAGCTTGAATAAGTGACATTTTGCCATTTGTTCCACCAGCCAGTTTATTGCTGCCGGTGGAAAAAAGAAATAATTAATCTGTCATTTTCCATTGGCAGCATTGAATAATTTTTTTAATGCCAGACTATTTCTTTCTTTGCATAAACAGCTCAGTGAAATGCCGTCCTCTTCATCTTCCTCGAAGCCAAGAATCTGTCGTAATTCAACCAGGCTTGTTTAAGGGCAATTACTCATGTCATGGAATTGAACTTGTTCTGCTGACATATGGTGATGTAGATGGACCTGCTGCAGTTGTCACAAAAATTACAGTAATTCTGTTCGTTATACTTTAAATTCTGGACTGTTATGACAGCAGGTTTCTTGTGATTCGGCTTGTAAGTGATTTCTTGCATTACATAGAATAGGAACTGAATACGTAAAGCACGGTCACTTTAGGATTTTTAATCACAGCAGGATAGTTATTAATAATAATAATAAGATGACGATTTCTATATCGCTGTAGCACGGCTGAGGCCACAAAAAGGCACTGTATGGTAGCACTTGTAGGGAACCCAATTTTACACACACACACACACACACACACACACACACACACACACACACACACACATAAAATGTGTGCGTGTGTGTATACTAGGTAGTTGAGGGACAAACCTTGCTATCAAAGCACTTAAAATTCTTTCAGAATTTTTTAGAATCTGAACTATATGCTGTAGCATTTGAACATGTGTTTTGTGCATCTAGGGTGATCCAAATGTCCCAGCTGGAAACATAACCATTATAGCTGATCTTAATGCTCCCATAGCAGAGACACAGGAAAGCAGCACAGAGTCAGGTGTTCGTGAGGATGATCCAGAGTCTCGGGAAGTTTCAGCTTCTGGATTACCCCTGCAGCGATTTAAACTTCCAGGCTTCAGCTGTGACGAGCTGGCTGTTCCTGAATTTTGCGAGTATAAGTAAGACAGTCTTATTAGTCTGTTAATAGAGCTGTAAATTTTTAAAAATATTTATACTGTTTGTGATGAATCTAGTCAAATTCTGAATCAATTGATTTTGAGGGCCTTTACAAATAGTTATCCAGAAAAATTGTTTTGCTGCACACAGGTTTTATCTCACTATATGCTAGTATATTGGTTCAATGTATGACTGTCATTTTAAGCAAGGGCGGGAAGGCAAATGGTTGCTTTAGAACAAACTATTTTGAGGCCTCTGATTTGGGGCAATAAATAGCTAACAATAATGGCCTCATGTCTTCAATGCAACCTTATTAGTTTCACTTTATAGGATCATCCTGCTTTGTGCTTTACACAATGACTCTTGCATTGTGTAAGGCAAACACATATGAAAGTTGCTTAGTATGCGTTGCAGGGAGATCAACCACCAACATATACTTGTCAATGTTATCACATTGTATGCTAACACCACATGTTCAGATTTTGGATCCACATAGCTACCATGTGTTAAGCTTTACCAAAATGGTCAAATGTTAGTCATCGCTGTACCAGTGCAAGGTCACCACGCTGTGTTCCTAACCACAGTCCGTTAATGGCTTTGTTTATCACAATTTTTTTATTTTTTATTCTAGATTTTCCAGTAACGCGCAGATTGCCTCAACTGGATATGAGGATCCAACATTTGTTAAGGGCCAATGGATCATATTTGATGGTGACACTTTTGGTCATGTCTGGCTGTGCATGGGAGCATTTGCTATGTTCAAGAGAGTTACTGAGACTTTCTGCATCTAGTGCTTGTAACCGAAAGAATTTAAATTTTCTGTAACTGTTGACCTGCTTTCTGTATTTGAATTACTGGTAACATTTTAACATTGTGTAGCTGACAAGTCATGTGGTTTAATGCAAGCGACTGCTTAGCTTATTCTAACACAATATATTTCCTTTTTAGTTACCTTTTATATCAATTTAGAGGATAAGGATTCTACTTTCAGTATGCCATCGTCGTGCTAATAAGTCTGCAATTTAAGTGAGGTTGATGAGCGAATATGAAAAAATAGACTTCACTTTGTTAACTGTAGTAGTACATACTAGTGATAGGTATGGGGAGGGGGATAGAGTAATGGTAACACTCATGGCCAGGAGAGCATTAGATCACGGTTCGATACCCATAACCCCCTCTAGGGCGGCGCCTTGCATGGCTGCCAAACCGTCTGTTTAATTAAGATCTTGATTGTACTGTCGTGTTTCAATGTAATCTTACTGCGTACTTGTCAGTTTGAATTAATAAAGACGATTATTATTATTATGTTTGCATCTATTTAGCTCAATTGTTACATTGTATAAAATAATTGCATGATTTGCATTAATTGGATTTTAGTTGCTTATTAGTTAATGGAAAGGTTATTACTTAGATGAACCGATGTCACTTTCTGGAAAAATAAGGTAATCATGAATTAATTTGTCTGGTAGTGGAAAGTGGTATTATAAACACCAGATGACACCAGTGGCTCATGCACCGATGTCTGCGTTTTTTTAGGTGGCGAATGTGATATCCTGATTATTTGGTTTTCAATAATGTCTATTCTATTCTTAACAACAGTTTTTGAGTACTTGAATAAAAATCTACATAAAATTTTTCGCTGATCTGGTAAATTACGTATTATTATTCCATGCTATTTGATACAAAATGTGTTGTTTTGACTTTTTGTAAAATTCTGCCGCCCAACCGAATTATATATATACCAATAAAATAGGATTTTCTAGAAGACACAAATTTAATCATATAGTATACGTTAGATATGACAGGATATGACAATCATGTTATGTAATACGAGTATTACAACTTCACTGTTAAACTTAATAGTTCATGCTTGCTTTGTTCGCACATTATTGAACAAACATGATTTCATGTTTTCTGCTATTACTTTTTGTCATTTAGCATTTTAAATTGAATTTTGTGCACAAATAAAACTCGCACAGAAGTGTGCCAAATTTCACTTCTGGAAGTTGAATATAACTCTTAGTTGCTTAAGGCAAACTTATATGCTGTTCAAAACTTCAATTATTCTTATTGTAACAATAATTCTATTATGTCATAGGCTTATGTTTTAATTTCACCATCCCGCAACCATCATCGCAACAAAGCTAAAGCTCAATTTAAAGGGAATTGTAATTGTAATTAAGAATTTATATAGCGCCAGTTAAAGTCAGAGGCGCTCCCAACCTGGGTCAGTGTCTTCATTGACGAAAAGAAAGGTTTTCAGGTGCTGGTGGAACTTGGCAGGAGTGAGAGTGATGAGATCAACCCTAAGAGCCTGAGACAAGCGGTTCCAGCTGGAGGGGCCCACAATGTTCAGCAAAACTCTGAGACTAGGCCATGGCAGTGCGTATCCTAGGGACCACCAGGTGGCCACGGACCGATGACCCGAGGGAGACCCGACCTGGTAAACTGGAAACCGGAGTACAAAAGGCCCTGAAAGAGATTAGCGCAGAGTCAGCAAGACAGTTATGCATGAGGGAAACACCTTAAATTGGATGTGTTGGTGAACTGGAAGCCAGTGAAGGGAGTCTGGGATGAAGGAAGAAATGTGGGCAAACTTCATGATCCCCTGTAAGATGGGCAGCAGCATTAAGGATGGACGTAAGTAGTAGAAGCATGAGCGAGAGACACTATTGACATGATCCGATAGAGGGAGGACAGGGTCTAGCACGTATTGTATAATGCACCTGCATTAATATCTTAAATAAAAATGTGACACAACTTATTTGTGAGAGCTGATCTGTTAAAATATTTTCAGTGAAAATACAAGCATCAAATTGTTTGGCCAGTTTCAAAAGCATTGAGCAATTTGACTTTACAAAAATTAACATCACAGATACATTAAATATTAATAAAGTAAACGTATATTTACAGTGTACACATCTCTTGCTTTAACTGTTGGTACAGATTGCTGGAAGATTCTGTAGCTGATTTAGATTTGTATCAGAGCATCATTAGCAATCTTCCCAGATACTTCTAATGAAATCTGGCAGTTAACTAATTTCAGTAACAGGAATTTTAAAACAACATTAAGCCAAGATTGATTTGAAATAACATTTAATACATATTCTCATCAGAAGAGAACTTGTGCAAGACGTTTCAATCACGTAACGATTACCATCTCACAAGGCATGAAGTATTAGGTATGAAGTATACAATAAAAGTAACTGGTGAACTTTGTGAATATCTTTACCATTACAGTTTGGTTTGTCATTGCAGTAGCACATGCTGCCCTGTTGTGTAACCTTATAGCTTTGTTCTTCACCAATGTATTTCAACATTTCATATACGCTATCCATTCGAAGGTTGGGTGATGACTCCCCAACACTGTCACACTTAGAACTAGATTCTGTGTTGTCTATGGCAGCTTCTGCTTTAGTCCGGAGACAGGCTCGTTCAAAATAGTGCAGCTCATACTTTTCTTCTATAAATGAAAATGCCTGTCAATGATAATTTTTCCTTTTTCCTTTATACATAAATATTTGTGTGTGTGTATTTGTGTGTGTGTGTGTACATATACGTATATATAATATTTATATATATAATTATATATAACTCATGTACTACATATTTGCTTATATACAATACGCTCAAAAAAACAGCATAGAAGTATACTTGCATGCAGCGGTAGAGACAGTGTGTCAACCTGACATATCTAACATGTAACTAATGTAGTGAATTATTATGTTGTGATATAAGGCAGTCTTAGCTACACTACATTGCACAGTAACACAACAGTTTCACTACACATGCTGAACTAAATGTAATCTCGGAATTTCTTAAGCCCTACTTAAAAACTAAGCGCACTGCACCAGCTTATTCAGGAGCGCTGCGTCAGGTCAGAGGGGATGTTCTAAGGTACCAAGTTAAGAACAAAGTCCGGTTGCCGAAAGACCAGAAAGAGAACCAGACAAAGGAGATGATGTCTTATGTTGTGTTTTGGTTTCAGCAAAATGCGAAGGCAGCAGAATGGGTGGATCAGGATAAGATTTCTTGAAAAGGTGGAACTTTAGTTTTAAACAGAGAGTGTGAGGAGTGATAGGAAGAGGAGCCTGAGGCAGATGATGGTGGGCGAGTGGTGAGACAGGAACAGAAAAGTTGTGAGATTCAGGAGGTAGATTGCTCCACAGTTGAGGTGCAGTGTAGTACCCCGGTATGTGGATCAGTTGGAGAACTTAACATGACTAGTTACTGGAGGACAGGCAAGAGTGAGGTAATAGGATGATAGGGTAGAGTATGGTGATTTGGATGGTGAAGAGTTTGTAACAATACGTTGTATACGAGTAATGCAGTTAAGGTTAGAGAGAGCACTTTTACGTGAATGCATTCGGGATTTTAAGCCATTGGTGTGATTTTAGGATAGGATTGACATGATAATGCTTGGGTGTCCTGGTAACAGCTTGGGCAAGTCAATTTTGAATAAGTTAGACATGCTTTAGTTTGAGAGGATTCAAGGTTCAGGAAGGAATTACAGTAGTCAAGCTTGGATTGGACAATGGAGGTAGGGGTAATAGAGGCAGTTTTAAAATTGAGTATAGGTCATCAATCAATCAATCATAAAATTTATATAGCGCCTCTTCAAGAGGTCATATATGGTGAAGGTCACGAAAAAACATGTTGTGGATACCTTCTTTTGCGAGTTCAAATGTGACATGTGCTTTTGAGCACAACAAAGAGGGACAAGATTGATTCTCCACGTTTCCTGGGATTTTCAGATCAACACAGTCCTGTAAGAAGCACAAATACTGCACTCAACAAAAAGTCAGTAGACTGATGGGAGCT
The DNA here is from genome assembly GCA_963556255.1 of Allolobophora icterica. Taxonomy (NCBI): domain Eukaryota; kingdom Metazoa; phylum Annelida; class Clitellata; order Crassiclitellata; family Lumbricidae; genus Allolobophora; species Allolobophora icterica. The sequence continues at coordinate 28,441,538 of OY744608.1, read as the reverse complement.
GCTGACAGCTTGTTAGAATGAAAAAGTTTGACCCATTAAAATTCAGGAGAAAGGATTTTGACATACTATAATATTATATAAGAGCCATATCAAATCTTATGAGATGAAGAAAAATGCAAAATAACAAAAACAGACTTTAAACCCAGCATTGATTCAACAAAGCAATTGTGTAAATGCTGCTGAAAATTACACAGATGACTTTTCATGACAAAGTGGAAACAAGAACTTTAATAGGCTAAACAATGAGGATTGTTCCTTCTTTGGAACATTTACAGGTATCAACTTTTCCCACTAATGGATCCTTCTAACTGATGATTGTAGTAAGTTAACCAGTTATTACAATGCTGCAATTAATCCTATTATTTTCAAAATAATATGAGTAGGGACAGAAAGAAGCACTGGTAAACCTGGTTAGGCTCTTGTCCACGTTCAAGCGTCGTAGCCATTGGCTCTTTTCGAAACCCAACAACTTTGACATCGATGCTTCGACAGTGGTAACAAAACTTCCCAGAAACTAGTAATCAAACAAATTAAACCGATAAATTTTGAAACTAAGATTAAATAGGCATAACGGGACATTTACATTTAAATTTTTCAACATGCAATTGTTAGAGTATAGGATTTCTACAAAGGGGCACAGTAAGGTTATGCCAAATTAAAAAAGAGGAGTATAGAGTTCAAAATAATTCAACTGCAATACCATAAGTTAAACATATGGTGAGAATATGATAACATATGTATGACATGTGGAGCCATTATCGGAATACTGTCATATTCTTAAGTCTTCAACATATGACATCGCGGTTGTGAAGATTATTTTTGCGGATGTCCTTTATGGATGACCTCTTACTAGAATTCGCATCACATCATAGCCTACAGATTGGAGAAATAATTGTATGGTGGCTAAAAAGCTTCTTGAAGGAAAAGTAAAGGTCTTTGGATCACTCTGGAATAACATGACGAGAAGTGAAAGCTGTGCAACAGTTCCAATGACTTGTGATGTAACTCAGAATCATTAGAGAATTCTAAGAAAAATTCAGTCACATTGACGACATATATAGTAAAAAAAATTAAAAGAAGTCTCCTATTCCCACAGTGGTCTTTACTTAGGTCTTAAACGAGCTAAAAAAGAAGTTAAATTCCTGGACACAATGCACACTGCAGGCACTGCTGTTTACCATCCAAATCATGTTCATACCTAGCACAGTACCTGTAAACAGTAGCAGCTGTGATCAACTTCCCAAAGTTTGCCATGCAGCATCCACTCGGCAGCAGTAATAATTATTATTTTAACACAATGCAGGCAAGCACTGCCAGTGCCAGAGGAGACTAGCCCGAAAATATTGCCCCCAGCATGGGTCAGAAAGCTGCAGTCCACTCCAAATCTTTAAAATAATGTAAAGTAATCACAGATTTACCTAGCTCCTCTTCCAGAGGAACTCGTCAGAAGCACTTTCGAACTAACGATGGAAAACCAGGATTGAACAAAATGGTTTTCAAGCGTTTATAAATACTTAATAGAATAGAGGTGAAGAAAGATCAAGAAGCTTAATGCCTTGAGATGCTAGGTAACCGATTCCAGAAAGTTGGACCAACCACAGCAAAGCTTCTGTGCTGTACTGTGGATGTTTTGGTTGAGGGAACAACCAGGTCACCCTGCGCAGCACAGCAAAGAAATCTTCAGCCAGGAATGGATGAGACTGAGACACACAACTCCCTAAGTCAAAATGGAGCACAGACCACAAGGCATTTATGCATAAGCTGCGATGATAAGCATTAGGATCTTATACTCAATGCGTTTGTGCATCGGCAGCCAGTGCAATTCCTCCTGCATGAAGCTGGATATATGCCCAGACCTAGTTATGCCTCCAATCAGACCGCAGCTCGAAAGATGCGGGAGAGAGTAGCCTAAGCCCTGCATACATAACGATCTGTGGCTCGTGGGAAGGCTCAGTAACAAAATATTGATTGACATTGTTTAAAACGTGGGGGTGCGGAACCCCTCGATCAGTCCAAAAACTGTAATGCGTCCTGGTAAACGTACGTTTTAGCGTATTTAATTATTGGACGAAATGTCCACGTTCGCTTTAGCGTATTTAATTACTGGAAGCTGTATGAGCGATGAAAATACAAATCAAACTGGAAGTTGGATTTGCGATGAAAATATAAGTCAAACTGGAAGCTGGATTAGCGATGAAAATGGAGATCAAACGAGAAGCTGGATGTGCAAAGAAGGTAATCCTCCACGTTACGTGCGTTCATTATGTACACTGTTATAGTGGATAGTTATCAGCAATTGTGATGACTGATGAAAATATAACTCAAACTAGAAGTTGGATGATTGATAAAAATATTATTGAAACTAGAAGTTGGATAAATGATGAAAATATTACATAATAAACGGAAACTAGGAGTTGGAATTGCGATGAAACTGTATCGTTTAACGCCGATAATTATCATTACCGTGGATCAGCGATGAAAACATTTCATAGTAAAACTTGAAATAGAAGCTGGATATGCGATGAAAATGAGCTAAAACTGGAAGCTGGATGGATGAACGATTAAAATGTGTAATATTAAACTAAACTAGAGGCTGGAAGGTGGATGAAATAATTAAATACGCTATTCATTTTTTCGAAAGCCTGCCAATAATTAAATACGCTAAAGCGTACGTTTACCATGCGTCCTTTTATGAAGGCGCGTTATAAATATAAGTTGTACTTGATTGTATACGGTATGAAGCTTGTCACACTTACCACAGTAATCCATTAATAATACAGCAAAGAAAACTTGAACAGTGATTCCACACATCATGCTTCTGAAGTATTTGATAGAACACGAATTAGTTTTATAAATACTAAAATCTGGAATCTCATTAAATAATCGATTTCATTTCTACGTGAAAATTCTTTGTTATTATAAGAATCACAAAGTTATTTTACATTCTAAACATTTAATTCTAAAGACGCTCCAGCTTAACGAAGCCGACGGAGCATGACTTTTCTGATACCACTGCACCATTTTGTAGCGCTTTCATAAATGTCCTGTTAACACAGTAATTATTTATACTGTGCTGTTAATCAATATTATAACTATTAGATTTATTTTTAAAACAATATATGCCATCTATTTGTGTCCAGATTTCCTCGTGTTAGCACCAGCCATATAATTACTGCGACGGCAATTCTTCCAAAGAAACTTAAACGTTTGTTTTGAAAGTTTCTCATCAAGATGAATAGCTCAGCTGTGCCAATTTTTTGTTTAGCAAAATGGAAGGTCATGATGTCAGACAATATTGACTTTAAATGACGCGAAATGACTTCTGTATCACAAGGATGGATTTAAATCGAGCGCCACGTACGCCTATACAATAATTGTATAAAATATTACATGCAGTATACAGCCTATAGCTATACAGAAATAATGCATAGGCCTATTAGGCCTATGTCTATTGCTAGTGCGCTATGCACACCCATTGTGGCTAACCGAGCGCCTCTCGCAGTCATTTTGTAAACCCAATGGCAATAAGCTTATAATGTGAACAAGTGCGTTTAATGATAAATGGCTGTAGCTACTAGCTAGCCTAGTTGCTTCCAGTTGCACTGCTGCAAATTGAGTGTTCCAGTCTTCCAAGCTCAAATTAAAATGCCGGGATTGAGTTGGGCCTGCGTACTGTAGGCCTACTATAGTCTATAGCCCACCTTTCTTGCAGGAAGTCTCTATAGAAAAAATGTCACATATTAAGTGTCTATAGTTTTGGTCTTGATTAGCACTTGTGATTGATTACTGAATATAGGCCTACTCATAGGCGGCGATCCCGGGGGTTCGAGGGGGACAAGACCCCCACCTTTTAGAGTGGGGGGACACACCATACATTTGTCCCCCCCCCCAAAATTTTGAAGAAACACCAAAAAAGGTCATCAACTTTTACCACAATTCTTAGAGGTGAAGAAAAATTTGTGAGAATGAATTTTATCGCGCGTGAGCGCAAAAAATTGTTTACCTCTGTTTTGTCCAGTTCAGGTCAAAACTCTTTTTTGACCAGATCATTTCTAAAGTGTCCCCTCCACCTGTCAAACAAGATCGCCGCCACTGAACCTAGTGTGCATAATTAGGTCAATTATTCTCGGCCTATCTAACATTGTACTAAAGCAGTTATCAGTTATCTATAAAATATTATTTTAAAACGTTTTCTAGTGCAATTTTGTATGAGAAACAGACTTTCAATCCACCACATCTTTTATCTTGGCTATAGTTATATATTAGCCTACACAGAGGCCAGGAAACAGACGAGCGGATGTCATGAGGTCACTTATTATTGATCGTCGTCAAGCGAAACAGAAATAAACGCGGCTTCGCTCGCCGAACGATTCCAAGAAGAAGTTTGGAATTTTAAGTTCGTTGCGTAAGTTGGCGACGTTTCCTCTTCCCTTCGCCTGTCTACGTTCGAAGGCGACGGAACCAAAGGAACCACGATGGCTAACGAAGCGATGGTTCGATGCGACTTCGAACGTCTGATGTGTCGAATTTACCAAGTAGGCAATAGCATTTAATTGTCAGTCAATTATAGATCTTCATCAAATGGTCCATTTCTGAATCAAACTCCAAATGGACTCTGAATTTTTCTTAAAGAAATGCTTCGCTTTTCAAGGCAACTGAACGTTGTTAGATTTTCGTGTCGCCACATGATACCAAACCAAAGAATAAGGAAGATTTAGAATTGTGGTAAATAATGGAAGGGGAAAGATAAACGGGCTATGAGAAGCTGCTCCAAAAGTTGGTGGTGAGTGGTGACCAATTCTCTTCATTATGTTACTGTCAGCTTTAACAAGAGTGGTGACGTCCAGGGCTGTAGTGGTAAAATTAGAGGTGAGTACACGCTCTAGTTAAAGGTGATGTCGATCATGCCAGACACAACCTGTTTAATCAGTGTGATATTGTCCATTCTATGGATATGTCCAAAGAAATTGAGCTTCCTTTCCATTATTTGTCATATAATGTTTCTGGTGGATGGAACTCTTTGCCTTTTCTTCGGTAAAACCGTAGTTTACGTTGCTGAATTGATAGTGGTCGGAAATCCGTATTTTACGTTGCTAAATTCTTTGATGTTAAGTCTATTACCGCGTATGAAAACTGTTTCATAGTAAAACTAGAAGTTGGATTATTGATGAAAATACTACTGAAACTAGAAGCTGGATAATCAATGAAAATATAACTGAAACTAGAAGTTGGATGAGCAATGAAAATATTTCGTATTAAAAGTCAAACTAGAAGTTGGATGAATGTAAACTATGGGCCTGAAAACATGTTGAATTTAGCGACGTAAACTATGGTTTTACCAACTGTTCTTCGCAATATGGATTGGAGACATGTACTGTTGGAAAGGAAGAAATGGAGAAGCTCGAAGTATTTGAAATGTGACTGTGGAGAATACTGGCCAAGATCAAGTGGAGGGATTATAAAACAAACAAGGAGTTGCAGCTGGTGGAAGAGGAGAGGTCAACAATGGTCAATATAATAAAGAGGAGACAAATTAACTAAATGGCCACACACTACGTGGAAATTCGCTCCTGAGGACAGTGCTTGCTTGAAGGAAGAATTGAAGGAAAGAAAACCAAGGAAGACCAAGAAATATGATGTTGGACTGGATGATGGATACAGGAAACAGACTATAAGGGATATAAAGACATTAAGGAAAAGGCAGAAAATAGAGAAGAGTGACGTCGTTTGATTCTTGGACCTGCCTAAGGACAGAACACTAAAGAAGAAGAAGAAAAATCAGTGATTTGGTGTTATTGATTCTATTTTTTAGTCCTGCAGCTTTCCCTTCTCTGTGGAGGATTTCCACATTTTCCTGGCAGGTTTTATTTGTCCTTCGATCAGGTCTATTTCGTCCAAACACCTAAGGTTTGTTGATTCTAGTGCATGTACCAAAATTCATGTTTCTGTTGCTTTGGATTTTGTCCATCACTCTTTCCGGATGTGAAGTGAATATTGTTGGTGAGATAGGATACACAGACACAGATCACTGCAATGTTCAGAGGTGCTCCTTGGAATCTTTCTGCAATGTTCCTTGCATTCACTGGGTTGTTACCAATTAAGGCATGTCTAGCCCTTCTGCTTAGCTGAAAACACACACCTTTTTAGTGATCCTTCTCCTCATCAGAACAGATGATTTCTCCATCATTCATATCTCCAGACACCATCCATCTAATTTTTGACAACCCCAGGATGTTGCACTTATAAACTTCAATCTTTCTTCTCCAGCAGTTCCAGTTTACCAGTGCCTCTGAATGTTTGCACATTCCTCATGTCGATTTTCAGCAACTCCATGGTGACCCTGATTCTCTTCATCATGCAGTCAAGAATACACCACTATTAAGAGTCTTCAGGCCCATTAAGAGTCATCAGGCTCACCGAGAGAAATTCCGGGCCCCTAGGCAGAGCAGTCATGGGCAAAATTGATTGCGGGCCCAGGCCCATAAAAATTGCCAGGCCCCTTGACATTTGCCCCTCTGACTCCCTCTCGGCGGGCCTGAAAGTCGTTGTTTGAAGTTGCTTTAAACTAAACTAATGCTGTCATATTGCAAAAAATATTTCAGCATAGGGACAAAAATTGGTGGTGAGTTTGGTGACTGTCACCACCGCTTTTAAAATTAGTGGTGTCCAGACACCACTATCACAGGAAAACAGAAAGTTACGCCTGTGGTGAAGGGAACACTTAGGCTAGGCTACAACTATTTTAAAGATACTACGAGCAGGAAGTGGTGTTGGTATAAATGAATCAGTTTGAACTGCAATTTTGTATTTGAATAGGCACATCATACTGCTTTTTCCTTGTATCTCTCAAGCTAAGAGAAGTAATGTTCACAGCCTTCTGAGCAGGTTCCATATGGGCTGCTGTGTATGGATGTTCATTGTATTACATGACATTACATTCTGTTTCTAGGAAACTGGATCGGCAGCAAAGAAGCTTGACATTCTGTTCACCTCCAGAGGATATTTTTCACCTGTGCAGGTACATGAAACTTTTATATGATACACTTTTTCAATTTCATTATGTAATATGATAGAACAAAACTTCGTTATATTGAAGTTCAAGGACCATTGTTCAACACAGTTGAATGCTTCTAAGATTTGAAATACGATAAGGGGCTATTCACATTAAACCGTATATTAATAATTACTCTACCTGAACTGAAGTCGTCATAAACTTGTGATACATATACTTTATTATACTCTTGGTGATAATGATCTGTGTGTCACAAATAATTTGGTGATAATAATAATCTGTGGGTTTTAAAATAAAGATAATAGTTAAAATATTATGTGTCCTAGGTCCTCTGCTTTATATCCTTTACACTATAGACCTAAGTGATGTTCTTACCTCCACTCAGGAATTTATTCATGGCAAAGCTGCAGAGGCAGTCTCCTAAGCCGAATAATTGGTTGAGACATCTGAGGCACTTTTGAGCTTGTATATCATCCAACCAACTCTGGCTTAATCCATATTGATCTGGCTTGGTAACTGTGGGGCAGCTCCAAAAGATAGACTTGTGTAACTTAGGCTTTGCTTTCCAAATTCCTCCTCCTCTAATTGTAATTGTAATAATTGTAATTGTAACCGAAAACTTATATAGTGCCACTCAAATCAGCGGCGCTTTCAACCCGCATCAATGCCGGTGTGTGTCACTCGGTATGACACTGGACCAGGAATTGACATTCTCTGACGATGCGAAGACAGTATGTTGAGTATGCTTTTATCATCTACACCAGATCCGCATGTCACTGATTAGTAACTTATTTTAAACACTCAAGAAACATAGTATGAGCATTGATACAAGTGCACAATTTTAGCAGCAGTCAACATTGTGACATTGTACTTTCAATGACAGATTTTGCCAGTTTAATCAGCATCTTATCGATGTTAACTGAATCGCACGATTAACTATTCCTGGGTCATTGCTAAAAGGTTGTTTGTTTTAGGCTTCGACTATTCTCTATGCTTTTGCCAATCACAAAGACAAACTGAAAGCTCTTGAGATGATGGAACCAGTAAGTGCATGCCACAAATCTTTAAAGTACCACTTCATCCCACTAGGTGTCAATTTGATAGCCACAGTTTTATCTTTGGAATTTGTGTTAACAGTATTTCCACATGAAAAAGTCTTAAAGTGTTGTAATCACAATGTTCATAGGCTATTGAGGCCTGTATTTCAGATGTCTTGAAATATGCCAGCTTGCTCATTTTCGAGAGTCAGGCTCAGTCTTGAGACAAAAGCTGATGAGGTAAATTGGTTCATTCACAGCAATCACTTCAGCACGGGTGCAAAGAGTGATCTAAGCCACTCTACATTGAAACTTAAACTATGGGCCAAATCATGCTTCCTTGATAAGTCCTTTAGCTGGCGGCACTGACTTAAGTCATCCACTTAACGTGTATGCAAAGCAACTCACTTACTTACTCAACAACTCCCTTGCTAACACTTGTCATTCATTCGCTCGCTCGCTTATATCTTCCTTTTCTTTTTATCTGCAAGCCATCCAGTTCGTAAGGTAAAAATTGTGCTTAATCTTTGGCTTGTTCAGCGTCTCTGTCGAATGACATGCAACGAAGCTCGAGATATTATAGGATCTTTCAGCATACAGAATGACAAGTTACGAGCTCTGGGAGTCGTTAAAAGGTAGATGCTGTTTTTCTATCTCATTGTACTGTTCTCCAGTCCTTTCTGTTTCTACTGTGACGAAATAAAATTACTGCTTTACTTTAACTTTGTGCCTCAACAGTGACTGTGATGTGCTTAGTGGAGTTAGTGACACATTTGTATACAAGATGAGATTTGAATATTTCTCCTTCTTCAGTTGCTACTTTTCTTGTCCTGATTTTCAAGAACCCTTGTGGTCAGTGGTGTAGTGGTAAAATCAGCAGTGGGTATACTGTCAATTGTAGTGTTGGAGTTCTCGGGCGCAGAGCCCCGGCCACAAACGATTTTAAGGAATTTAGTTATCAATTCTTGCATGGAAAACTGACTAGGGGGTCTGGGGAAGCGTCGTAAGCTCCCCCAGCGGGGTTCGGGGCAGAGCCCCGGCCACAAACGACTTTAAGGAATTTAGTTATCAATTCTTGCATGGAAAACTGATTTGAAAATAAGTATTTCTCACAAATGAAATAGCTTAAGAAATATCAAGACCTTGACGACATCATGAAAGAATTTTTAAAAATTTGAACATGTTGAAAACAATCAATCCAAAGAGAATATTGAATAGTACAGTCGAATAGTACACCTGTTAGCTACAGCTTATTTCCAAGTTCCAACCCTGTACAACGTAGAACTGGAATTACATATTTTCCATAGTGCATGAAGATTGCTGTCATATGTTGGTACCTTGCATTGACGTGAACGTGTATCTGTGGCACCACGGTGGTTTATTTTCCACGATTTCACATACGGTTTACATTATGCTACCCACAGTCGCAATAAGCAAAGAATTTCTGACATCAAGTTGTTACATAGACTTTGTAGAAACTGGCCGGCGTGAATCGACTTTACTTTCCTGTTTTCCATAAGAGTAACGTCATTCAACATAAGCAGTTCTCCAGCCTTTAGTGCTTCGGCAAATTTCTCACCAGGACTTTCTTTGAATGACTGCAGGACACGTATTGTGCGTAATATCATAACCTGAGCACGAGATAAAGTCATTGAGCGAAGTTGCAGGTCTAGAGAGAGGTGTGATAGTTCAGATAGGGCATCGTACATTAATCCGAGGTCACAAATAAACTGAACACTCACAAGGCGGGCTAACAACCCATTAAACTTCTTCCGTTCAACACTGTCTCGGGAAGTGTCATCGGCAGCATGCTTAAAATGACTGACTAGAGCGTATACTCGCGTTATTCACCAAATTCCAGTGGGTATACGGTGCTAGCTAATAAATTTCAGTGGGCATTCGCCGTATACCCGCGTATACCCTCGACTACACCACTGCTTGTGGTGGCAGATGACTTTATTGCCCCAACTACCAAGTAAATTGTTGCTCCAGCCAAAATATTCACATTCTGGACTAAAACTTATAGGTAAGAGTAATGGAGCCAAATATACATTTCAAGCCTGTTGCGATTAGAACCTGAGATTATGTGTGACACCTCTGAAGATGGGATTCATCCCTTCTATTAGCCAAAATCTTTCCAACGTGTATCTTGCAGGAGAATATTATGATGTGAAAGTTGTATTCAAAAGCCTAATGTATCTGAACTTTAGTTTTAGTTCTTAATTAAGTCAGCGGATGTATCATGATGGACAGCTGTTATAATTTTTTGAGTAGTTGTGTTTAGAATTTGTTCAGATCTGGTTAGTAGAGTTTCTATGAATAGTGATGACAGTAATGCTTGCTTTTCATATTTAGGTACATTTGTGACACTCAGGTCAGAGAGGGGCAAGAGATTATCATGGGTTGTTACCCATTCGAGGATCACAAGAGGAGATCTCTTGGCATACTGCATACGGTTAGCACATTATATGCCCATGGAAGTCTCTGGTATCTTAACCTACATAATGTGATCCAATAATATCTTCAACACTCAGAACGCTGCTTTTGGTTACCACATAGGATGCGTAGGAAAGTCCCAAGTATAATTTCTTCAACTCTTACTGAAATGTTATTAACAATCCATTCAACTGCTGACTTTACAGAGTTTATAACTTTAGACTATGCAGACTGTGTTATAAGAAGACAGAAAATTACATCTGGTATTGAGTCGTGATGCTGTACAGGACACAGGGCACACTTTGAGACGTAGATTGCATCCGTTTGCCTTTCCTATCAAAGACAATAGGAACTTTGTGGCTCGGATGACGTATAAAAACAGTTACTGATAGTAATCATTTTGACTTGCATGACGTTTTTTAAAAAACCGTGTTAATTGGTCTATAATCAGTACCCAAATGAATTGTACCTCATTGCGTTCTGTCAGTGAGAATTTATGAATAAACGAAGATATAATAAATGAGAAGAGATCTTAAATAAACTATTTGTATTTGTCCTATTCAGTGAACTTGCCAGACAGGCAGACAGACTTCTACGAATCAAAATAAAGAGTTTAAGCATAATGGTTACATGTTTTCATATGTCACTCTAACTGTATAGGTCCCTATACACGGATGTCCACAACATTATTAAATGTAATCCACTAGGAAAGATTTCTCTTAACGTGAGTTGCCATTGTATCTGCTTAAATTGTGAAATAAAAACTGCCTGTTCATGAAAAATTTTGGTTAAAACTTGACTTCAGACAAAGGTGATGATAAATTGAATTCTAGAAAGAAAGGAAAACAAATAACTTTAAAATTTTATTGTTTTGCATTTAGGATTAGGTGTGTACCTATTAACGGCTGACAAAATGAAAAGTTTTAAAAATAAACAAAGCTGACAATAAATCACAATGTCAGTTTCTGATAACTTATGATGTCATTGTTTTGAATGTGCAGGTGAGAGGTGATGTGTTCGACCAGGTCCCTTCTGGTGCTCACCAGGGTTATGCTGCATTGGGGTCCCTCTATACACAGTGTCGCCCTCTGGTGCCTCATCTCTATGGATCACTATATGAACAATCACAGCTTACACCAGTAAGTTTAGATATACAATTCGTAGTTTGCAAATTAAATTAGCCAGAACAGCAAGCAAAGGAAGTTTATAAAGTCATATGAGGAATGACTTTGTGATAGAACTGCATCTCTGTTTCTATAAATACCCCTTCAAGCATACCTACTTTACCTAAAAACAGTCATTATTGGGTAGGGAGATGTTTGAATGTTAACACGCTAGCACAAAGATCAGAAGGATGCAGGTTCGATACTCGCTAGCCCCATAAAGGTTGACTCGGCCTTTTCACTCCCTACACTCCCTAATATGTAAAATGAGCAGTAGGACAGATGGGCGCCTTGCAGGCTGCTATATAGTTAAATTCATCTCCTGTTAAACTTGTTACCATCCGTTACTAGTAAATCATGTAATCTTACTGCATACTTGTCAGTTTGAATTTAATAGAGGAATATTATTATTTTTATTATTATTACTATTATTATATGTTGTGCGTGTGTATATTTCAGGGCCAAGGCAAAGTGGAAGTACCTACATTAGCAAGACCCACAGTGCTACCTTCAAAGTATACAGGCCATCCTTCCTATGCCTTTCCTCAAGGACGAGACTATGCAGAGGACAGGAAGTACCCAGGCTGTGGTGCCTATGGAGAACATCTCTACTATCCAGGGCTTGGTGGGGAATGTCCAGCCAAAAACCCTGTTTATGCTCACTATCCAGCAGGAGCCACTCCTCTGGGCATGCACCATGCAACAGCTGCACCAACAGCCTTCCAGGTCAACACTTCATACAACTAATCATGATGCAAACGGCTTTCAAATTTCTAATTTTGTGATTGCTGCAGACCTTCTTGTGTGGTGTATAGTGCTTGAGTTTTACGTTTAATGTATGTTCATAACTGTGTCTTTACTAGCCTCAAAAGTATTATTTTGGTATTGTGTACATCCATACCCAGTATATACACATATATTATATATATGTATATATATGTGTGTGTATACATATATATTGTGCTGTATATATAAAAAAAGTAACCACTGTAACTTTCAATCTTTAGAAGTCTGCTCTTTTTAGGTTTTTGAAGTAAATTTGTGATGAGTTGTATGAAAATTTATAAGAAACATGTGAAATATTTATTTTAGCAAATGACTTGCATGCATTTTTAAGTTTTATAACAAACACTACTTGCAGATATTATGTTGTTGAAATGATTGTAACTATAGTGCAGAAGTTTTTCAGTTAATAATAAGACCATTATAAGGTACCCAAAAGCCACTCTATAATAATTTGTCTGTGTATGTTTGTGTGGGTTTGTGTTTGTGTGGTTACCTGGTTTTGTTGATACAACACTGACAGGTGCATTGAAGTTAAGACACAAATTGAGCCCAGTTAGTACTTGGATGGATGACCATCTATAGAATACCATGTTACCCGGTGCTTACTCAGCCCTCTATCCTTTATTGTTAACAAATAAAAACACAAATTGGCAGGTATCCTGGTGGTGGTTGTGTCTCGACCGAATTATCCTTTGACCTTGCTTCTGAACAGCTTCTATAAACGCTGCCACAACGCAGTTGGATTTGATTCACCAAGTTGTCTGTGTCATGCTTTTAATTATTTGGAGGGCAGATCAAATCAGAGGCGCCCGCAGCGTGACGCACTGGATGCACGTGCTTCCACCCACCAAATCAAATCCAAGCAATAGGGTTTGCTTAGCTTTGAAATGTGTAAAGGATAGGCAAAACATGGTTAGAAAAGGTGTCCAGGTAAAAACTGGCAAAACTGTCCCTGGCAGAAGTGTTACATACACTCCTCGACGTATGTAGGCCAATGTTCAGATGTGCATTCAAGGACAGGTCTCACTGTCTTGGCCTGCATGCATGCAGCACTGCAGCAGGCATCAAAGCGTTCAGCATCAGTGATGGGGAGAATACTTTTTTTAAGTATTTTGAGTACAAGTATAAATACTTGATCATAAAAGTATTTAAAATACAAGTAGAAATACATTTGCATACAAGTCTTTTAAATACAAGAAAAAATGTTTGGGAAAAGTATTTTAAATACTAAGTACAAAATACTTTGAACCAAAGTTTATCACAAATAATCAAGTCGTATAAAAATGAGACTGAAACTCTTAATATATAATTTTGAACACCAGCAAAAACATTTCTACAGTACAGCGTTTATATGGCATTTAGGCATTGGCCTTAATTATTTGCAGTTGCTCAAAATGTTTGTCATGTAATCGATTACGTCTTGGCAATGAAATTAGAGATCCTTTGGAGAAAACCTCTCGACTAGTGCTGAAGATGGCAACAGTTTCGTTCAGCTTCCGGAAGAGGAGTTTCACTGTTGGAAATGTGTGGAGACATTCCAGTGACATTGAGCAAGGATCAGCCAGATACCTTAGGCACTCCACTGTTACCTTAATACAAAACAGTGCATAATATGTTTTAAATATGCAAGAAATACAGGAGTAAGTACATTATTAACCAATTGCTAATCACAATTGCTAATTGCACTTTGGTGTACAGACATCTTATAAGCTCAATTAAAATTTAAAAAGTATATATAGCATCCTATCAATGAAGGCATAAGCCAACGCTTGGAATCAATTTATAGCTAAATGCTAAGAAAGCTATAAGTAAAAGTTCATTAATGAAAATGAAATGACTTAGCCAATCCTCTGTGAGGTACTTTTACGCCTATTGTTCAGAATACTCGAGATACATGTATATGCAAACATACATGTAGGGGCCTATACATAGTCAAGCATACATACATGCATGCATACAAGCATGCTTGCACACTTACATACATACACACAAACAGTTTCCAGCTGTTCTTACCTTAGCAGCTGACTAGATTTGCACTGCAGGGTCATCCTCTTCAAATTCATAAAAATCATCTTTAGAAATCTCCGTTGAAAGTGGTCTTGGGGGCCATCCATATATTACGTACGCAAAAATCCCGGAAAATTGGACCCCCCTGTTCGCAAGCGTACTTTCTTCCACACCCCCCCCCGCGTACGTACGCTTGACGCACCCAACCCCCCGGAAGACCAGCTGCAGAAAGTGTCTGGACAGCTCCAGGCTGTCTGAACTTTAGGCCAGATTGAAAGATGAGTGAGGGCCAATATAGACAAATTATTGGTGTCTCGTTCACAGCACAGAATAACTGCACATGGCTTTTATATAATGTAATAAAATGCCATCGGACGACTATAGGACAATACAGAGTTATAAATAGGCTAATGTGGACGTCATAATTAGAAATTTATTTTGCGTACGTACACATTTTGTCCCCCCTCCTCCCCCCGTTCGCACCCGTACGCAAAATCGCCTAAATCCGACCCCCCTCAGTGCGTACGTAATATGTGGATGGCCCCTTGTCTCTCTCACAGTATTGCTGTATTTGTTGGCTTAATTCTGTCCCCAAAAACAGATTTTCACCAATCTTTCTTGTCCATTGTCACCCAACGCAATTTGAAGTGTTGGTGGCTTATATATGTATTGCAGCAGCAGCATACAGGTTGGAGTTGTTATCAGAGGCGTCTATCCCCCCTAAGTCATTGGAGCTACTTCCCTTCCCTCCCCTGCTCTCCCCCCCCCCCACTCCCCGACATGTTCCGCTCCAAATTCTTGAGAACTCCGATCGCTCGCGCGAGGGACTTTTCCCTACTTTGCATCAACAGGAAGTTTGGTTATCTCGGTCTCAGGACCCATAGACTGGAACAGTCTTCCAACTACAGTCCGTCAATGTACATCTGTTGCTCAATTTAGATCAAAATTAAAACTCATCTGTCATCTGTTCGCATTGACTAGGAATGCAGCGCATCGCGCTCTCGTGCAAGACTTGTATTGTTAGGGCGCGCTATAAATCTTTAGTTGTATTGCATTGTACTTAAACTTTAATAATGCACAACATGCTTCTCTGCTGCTTCTCTTCGTCCTCTTCGTTCCTCTGACCGTTTGGACCTCCTCGTTCCCCGTGTCAGGACTTCACTGGCTCAATCTAGGTCTTGGCCCTGCTCTTTGGAATGAGCTTCCTCCGTTGGTTCGTTCGTTCTCTCAGGTAACGTCTCTTCTTCTTTTACCTTTCTTAAAACTTGCTTTTTCTATCGGGGTCTCTCGCACTGGGAGCGCTTCTGAATGGCCCTTCCGCTAGAAGCGCTTTATAAATATCTGAATACAATGCAATACTGTACAATACAACATGATTTTTTAATAAAGGCTTGTGGTTATTTATTCACAAGATGGCACTTTTTGACCTTGTCAGTTACGTCATAAGCGTGGAATTCTTAAAAATGATATATCTTTGCTTACAGCAAAAGACACAAAGCTGGCAGCGTACGGGCAGGATAGTTCCGTGTTCCAAGATTCCGCACAATAAAGGATATCTTACATCTCGCATCCCAGAAAGTCAATACTAATCTTAGGGCCTGGCTTCGTCGTATTAGATGATGTGTCTTATCGGATGAATCTAGCAATGGGCAAACTAGGAAACGTACCGACAGATCTACAGGGTGCGCGTTGTTTATGATTTTCGATCACCTCCCACTTCTGAACCACATAGTTCACGTGCTATGCATGCTGGGAGTTAAAACGTTTTAAATTTAGTTTCGAAATACGTTTAATAAACTTTATGCAGTGAAACATATAGCGCTTCATCCTAGCGTAGTTGCAGTGGCTCTTGCTGGTAGTCATCGATGGAATATTAAACTAAACATCATGACTATTACAATTGAATATTGGAATTTATTTTGCGTTAAATTTCTACTGTAGAAACAAAGCAACACTACTGTTGCCTTAGATTTAAAAAAATGCATTTAGTATATACATAGCTGCAAAAATTGGTCATATCCACCTTCTTTGCATTTATTTCCACGAGGCAGTTCACCTACTTTCTACCGCCTCCTTAAGTCGTCTTTTTAACTATGGCTGGACTGGGAGCACCTCTGAGTAGGTTTCTTGAAGAGGTGCTATATAAATTATCAAAGTGAATGAATGAATGAATTCAGTGTAGTAATGATAAAGCACCCAAGTGTGTAATTTTGTTTTTGTGTTGGAACAACAAGAGCATATTGGAATAGAGCATGTTTTTTTTTGTGTTTGAATAACACTGCTGCTACGCAAAGTGTTTGGAATGACTTTAAAACTCCTGTAGAAGTGTTTTCTCAGCTTGATCTTGTTCTGTTTTTGTAGAAGGCATACGAGATGCCTTGGGACGAAAGACTAAAGTTGCCCTTGCTAGGGCAGTTAATCTGGAAGTTAAACCAGACAGATACGATGCTCGTATCATGGTAAGTGCACACAGGTCATGTTAAGCTGAAGCAGATTGGTTTATGTTTTTGAGTATTTTTGCTGAGTAGCTTGTCTGAAATTTCATCTTGATCATAGCTTTCGCTGATAAATTGTGGATATGTTTCACATTTGAGTGAAATGCAGTACGGTTTAAAAAAATTGATATCAATTGTTTATTTCCCTTGTTATGCATATAATATTGCAAAGACATATATAGCTTATGACGTATGTCATGTGGTAAAGAATAGATAGTGAGATCTTTGTTTTTAAAATATCTGGTTGCTGTTTATAATTATCGCAAAACAGCCTCATATAATTGTGTAAACTTTGCGCTTGTTATGACACCAACAATAGCCTAGCAGGATATTTGTCAAGACTGCCATAGACTTAAGACGTTCAATCTAAGATAAACTTCTGACTATGGTCTGTGCTGTGTAATACTGTGCTTGGTTGATTTGAATGATGCTGTAACACTGACTGCCATACAGCAAGGAAATGTGCTGTTTAGAGCATCTGTAAAACGATTGAAGTACAAGGATCTTGAGCAAGTCCTTCACAGGTGCTTGATGCTATTAAAAAATGCTTAGTTACCACATAAGTAAACCAAGAAAAAAATGACATAAAGGGAGGTGTTGATATTTTAAGAGTTTCAATTATTTTAAATTAATGTTCATGTTGTGTAATACCGAACTTATACTTTCTGTACTCTTAATGGTTTTTAGTTTTTAGCCCATCAATTAGTGTCTGCTTACAAAAGTATGGTTAGATGTCAGTCACTTATTAACTGGTAATTATGCAAGCAAATTTGGAAAGGGATTGTTTATTTATAGGCCATTAGCAGCAAATAAACAGGCCAATAAGTGATGGTTTTGCTGATTTAACACACGCACCCACACACACACACACACACACACACACACACACACACACACACACACACACACACACACACACACACACACACACACACACACACACACACACACACACACACACACACACACACACACACACACACACACACACACACACACACACACACATAATATATATATAATGTATATATTTATATAATATATATATAGCAAGTCGATCCTGTATGAACCTAATTGGCAGCAACCTTAGCAGATTTGTGTGCTATTGTTTCTTACATTGATATAGTAAAACTTTGTGATTACTTGTTGTGAATAGCAGTTAGTAGCAACTGTGTTTTAACTTTTAACACTTTAACAATGAGCGTGTACTGAAATGTATGGAAAATTAATCCCTGTCGTGATTAAAGGATTCAAGGTCTATGTAAAAAGCCACTGTCTGAAGAGAGTAGCAAACCTGCACAATGTTACAAGGCTAGTGCTGGATGAGGCATGTTTGCATGCACATTACTTATCTATAAGGGTCCCACGTGGTAAAAGGAGGGAGAGGGGCCTCTTGCAATCAGTAAAGAGCTGTCCTAGCTGAAAGACAGTCTGGGAAGAAGAGACACTTGCAGTGGAAATGCTGGCTGTAACTGTCCAAATTCTAATTTTGACATACTTCAAAATCAGTTCAACAGAAGTACCTATTTATACAAAGTAACATGCACACGTGTGTGTGTGTATATATATATATATATATATATATATATATATATATATGCAAACATGCCTCATCCAGCACTAGCCTTGTAGCAATGTCTTCAGTGACCATGTTCAGTTTAATGTTGGTATAAATAGCATAAATAGATCATTAAGTTGTGGCATTGAAAATTTAATTATATAACAACTTACTGGGTAAGGTCTTTTGCGGGAATATTAATTCTTACAATATTTCTTACTAGGCCTGTCAAAAAGCATCCAGAAGCCCAGTACTTGTACGAAGGCAGGTATCTGGGCCGTGAATCTAATACCCATACCCAGCCGTTTCTGAAAAGTACTTTTAAGTGTGATGAGCAAGCAGGTGACAATCTGATGTACCAGCACCCAGTTGTTCTTGCCTCTCCTCATACAGCAGCTCAGTTGATGTTGGAATCACCACAGACCCACCAGTATCTGGATAGGCCAGTGGTGGCTGTGTGAGGCTGGGCGACCTTAGTTATACTTGTGAAGGTTGATCTGGTTCTGGTACTTTTATTACATCTGAGTCATATGCAGCTTTGGTAATCTGCTTGGAATAGCCCTGCCTGAAACAGGACTTCCAGCCAGCTGCAGCCAACCACCATTGTTGCATCTTCAGGCAATTGTGTGCAATTGATATCAGTTGGTGACATAGAGCTGATACAGTTTCTCTGCAGTGATGACGAAGTTAATGAATATTATAGAATTTATCTATGACACTATTTCAAGAAAGATAAACCCATAAATTGTAAACTAAACTTATTTCTTTTTGTTGTGATGCTGTTTGAAGTATCTTTGTATATTTCGTATTTTGGTAACTTTTGATTTGTTAATAGTACTGTAGTGCAGTGGCACAATACAAACATCAAGCAAGCTACTAAACAGCTTAAATTCCACGTGAAATTGCAGCATTGGAAGGCAACATTACTTATCCAATTACCGCGTGATGGGTACGCGTTCAAAATGGACACTGCTACCTGGGCCGCATTTCACTAAAATTTCGATGCCTTTATGTATGATACAGTCATAGAGCAGTAGGAAGTGACAACAGTAAGTACTCTATTATACTCATGCTGAAAGATATTTAGCAGATATCTCTTGCCCCTTTAGTAATCTGATGACGTTCACTTACAAGAGCAGTCCTGTTTCCTATAAACAATGACTGTGCCATGCTTTCTGCCTCTAACTGTTTAACAGGTCAGATGTCCAGATGTGTTAATGTGCAACATGGTGTGTTATCAAGCTTATTGTGTAGTGCTACTTGTTAGACATCCCATCTTGATGTCTGGACCTTGGGTGGAAAAAGGGCAATATCATCTATATGATTCTTAGATACACTAGGGCATCTGTGACTCTGCAAAAACCCCATTCAAGAACCACACCTAGTTGCAGCTATACCCATATAATTATAGTACTTTGTGCCCTTGCCTGGCATAGCCAATGTAACTGACACTGACAGGAGCTTAACCGTTGTATGGGCCAAAGAGGCAACAGCTGTATATGGATAGCAGAGCACTAAGGACACTTCACCCTTTTAAGTGATGTCTAGAAATATTGATGATAAAGTAGCCTGCCTGAAACATAAATTGTCTGTTAAGTGTTAAATCACAATGACTCATGCTTCCAGCCAGCAATGTGACTTTTCAAATTAAACAAAATTGTCTAGTAGCAGGCTACAGTGCAAGTGCCTTCACGTCAGATAGACTATGTCTTTGAGCTCTCTGGTGAAACCAGAATTTTGCTTAAATCACACACTACCAGCATTTCAGTGGCTGTGCAGTGTCCAACCGCCAAGTGCTTATAAAAATGTATGTTTTTTTTAATGTAATTGTATCTATGTATGAGTCATAATACTACTACTAATAGTATGTAATCAGTGATACAAATACTATAATTATAAACCAATCTGGCCAACTTCAGTTTCATAATCTTTCTGTGATAGTAAATGCAAGCATGTAGGAGAGTTTTCAGATGTTCTTTTTGTCAGCAGATCCAATCATATCAAAACACTTTGTTATTACTAAAGGGGATTCTGTATTGCATTAGGTCTCTAGTTTTCTTCTATCCTACAACTTAGTTGAAAATCATATAGGCTAATATTGTTTCATTGATCTGTTGTTCTAGTCTTGCAACACATTATTTGTAGGCCTATATTGTTTCCTCATACCATGCTGTATAGCTGTGAATGAGTCATGACGTTGGTGTTGACTTGTGTGGAAGGAGCTCTGGATAGCCTACACGAATGGACAGTATAGAAACTGTTGATAGACTTCAGTACAATAAGTCATGATTCACTGCTTTAATAAAACACTAGCTGGTAAAATATAAATAATGCATGCTTTTAATTATTCAATGAATAATTAATACGGTATATCCCCTTCTGTCCTGTCAAACAGGTAGAAGCAGAAGGCATGGCACAGTCTTATGTTATCAGATTGACCTGTAAATGGGGCCAGTATAAAGACACATACGGGGGGGTGGGTTACTTCTATATAGACAGCACAATTTAATTAATTCTTAAATTTGCTAGCAATATTTATTACAGTGGGTAAGCTGTGGCATTAAAAATGACTGTTGTACTAGTAATACTAAGAGACTATCGATCACCATGTTTTGGTGAAGGTAAAACAGGGCTTTTACTTGGAGTGAAATTAACTGTTAATTAAGCAAGACTGTGTGGAAACATAGTTTTAAAAATTGTCAAGTTGCAATGCTTTCTTTGCTTTCTTTGCAGGGAGTACAGTTAGAAATAGTATGTCACAAAGCATTGTCAATAGTTTATTTTCACACATCTAACAAAGTGCTGTGTAATACAGCTCCTCTTAAACAACAGAGAACCTAAACATTTGAGATCCCTTAAGTAAGCCTACTGATACTGGGATGAGCTGGAGATCTATAGTATTAGATTACATGGCTGGCCTTGTCTGTTGCCAATTTAGGTGTGGGCTTCCTGTATTTGTGGTCCTGCAGTGACTTTACAGTGCCATAGGAAAGGCAGTGCCACCCTTCAGACTACTAATATGAGCAATTCTGGTGTTGGCCATACATGACATTAGAGAGGCTTTTAGGTGCTTAGGAGATGATGATAGGTTGAAGGGTGTTCTGTTGGAGGCTGTTGCCGCGTTTTCCTTGAATTATTTTCCTCATTGTTTCGTCATGCTGTGCCATTTGGATGTGCTTACAGCTGCTGTTCTCAGTTGCTAACATGTTGTCCTTTGTGGACTTCATGAGATCAAAAGCAGCAGACAGAAATTCATACATATAACATGTATATATATATATATATATATAATACATATTTGTGAGCATTTGTGATTTGTTATGCATCATGCTTTTTGCCTCAGTGAGCACGCTGCTGAATCTGTTGGATTTATTAGTTTCCTTGAACTGCACATGCATTAGATGATTCACAAAATTATATTTGTCATTGTGGTAATAACAATACAAATATCAGTCACTACCTTACAATGCCTCTTTTAGCCAAGTTCCATGGGTTGAGGGATTTGTGGTAAGAATAGCAATCCATAGGACCATAGGCACGACAGCCTTTTGTTAAACCTTTCATGGCTTGACAATGTGTGACTGTTGATTACTGTAGCAACTTCCTGTATTGCACCATGAACTGAACTCTGAACCCAACCAACATTTTCATACTTCAGTCAAGTAATGGGACCAGTGGTCAAAGATATTAAAGAAGATTCTGACAAAACCACAATGGAAGGCATTGTTTAACTTAAGTCTAATAATCATGACTGATTAAAGTTTAGATTCTGATTTTTTCCAAGGCTGAAAAGCCAGTTTTTTACAGGTTTTGGGGATGAATGCAAAGCCCTATCAGTATTGGCAGTCTGTGGTGTTTTGTTAGAGCTCTTATTCCATATTTCTTGAAGGCTTATAACTTTGTTTATATGCCATACAATGTAGAGTTTAGTTTACTGATTTGTCCACGAAGAGCCATGGCTTCCCAGTGCCTTAAAAACTCAGTTCAGGCTGTATTTGGAGTTGTCATTAATGTTTTTGCTGGTTCTTATCAGGGACTTGTATAGTGGTTGGTATGCACCTCAGTGGCTGATATGCCATGACAAGTGATTTCTTCACGGGTGGTTAAAAAGTTACATAGCGTACAGTCATGGTACTGATAGGATGCTCAGCAGAGTGGTCCTTCATAAGAAGGACTGCCAGCTCAGTAGTCCTTCAAATCCAAACTTACGACTTATCTGTTTTCAAGGCCTATTCTGTTCAGTTGGTTGTAAGATGCCCTTGTAACTGCAAGGCTGTTTATGGCGCCATAGAAATCATCATTGTTATTATTAAATTATTATTATTATTTTAAGAAAACTTGTATGGTGGTCAGATTGCCCTCTTCAGTCAGATTATCTGGTAATTCTGGGCTCAGTCATCATAAGTGCTTGACAGATGTTTTGTCATAGATCTGTCAAGTGCTAGATGATGATGAAATGTGGCTATACCTCACAAACGGTGTTACATGCAGATGGATGGGATCTAGGATATCATTGAAATCTTGAACAGTTCCCTTTCTTTACTGCATTTCAGTTGAAGACTGACATTGCCCTGTCTTGTATTTTGGGCCATGTGTGTTGATGGATCTGTTGCAGGTTTTATTGCAAAGCACTATTGGCTGATACCATTTTAACTGTAAAATCTTTAGCCTTACATAGCTTACAGATGGGGGCTTTAGATGGTTTTAACCTATGAATTCCCAGTGTTTTAACTACATCAAATTTCATGAATTCAAAACCAGTTACATAATTGCAAGGTATAGGATATGTTCATAGTGTGTAAGTTTCATGCTCATGATGCTGCATCCCTAAAAGAACACTGGACACCAGAAGGTAAACTGAAATGCTTCTGTGTATTTTATGTCAACATATCGTTCATGGCTCTATATAACTAAAAACAAGTTACTGGGTATTTGGTGTGAAATTGCCCAGAAGGTAATGAAGCATTAGTATTGGACTTGCACTAGTGTTGGCCTTAGTTATTACATTAGAAATCATTAGGAACGACTAAGCAATGCTTTAATAAACCAATTCAGGCTGAGGTGATACAGGATGCTGACATTAGTTAATTAATGCTTACGGCTGGAATTTATTAAAGTCTTCCCATGTTTCTTTGTAGAGAATATTTGCCATGATGGCATCTCTACAGATCATTGAACTGTAGCAGATCTAAAGATAAAATGGTTTCGTTCATGGCCAGTTTACTAACAACAACAACAGTTCTTCTGTCGTAATACAATATCTATACATGGTCATTCTGGGTGTCCATTGTGAAGCAGCATTGCAAGAAATCAGGAGATTTAGTTAGATTTAATGTGAAACATAAGAACCATGTCTTGGCTTCATATTTGTTGGATATTCACACTTTCCCAGCTATCATTTTTTATAGTTGTGTTGTCTTAAGTAAAGTTCAAAGACTGCAAGAGGTGTTCAGATGTTTTCAGAAACTGTCACTCAGCTCTAGTTTCATTCTGTCATTAAGTAATATTAGTCTTTTTTGCTATAAACAATTAAACACTGCTGGATACACCCAAAATCCAGAGGAGCTCTTTGCTGTAGACTAATGCAGTGCTGTTTATTTTCATCATTGCTTGCAAAATTCTAGGAAACATCACTGTATGATTTTGGTAAATAGCCGATATATATTACAGAGCAATTAGGACTCACTTTCAAGATAAATTATTGATATTGTTAGTGCTGTTTTCTCTATAAAAAGAGAAACTGTAAAGGTATTTGCTGATATAGAAACTCTTCAGAGTGGGGTTTAAAGGATTTTACTACGCAATGACCACAAGCGTTCAATAACATGACACATTTTAAAACTCACAGCATTTTTTGGTACTTGTATTCGTTGACCCTGAAAGTCAGGGTGGTCCGAGTTGTGCTCGCTTTGAAAGTTATTGTTGTCTGAGTTAAAATGGTCTGGTATTGTGTTGATAATCAACGCCCTTAAGTACTAATGAAGCCGTTTGTTGGTTGGCTTCATTATGGTTGGTAGCAATGAATCTACAGCTCTAAAACAAGCTGTAAGCATTTGTGTAACTGCACAACCTTCTTTTTACGAGTGTGCTCCTATGGAATTTCTCCTCATTTTCCAACCAAGTCTTCAGAGAATCTTTTAGGTTGATGATATGAGAACATTTCCTACACAGTAAAAGAGTTTGTTGTGTGGATGTTAACCCTGGCTTTCCTAGGCTGAGGTGTTAATCCTTTAACAATGAGAGGGATTAGTTTTCCATGCATTTTAGCATATGCTTGTGTTAAAGGATCCACACTAGTGTTCAATAGAATCGTTATCATCAAAGATATACAAAACTTTGGCAATTTTTAAATGTGTATACAGTTCTCATAAAATTGCAAATGTTTATTTTTTCGTATTTGTAGGTTCTCACTGATTATCGACTTCACATTCTAACACCAAAACCGCCATTGAAGGTAAGTCTTGCACTCCTACTATGTAGGACTTCAGTCGATGAAAATGCAGATGAGAAGGAACTCCAATCTTCAGTTTAATTTACTGACTTCTGTTTACAATTGACTGGTGGGATTTCGTACACTGGTGGATGAGCTGTATTAGTGTATTTTTTAGATTTTAAGGCAGATGAAGTCTGGATCATGAGTTGCTAACTTTGCATCTCTGTTTAGTGAAGTTGGCATGAACTAACACCAAACTAGACCTGGGTCTGTGCTAACATTTGGTGGTTCTTATTTGAACATTAGCTTCTGGATATATTTTGAAGGAAGTGGTTGACTTTTGCTGTGTAAATTTGCACAAGGAAGAAACATGTAAATATTAAAAATAAAAGAGTCGAGTATTGAATTTGCATGCATGCACGACAGTATGTTGCAAATGACCAATGCAGAAAGTGCTTTTACCTGCTGTCTTGTTGGTGTTTGGTGCTATGTTTGGAGACTCTGGTTTGAGAATGGCTGGTGAGAAACTTATTGGTTTTTCATGAGAAAACAATTGGATTTTAATGTTCATCTGTGACTTTCCAGAGGAAATGATATTATTGATAACAGTGCTCTACTGCTGCTTGAGCCAAGCGACCAGCTGTTTATCGAGTCAGACTTATGCTTTGGAAATTGGGCGAGAACAAAGCACCAAAAGTTGTAATGAACTGAACTAAGCCCTAAGCAACACCAGTTACAACTAGGGCCAGTAGAAATTCACGGCAAAAAAGTTCAAAAGTCACAATAAGATTTTATAAAAATTGGTGAAAATCATGGCAAATTCACAGCATTTACTAAGATGTGACCAAACAACAATGCAGATAAAGAAATGATGCTGTTGCTATGTATAATTCCACAAAAATGTCAGTGTAAACATCCTGCATAAAATTATGTTTATATTTCCTAAAAACGACCTAAGCATAGGAATAACACAGATCACAAAGCAGCTACGTGCTGTCACTGTATAATGTCAAGCGAAGGGTTAGAGTAAACATTCGGCACATGTACCGGGATAGTTAGTTTCCGCAATTGTTGACCATCATTGCATGTATCGCCAAGTTCTCTTCTGTAAAACTTTGACCTTGGGGCACATTCACTATTTAAGTGTACTGGCAAATGCTTCACTCTGTATCAGCTGAGCTGCCCAGTGACTGTCTTACTTTATTTTAATTTATTGTAATTTGCTATGTTGTGAAACATTCAGTTCCGCATGTTGTGTTGCATAAATTTAAAAAATTTGTCGAAAATTATGGCGGTTCACCATCATGGCATTTGGAGAAATTCATGGCATTCATGACAAATACTGAAAGTTACATGACTTTGTGAATTTATACTGGTCCTAGTTACGACCACAGAACATGGTTTGTGCACATTTCGGTAGAGCATTTTATGTCTAGACTACATACACTGCCTACAGGCTTGCGAACAAAGCCGTGCATCTGATCTTACATGGTCAATGGATGTCTACTCAACAGGGCTTGGATACTGAGCTCATTGTGTGCATAGTTTGAGAACTAAGACAACACCATCCACAGGCGGATCTATGTAACCTGCTAAACCTATTTACCAAAATGTAGTTAATTTTTTATGGATGTTTAAAGTTCTGTGTCTTCTAAGAATCTTTTGATTTGCATAGCATATACTTATAGCATATAGCAGAGCTCTTACTGTGACTATTGATACTAGTATGTGTTTTGCTGAATTTTCACAGGTTCAGTTACTGAGGCACAGAGTGTCGTGCATGAATTTTATGCTTGCACTTGTGTCAGATGCTGTATGCTCATAAAATTTGATTGTTTTCTCAAATTGTATTTCTGTATATGAAATTCAATTCTTCGTTCGTATTGATTAATGTTTTCCGGAGCATTTTCAATTGCAGTCCATGTAACCATGATGTGTATTGTTGTCTTCTAAGCATATTAAGCACTTTGTTTCATTGTTATTATAAGATGGAGTGCTTTTTTGAGGCGTTGGTTTGTCATCGTTTGCCTTTAAGAGAGGCCCTTAAGAGGTGCTTTACTGTTATTTGACATACACTTACATACCAGATCATATATAAATACATGCTGTCAGTCGTCTAGTGAATTCATATAGCTCAACTTCAGGATTCAGGATCAGTTTTAGCATAACTTTGACAAAGAGACAGATCTATCATTAATTATCAAAGTAGGTGTCAGTCCAGACTTCTAGGGGAGCATCATATTGCACTGTTGAACTACAGTACATGTAAAGACGATTCAGTTCCTCTGGTTTTGGAATGATTTGTATCCACTCAAAACCAAGTCATGATGGCAAAGCAAGGATACAGCATATACCTGTATGGTACACATACATTCTGGTACATATATACCATACCCGGTGTCTATTTACCTAAATACGTAGGTACACGTACTAGATATCTATGTACATGCATATAGAATACTAGAGATTCAGGGACGTATCTAGCGTTGGGCTTGGGGGGGCTTAAGCCCCCCAAACGAAGTTGAAGCCCCCCCAAACAAGTCAAGCCGTTGTACGCTTACGGTTAAAATTCGTATGAACACTGTATAAATGCTGCCATGTTCAAGGCTTAAGCCCCCCCAAACGAAAAAGGCTAGTTACGTGCCTGTAGAGATTTGAAATTTTTTAAATACGGGCTGCATACCGTGATTCCATTGGGAGTCTGTACTGGACACTGAACTAATTTCTACTAACTCCTAAGAGACTAAAGAAACTTGTTATTCTATATGGTTCCTCTCTGGTAACTGTCCACTGCACCTCCCACCTGGTGACTTCAGAGGCCACTAATAACTGCAGATAATTAAACATTATTCATTATCCTCCCATAATTGAGCCTATGACTAATACAGCAATCTGCTTAAAATAATCACTCTGCTTCTTGGGGTGGGGGTTCTTGGGTATATACAATTACATGCTACACCAGGTGGCCCAATTACCGTGGCTGCAACTACTGGCCTGGTTCTTTGCTGCCATGTCAACATAATGTTAACCAGTTTCCGTCCCTGTCCAAACTGGAAACATACAACAGTCAGCTAGTCCTAACAAATGACCTCAACGTCCATATGTCCCTGAGCAGAGCAGCTGCAATACTTGAAGGAAAGTTTTGATCTGTAGCAGCATGTTGCCCACTCATATCTGTGTTGGCTGGCTTAACTATTTAATTACACTGATAACTGCAGCACAATACAGTTGCTTGGCGCCTTCATAAGTCTTTAAACATACAGAGTTCTATTGGTGCACTTCTGTCCACTTGTAAAGGAGGTAACTGTCATAAATTGGAAATTTCTGGATTCAGATGCCTTTTGCCAGTTCCTGTTGAACAGCCACCTTTGCCAGCTACCTGAAGAGACTGACTTCTGCTCAGAGCTATTCAATGTGTATTATTCAACACTTTCTGCTATCGTCAGTTATAGGCTGTCGTCACATACTGCTCACATAAAATATGATCTCATAACTGTGTGTTTCAGTTTAAAGTGTAGAGTGATGTGTTGGACAGTAAGGTGAGCAGAGCATTGTTTCAGAAGATCAAAATTGGACTTGTGAATGGGCAGACTATGAAGTTGGCTACTTGGGCTCTGACCATTCAGCTTGGGCACCAGTTCCATACGGTGTCCCACAAGGCTCAGACCTTGGGCTCCTATATGTTTCCTGTACATGGCAGATCTGACCACTGTTCTCAGATCATGGTGCCATCAGTATGCTGATGATTTCTGCTTTATTCAACTTGCCATCCATCTGACATATACCGTTATTTATGTGTGTGGAGTACATGAACAGTCATATCAGATGTACAGGGATGATGTCATTCAGAAAGGATTTCGTTGAACCAGGCCAAAATGCAGTACATATGGTTGCCAGGCACGATCTGAGTTCAGTGGAGAAAAGCTGTATCAGGATATTTTGACTTGAAAATGCAGCTCGTTGTTCACGATCTGGGCTGGCTACATCAATTCTGCAGAACGAGTCATGTGCTATAACCTTGTCGTTCAGTGCTGATGTGCATTCATTTATACTGACGTGGCTTGGTGACTACTGTAACTCCACCCAAACAGGGCTCCTAAAGGGTTACGAATAAACCAGCTCCAACTGTGCAACCCAAATAGTGGCCAACCAGCTAGAAACTTCCACATATTCAAATGTTTGTGAGTAATACTCACTGGCTTCCTGTTGAGGAATGGATTGTGAGGAATGGATTCGATTCAACATTCTGCTGCTTGGATGATCCATGATGGTTGCGTTGCACCAGCATACAGCAGTGATGATGTGTTCCAGTTATTGGCCAGGCTGATCATCAGTGACTACTACCCACAGGGCCGCCAACAGAAATTCCGGGCCCATAGGCAGAGCAGTCACGGGCCCCTAGGCAGAACAGTCCCGGACCCCTAGGCAGAACAGTCACGGGCCCCTAGGTAGAGCAGTCATGGGCCTCTAAACTGTCTTTAGGCTTTATATAAATATAATATCGTACGGTCGCACGAAAAAAATAAAAATAAACAATTTACACATTAAAAGTGCTGCTACAACTGTACGATATTATATTTAGGGCCTATATATACAACTATGATTTTATTCAGATGCTTATAGTTTAAACTGATTGTAGTTAAGCATCAGATAATATGTTTAAAAAGGTATAAATCATAAACTTTGTGTAACTGATTATAATATTTTTCATAAGTTGATTGCGGGCCCGGTCCGGGCCCCTAAAATATTGCCGAGCCCCTGGGCATTTTCCCCCCTGCCCCTCCCTCTCGGCGGGCGTGACTACCCATGGGGATTTACAGGTTCCTCGCTTCTACACATCATTGCGAGCTCACCGGGCTTTGTCATGCATCTGAACTCTTTCTTGGAACAATCGTCTTTGAAATATTTACACCAGTACTGTTTCTGTTGAATGACT
This sequence comes from Allolobophora icterica, assembly GCA_963556255.1. Taxonomy (NCBI): domain Eukaryota; kingdom Metazoa; phylum Annelida; class Clitellata; order Crassiclitellata; family Lumbricidae; genus Allolobophora; species Allolobophora icterica. The sequence goes on along the minus strand of OY744608.1, from coordinate 28,411,675 downwards.
TCGATCAACATCAGTTAGATTGTCATGAATGCAGCACTTTGGGATGTACTTGAGAGACACTGTATAAATGGTTTATATCATTGCATATACATAAATAAACGAAAGCTTGCATACATACATATAGCTCATTTATGCAATAACTATGTATATCTGTATAATATATCATGACCTCATTCATGATTTTTTTTGTTTCAGTATCTACTGATGATTTGATCTTAAGAGTTTTATTGCAATAATTAGCAACTGTGGAGCTTACTGTTGTTTTATGAAACAAAGCTATATTTTAAAGTCTGTAGCACTTGTTGTCACAGCTAATTGGATGGCAAACTTCCTGTTTTTAGATAATTTTTTCAAATGTATTCTAAGTTATGTTAATGGGCACTTGTGGAGTTGTAATGCTGTAAGTTTATAGTGCTCAGTGCTGGCCACTGCACTCTCATTTCCTTGCTAGAGTTGTGCACTTGACACGGTTCAGTGATGCAGCATTCCTTGATTCAACATCATTGTGAACACAGTTGTGCAATTCAATATTCTGTTCTCTTCCTAGTCATCTTTTTTGACTTCTTACAATTAGTTCTGTGTGCAGCTAGCCGGCCTTGTTTGTGGACTTCGTCCAAGGTCTCCACTTACATTTATATATCTTAAAAATTAAACTGGTTATCTTTTGCTGCTGCTTTTAAAGTTGGTGGCCTTATTAATGGACTAAGACTGAGCTACTGACTCATGCATTCCACCTACTCTTAATCCCACCAAGACAAGCTTAAGTCAGCTTTCTCTGGGCTTCTACTATTCCAGCTTTCTCACAGGCTAGTCCTCATCTATAGAATTCAATAACGAGATTTAAGGGGCCTAAAGTTCTCTTTCTGTTGTGTCATTACTCAAACAATTGAAGACGTATCTTTTACCAGCTGTGTGTGCTGTTGAGGTGAATTCATAAAGTACTATCATATGACTTTGCCCTGCCTCCCAAGGATGATACTAATTTTATATCTAGAGTTCTCTACGATGCCCTAAAGTAGAATCCAGTTTCTCCATAATTCATTTTTATTTACAGTCAAGCCTCTCTTGATTCTGTTATTCGAAACTTGTATAATTTTGTACCATGTTGCGGTGTGACAGTGTGTGGAGTTAATAAACGAATAATAATAATAATAATAATAATAATAATAATAATAATAATAATAATAATAATAATAATAATAATAATAATAATAATAATAATAATAATATGAGTATCTCATTAATAATAAATAAAAATAATAATGATAGTTATAATTATTGTGGCACTGAAGGATACATGTAAAGTGTATCCACAGATGATACAGCATTCATTGATTCAACATCAGAACACCAGTTACCTAGACGTGTGTGTATGTTGTGTCAGTAAGTGATGGAAGGATGTATCTGTTGCTTTTTATTTGTTTGCAGTAATTTTGTTTTGCTGCATTGGCTGTTGTTATTTACAGGCAATTAGACAGTGTTCCAAGCTACTGTTGTTTTTCTTGTAAGTTGCCAGATTGTCCTATCGTGTGACAGTCATTAGTCCTATATTGTGATGCATGGTGGAATTGTTAAACATAAGAAACTAATGGTAGTTGTTTTTATTTATATTAGGTGGAAACTAATTTCCATTTCCTAGACATCAACTGTTTGGAAAGCAAAAATCCCAAGAAGGTACGTGTGCAGCAATGGTCTGTTTGTTCTTTCAAGGAAGTGGCTTTAAAAGAGGTCTGCAAGATTTCTATTGTGCTGATTCAGTGAGAACCCGGTAGGTCAAAGGTTTCCGATTTCTAAGTTTACCTTTCTATTATCTGTGAGAGGTTCACTGTATGCCAAGCATGGGTCCACAGTTTGTGTTTGTTGGGTTGTGTTGTCACGATGTACCCTTCGTATATAGCACTAAATTTGAAGTCATCAAGTACTCTGTTTTAATGGGGTTGCCTTATAACAACCAGTCACATGCTAAAGCTAAATTGAATTTGGGTTCTCAGTTCCTGCTTTTAGTATTATTTCAGAAATTGTGTTAAACTGGTGCATATTATGTAGGTTAGGGACACTGTGTTGTAGCAAAGGTGATTAGTGTCATCCTCCTCCTTTATCCAGGCTTGAGACTGGCACTGCCAGATTACTAACAGTAGCGGAATTTATGTTATGTAGGTAGCCTGATGGGTTTACTAAAATCTAAGGCACTGCTTATTTGTATCCAGTGATTGGAGAATCATTGGTAATTATATTAAGATAATTATTGTGAAAGTCATTAGTTGGACAATTGGCTGTAATTTCATCTCCTAGAACACTGAATGAAGTGATAATTTGTTTAGCTTCTCACTAATGGAAAGGTGAAAGTATTCATCTAATTGTTTTAGTATTCATCTAATTGTTTTAGGGCTTAATTGAGGAAGTGCAATATGACATTAATAGCAATCAAACAACTGGGCAGCTTTTGTTATGGGTAGCAGTTGAATGCAAGCCATTGTTGCAGAAGTGATTCTGTCTGCCACTATGCCATATGGATCAGGCCGCTGATCTATGACACAAAAGACGTTACACATCATTAACAATCATTCCCAGGCTTCTTTCAATGATGAGGTGCAGACTCCCTATTTCTTTTGTGATGATTATGTGTGCAACAAGTTGGACATGGGCAGCGTACTATAGTCAGGGCCACCGACAGAAATTCCAGGCCCCTAGGCAGAGCAGTCATGGGCCCCTAGGCAGAGCAGTCGCGGGCCCCCAGGCAGAGCAGTTACGGGCCTCTAAACTATCTTTAGGCTTTATATAAATATAATATCGTAGGGTCGTACGAAAAAAAACACAAATTGAAATGATAAAAGTGCGTGTACGACCGTACGATATATATATATATATATATATATATATATAGTTGATTGCGGGCCCGGACCCCTAAAAGTCGCTGGGCCCCTGAGCATTTGCCCCCCGTCCCCCACTCGGCGGGCCTGACTATAGTAGATAGATGGTAAAATTTATATGATGCCTGTTAATGTCGTTTGAATGTGTGTTTGTAGATGGTTGTAGGCGTGGAGTCAAAGAGGCTGGTGATGTCTTTGTCACAAGATGATAACACGGATGACTTTGATCTGGCAGTCGGACACATTCTTGTTTCTTTGGCAAAAGTTTTCCCATGTGTTCCTACAGAGTGAGTTCACTGCTTCTGTACCATCAAGATCTAGTTGATCAGTATCATACTTATTTAACCGTGCACTTCATCTCCACCCCCACCCCCACTACCCCCCAGCCCTTTGCCATTTAATATGAACTGTGAACTGCTTTTGAGAGTGGAGTATTTCCCACCTATGCATTCCTTTAAAATAGATTGGCAACATTTGTTAATCATCCTATGTGTAAGGTACATTCAGTGTTTGTTGACTGAATGTGCAGTCATATTTCAGTTGCAAGTACTGAGACTAAGCTTGGTGAAGTTGATTTTCCTATGTTGACTGAGTAGCACTGAACCACTGCATTATAAATGTTTAAATACAATACAATACAATACTGCCTGGCCTTCTAATAATTATCTAATTGGAGTTGTTAAGTTTCAGCATTTTTAGCCTCCTTAGGTTTGCCTCTTTGTCACATTAGGCTGACTTCGCCTAATTTATGGAGTTGCTGATAGGAGTTGATGTGCCACGAAACAATTGAACAAATTTAAGTGCAGCAGAGCAGAAGTAAATTCACATTACTTTTCTTATTCAGCATACTGTTCATGTGGAAATTAGAATGTATTCTAATCTATCAAGCAACTGTAGTTCATATGATATTTTGTCATCTAATCCTTGTTAAAATTTCCATACTTATACTTTCAGTTTCATGACCTCAGTTCAATCGCAATACAATGCAGTTTCATGACCACAGCTCAATTGCAATATGATGCAATACTTTGTTGGTGCTTCTGCATTAATTGCTGTTATTTTTATGTTTGAAGGAGGCTCATCACAAAAGTTGACTTCTCTCCATCGGAACGGCTTCAGGAGTCACGTAAGATGGTGGCCAATGCGGAGCAGAAAGACCATCTACCATGTGGCAACTTCAGTGCAATGTATCACTGCATGTGTGACTATCACAATCTGGAGTATCAGGAAGATGTAGCATGGGTTAGTTGTATGAGAAATGGTTACAAAACATTTTAGAGACTGGTTCTTGTTTTATTGTGTATAGGTTATTTTATAGGTTTTGTAAAGCATATTCGTGGATATGGGGAGAACATTACACAGAATTGGCCATGGATAGAATGTTTAGGCACTGCATCATTGCTATGGGTATGCTTGTCAGAGGTATCCCTGATGACTCTTTCCTAATCTTAGAGGTCTCTGAGTATTTCACTTTTCTTGTTTGCTGTTCATGTGTTGAACTTCTTTGAGCTTCTCAGAGTTTTTCTTTTGCTCTCAAATATCAGTCATGTTGCTAGATTTTGCAACAAAAAGAGATAGATTGGAGTTTGAAAGCCTTGGTTTCAAATTGTTCAGTTGTAGATTAAGTTATTGTTTCTGTTTAAGGCTGGTTTTTGTTTGGTAAGACGATACATTTTCCTTCCAGTATTTGTGCCAAGATGCATTACATGTGATGGTTATATTAATACGATACAATATACAATATAACTGTATTTGACGTTGCCCTCCTTCCAAAGTTCAGAAGTGCATACGACCATACAAAAGAGTATTGATGGTACAGAGCAATTGTGAGTGAAGGACTTGCTCAAGGTCCCTACACAGTGGCTGCCTCAGGCACTGCTCCAACCACATTAAAGATTGAGTGCTCTAACCAATCGGCCACTATGCCACAGTAATGCTACAAAACGTAGTTTCTCTAAATCTTAAATTTTTTTTGTAAGTTGGATATAAATTTGAATTCTTGATTATCCAATTAATTGGTTTATTCAAAGTTCATTTTTACATTATTAAATTTTGTTTAAATTTAATTAATTGAATGCATTCATTATTGCTTATTTTAGCCTGAGACTTGTTTTTAATATTTCAGGATATAAATAATATATATTTGTCTCAAAACTGTAAGGAGATGAATTTGAGTGATTTTGACCATCTCGATAGCAGGTAGGTAGAAACTTTATCCTGTTGTTCTCACATAACATCTGCTATTCTGTGCTCTTCATTCACAACAGTTAGGGTTCAGGGCGTTTCATTCCACCGAGTATGTGCCTGTGCAAAAATGCATTCAGTTTAAGATTCTAGTGCTTATGTTTAATTGTCTTGCAGGCCGTGCCCCAGACTATCTTAGGGAGCTTTGTGTGCTGTTGTCATCCATACCAGGAACCTTGTAGATTTCTTCGTTCTGCCACACAGGGCCACCTGGTTGTCCCTATGGCTCAAACTTCCACAAAAGGTTCGGGCCCTCTTTCTGGAATAGGTTGCCTAGCTGCCTCCGAAATGAACTTCTTGGTCTTTTTTGCCCCCTTCTGCTCAAGCATTTGAAAACCATTCTTTTCGATCGTGGTTTGCTGTTGTCAGGTCGGGAGCGCCTCTGAGGAGCTCCTCTTGAAGTGCATATAATTGCAATTGCAATCCTGGGGCCGTATGCATGAGACAGGTGTAACTCTTATTCCCAGCTGAAATCTGGCCTATGCCGGAGTAGTGGGTTAATCCTGCATGCATGAGACAGGTGTACCGCCTTACGCTGGACATAACGCTATTCCAATTCTACCCTAGGTGTAAGTCCACTATTCCTAGCTTAGCGGCGATTAACAAAGATGTGATTCGCCGCTTCGACGAAATTTTAGACGTCAAAAAGTATTTCAGAGGCGACATAATTAGTTCGCCTCGTTCACCGACAACGAACTTTATATTGCTTTTCGTTTGCCATCACAAAATGCTAAAATTTGATGCGATACCTGACGATGTTGCATTCGAAGTGCCGCGTCAGGTTCCGTACGGTGGGTAATGATGAGGGTATTTTCGCGCGGGGAAAACCCAGAGATGTGCATTGTCTCACACAGTTTGCACCCGGAATAACTAATCCGCAGGCTACACGGGGTCATGCATGCCAACGACGGCCAAGGCTTATTCAGGGAATAGTTACTCCGGGCGTAAGCGCTATTCAGGGAATAAGCTACTCTCGTCTTATGCATACGGCCCCTGGTGATTTTATGAACTGAATATATTTTTTCAAAGTTTCATTTTCGAATTTGTGTGAAATTGATTGCATCCAATGCACATAGTGTCGACTTAAAAGGAAATTGAATTGAATGTAATAACTCTGATGTTATTGTTTACTTTTCAGTTCAGATATTAGAATTTTTTATTCTGACAGGCATGATTGTTGAGTTGGATAAACATGTACCATGCGGGTTTTTAAACTTGTGTAGAGAAACCATCTAGCACAGTACATGTACTTTAATCGTCAGGTGTCCGTTGGAGTTAATTTCCTCGTTTTAGGGAAAATTCAGTTTTGTATTTGCTGTTTAACTACTGCATCAACTCTTTCATATGGCAGATCTTTGCATTTGAGCCGTGCTTTGTTTTCATCTTGCTATTCTGCAGACTCAACGAAATCAACTCGCTAACGATAGTCCACCATATTGCGGACAAGTTTTTTAACCAAATATCTGCCCAGCAGTAGTGTGTCCAGTAGTGTGTCCTCTGTAGTTAATTGTGTTCAAGATGAGTTGATGTGTGCTGAATATGTAAAGTATTCTTGTGGATACTATATATGTGTTCCTTGAATGACTGACCATTTTGTGTAATTTTTAGGCATCTCGTACCAATAATATCTGCACTGGAACACAATACGTGGTTTACTAAACTGAATGCATCCAATGTCAAACTGGTTGGTTTCTAATCCTTATTCTATCACATCATGAATGAGAGATTGCCTTCAAATAGTATTTGTGGCAACATTAATCTTTTTTTTAAAACTTGTTATTGTATCCTGAAAATCAGGGTTTGTGTAATTATTACTGTAGGTCTGGGGGTAATGTTATTGCATAATTTAAAAATAAGTAAAGAATCTCTAGGTTATTATTTGCCCATAGGACCTGTACTTTTTGGTGATGAATTGTTTGGCTTGTTAGCGGATTGCTTGGATTTATAGTGGTTTGCTTTTCTTGATGGTAAAGTGTGTGGTGTGGCAATAAACTGCTTAATGTGACAGCAAATTGCTATTTTCAAATGGTGTATTTGTATTTTAAAATCCATTTGCTGCCTATAAAGGGGTCAGCACCATATGTGTTGGTCCCAGATCCGTGTATGTTTATATGTATTATATTGCTTACATGTATGAATGAATGGATGTATGTATGTACAGTATGTATAGGATGGATCTGTGTATGTATATATGTATGTATGTATGTATGGATGGATGTTTGTTTGTGTCTGTGTATGTTAAGAGCCTCTCAACAACACTGCATACTTAGCTATCTGACTAATCTGTCTGATGGATATGAACTGTAGACCATCATAATATTGAGTACGTATGCAGAAGTTGTACTCTAGTTGTCAGACAAAATGGATTTTTAAAGGTGCTTGAGTAATTCTGGATCCAGACCATAGAAACATTTTATTCATTAGTGTGATCAGCATAGGTGAAAGTAATTCAACTGAAATTCTGTGACCTACATTTCAGTAACCACTGGCATTAACAATTTAATGACATACTAATTAGTACAGGCAACTCCGTTCTCTGACTTCTATGTTCATGAAAATAAAATCGGCAAGCCAAACACACAAAGCGAAATTCTTTTTCAGATTGGGTGATGGGGATATAGTTTCAAAACAGGAAATGTGTTGAGGTCATAAATACAAAGATGACATTGCATGAAACTGTTATCAGAAATATAATTTATAATTTTAGACAGATTTACTGTTCATTTACTAATTGTCCACATGGCTTTCATCTTTCATTCTACATGTTAGGTACAGTACACTGAATAGGTACTTCCAAAAACTACATCAGGATACGAACTGTTCTTCACCTGGCAACTGACAAACTATGCCTCAGATTCACATTTCTTCACCTTCACCTTTCTTCACATTCCTAGCAAATGTTAAAATGGTCTGCAGCCAACATTGCAGTCTGCAATATGTGAGACATCATGATTATAATTGGCACACAAGGATAAAGGCAAATTTGTCTCTATGCTTATGAATGGAGGTACCTGGTAAATATACCAGCTAGCACATACCTACTGATCACCAGTTTGTTTAGTCCATTAAGGCATAAAGAGTACAGCCCTCTGAAAACCTGACATTTGGGCCAGTATTTCAGTCTATGTTGGCAGCATAAAAACCTGGGATAAAAAACCAGACCATGATTTTGACTGAGTTAAGACCATGGCAGTGTTCAGGTTTCAAAAGGATGAGAATGGCTTTGGCATTTAACAGGATATTGAAGTTCTAATTAACCTGTAAATGAGTATTTTTGAGAAATGGTGTTGACATTAATTTATACCAGAGCAGTGATAATACCAGAGCTTGTCTTTAACTGCAGGACGAACTACGTGTGCTCTTTTGATTTGCATGTATATTGCTTTTTGTTCATGGAGTCATTGTTGAATTTTATTTTAGACACCAGAGGCAGTTAGTGAAATCTTGAAGATTATGAAAACGAACATGACAATCGAAGAACTTGTTCTTGCCAATATCGGAGTACGATCGTAAGTTTCAGAGGGTTTGCATGCTTTCTGCAGCTTTTTTTCCAAGTAACTTATCAATAATATAAACAGTATGTCTTATTGACTCGGCTACAGTGTCATTTATCAATCGCTGTGATGATAGTTATTGTGATGATGACAGTAATGATACCTAATGCTAATGTTTACTGATGATTGTGTGATGAATTCATGCTTTAATATCTCTGACTTCTGTGGTACTGTTTTTGCACAGTGAATTTGCTCAAAGGCTGTGTTTGTCCCTTGTTGCGAACACTGGTTCACCACTGACCGTTCTGGACCTGTCAGAAAATCCCATTGAAGACAAAGGTATGATGCTGTTAGAATGTTAAAAGTTTTAACTATGAGTTTTAGTAAACTTTTGTAGAGTATTAACTTTTGTCATCTCAGTCTTCAGTTGCCTGATTTCAGTTTACTATGTGACGAAAAAGAAGTAAGTATTGCTTAAGAGAAAAAGTGGTCTGACAGAAAATAAAAGAGATTGAAAAAGCTGGATTGGGTTACTACTTTGTATTTTGATTGGCATTTCTCATTTATGTGAAAAGGACTGTATGATTTGTTTCCAGTTTTCTTATTCATTTTGCCAGATGACAGTCCTGGATACAGAGTACTGGGTACAGGGTACTGTTTTATATACTTAGTATCTGTTATAAACTGATGAAGTTGTGGATGTTGGAGCAGTTGCTGGATTTAGCTTGAAGAACAGTTTAATCCAAGATTTCTAGTACTGTATTTTCAGGCATGTATTCAGCACATACATTTGACATGCATGTGTATATGTCCAGTGAAACTTCGCCAAAATGTGTAGAAAAGTTTGGTATTGCCTACACCCACATTAACCCCATGGGACTGCACAGACCATAAAAAGAGGAATGGCCTGCAAGCTCTAATCCATGTCTTAAATTTTTTTATCACTAATCTATATATGATTTATTAACAAAATTGAAATTCTGTTTTATCTTAGCACATGTTGAAGTTATAGCTTGCATTTGATGGTCAACAGTAAGCAGTTTTGCTGGTCAATCAAGTAATTGGTAGCATTTCATTTACTTGCAGTGCCACTGACTGCCCACATACATATCTAAGCCTTTTTACATATAAAAATGTTTAATGAAGACATCAAGTCCGATTGGTTTAGGTTTGTTCGCAACTAACAGCTATCCACAATAGCCATCTGGATTTCGCAGCCTTTCTGTGGGTAACTTAGCAATGTTTTAAGTAGTATGGGAGTGTAGTTTTGTTTAAGCCTATACTGTACTAGCTCCAGTTGAGAAAAAGGATATCCCCAGAAGTGAGATTGCATAAGGTGCAAATATGCAACAAATTTGTTTTTATAGCTCATATATATTAGCTGTACCAGACACAGACTGTATTAGTTCCGGAACACTAGCCTGCATCTGGTTTTGGATCATTAATTATATATTTAGAATAAAAGTACACCAGTTTTCACTCCTGTTTACACTGATAAGACTGATTATTCTTAGTACCGGGTAGCTTACTATTGCATTCTCTATGGTATCTTTGGTTGCTATATTTTGATTCCTTGGGTTGGTTGTCATTGTAAAATAGAACTGTGAAATCAGATCTGATACCAATGCAGCAGACAATAAAATTAACAAATTCAATAATTTAATTAAGAAAATTTAAACAATAAATCTCAAATTTAAAAAAATTTAATTCAGAAAATTTAAAAAATAAATAATTGTGAAAATCGTTCATCTTTAGAAGTCGTTTCTAAGTTACCCTCTGCTACTAATTTCTTTATCTTTGTTCGCAAGTACAACACTGCCGTTGCACTATGGTCTGGAAAATATAGTGAGCTCATGGTGGCCATCTGCTGAAAAAACTGATTGATTAGCAGCACAGCAAGATAACCTGCGTGGGTTGCAGGGCCTTTAATTTCTCATACAGCCTGTAGGATATATGTGTGGATATCTGGAACATCCAATGAGTCTGCAGCTCCTGAAGAACTTTAGCTGTTGGCATTGGTCGATGGTGCAGCTCCATGTTCTGGTTGTCTGAAGAGGAATGTAAGCCTGTTGGGTCAGTCCTTGAAGCCAGTATGCAGACAATGTGATGCATGTGGGTATGATGTCTAAGTATTCGGCCCCTTTGGCATCAGTTAGTTGTAGTCATGGCTTTTGTCTTGGAATGTCTTAGACTGTTTATGAGAATTGCATAGTTTGTTTACATCTTGCTGCTCTACTTCTTGCTGGTCTTATTTCAAGCACATTGCAGCGTATAACCTGAGCGCACCTCTTGTGTTAAGTTGGGTACAAGGCTTGTTTACAGTTTTTCTGGAGTGTAAGTGATGAATGTAAAGTGGAATTTGATATTCAGAGTAACTTATTCAGCTTCATCTGGTCATAAATGAAAAGAAGTTTGATTTAAAATATTCTGTGGAGTTTCCCCCCAGTTAGCTGAATGGGATGCTCGATAGTGTAGTGGTTAGCACACTGGGCTGTCAATCGAGAGGTCAGGGGTTCAAATCCCCGCCATGGCAGAAATTTTGTTTGAGATTTCTGTTCCACCTGCACCCCTAGCCAACTCAGCTATGATGAGTACGCTGACCGTACACTGTCGGTGGGAAGATGAGATGGTGAGGGTGAGGACTGGCCACTCGCCCTCATATGCCGAGGCCAAGAAAATGAAGTCGCTAACACTTCATACCAATGGCTGCCTCAGGGCTAGGTTAAGGGACTGCTCTTCTTCTTCTTCTTCTAGCTGAATGAAGCAACAACTGCAGGCATGGTTGACTGTGATTGTCATATTTAGTCAATCATGGATTTTGTATTGTTTATGGCATGAAATCCGGATTATTTCTTCAATCTTAGCCTGATCTGTAATTTTCTGATTGGCTTTGCTATCGCACAGCCAACTTCTCTGACTTTGTGCTGATTGTGAGAAAGAAGTGTTTTTCATCCGTCAGGTTTGATAGGCAGGATTGAAAAGTTGCAGATAGGTAACGAACATTTGCCAACTACGAAAGGATTGGGCAGCCGGACTGTCCTTTCAGCTGACTGGTGTATATACCCAGATTACATTCAGTCGGTTCAGATTTTCAAAATTTATCTATTTCTACAAAATACTACATTGCTGTATAAAGAACAGTCAAGCTGTAAGGACAGGCTGGCTGTCCACCAGTTCTTCTGACTGGCATCAGTTTTTGCCAGTCAAAGCATGTTTTTGTGTGATGATTAGCTTTGTCAACTTTTGTTTTTCAGTTTTTGTTTTGTTATGTCTAAAGCCAGCACAGCAGAGGATCAATTTGCTGTTGGTTCGAGTCTGGCTTCAGTTGTTTTTGTTGTCCATTGTTTATTTGGCCTGTTGTGCTGCTGTTCATTCTGTTGCTGATATTACTCTGATTGTCCCATTGTCCTCTTCTCTAAGCTCTTATGGTTGTCTGTATAACCATGGCTGTGAATGTATAGATCTGTTGTTGTCTGTTAATGTTGTCCTAACAATTTAACTTTGCTATGTTTAGTTGTGACTAACAACATTTGTCTGCTAACTTGTTGAGTGATGCTAGTTTGATGTCTGTGGTACCTTGTTGTGTTATTGTATCTTGGATGGTAATTTTGCTATGGCTTCTTGTGAGCTGGAAAAGATAAAATTTTGTTGGACAGGGCTTCTCCAGTGGAGTGCGATTGGCTATTGTTTCCTTGAAGCAACCATCAGTGGTACACACATAACCTTTTTATGCTGTGCCATAGCTGGCTAGACATATTTGAATTTCAGATTCTTTAGCTACCAGTCAGCTTCTTCTTCAGGATTGAGCTCTTCCAAGACATTTGGGTGATGTCGTTTGTTGTTATTTTCTGCTGAGTTTAGTTGTAACATTTGGAGAAATATGATTTAGTTGATTTTGGCTGAAGAATTCTATAGTAACATGGTTGTTATTGATGTAATAACGCTTAATAATGTTTTGTTGTTTGCTTTTTGTTAACTATAATAAAAACTCTTATCAAACAATAATAATTACCAATGCCGTAACTCAGTCCTCTGACGCCAGCCAGTGAGGGAGGAAGGGCCCGACTGGAGCTGACCTATCAACGGGCCGGTCAGGCCGGCGGACCTATATCTCTGTCTGTCTGTCTGTCTGTCTGTCTGTCTGTTACACATACACATACACACACAAAGCGCAGCTGTACCCGGGCTCGCCAACCCTATCATAATGTTAGTTGTCAAAGGCAGTATGCTCAAATGTAAGTCATTGATTCCAACGTGGCAAACTATTTACGACTCGCGCACCCATCCAATGAACATATTGACGCGCTAGCTGGACCAATTCACTAGTCAGATTAATGTATATACTGCAGCTTATAAAACACTCCATGAAGTACCCGGCCTAGAGATTGAAGAAGAAACTGTCAGCAGAGACAGGTCACGCAGCTCCTATAGTCGGCCCAGTTTCTGAACTAAATTTACATACCGTGATTTTTCACGGGTTACAGCTAGTAGTTATAATAATAGTAATTAGTAGTAGAGTGCAGTCCTATTATGGTTGACCCCTTCAGTCTCAAATGTGCTTTTTGCACAGTTATGCCATGTAGTCCAGTGATGTCTATGTAAAATGCAAGACATGTTAACACACCACACAAGAATGTTTTGTGTAGTGCTACATGTTAGAATATTTTTAATCAGAATACATTGGTAGGGCTAATAGAAATTCACGAAGTCACGGAAGCCGTGAATTCCATGATTTTCGGCATTTGCTGTGAATGCCATGAATTCCCCAGATGCCATGAATTGCCATGATTTTTTTGAAAATTTGTAAAGTTAATGCAACACAATGGTCCGAACTGATATGTTTCACAACGTAACAAATTACAATAAATTATAATGAAGTAATAAAGCATGCACACATTCTATGAGCATGATCGGAGAAAATGTGGAACTACCCTTAAGATCACTTGCAACATGGGGTTATCGTTTCCCATAGCAGCAGTAAGCAACATTCGAGTGTACATACGCGTACGGCCCTTACAGTGTACACACTCGTACATGCCCTTTACTGACTTTTTTGTGGCATTATACATAGTAACAGCATTGTTTGTTTATTATTTGCATTGTTGTTTGGACGGATCTTAGTAAATAAAAGCGTGAATTCATGCCCATGAATTTGCTGTGATTTATTTTTATTTTTACAAAACCCTGCCATGACTTTTGAACTTTTTTGCCATGAATTTGTACTGGCCCTATAGGCTACATCGGCCTTCTTAACCCACATTCGGTTAACATGTGGTTGTGGCAGTTTTATCTCCTGATGACAGTGCATAAACAGGTCTGCACTGTATTGTTGCTCTCATCATCATCATATTTGACACCTCGTGCGTATTGAGTTTGTGACTACCTGTCAACCATGGATGGACTTTCATTGGTCAGCATATTCTTGTGATCCATATTTGGAGGCGTTTTTTGTCAAGTGGCCAATTGCTTAAAGCCCTTGGCCTGTAAATCAGAGAGTACGGGTTCGAACCTCACCCAAGACAGTTACTGTGTAGGGACCTTGAGCAAATCCTTCACTCACAGTTGCTCTGTACCATCGATATGGTCTTGTGCACTTCTGAACTCTGGAAGGAGGGCAATACCAAATACAGTCGTACTGTATTGTATTTGTAGACAAACAAACCGAATATTTACTTAAATTTTTATATTCGATAGGTTTAGTGATCATTGATTTTGAGAGTTCTCTTTTGATTTACTATATAGCAAGGTTCAGATATACATGTATTGTACATACACATGCATTCGTGCTTGCATACATACCACACCTTTTTAGATCTCCTAGATAGCCATGTTACAGCATCTTTGTAAGGTTCTTAAAATGCACTATATAAGTGTTCAGATACATACATACATACATACATACATAAATACAAAATGTGCAATTATTATGTCAACGCAAAGCATGAGCATTTGCTCTCCGCATGTGCATGGCTGTTTTCTTGAGTGTTTTATATGACCTTCAGTCAGGAGGATTTGGTTATGTTAGATTTTTAGATGACTGCATTTGAAGTTTATCATTGGTCTCCAAGGCAAAAGGACTGATTTTTAAGAAACAATCATCAGATGCATTGTTAATTTAAAATGGAATTGATAATTGAGAAGCATAATAATTTCATCTAAGGGCAATGATCATTCAGATGCATTTTGAATTAGAATTCATCGAATGGAATTGATCATCTGTAAGTGTTTTGATTTCATCCAAAAGCTTTGATTGTTCTGATGCATTTTGACCTCACCCAAGGGATTAATCGTGCAGAAGCATAATGACAGGACAATTAGAACGTAATCATAATACTACCATATTGCTCTACAGCTCTTATTTTTTTATTGACCTGACGATCAGTACATAACATTGTTAGTTAGAAAATCCACTAAATGCCTGTCAAAATGTCATCCAAAGTTACTGATGATTCTGAATCTATGGCATTTATGGTTTAACATTTGTTTAGTATGACGTCTGTGAAATTAAGTAAATTAAAAGATCTTAATAATTTTTAGTCCATTGTGAGAAATTACTTTGAAAACGTAGCTGGCTCTGCTTCTCAATTCAGTCGGTTTAATAGAAAAAAAGGATGATACAGAGTCTGAGACTTAAATTTGATAAGTGAATAAACCTGTTGCAGAATGAGACAGAGAGATGGACTAGTTACTAGTCAGGCGATAATAGCACTTGAAATTTTTTTTATATTTTGTCTACAACTTGAAAGTGTTCTCTGACATAGTGAGAACTTGAGTTTTAGAAGAGGAACGCTAGTTAAAAACTCAGCCTTTGTAACCAAATGAAGTTCATGTATTTGTTTGAAGACTGATAAGACTTCTGTAATGCTTTATCATATGTACATATGGACATTGCCTTTTAAGTACCTCACATGAGCACTGCCAACGCTGGTCTAAATGATGCTAAAGTCATTAAGGCAATAAAGTTAATCAGTAAGTGAACTTTGCTCAGATAACTTTGCTCAGAGTCACCACTGGCATGATGGCAAAGTAATTAAGAACGAAAAGTTAATCAGTAAGTAAACAGTGCTCAGATAACTAGAAGAGTTAACACTGGCATGATCATGCAGATGCGTGGAGAACAACCGATGGATTCCCATCCAGAGCTGTTAGTAGACACCATATTAGGAGTTCATTGACTATATAGTAACAAAGGAGAGGAACGATGATTGATGATGAGACTCTTAACAGACGAACCACCACATCAAGGACTTCCTTGCAGTTGGTAATAGACACTGCAACCAGAAATCCCTCTGTGACTGGGTACATGGAGGACAAAATTCTTAAAAGCCAGCAACTGGTTGTAGATTGTCACCTGAGTAGAGCAGTCAGCACCAGTCCATGGGCTCTCTTGGCCTTTCCAAGTGGAACCTGTCCAGTTAGTAGCCTGAAACCCCTTAAGATGGGCGAGACCTTGATGACAAAGTGACAAACATCCGAACACCATTTAAAAAACACTCAGAAACCATGGTGAAAAACAGAAATAACTCCACTAATGCATCCTAGTTTGCTAGAAGTATGAACAAGCAAAAATTATTGAGTAAAAAATCTGCATGTGACCAACTAACTGATAAAAAAAGACCCACTAGAGAAACTTGCAGCCATCACATTCATGTCAGTCGATGCTGCGCAGATTAAGGTGAAGTGACAGTTTATTGTGCCAATAATCCATTTCACAGGTCGAGCAAGATGTTTCTATGCATCGTGCTATTTATATAGTGCTGTTAGGGGGACCCTTGCAAAGGCACCCAACCTTGGCTAACAAATGGATAGAGGAGGTGCAATGCAATATGGGTTGAAACTATTTCTTGAGCTGCCTCTGTCGGAAAGGTAAGTTTTTTCAATGGAAGACTTTTCCAGGTGGAAGAGATAGTGCAATCAAAGATTAGCAAACAGTTTTAGTTTCAATATTATCTTAGCCAATGTTCAGTCAACAGTTCGAGTTTCAATATTTTCAATTGTATTGTTATTGTTGCTTTGCATGTCTTATGATCCTGTTGTAGGTTTAACTCACCTGTGTGCTCCAATCACAAAGTTGTCTCGTGGTTTAGTGGAGCTGAACCTGGCACGAACTGGAATCACAGCACGAGGCGTTAATCAGTTGGCCTTGGCTCTGATTAACAACAAGAACATTCTGCTAAATCTTCGTTGTCTGAATCTCAAAGAGAACAGCTTCAAGGGAGAAGAAATTACTGTGAGTTGTTCGTTTGCTATCTTTTTGGTATCTGTTCATTCTTAAACTTACTAAAGTTTACGTAGATAATTATTCAATTCTAATTAGGCTCAGCATTTTAAACCTAGTCTTTGTAATTCACACTGTAGTTCACTCTATCTTACACTGGAACCTTGTTACACTGGAAACTATAATGTTGTCTTTAGAACTGTCCTGTAACAAAACTGTTATAATGAGGCTATTTTCTATGTAGTTGAACGAATTTTGGGATTCACATCCCTGGCAGTGTTACATTAGAATTCATGTTGTAGTGAAGGGTGTAATGAAGAGTCTGTGGTGTGGTTCAATTGATATGAAATTGAGATCTCTTACTACTTTCTCTGTTTTGGCCAGTCCCCTTGTGACCATTCAAATACAGATGCCATACAAAGCATATATCTTTATTGTACAAATTATCAATATTTATTAATAAAGATTGTAAAAATAATAGTAATATAAAATATTACTTTGAAGTTTGCTTAGGATTATTATTAAGTGGCAGTACTGAGAGTATTTGATAACAGAATTAGGTTGGTAAAAGGGGGATGGATACTGAAAGTGTTTGATAGCTATATTGTGTTGGAGGTGGGGATGTAGCCTATTAATAGAGTAATTAATCATGTCTGCAGTGTGTGTCTTTGCAAAGCTGCTGGGTTGTACAATTTCTGGTATTGATGTAAATGTTATGTTACCCTTATGCCTTTGAAAAGTTGATGATTAAATAGCAATTATTGTTTGCTGGGATAATTATAAAATAATGGGTTGTTTACAGTAAGTTTCACTTTTAACTGATACTGTATTGGGTTACTGGATAGAACAAGTTTTTAGCACAAGTAGGGTAGTTTCTTCTAAGTAACACAAATTTTGTTATTCTTATCATGGTCTCATTTTGTATTACTCTTAAGCACTTATATATTCAATAGGTAGCCTGAACTTCCTCAAATTTGTGTATTTCTGTGGTTTAATTTTAAAACTTCAAAGCATTTACATAAATTAAACAAGCAAGACATTTTTGCTCTTTTCTTGCAGAATCTGTTCAACTTTCTCGCACAGCCGAATTCCCTAACTGACCTACATTTAGGATCAACAGAATGTGCTCTCGAGAACGTAAGTGCATCTGCTGTTTCTCGGTCTTGGTCTGTACATCAGGCCCTCAGCGTCTAAACCAGAGGTCTCAAACTCAAAGTACCCCAAGGGCCAAAGGAAGACAAGTATGCGAGCTGGCGGGCCGCATAAGTGAATGATCCTATTCATTCAGTGACACAAGTGACAAAGTTAAGCAGAAATGGTGAAATAAAGAGTAGCACTGTATTTTGTTTAAAGTTAATTTATTATCTTTTCTAAAAACTAAAAATGAGGCCATAAGAAGTTACTTTTAGTAATTTAGTCAATTTCGTTGGCTACTTAACTGGCAGTGTTTTGCCGCATCCAAAGCATCAATATTAGGATTGATATCCTGATGTGAAGGCAATCTAAGAGACGCTTGTAAATGTTCATCAGTAAGCCTTGACCTTAACACAGAATTTATAATGCTTCATGAAAGAGAGTAACTTTTTCCTTGCAGAAAAAGTGAATAAATGGGAAAATTCTGCTCTTGAAAGAAATTTTTAGAATTCTGGAATTCCAATTCCTTATACTTTTGCAAAGGGAGTATGGACAGGAGGTTCACATCTGTTTCATTGACTATAGCAAGGCATTCGACTGCATTAACCATGATTTAATGTGGAAAACCCTGCTTGAAATGGGAATTCCGAAACACCTGATAATGTTACTAAAGGGTTTATATGAAGACCAGATAGCAGTGATAAGAACAGAATACGGAGACACTGACAATTTCAGAATCAAGAAAGGAGTGAGGCAGGGATGCATCTTGTCTCCATTCCTGTTTAATCTATATGCTGAAAGAATAATGAGAAAGGCAGAACTGGAGGGGGCAATTGAGGGAGTAAAAATTGCTGGAAAGATACTGAATAACCTTAGATACGCGGATGACACAACATTAATGGCAAAAAGAAAAGAGGATCTGGCAGAACTGATAAGAAGGGTCAGGAGAGAAAGTGAAAAAGCTGGTTTATACTTCAACATAAAGAAGACAAAGGTCATGACAACAGCAGATTGGGATAGTTTTGAGATAGACGGAGAGGAAATAGAGGTGGTAGAAAGCTTCACATTCCTAGGATCACTGGTTGGAAAGGAGGGAAAGTGTGATCCAGAAATAAAACGAAGGATTGCTATAGGGAAAGCTGCAATGACCGGACTGGAAAAGATATGGAAAGACAAACATGTGAGCATAGAAACCAAAAAAAGGCTCGTGAGAGCACTAATCTTTCCTACGGTACTGTACGGTTGCGAGACGTGGACAATGACAAAGAACATGGAAAATAAGGTTAACGCTTGTGAAATGTGGATATGGAGGAAGATGCTGAGAATATCTTGGACTGAGAAAAGAACGAACGAATCAATACGAGAGGAGATTGGAGTTGAGAATGAAGAGTCGTTAAAACAAACTGCGACAAGAATGAAGCTAAGGTTCTTTGGACATGTTATGCGATCTGATGGTCTGGAGAAGGAAATGATGCTGGCGTGCGGTGAGGGGAGGAGAAGACTGGGTCGCCCAAGGAGGAGATGGATGGATGAGATACAAGATGTAACTGGCATGAATTTGGCGGAATTGAGAGACTTGTCATCGAATAGGAGACGGTGGAGTGTGTTCACCAGGACGATCGCTAGAGCTCCACGAGCTGACAGCACAAGGTGACAAGGTGATACTTTTGCTAGAAACGAAGTGAACTTTAAGTTGCTGGTTTTTTCCACCTCTGACTTTGCCTGTGATAGCGTAATATTTCTCTCTTGATGCATAGTGTCGTAGTGCCGACGCACGTTGTACTCCTTCGGAACAGCAATTGTTTGCTGACAAATAAGACAATGCATTTTATCGTTTACCTCCATAAAAATATAAGTTTTCCCATTTCTCATGGAAAACTCTTTTTCTTCCACAACTTTTCTTTTCTTACACTCTGAAGTCATTTTGATGGGTTTAATAAACTTTAATTCTTAATGATAATGAAAATGCTCTGTAAATCACTTCCGATCATCTTGATCGGAAGTGATTTACAGTAGGCCTATAACATGAGACGGTGTTACATGAGACCATTATCCAAAGATTTTAAGATGGAATAAGATGAACTACTGATGACGAAAGTGCGAATCTAGGGCGCGCAAGGGCTTCTGATCTATTCAGAGGTAAAACAATGAAAAGTTCCTATACCTACCATGTTAAAATCCATCAGTTAAGAGTCGTCGAAACTCCGGCCTCTTCGTTTTAGTTGTTACCAACTACGTGGCGCCTGCCATGCGGTGATAATTGTAGGTGTTATTAAAGTGATCCAAAACGAGAAAATTCAACGCGGTTGATTTGACAAGCATCAAAATATAAAGTTGGAATAAAGTACTACCAATAAAAATTCTATATGATTTGGCAATTACGATACTTTTCGTATAAAAGGACTCTTGGGGGGCCCGATAGCGCATTGGATAACATCTGGCGTAGAGTGCGAGAGATACAGAGATCGAGTCCCATAGGCGGACATGCTTTGTAGGCTGCAATTTGCGCCGTGTATTGCAGGCTGTCTGTTCTGTTAGTAGTTAAGGTTTATCGCATAACATGTACATGTACAGCGCAGTGCGTTTGCAGGCGCTTAATTAAAGAATAAATATTATTATTATTATTATTATTATTATTATTATTATTGTTATTATTATTCTTAACTGATGGGTTTTAACATGTTAGGTATAGGATATTTTTGTTGTTTTACCCATAAATAGACCAGAAGCCCTTGCGGTTTTACCAGAATGCATCACCCGCCTTAGATTCGCACAGCGCAAGCCAAATTTCTGTAAATGGGCCATCTTGTTCACTTATTAAAATCTTATGCCATTTTCACGAGAGAGACCATCGAGCTTAATTTTTAGAGAGACACGGAGCAAGTCAAAAGCATAACATAAGAGTTTTAGCATTATTTGTTATTAAAAAGTAGACCTATAGACTTTCATTGTGAATTTTTAAGAAATTCTGAAGGCCGTCGCGGGCCACAAAAAAGGACTTCGCGGGCCGCATGCGGGCCGTGTGTTTGAGACCTCTGGTCTAAACTGTTCTGCTCTACAGACTTTGCATTTTGCTGAGCAGGTGAAGCATTCAGCCAGGATATACTGACCAGTTGTTATATTCATTCTTCTGAAGGAAGAGTAGTGGGTTTTGTGTTTATTCTGTCTGGCAGTCTATGTGTTCTTCTGTGTCTTTTTCCTTGGCTCTGTGCATGTCTGTCTGTTTCACCCTACTCTGTTCGATTGAAACACAGAGAGTTTCCAATATTCAAACACCGTCTAAATGTGAAGATGTTGCTTCACGGTTGTTATCTGTCTTTTTACATTACTGTATGAATCTGTGCATTAAAAGCCATGTTTGGTTCTTGTTCTCGTAGTTGTTTGCTGCTCTGCAACGTGGCTGTGCGCAGAATCTGACTCGTCTGGATGTCTCTAGAAATGTCTTCAGCTACAGGAAGCAGGGCAAAGATGTAACAGCTCCTCCCACTTGGAAGCAGTTCTTTGCAACTGCTGTGTCGCTTAGGGCGGTTAATTTCTCAGGTTGCCGATTGCCACCTGATGCTCTCAGGTAAGTTCTTCCTTGTCTGTACATGTGTCTGGACATTTATGTAGTACATTCTAGATTGTGCAAAGGCCCTTTCATTAACATGAAGCATGTAAAGTTTGCCTTCTGTTGGCTTCATATCTGTGCTGCATCTGAAGTCATCAAGTCCATCACTATTGAGAACTTCACAAGTCTATGATTTGCTTTCTAATAGCTAGCTTTGATTGTTTTCAGTAAAGATGACTCATACTCTATTAGAGACTGGTTTTATCCTTAGACAATTACAAATCTTTTATAACATTTGAAAGTGTTTGTAATTAAATGAACAAGTACAGTAGGTGTTCTTTCATTCTTGTGTTTTGATTGCAGGTCTGTCCTAGAAGGAGTTGGATCAAATTCTTTGCTAACTGATTTTGAGTTGAACTTGAGCAGTAATAATCTTGGACTTCCTGGCAATCAGGGAGGACAGATTCTAGAACAGTGCCTCTCGACAATAAGAAATATCAGCCATCTGGACATCAGTGACAATGGTATGGATTAGTCATACCTGATTAGATCTTTGCTTGCTGCTCTTTTGAGATGTTCTTTCATTTAAAGACAAAGCACAATTTTAAGATTCCTACATGCTTGCATGAATAAATACTTTAAAATGTATATCTTGATAACTGACATTATTATGTTCACTATTATAGAATTCCCATAAACGCCTATGTTGAAGTGTGATTGTAGTAACTGTTAGCAATAGTAAGCAATCTGCCATCAGCAGTGTATCTGTCACTTTTTAACAATCTGTGACTTACTATTCATACATTCAAGTGACTGTGGGAATAAAACTGCAACTCACTGCCTTAAAATTTGACTAATTCCTTGGGAGCATACATGCTGGGAGCACCTCTGATTGGTTGTTTTGTAAGAGGTGCTTTATCAGTTGATCAGGGCAATGCCTCGCTAAACTAATATTGATAAACATATGAATGAGCCACTGCTTGGCCTTATATTATATCTATTGCATTGTTAAACTTGTCCAGTAGGGAGTGTCAGTTTCCCTTTGATTATTCTTTGTGATGAGCAAGACTTTCATCGTCAGTGATTTAAAATTCAAACAGTGATTTAAAATTCAAACAGGCTTCAGTCTGCTTACATTAAACTTCTTAATTGTTTTTTGTTGTTTTTAGGCTTTGATGTTGCATTGGCGAGTATTTTGGGAAAACTGAGCCAGAATAAGAGCCTCAGAAAGCTTTCTATTGGGCGAAATCTGAACAACGTTAAGCCGAAGTGTGTGGCTATTGCTTCAAATTTTTGATTTGCATTTTTAGTATGATCTTTTGTGGCTAATGTGCAATTTAAACTTGGAAGAATTATTCACTTAGCATTTAAAGCTGCTACATTTTTTACGGTGCTGTATGAATCTGTGCATTAAAAGAATTAGAAGTAATATTTTACTGAACCTGAGCTGAACTTGTGTTTTTTAGAACTGTACCTCAAGTGATAGAAGCCATCATTCAGTTGATCCATCTGGAACATTCAGTAATTATCTATTACTTTGTGTAATTTCACATTAATTAATATCATACAGCTATCAAGCTAATTTAAGATAGCTTTTAAGGTAGTTACTTAATTATGGTACACCTCTATCAACAGTAGTCCTTGGGGCTTGTTTCAGGGCTTGAAATATCATTGAAGCACAGTGATGACAACAGTAATCCTACAACGGAACAACCTTTTATTATGTGCATTGTTAGAATAAATTGTGACTGACTATTCCAGGAGAATATTTGAATAGTATTTAAAATAGTAAGTAGCTGTGGACTATTGCAACTACCGTATGACTGTTTAAAAACTATTTAGTTATTATCGGTTTCAGTTGCAGATAATTGTTTATAATTCTACTGTTTTGACATTCAGTTAGTACCAGTAGTTCTGATTAACTTTAAGTATGAGCACCGTTCAAAAGTTTCATCGGTTAAGCGATTCCTGTTCTTGGTGAGAATTAATGCTGTATTACTATATGGTCTCCCTACTGAAGCACTGGATAGAATGCGTGTGTCATAACACAGAAACACTGGCTTGATTCGTGGATGATTGTCCAGCATTTCTAGTTTGTTCTTGTTGTCTTCTGACAGCCAATCGAGTGCCTGAATGTTGACAACTTGCGGCTGAAGTCGGACACGACGTTGTTGATCAACGCTCTTGGAAACAATGAAACTTTAAAACAGATTGACATTAGGTGAGATTGGAATCAGTGCAGAATGATGCAAAATAAAGAACTTGTCTTAGGAAATTGATAAAGTGGAAACATTTCATTCAATCGTGATTAGGATGATGGCATGTGATTTTTTTATTTAGAGATACATACACTTTTGGCTGTTGAGTGCAGTGAGCTGAGAATGTTTAAATTTCTGTAAAGGATATGCCTAGGTATAATATTGTGCATTTTTGTCTAATAGTTTATAGTCCAGACCAAGATGGTCTACTATTTTAGCAGTTTGCTTAGCGTGTCTTTATTTTTGTAGTCTAAAGAGCCCGTGAAGATAAAATTACTTCCTGTTTACAGTTTGTGATATCAGTAAATAACCAACTTATCAGAAAGGCTCCATAGAAACAAACTGTGGTGCTATCAGAACCAATCGCTTACTTTTTTTCATCTGCCATCTTCCTACGGAATACTTCATGTTATAATTTTATTTTACGTTTTGCTTTTGCAGTGGAAACCACATGGGTGACTTTGGAGCTCGTATGCTGTCCAAGGCTTTGCAAATCAACAAGAAACTGAGTGTCATTTACTGGGACCACAATGACACTTCACCCGCTGGATTCCAGGACATAGCTGCTGCACTTGAAAAGTAAGTAAGCTGGTAAAACAAGCGTTCAGAGCATTTATATAGCGCCTTTCCCAGACAACTGCTCATAGGCGCTCCCAGTCCAACCCTGGTGGCAGTTTTCAAGTGTTTATAAAAAGTGCGTTCAGAATCCCTAGCTACGATAGCACATACATCCGAAGGGAGTCTGTCCCAGGCATATGGCCCAACCACTGGTAAAGCACAACAGATTACATAGGTAAATGGCAAAATTTCAGTTTTGCTAATATTGTCTTTGGAATTGGACTCAGGGGTGAGAAGACTTCTCATTAATAGCACTAAACCTGCTATGTCAGAATTAAAGTGATATATCTTCTGGTCGTAAAGTACCTTTGGTTTCCTTTTCTCACTTGGTCTCGAATAAAGCTGTACTAGGAAGCTGTTAATCCAAAAGATGAAAACAAAGCATATTTGACATGAACTTTGATATTGAAGATGATAATGATGATGCTGATGATGATGATGGTGGTGATGATGATGATGATGATGATGAGGATGATGATGATGATGATGATGATGATGATGATGATGATGATGATGATGAATACGACGATTTCTACAGTGCCATGACACGACACATGCTATTACAAGGGTGCTTTGACAAGTTCAACATGGCCTATTATAAGCCAGCTTGAAGTAATGTGTCTTGAGTCTGGTCTTAAATGACTCCAATGAAGTTGTAGATGATGTGGTATAGAGGTTGTGTCAGTGCTAGCAAGTGTAGTCTGTGGCTAATGGATTATTTTCAGGAACTTTATTGTCCGTAAAATGCCAACACCAATCAACGATGCCACACTCGCCCTACGTCTTAATCAGGAAAAGACTGAGCAGGCACTGCAAAAGGTACCATACAAATAAAGCGTGAAACTAATTTGTTTTTAAATGAATTTAACAAGCCTATTTCACTTAATTATTTGTGTGTGCTTCTATATTTTGGATATGACAGGTCAAAAGATGCCAATGTGACACGCGTTCAAGCAAACAGAATAACTTCTTATATATTCTGTTGATTTTTGTAAACATGTTGCTGCTACATATGTGCTCTTTAGTTAATATTTGGTCACAGATCAAACTAGAGTTCAAGTGACTGTCCTTGTTATGACTAGTTTTTGGTATGTAAATAATCATTTTTGAGTGCTTTCATTAATGCTGCACAATCTGGGTGGTTGCTATTCTTCAGTGGTCAGTGATGTTATTCACTGAGAAGTGGTTAACTTTAGAAGGATTTGTCTATTTCTTTCTTTAAATTTTCTGTTTTTTGCTTGCCATTTTCATCACTTGATCTAAAAACTGCAGACTTTTTAAATATTACCAGTTGTTTTATCCTCAACATTAGGTGAGGATTTTTGCAAATGATCTCCGTTAGTTTGAAAATTATGTCCATAGATTGAAGCCGTCCTTCAAAGAAATCATAGTCCGAGGAAGCTACCAACTGACCAAGCGTATCGACTTCAACAAGGATTTATGATCAGCTTATCTCAGCAGGTGAGTAATCCATTATTGTGCTGTAGTTCCTTAGGTGCATTTTATATAGTCTATTCAGTGTCAAATATTCCACGTAGTTTATGTCGTTTCTGTGTCCAGCCTTTAATCAGGCAACACTACTTCAGAATTGTAGCTTTTCTTTTGTCATTTGTATCACCTTGTCTGATCAGATTTCTATACATTTCTCAAGGCATCTCTGTTCCTTGACCTGCTTCTGTTTTGTTTCTTTTTGTTCCAGATATTCTGTAGTACTACTTTAACACAGGGTGTGTCCCAGGGTAATTCCATGTGAGATCAACCAGACCCTCCCACCTTCAACCTTAGATTTGGCTGAAAATTTTTACATGTGTTTGGCCACCATTTTGAGGCACAAATACCAAACTTTATTCAAATATTCAAAAATTTGACCGAGATATACCATCTTAAAGTGAGGTGGGGTAGGCGAAAATTTGTATCCGATTTCGCGAAATGTTCTCTGAGGCCATATTCAACATGAAATAACTCAAGAAGTAGAGCAGATAGAGGCATGAGGTTTTCACTGCTGTATTCAGAAAGTTGTTGGCAACCTAATGAGCCTATTAAATTGACTGTGTCTTGATTAGAGACTTTACAGAACAGCTGCCAATATGCCATCTCAGAAAGCGCAAACTGTATTTTCTGGAATTTGCCAGACCAATATGAGGAAAAGCAGCAGCAACAACATTTTAATCTGTTCATATTTTGAAATAGCAAGTAATGGGCTCCTACTGGATGTACTTTACTGTGGTGTTTATTTGCAAATGAATTCATACTGACATGCTAAACTTGGTCAAACTGATGAACAGGGGTCAACTTCACCAGCTGATATTGGGAAAATGGACAGCTGGAATTTATCTGAATTTCATATTTCTGAAAAGTGCATGCCATAAGCTTTCTGGTGATATAAATTTCGTGTTGGTGCTCAGAAGCAATCAGGAGTTATGCTTTGTTGAATATTAGCTATTTTTCGATGTCGCAGAAGGGTCAGTCCATGTGAAATCACAGAGGGCCTGTATATGACCTATCTCAGATTTGGCTGTAATTTTGCTATTTTGTAGCTTGATATGTTTGTACATCATATTGAAATTTTCAGAAGCCTATCACCATGTATCTGTATTGTATGACTGACGGTAATGGAGGGGGTTTGAAGCACTCGCGACACGTTTTTGAACTTGGTGACATGTTCAAAGGCCAGTATCTCGGGAACAGATCCACTTAGGCCTGCAACATTTTGTGATTTTGTACAACTTTTTGGTTACTTTCTGATTCTGTAAATCATTCTGAATTGAAACAAATAGTTTCCAACTAATATTGGTGTAAAAGTGACCAAAAACGCAGTTTCCAGTTTAAAACTGTAATATTCATGGCATCTTAGCAGTGAAGACAACAAAAGCTATTCCAAATATTTTACATTTCTGTTATCTGCATATAGTGAAGTTGACCCCTGTTCATCAGTTTGACCAAGTTTAGCATGTCAGTATGAATTCATTTGCAAATAAACACCACAGTAAAGTACATCCAGTAGGAGCCCATTACTTGCTATTTCAAAATATGAACAGATTAAAATGTTGTTGCTGCTGCTTTTCCTCATATTGATCTGGCAAATTCCAGAAAATACAGTTTGCGCTTTCTGAGATGGCATATTGGCAGCTGTTCTGTAAAGTCTCTAATCAAGACACAGTCAATTTAATAGGCTCATTAGGTTGCCAACAACTTTCTGAATACAGCAGTGAAAACCTCATGCCTCTATCTGCTCTACTTCTTGAGTTATTTCATGTTGAATATGGCCTCAGAGAACATTTCGCGAAATCGGATACAAATTTTCGCCTACCCCACCTCACTTTAAGATGGTATATCTCGGTCAAATTTTTGAATATTTAAATAAAATTTGGTATTTGTGCCTCAAAATGGTGGCCAAACACATGGAAAAATTTTCAGCCAAATCTAAAGTTGAAGGTGGGAAAATGTTAAAAAATTGGTTGATTTCACACGGAATGACCCCCCATTCATTTGTGAAGAGATGATACTTGGAATATATTGCCGTTTGTTTGCTGAACTATCCTTTGTCTTCTGAACAGCTAGCATTCAAATTTTCTTTGCTGATGAATATGCACTTTATGTCTGCCTAAACTAATTCAACAGTACTGTTTCAAACATCCAAAGTTAACTGTAACAGATGCCAGTTCTATGTTTTGCACAGATTGTATGTGAAATGCATACCGAGCAAGCAGGTTTATATTCATGTTTGTCCTCTGTTGAGCAAAGCTGAATTTGATATGGTATTGGCAGGATGTTGAAGTTCTATGAGAGAATTTCTAGAGTTAAAGAGTTCTGTGAAGAAATCCATATGGCCCTCTGGCAAAGAACAGGTCACTACGGTGTGGTGATATAAGTACAATATCAAAGTTCTGGCCTTTGTTGTAACAATTTCTATGAGGAAATCTGTATATCTTCAGATACTAATTATGTAGTACTACTTAAGACAGCCAAAAGCCGTCTGTTACAACTGTTCCATTCTATGTCATACGCCTTTGAAATATGCCCCCCTCCCCTGTATTTCCTATGTGCCAATGTTACAGGTAGTTGTCCTAGTTTGGGCCTTCACTATATAAAAATGTCAAAGTTCTTTGATAGGTCTAATAGCTTCTGAAATTACTTCTGTAGCACTACTTCAAACGCCCACCAGCTAAACTGTTAAAAAAGCACCTGTCTGTGTCATGCACCATTGAACAGCCTCTTGTGTCGATTACACCACTGCTAAAATAATGTAGTTCAAAAACTCTAGCCTTCATTCTGAAAGTGTTAGAAGTGCTATGAGGAAATCTCCTAAAACTGCATTTCTGTGTCTGGAAACATTTGAGAAAGGGTCAGTGTTACAAAGAAAGTAGGGTGCTTGCCAACCACTGGGTTCTGCTAATGTTCTGCTGTTAATTGCATGTTAGTTTTATCCTGTATGTTGAGTCTGTTGACCTTTGATGCATGTTAAAGATGATGGATAGACACCTTGTTCAGTTACAAGACCTGATTGACAAGCTTCAGCATCTCCAACAGCAGTACCCAATTGGTGGAATCTGTGCTGATGTCCAGCCAGAGATGACCAAAGCACAGGCTCTTCTTCAGGAAGCTGAATCTGCCAGAACGGTTAGCAATGACTTGATTTCATTTTAATTTCTCATTAGCAATTCAAATATGATGTTGGATGGATAAAAGAAACTGACGAGGATATAAAGAATTAAGGAAACGGCATAAATTAGAGAAGAATGCGTCGTTTGATTCTTGGACCTGCTTAAGGGATGAACACTGAAGAAGAAAAAGAAGAAGAAGAAGAAGAAGAAGATAAACAATTCAGAGAGAGTGTGTGAAATTGTATATGATTAAAAAAAATGTATGAGTAAGCTCATTGAGAGTCACATAACTGCTATGCATTTATTACTGGTATTCATTTCAGCTAAATCTTATGTATACACTGTTGGAAAATACCTATATATCACCTGCATGCTTGGTCTGATATATCTGTTCAGAACAGTGCTTATTTGTTTGGATTCACTTACTACCTGATAAAGTCCTTTAAAAGATTGCCTCTTCAAGGGCAACCCACGAGTGCAATATGAAATCTAGTGGCTTGAGGCATTCTCAGTTTGTAGGGCAAAGTCATTGTAACTCACAGTTGTAAGATGGTCATAGGCATCGTACCTATTTCAATCATTCACTCTCATTTGCACCCATTATTAATTTATATTCTTTGACTGGTTTTACCTCGAAGTGTATATGTGCTACAGTTCCTGCTCAAACTTCAGAAGGTCGTAGAAGATGCCGATGGTAGTGAGAGTCTGCTGCAGAAGCAGTTGAAGTCACTGGCCAGCAGTCTACATGACACTGCTTCCAAGCAGCTCAAGGTCTGTATCCAGATGATTGTGGAAATCGTGGTTTTAGTTGATTGTCAGTGGAATTCTACTGGATGATATAACTAGCTTAGTTTACTGTTTAGACAACATCTGCAGAAGCATTTGAACAATTAGCTCCAGATGGTTCAGTTTACAATATACCTAACTTTTTACTGGACTGTTAATTTATATATCGTTAGTTAACTGGTTTTGTTTTCTGATCGGTCAGAAGGTATGGAATGATTTTGAGAAATTAGTATTTAGAATTAAAATTATACAGAATTTGTATGGGTAAAATACATAAATATGTATATAGTTGTAAGCATGAATGTATTAATTTTGTTCTTTGCACACTCTTTCAATTTATCTTTTTTTATTTGTGCAGGCAAACGTTTCAGCTATGATTGAATGTGCCGAGACACAGTTTCAAGTAACACTGAGTAACGTGGTAATGTGTTGACTATTCTTCTCTTCAGTTCTTGTGTGTTCTTTGTGTTCTGTACTTTACTGTTCATTTCTACATGTGCAGCCTACTTTGTATCCAGCAATGGCTGTGATCAAAATTTCCAGTCAGTGTTGTTTCCTATCATATACTTAATCATACTAATATCATAATCATACTAATATCAATTTTAATGTTCTTGACAATCAGCAAGTTGGCTACCTCGTTATATTTCTTGACTTAGCCAATCAGCATCTTATAAGCTTTTAATCCTCGTGTTATTTGTTTAGCTGACTTTACATTGTTAGACTTGATTACTCGTAGCTTTTTCACTGATGTTCTTATAAACCAGGGGTTCCCAAACTTCTCTGGGCTGCGACCCACTTGTGAATATCTTGGCAGTCTCGGTACCCACAGTGTAAAATTAAACATTGTGTATTAAAATTTCCTTCGTAAATTGGTATCGAAATATGTGGTTTTACGTAACAGCTCTAAGACATTTAAAGCATTAAAAGGAAACTTAGGTAAAACAGTTTACAGTTTATTGCAATCCAGCTAGCTATAGCCCAGTCATAGCCAAATGTTGGTGCTGCCAAAAAATAAATGTTTCTCCAAAAAATTTGGCGACCCACTTGCCAGAGCTTCGCGACCCACTTTTGGGTTGCGGCCCACAGTTTGGGAAACTCTGTTATAAACAAATATCAAAGACTTATAGAAAGCCTCTTTAAGAGTACTCATGTTTACTTCAAGTTTCCTGTATAATTAAACAAGTGTTTTTATCTGAAGTACCTGTATTCAGATTTTAGCACATCCGACTGTTGTTCTATTTCCCTTTGGCTATTTATTTGGCCTTGTATCCATTTAAATTTTGTAGTTCAAAGTCATTAATTCATCTTAAACATGCCTCAGATGTTATTTTGTTTTTTCAAGTGGTGTTTGACTTCCAGGAATCACAAGAAGAAATTACAACAGAGGCAGCAACCAAGAGTGATTTATCGAAGGAGTTCATTCAGGATTTGGTCATGGATCATTTGGCAGCCGATGTCGTCAACAAGACAAGTGAACTGAACCTGACAGTGGCTTCACACATTTCCGATCGTATCCTGGATGAAGTCATAAGCACTGTTGAAAGGAGTGTCCAGTCTTTGGTCAGTATTGGTCAGCAGTTGACTTTACATTTGAGAGCTCCTAAAAAGGTGCTATATAAATACTCAGATACAACATCCTTCAGTCTATAATTGTAATGAAAATATGTGTAGTGCCACTTCAAGAAAAACTACTCTGAGGCATTTGCTACGCTAGCCTATGTTTGTCACTAAGCAAACAGTGTTCAAATAGCTATTGTTCTTTTGTTGTAGACAATTATGTTGAACAGAGTGAGGGCACAGCTGCTGGTGAGTGGACAGTTAAAGGACGAGGATAAAGAGTCCAAGGAACATCGAGAAAGTTTGAGACGAAACAAGTCCTCATCATCTAGTGTTGGTCCAGATGAAGAACAAGATCTAGCTTCGGTTGGTGTTCTGATGTTTGTTTTGTGTTCTTTCAATCATTCATTGAGAGCATTTATGTAGCGCTTCTACAAAATAACTAAGAGGCACTCCTGGCTGAACTGCAATGGAGAAGAAGTTTTCAAGCATTTGTAGAGTGGGCATGCAGAATTCTTTGCTGAGACAAGACACAGATCCAAATGGCATCCACTCCAGGTGTATGACCAAGTCACTCAAAAAGCGTGATGCTGCATTGTCGAGTTGCGTGAAAAGGGAACAACTGATTCACCCTGACCAGTCGATTGAAGATTTCTACGCCCATCCCAGGCTGAAGTTGGTCAGTCACATACTAAGTATTTGTAAATACTGTAGAGCTCATGATTAACGTTTTAAAAGTTTTTAAGTTTTATGGCAGTGCATTTGAGTGGACCATTGTCATGTGTGTTTATGGTTCAGATATATTGTGTGATCAGAGTTGTACTTTCATGTTGCTTTTCAGGAAATGCCAAGGATAACAGAGAAGCATAAGAGTCAAGTGACAAAACGTCTGCGTCCACAGTCGGCTGTTGGTCAGTTCTACATTGATTTCTATTTTGCTTGGTGCAGAGTTGGATTGTTAAAATACCACTTTGTCATACACTGTTCGATTTTTGTGCAGATGGTGACATGACACTTTCGATTCCTGACTGAAACATATGAAGAGATGGAAGTTTTTCCTTCTTTCTGAAGTTTTGTTGTGAAATTAAATAGAAATATGTCTGTAGAAGTAGCTGCAACAGTGTGCTTTGGTTGTCACAAAGGATTATGTTTTGCATCAGGTAAAGTTGTGTTTTAGCTACTAGTTTTTAGAAATCTCTTCCTTTGCTTTACAGGAGTTCACTATCTCTATACTAACAAATTGATTTTCTTGCTTGGGTCTGTACTGTAAACACTTGAGCACAGTTAAGAAATGAGTATCCGGAATATGAAGAAAAAGGATGCATGTTTAGCACCTACTATTGATGTAAATTATATTTGATAACAGAAATGATGACAAAATAATAAGTTACAATATCTTGTGCTACAATGCTATAGTTTATGCTTTTTCATGGTCATTTCGTGGCTAGAGATTAATTTTCAGTTAGCATTGTTTTAGTTTTGGATATGTCTTGCTGAATGAAACTTTCTGTATTCTTACAGATTTTTTGCTATGAATATTTATGAATGAGTTTTTGTTGATGTTAGCTTTTCACCACATTTTCTACAAATCAGACTTCAGTTAGACTAGAATTCTTTCCAATTTTAACTGGTTGTGTGTTAATTGGGTTAAATATATATCTCAATTTTAGATGCATCTGATGTTAAAAAAGCATTAGAGCTTAACAAGTTTAAGTCGAGTGTGCACGTGGGTGGTGAGTTAGAGGAGAGAGTAGAAGATGGAAGTGAAAGATCATCTTCAGAAGAAAGGAAACCTGATGTTGGAACAGATAACGTTGCTTCAGCTGTTCCAACTCCGTTACCAAGGAAACGCCGGGGACAGTCTGACATGAAATCACAAAGGGTTGTGATTGGATCACAACCGAAGACAGATTTAGTCACAAAAGACTCAAAAGAAGGGTCAGATATTAAAGTGCAGATTCCTAAGAATGGATCCCAGCCAGACTTGGTTGATGTGGCATCAAAAGATTCATCAGGTGTAAAATTGCAGGCACACAGGACTGGATCCCAGCCTAAGATAGACTCAGTCGATGCAAAGACAAAAGAAGAATCAGATGTAAGATTGCAGGCACACAGGACTGGATCCCAGTCTATGCTAGATTCAGTTGATGCAAAGACAAAAGAAGAATCAGATTTAAAATTGCAGGCACACAGGACTGGATCCCAGCCTAAGATAGATTCTGTTGATGCAAAGACGAAAGAAGCTTCAGATGTAAAATTGCCGGCACACAGGACTGGATCCCAGCCTAAGATAGACTCTGTCAACACAGAGACGAAAGAAGCTTCAAGTGAAAACTTCCAGGCACACAATAGTGGATCCCAGCCTAAGATAGATTCAGTTGATGCAAAGACGAAAGAAGCTTCAGATGTAAAATTGCAGGCACACAGGACTGGATCCCAGCCTAAGATAGATTCAGTCGATGCAAAGACGAAAGAAGCTTCAGATGTAAGATTGCAGGCACACAGGACTGGATCCCAGTCTATGCTAGATTCGGTTGATACAAAGACAAAAGAAGAATCAGATTTAAAATTGCAGGCACACAGGACTGGATCCCAGCCTAAGATAGATTCTGTCGATGCAAAGACGAAAGAGGCTTCAGATGTAAAATTGCCGGCACACAGGACTGGATCCCAGCCCAAGTTAGACTCTGTCAACACAGAGACGAAAGAAGCTTCAAGTGAAAACTTCCAGGCACACAATAGTGGATCCCAGCCTAAGATAGATTCAGTTGATGCAAAGACGAAAGAAGCTTCAGATGTAAAATTGCAGGCACATAGGGCTAACCAGCAACCAAAGTCTGATCTGTCTTCGGTGGTAAGTGCTGGGGAAGTTGCTGCTCTACTTGCTAGACCGGAAGTTCAGGAAGAAAAACTAGAAGAAAAGCAACTTGAAGCGTCTTCATTGGCTCAACGTTTAAAAACTCAGGAGCAAAAGCAGGCGGAAGTTGCAAAGCCAGAGGAGAGAGTGCCTTCACTGATAGAGAAAGGTATTTTCTGCAAGCATGAAAATTGAGTTGCACGCAAATTCCGTTGCTAGTTGTAATTTTAGGCGTTTTGTTATCATTTAACTGAATGCTTCGTGAATATTTTATGTTTAAGAAATGTGTTTGTTTAACTTCTGTAACTAGTATAACTCTTCATTCTTTTTGTATTCTGTTCTTTTAGTTACATTTCCAGTGCTTTATTTAATGCATTGACTGCCAGGGATGATATATCTTATCTTGGATTTGTATTAAGCAGGCTTGAAGTTTGAGACGTCCTGTCGTGTATGATATGGTACGTGGAGCAAATGCGAGCTTTGACATAATGATTCTTTTGGCAGGTTGATTATCCGCTATAGTATAGTGGTTAGTGTATTGAACAAAATCTTTCCACTAGTACCAAGCCACATGTCACACTCAAAGTCACACCCATACCATGCAGAGCAGTGGACATAAAACGATACAGGGCAATGCTGAAGCTTATTAATAAATATATGGGCAGTCAATGTGTTAATGGCAGTTTTGTGTTCTGCTTTTTCATGTTGATTTTAATCAGTGAAGGATGTAGCATGTGGTTTGTTGTAGTGTAATGTTTGTTTTTAACATAGTTAGCTAATTATTAAGGAGTATAACATGACTGACCTTCCTAGTTATTTGCTTTAATTTCCGTAAATTACTTTCACAATTGCTTTGCTAAAAAATGTCACAGCAGCCACAAATCAAGTATTTCTGAGTCAGATAATCACTCTGAGTCTGCTGATGGCTGGTTAAATTCTTGCTGTGACTAATGTGTTGAAGCCATTTGTGCCATGACCGTAGCACAGTGTATGCGTGGGAATTTGCCTTCTGAAAATATACTCCACTTTTGAAACAGACAGCAGTTGAAAAGTTTTAAACTGGTAGCCACTGAAAATTAGAAGGATCAAGGCTGTTTGATCGCTACAAAATGAGCTGGGTGAGGAGTATGATCACTGGAGAAACAACTGTACATACGGGTACATCAACCCACTGCATGCCGTATGTTAGCGTCTGTGATGGCCTTGGCCTGATTTTTTGGGTTTTGATCCTTTTCACTCCAAGGGTAAACATATTTTTGTCTCATTGCATCTCATTGCACCATTACTTCTTTCAACACTTGCATCACAGTCTGGGTGGTATGCAGATCTGTTAGGAAGAGTCAAAATTTGAATACAGTTATGTTTTGGAAGAACAGAGGGCATAGAAGTGGCATGGCCATCTAGCTGAAAAGACTTCAGAAGTAGCCCTAACAACTGTACATACATTAACTCGTGATAGATCTCAAGTCAGGCATCTCCAGGTTAAATTTATGTTGTTCAGGAACTACCACAGAGGCATTTTCACAGTTCTCAAGAGCAGAGAAATGTTGTAAATCTGCATAGTGTCCAATTTGCTTACATTTGGGTATTGCTAGCACAGTGCATGGAGCGCTGCATTGGCAACCCAATTATTATCATGATAGTTATGTGTGGCAATGATGTAAGCCAGCGATTCTTGATGTACACCTACGAAAATATGTCTAACACCAAGTAATCTAATGATGTTGCTAATGATGATACTGCTGGTATCACATTATTATTTGAAAATTTGAATAAATTTCTATTATGAATGCTACTCACAGTATACTGTGTTGATCATGCTGCTCATAAATAGAAGAAATCCTTAAAAATTAACACTTACCTGACTACAAAATACCGAATTCATATGCCAAATTTTGTCTTCGATTGCCATCATGTTAGTAAATATGAAATGTGAAATGAAACAGATTGCTGACTTTGCCGGTCTAGCATCTCCGCATCTGTCACACATGTGTATATATAACCAATGGCTATTTCATTGCTTATGTATCGCCCTAATTAACAAAGAACTTATTACTATTTCACCATATTTGAATGGTTCTCCCTGAACTTCAAATGTTTTAGTATGGATACCTATATTGTTGCAAAATTTGCACCTGTGTGTGCACGGAATTTTTGCAATTTCAAGTGACATATGCAATAACAGGAATTGTTATTTAATATCTTTGTTATGTTTGTTGAGTCTCTTTTAAAGGGCCTCGGTGTTAATTAATTAAGACTAACTAATATTCTGCATCTTATAATAACGTTCTTTGATGTTGTGCATGCTATACTTGCGAAGAATGCAATAGATAACAGTTGTGATTGTGCAGTTACCTTACAGCGAAGTGCATGACGTCTTGTGTTTGCTAGGAATGAATACAGCCATATGCATGAGTGTGGCAGCCTCTGATGTGCATTATTACTATGACTGATGATTAAAAACATGGATTAAATTGTGGCACACATAACAACTTCAGCTTTTACTAACCATTGCTAACTGTTGTAAATGTCTTTTAATACTGTTATTTTGTAACACTTAACTCAATTTTCAATTATTAATCTAAATTAACCATTTGCTGTGATATATTTTAGGTAATCATTCTTTCATCTGTGATTTGAAAGATTCTTATCTTACAGACTTTGCATTGTAAACTCATCTAGTTAGGGGATATATTTTCTTTTAGAGTGTTCATTTTCGTGTGTTGTCATTATGAATGGTATAAATTGATCCAGGAAACAAAAATGCTGTTAATTCAACTAATGATCTTTGTATAGTGTAGATATTTTATGTATTTTTTAATATTTACCTAAAATTTTTATCATGCTTCTTAACTATTGCTTTTGAGATAATCACTGACTGTCTTTAGATACTAGTGTACTGGTTTCAAATGGCCTGGTATTACTACACGTATAATCTACCATAATATCCTCGATGAATGAGGAATCAAACTGTTTCTTGTCATTAAGTAATCTTAACCTCATTCAACGTGAGCCTGCGTCTTTCTTACTTGCTTTCTCTGTACGTTTATGCAGACTTTATTTGGTGGACCTACTTGGTGTGTAACCAGTTTTGTTAAAAAGGTTTGACTGGGCGATCGGCTGATGTGTTGCGTGTTAGGCACCTGTTTCATAAAACTTACTAGCTCTTAGACTGAATCTAACTTCTTGTCACTACTACAGTGAAACACCATTAACATGCAGCCAGTGGGAGGCACACCGTCAGAACCACACGTTAACGAGTCTACCAATAGGTATTAGAGTAGTGCACAATTGTGTTGTCGGCAAATGTCAGAACATCATTATTAGCTAAAAAAAGTACCTTTATTCTGCTAAGTACAAAACACATGCATTCTTGCAAATGCAGAAGAAAACGAAAAGAAAAAATAATTATTTTGGAAAAAGGCAGTGTGTCAAAGGCTTCCATGGGCCTCAAGTCACGAATAATTGTTACCATGGATGAGAGAGAGAGAAGGGGCAGACACATCTGTTAAAGTGGTGCATCAAAGGCTTCCTTGGGCCTCAAAAGCAAGTAAAGCTGCTACGTGTACTGAGTTGCCAGTAATGGTTGCCATGAATGATGAGAGAGAGAAGGGAGTGGTCACATCTGTTGAGGTGGTGCATCAAAATCTTCAATGTACCTTATAAAGGAGAAGAGCAGCAACGACTGTGAGCAGCCAATAAAGTTTGCCATGGAGAAGGTATAGAGAGGGATTCTACGATGTCCATGCTTTAATCTCATGCTTCGGGAGGTACGGTAACACTGCGTGCAAACCGGATTTGCGTGTTATTGATGTGCATTTACTCTGTTTCACTGTAGTTTCATTTACCTGCAGAGCATTTCAAATGTAAATTTAGTATTGTAAACCTTTGCCTGATAAAATTTTTATGGTTTTACATCTGCTTTTATCAGGAAATATGGTGGATTTGGAAAATGGCAAGCCTTCTCAAGGTAGATTTTCATTTGAACATTCAATTAGGTTGTGCTGGTTGAACTGTGATCTTCATACTGTCTGTGATTCCAGTCAGATTTAACATGGGGATCCTGCCTGTAATTACCATGTGCAAAAGCTAATTATTGTACTTAGTGATAAGCTGCCCACTTGTGCGTAGCTGTAGACTCTGAATTGCACCATATGCAACAATATAGAGCAAGTACCATATTCAGTACTTTATGAGGTTCTTAAAAGGCATGTTGTCAATATGAAGATGCTGGTACTTACATACTTTCTTCCGTGAAGAGCATGAAAGATGAACATGAATAATAATTTTAGAATTTCCCTTCTTTTAGATATTTTGTCAGTTTGAAGCATTTGAAGTTTTTATATTATGATAAATTTGAAATTGTCGTATTTTGATTGTGATGATCTTGTTCTGAATATTTACTTTGAAGGTGCAAGACCTAAGTTGTCAGAGTCTAGTCTCGATTTCTTTCCGCCTCAAGATACGACTGTTCCAAAACTGCAGCATGTGGTCAAAGACAGGCCGAAGCGACCCAAGACAAAGGCAATCACCCGACCTACAGCCTATCCTCAGATCATTGATGAAGATGACGTAAGCCGTGGGGTCAGCGAGTTCTTTGAGTTGAAACTCAGTCCCACGGGTGAAAGGAAGGAAACTGGAAATGGAATGATTCCTGAAGAGCAAGAAGAAGTGTAAGACTCTCTTTACTAGTGCTGCTGTTGGTGATTTAGTTGAGGATGCTCTGAAATAATGTATGGAAATGGGAGACGATAACATAGCCAGAAACATAAACTGTCTGATGTTAAATCACAATCACTTGCCCATAAACTGGAAACAAGAGTGGCTGGCCTTTCAAAGTAATAGGACAAAATTGTCTGATAAGAAGTGCCATTGCTTCAGACAACCTGTCTTTGGGATTTCTAGCCATACTAAGACTTAACACAGATCATATGCTACTGTGCAGTCTTTGTGATTTTGACTTCCAATGACTGCCTGTAAACTGGTCTGCGCTGTAATAGTATGTTATGTTAGTATGTTACCTTCCCCCTGTAGTCCGTAGTAGGGTTCTAGAGGGGATCACACCTGCTTCTCTTCGCTGCCTAAAGACTTACTTGTTTACGGGCCTGTCACGTTGAGAGCGCTTCTGTATAGCCCTGCTGAGAGAAGCGCTTTATAAATGTTCAGATAAGATAAGATAAGATAAGATGTTATATCTATAGTTAATGAAACAGTAAATAGCACTGTGCTGTAAGAAATTTGTTAACAAAATCTGTAATATTGCTTGCAAATTGTAACTGATGTAGATGTTTTTTGTATTATTGTGAGCAAATACATGGTTCTTTTTAGTGCAAAGGCAGATGCATCCGGTAAAAAAGCAAAGGCTGGGACATTCAGTCCAAAGACAGAGTCAAAAGGGTTAATATCCATTTCTACTCAGGTTTTACATGCATTTGTTTACTGGTGGCACTCTTCTGATGCAGTAATATTTCACTTAAGCATTCAAAAGTCTAATGCTTTAGTGTGAAACTGACTGTTAATGTATAAGCTACGTTATCTCTAAGAAAAGGTTATCCTTCACTTCACATCGCTAGGTATAGACAGAAGATAACAGATGTTAACCCATACAGTGTGGGATAATTTATTCACTCCTGATTCACGCACCATTCTGCTTACTGTAAGGTGGTGTTAGGTCCCCCAAAGCTATTAACACGCCGTATTGGTTAACACTTTAATGACGAGCTGCATTGGTTTCCCAGTCACTTTTAGTACACTCTCGTCATTAAAGTGTTGACATGCGATGCGAAAACTACAATGTAGTTGTAAATTTTCAGCACTACCCCCTTTTTACACGTAGTCTTGTTTACACGATGTATCGTAAGGCAGGTCTCCCCATGACTTTGCATTGAGTCCACACTGCTATAATGCACCACTTACTGGTACACCTATGTTGACTAACAATGCAATATGTCATCTGATGGAAAAAGCCAATGTGACAAGGTGCATCTTAAGCCGTCGTTTACGTGTCACGTTGCCACTGGTCTCATTGTACTAGATTGTAGACAGTGAGTTTCAGGCAGCCTGGCTGGCAGTGGAGACGTCACGTTCAACAAGCTGTAGTTATTCTGAAGAGAAACTATATGGTAAACAAATATGATTTATTATTAACTTCTTCATTTTGTTTGTAGCAGTTGAAACTGTGTTTCTTTGCATAGAATCGGATCTGGAATTATGAGCTTTTTCAAAAAGAAATCACCCGATGGTGATGCACCCATCGTCAAATCTAACTCTGATTTGCCAGCTGTAGCAGAGGGTAAACCGTCAGTTCGCAAGGGTGACACTTCAGAGCAAAAAGATGACTCTAAGGGTACAGAAGAAGCACCGAAAAAGGGTAAATTTTAGTACATGTACTTAAGAAATTTTTACCTGCTCAGTGGATATATCTGGTAATGTCTTCTATGAATAATTCAATTCAATTCAATATTCGTTTATTTGATAAATACAGGCTGTCACAGGATGTCTTTATTTCTTACTTCTCTGAACAAAACTTAATTAATTGACATTGTTAAATTAAATTAAATTTTTACATGTGTGAGCTTAAACCCAATACTGTGGCATGTTGAACAAATATCTGACCATCTTTATTCTCTATAGCCATGTTTGGACTGGGAACAGCACTCCTGAGGTAGATCACCTTGAAGGGGCACTATATAAAAGCTCCTTAATAATAATAATAATAATAATAATCTTTTTATGTGTTGAATGATTAGGGTTTTCATTTAAAGCTGAATTTTTGCCTTTGGATGTGTTGAATGTTTGAGGCTTTGTTTAAGCCAGACTAACTGAAGTACCAGTAATCAGATGGCTGATAGATGGCTGATGGTTTTGTAATGCCATTCAATGCTGTAATATTATGTTCCACCTTTTAATATCTGTTGTGGCATAGTTTACTAAAACTGGCAGTTTCATGCAGGTCAAAATGAGTTGTTCAGTTTTGTTTAGAATTTTTCAGTTTTCAGGCTGTTGTTGTCATGTGAGTGAAGTAATCGCTAATCATGTATGAAATTCTGAGTCTGCGCCATGGTATCAAGAACTTCAGACCAGTTTTACTTACCATTCATTTTGAATAGAGCATCAAAAATTCCACGTGCACCTCCATTGCTGGACAGGGACTGTTATATTTCCAGGAAAAATTCTCTGTTATATGTGTTGGATTTTTATTTCAGAAGCTGAAGAACCTGTGGAGAGGCCAATACCAAAGCAGCCGCATGGTATGAGTAAGATTGGGCTTCCAGGGATGGCTGGAGGAGGATTGAACCTGGCTGAAATACGAGCCAAAAGATCAACCGTGAAGCCTTCATCAGGTCCCAGTGAGGTCGGAATAAAATTTTTTAAG
Source organism: Allolobophora icterica (assembly GCA_963556255.1). Classification (NCBI taxonomy): domain Eukaryota; kingdom Metazoa; phylum Annelida; class Clitellata; order Crassiclitellata; family Lumbricidae; genus Allolobophora; species Allolobophora icterica. The sequence goes on along the minus strand of OY744608.1, from coordinate 28,370,107 downwards.
TTGAGCATCATCCTCTGATTAAATTTGTGAGCATGGCTTTAACCACATATAAGCCAGAAGAAATGACAGATGTTTTACTAGACGTTGACTGTGCAGTTGTGTGCATGCTGGACTGTGAACCCAGGCCAGTTCAAATCCTCTGAAGGATAGACAAAAATTCCACGTGCACCTCCTAGTGTGCTTGGCTGTGAAATGGGTTTGTTGACTCTGCAGTCTGCACCATATCAGGCAATGAGGAAGTGTACTGGCTGCCTAAGCTCATATGCTGAGGCCAAGAAAATGAAGTTGCTGACATTTCATATAAGTCATATTTGTGTTTGCCCATTGGGATTAGGCTAAAGGAATGCTCACTGTGCTGAGCTATCTATTATAGAACATGAAGAAAGACCATTGCACACTGAATGTGACTGATTTTGTTGTAATTTTATGGGTAAAAAGTCTTCACTGGTGGACAATGCAAAGGAAACACGTAGCACAGAAAATCGAAAATCTTCTCAGTCAAGTACGTAAAGATTATTGCAGATTTCAGTCTTTTAACCAATGTATATTTATATATGCATCAGTTTACCCATTGAAAGTTTTTTGCTTCTTTATCCACATTTTACTGGCATTTGCATGTGCATTGCTGACCTATTAGTTTGCTACTGGAATATGGTTAAGTTTCAAAGAATTAGCAGTATAGCCAGGCCTCAGCAGGTTTGTACATATTTTCATCATCATTGTTATAAGCTGTTGACTTCAGTTTGAAAAAAAATTTAAATACAAATTTTTTATTAGTAAGAGTTAAATAGTCATTGAAACTAAAAAAGTATTAATTTATATGCAAATGGTTATGAGTTACCACTGAAAGCAAACGATGAAAGAACAGATTCCAGTTGGTTTCACACAACAACTGGACTTGTACTGTATTATGTGCAGTGACATGTGGTGTGAATCAAGGCCAGTTTGTGTGAAGCATGGCTGGTGTGTCTTTGTTATCTGAATTAGTATTAGTGTATGTTGAAACTACTGACTGATTGATAGGACCCTTGTTGAATGTGAATGCAAAAAATAGCTTTTAAAATAAATTTGCACTTCAAACTGAAGAGTGGAGTTAAAGATGCACTCTGCAAAAAGAGTCACACATTGAGACTGAACTGGAATGAAAAAATGACTTGTTGAAAGTGTTACCCCATCTAAAGCTAGTAAAAGGGACTAGTGTCACATCAAGGAGGTGCCAGCTGAGGACTGTTTATCTGAAATAGCTGTCCCAGTTGACATTTGTAATAGTAAGTGGTGCAAATGAAGTACAGAGATGCGAATTTAGATTTAGTTGTTGTTCTTTTAATTGCCTTATCAGAAGACTGAGTTTTAGTGAATCTATTTTATTTTATTTATTTTTCTTCAGAAGAGAATGTTGAGTCATCCTCAACAACAGAGGAAAACAATGTAGTTCAGTCCCGATCGTCCATGTTAGCAAAAAGTCGTCCTGCACCAGCACCTAAACCGAAGAGTCGAACGAGTGTCATCAATCCCAGTCCATCAACCAACGCTTCTTCTGCCCCAAGACCTGGTGAGCAGCTGTCCTACTGTCGTCTTTTCTTGGTTTAACGTGTTCTGCTAATTACCATTACACACCACAACAAATTGCCTATGAATCTGCAGAAGTCATTAGCCTTGCTATAGTTTTGTTCCGTAAAAAGTAGCAGCTTGTGCATTCAGATGGGCAGGAATTTTCTTGAAATATTCCATTATGTTGCATTTTCTTCAGGATATCCTATGGGTTGTGTGCAGTTTCTTCATCTTGTACAACTCAAATTTTCCTAATTGTGTGTTCTGAACTTTGACCTGACCTACTGTGCTAAACTTGCCACATTTTTTAAGTTATGGATTTCTTAGTTTCTCTTGTACCATAACCTACTATGATATACGGACACTTAGTAAAGAGATCAGGAATTCAGTGGAGAGGTAGTTTAGAAATTTGGCCCCTTTCAGTTTGAGGTTAAGCGAACTATGTCTAAGTATGCTAGTTTCTAACCAGTGTAATAAAGTACCCTGCTTAGGGCCTTTGAGAGATCCATTGGATTTTCTGATTGTAAATTCAGTTAGTTCAACATTTTAATATTTTTAACAAACACAGTTGCTTGGCATTTAAGGGTTTAAAAATGTCAGTATTTTTCTGAGTTTCCAACCTTTGACTAATTTAGCTCATGTTGTAGCAGTTTAAAATAGAACCACTGTCTAGTTCTCTGTTGGAATGAAAGTTCGTGGAAGGCACCTGAACTACACTCAGCAGTACCCCAGGCTCTCGACAGATCAAAGTACAAGAATTTGGACCTGGATTTTAACATCCTTAAACACCACCCCTATAAACATTTGATACATTTGCCTTAGCTTACCTTACCTTAACTGACCTTTTCTGTTTACATACGTAAATTAAAGAGTATAATTTTGTATTATTTACTGCTGACACTGTACAATTATTTTTGAAATTTTCGTCTGCAGCAATACCTATTACAAGAGGTTTATCAGGTATGCTTGAGAATTCTTGCCTTTTTGTCTACAGTGACTCATATGCTCTTTGTGACAATACAGCTAGTTATAGCCATTAGTCTTGCTTTCTTTTATAGTGTTTTGGGTGTTTTGATATTGGAGTCTCATTTTACCTTGACAAGTACTTTAGTGTTTTTCTATGTGGGATTTTTCTGTACGACTGACTTTTATGCTTACCTTTTGAGCAAAAATTTAGACTGAATTCTACATGTGCAGTGGTGAATAGTACTGAACTATAATTATTTGACATAATTGATGTGCGTGACTATCACGACGTATTGACTGTGGAAGGTCTGCCTTTAACAAATGTCAAAATATATGGAAAATTTATTACTGGAAATAGTTATGTAGTTTTACCAGGTAATCAACTGCTCCTAGGTTTTGAAGGGTGTAAATGTGTAAATCTGAGTTACAGTAATTAAATGTTCATATGTTAATAAGTAAGGCTGTTCAACGATTAAAAATTTTAATCGCGATTAATCTTGCGATTAAAAAAAATAATCGCGATTAATCTTGCGATTAATCGCATCACGAGCAAAACTTTGCCGTTGTTTACAGATAGTAAACAGCAGTGAATTTAAATAAAAAACTTGTCAATGCTTGTCCATTTGTTATTAACATATATGTAGAATTTCGAAGATAATCCATTTTCTGTTTTTCATAAGCCCTGTTTCAGCCAGTGGCTGAGACAAACTAACTTGCTCACATTGTCAGGTGAGAGTGCTGAACGTTTCTTATTCAGAATGCCTCCAGCAGCAGAAAACAGTCTTTCGTATGGAGCGTTAGTTGTTGGCGACCCTAGATATTTCTGTGTTAACTTTGCAAGTGTCTTAGGTGCACCTTCGTATCTGCCGTTTTAAAAAGGAACTGGCCGTTCATTATAGATCGTTCCACTTCCTTCTCGCTCTTTTTCTCCGACATTTGATAAATGATTAATAACCCGCTAGAAGATATAATACGAACGAAGATTAAACTACATGCATGGAAACTTTCACAAAAAGGACGAATTTGGATAACTAGTGTACACCGCCATTAACAGGAAATTGTTTTGGTTGCCTACGAGTTCGCCCAACACAACTGACTGTATTAAGCCCAATCTCGACCAAAGACTTTTGGCTTCGGCAGTACTTCACGCATTACAGTGTTCGGTAAATTCCTATCCAAAACTGTCTGTTTGCGATTAAAATTTAATCGCGATTAAATTTTTTAATCGCGTTAATCGTCCAGAAAATTTAACGCGTTAATCGCGCGCGTTAACTGCGATTAATCAACAGCCCTATTAATAAGGTATTGCTGATATTAAGTTGATTTGTGCTCAATATAGTTAAGTTAACCTATTCTGATGAGAAATATTCTCTTGCGCTAATCTATTGACAGAGTTTTGTTATGTTACCACAACACTCTCAGTTCGGAAATATTTGAAACGGCTGCAAGGTAGGTTCCCTGGTGTCAGATGACCTAGGAGATCAGCATATCGATGTTGTGCACTGTTTTTTGGCTTTGGTTCTTTTGTGGACCAATCCACATAAAGTCTATAGAAAACTGGATTGACGTCATTTCACGATTAGTTTCCTTATATGTCGAGTAATTGTTAGTGCTTAGCAGCAGCAGATCTAAATTATGGGATGTCCCACATAGGGACATCTTGGGTTGGGGACTGGGAAACGTTTAAGTTGATCAGTTCTGTGCAGATGAGCTACTCGGGATGTTGAGATGTTCCTGAGATGTTTGACCATTTAAGTGTTCCACGGTTCTGTAATTTTTCGCCAAACATTATCCCACTTGTGTAGATCTGCTGCTGAAAAATGTAGGCTTTTGCATGTTTTTATTTTTCAAATGTTCCTCTATGTTACAAGCACGGGCATCTATCCCCCCTCTAAGTCATTGGAGCAACATCCAATTCCCCCTTTTCTTCCCACCTCCCCTTCCTTCCTCCCTGTTAATGGTGGCACACACACTGGCAGATCTTCCCCACCCCATTTCTTGGATGGAGCATTTGCTCCAACGTTTCTGTGGTGTAGATGCCCCTGGTTACAAGAAAGAATTATTTGGTGATTTTATAAGCAGTTAGAGTCTGATGCCGGACTCGTTTCTGTTGGCAATTGAAAGTACAGCCGATAAGCAAACTAGTAATTTCAACAGGTCTCTAAATGTTCGATATGCGACCATGTTTGGTTAATTTTTAGTAATGTAGGTAAATTAGTCTGATAATAGGAAGTGTGATAATGAGTGAACTTCTACCAGCCACTGTCAAGAGTACTGGAATTGAACTTCTACCAGTCACTGTCAAGAATACTGGAATTGAACTTCTACCAGCCACTGTCAAGAATACTGGAATTGGACTTCTACCAGTCACTGTCAAGAGTACTGGAATTGAACTTCTACCAGTCACTGTCAAGAATACTGGAATTGAACTTCTACCAGCCACTGTCAAGAATACTGGAATTGAACTTCTACCAGCCACTGTCAAGAATACTGGAATTGAACTTCTACCAGTCACTGTCAAGAGTACTGGAATTGAACTTCTACCAGTCACTGTCAAGAATACTGGAATTGAACTTCTACCAGTCACTGTCAATAGTACTGGAATTGAACTTCTACCAGTCACTGTCAAGAATACTGGAATTGAACTTCTACCAGCCACTGTCAAGAATACTGTAATTGAACTTCTACCAGCCACTGTCAAGAGTACTGGAATTGAACTTCTACCAGTCACTGTCAAGAGTACTGGAATTGAACTTCTACCAGCCACTGTCAAGAATACTGGAATTGAACTTCTACCAGCCACTGTCAAGAGTACTGGAATTGAACTTCTACCAGTCACTGTCAAGAGTACTGGAATTGAATTTCTACTAGTCACTGTCAAGAGTACTGGAATTAAACTTCTACCAGCCACTGTCAAGAATACTGGAATTGAACTTCTACCAGCCACTGTCAAGAATACTGGAATTGAACTTCTACCAGCCACTGTCAAGAGTACTGGAATTGAACTTCTACCAGTCACTGTCAAGAATACTGGAATTGAACTTCTACCAGCCACTGTCAAGAATACTGGAATTGAACTTCTACCAGCCACTGTCAAGAGTACTGGAATTAAATGCACAAAAAGAAGTAATCAGTTATCATTATCGAATAGAATGGTGTAATGTTTTTCATACATCTGAAACTCATAATAATTTCCTTGAGAGCCACGTCAAGAACTGCCTTACACTTAGGTCTTGATTGCTACGAGTTTATTTTCCGTGGCTTAACTAATCTTCCAAGGCCCCCTACCACTTTTTATCAGTATTTGTGTCATAAGAAGTGTTTTATAATGAGTCTCCAGTGTACTAATAAAAGACTAACATCGGATTCTGAGTAACAGTTACGCTGGTACTCCGTTATATATTACTAATGGTGATGTATAATATCGAGTTTTTTTAGAAGACTGATGATTGTGTCATAATACTAATAATTAGCACAACTATTTCTGATATTACTAATACACATAATAATTATAATTTGCTGTGGTAAATTAGACTACAATCTATGGTGGGATGTCATGTAACTCAGTAGTTTTAGTGATATTACATTTGTTACTGTATATCTCTGATTTTTATTACTATTTATACTCGCATTTGTTTTTACATGTACGTCTTCCATTTATTTCATGCTATTTATTCATTAACTGTTTCATAAAATATGTTGATGGAGGATGCTGAGGAGCATAGAATTAACAAAGATAACTAAGAGAAGAAATATACGAGATGATGATACAACTCATTTTCATATTCGGATCAGAATGCTGGACATTGCGAAAGCAAGATGAGAAAAGAATTCTTACTGCAGAATTGAATTGGCTACGGAACATTGCAGGGATTTTAAAACTAAAAAAATTGGATACTTGTACAGCTAACACACTGCCATGGCAGACAGGACTGCACTAGGTTTCTATGACCTGTGATATCTAGCCTTGCATTTGAATCTATAAAATTCTATATGGGATAAATAATATACTATCTATATACATGAATTATGTGCATAGGCTCAGAGTTTGTTAGAGCAGGTTATGTGTATTTATATATTATAATAATATTTAGATACCTGTGCATGCTTAAAGGACAATTTATTTAGTGTTTACGTTTCACTGAGTCGAAATTGTTTTTATCTGACTACAACTTGCACTATTTTATTGGTTACTATCTATATAATAAGTTGCCAAACTAGTGTGCAGATGCTTTGCACGGCATATGCTAGTATGTGTAAATTTTCATTTGCATTTGCATTGCAGATACAACATTTTATTTGTTTTATTTTTGTTTAGCTATTTTGCTTGTGCTTTTATTACTACCACCGTGCACTGCACACAGTGCTTCTTTATGTTTTACCAAGATATTTTGTATTATTACTTCTGCATGTCGTTTGCAAATATGTATATAAAAATGTAGATTACATTGTTGTGATTGTATGTATGTATGTATGTATGTGTGTGTGTGGACGCATACTATAGTGCCTTGTAAGTACCTAAAAAAACTACCTACCCAGTTTAAATGATGTTAAAGTCATCAAGAAAAAAGAAGTTAATCAATAAGCGAACAGTGCTTAGATAATTAGCTGAGTCAACGTTGAAGGGTAGACACACGCAGAGCACAAGCAACAAATTCCCATCCAGAGTTTACAGTAGATGCCATGTTCAGATTTCCTGGACTATGTATTCATTCATTCATTAAGACATTTATATAGCGCCTCTTCAAGAGGGCTACTCAGAGGTACTCCCAACTCCAGCACTACTAAACAGAACTGTTTTTAACGTAACATTAAAGGTATCAGATAGGGTCCTTTACTCTATAAACAATAACGAATATCATCATCATCATCATGATAAAGATGAGTGATGACTTGTGATGAGGCTTGCAACACACAAACCTCAACATTAAGCAGTCCCTAGCATATGGTAGAAGATGATGCATATGAACATTCCTATGCCTTGCGTTTATCTTTAGAGTAGTGCTTTAGAAATTCTGAGTTGCGATTACAATTACGATGTTGTCAGATTACTATAGCAATGTTTGCTTTCAGCTATAAATCTATGATTTCCAGGCTGCTTTTTAGGAAAAACGTTGATGTGGATGACTTCATTTGTAAAATGATTACTCCTGGGCCATTGAACTACCTTATCCTTATTTTAGAACTGAAATTGCTTCTAACTTGTTCATCTTGGATTGACAGTAGCTGATGGGTAGCTTGCTTGTTATTTTCCAATGGAGTAGAGGTTTGAGTATGAGATGTCAGGAAAATGGGCAAAGTCCACACACAACGGTTTAGCACCAGCGATTTACTCCCACTCAGTAGAGATGGATTCCTTTTTAACACAGACTGCTTATAATAGAATGGCTAAATGTAAAGACATTACAGTGGAAATTTGCATTTGCTTTTTAAGTTGTTGTTAATTTTCAGATATAGAGTTGATGTGCTTAGCCAAAGTCAGTTGGTTCTTGTAAATCTGAAACTTGCTTTGTATTTATGTAATTTGCTTGCTTTGTGTATTTTCAGAAGCGGAAGAAGCAAAGGAACCAGAGCAGAAAGCGGATTCCCCTCAGATCATTGATCCAGCCTCAATTGAGCGCAAAAAACGGCTGTCTGTTCGAGAGAAAGCCGCCAACTTTGATGCAAACATTGACAAAAACAGCAATCTTAAATCAGCGGATAACGTGGCCAGCAGTAAGAAGGCAGCCACGTTGCCAATGGAAGGCACGACACAACACCTAGGTAACAATGAATATGTTGTGGCTAAAACTTGACCAGTCCAAGTCATTTGTTCATTTTTTTTAGCATGTCTGAGGTTTCTTACGTGTGGCATTCTGCAAAGTGTTAACGGTTTTCATCTGTGTGTCAGGCACTTAAGAGCCAATGCACTCGATGAAAAATTGCTAATTTATGTCCTCATGTATGACATCAACAACAGAGGTGTGTGTGTCTAAACAATCGGCAATATGTCTAACTTGATGCATGATACCTTCCACTGGTTGCCTATACCTCAGTGCATCGAATTTAAGATTTGAACTTTCATGCAGAACTGCTTGGTGGGAATTGCTCCAGCTTATCTTGGCTCACCTTATATCTCTGCCTCGTCTGTTCCTGTCCGCAGGTCCCTTCGTTCGGCCGATAAGGGTATTCTTCATGTCCCCTGGGCTTGTTCCTCTACTACTCGGCAAGGAAGCTTTGCTGTCGTCAGTCCTGTGGCCTGCAGCGATCTTCCTCATAAAACTAGAGCTGCCCTAGTCAGTTTGAATGAGGGTTCTCCTTGTTGGGTCGGGAGCGCTACTGATGAGTTCTTTCTTGAAGTTGCACTTTACAAATTCTCATTTATTTTACATTATGTTATGTTACTGTGGGACATGGTGACCAGTTGGTTAGAGCTCTCACCTTGTAACATGGAGATTGTGGGTTTGAGTGTACCTTGAGATAGGGACCTTGAGCAAGTCCTTCACACACAATTGCTCAGTGCCAACTATTGCATAATGGTGCTTGGTCATTAGATAGTGTTGCTTAATTAATGCATAATAATAATAATAATGTGTGCATGTATATATACAAAAATGCTCTGTCACCTGAAGTAGGTTTGGCACCTTGTTAATCAAAAATATTACGGTCCAATGCCGATGTCATAGTCAAGTATTGAGTTTCAGAATTTGTTATTGTTGTAGAAGCGCTTAATCTTAATCGTCCATCCAGTGATCACATTGTGAGCCTCACATCGTCATCTTCTGTTGCCTCGTCCCCCTCCTCCTCCACAGCTGCTGTAGAAGCTGATTCCGAACCTCCACCTGCACCGTCCGACCCACCACCTGGTGACAATGATGAAGGAGCAGAAAGTGCGGCCAGTCAATCAGGTGCCAAGAGACAGTCCAATGTTGACGTCATTCATATTTAACTTGGTCAAAATTCTTAACAAGGATTGCAATTGCTCTTTCTAGATTTTTGCATGCTAGGGTGAATCTGAGCCTTTTGTTCTTTGGGTCGTTATCTGAGTGTTCTTTATACCTAGTAGAACCATCAGTTAGTCGAGGGGCTGTCTCAGTCTGTATGCATGAATCTGCCTGTTCCCTTCTGAACGCTCCGTAATGCAGAAATAAATGGTGTTATTCATATTAACACTTTAACGACTAACTGCATTGGTTTCCCAGTCGCTTTTAGTACACTCTCGTCGTTAAAGTGTTAAGTTTTCATTTATTTCTGTGGCTGGACCATAACAAAATCAAAGTTGACAACAAGGTGGGAGCTTGAAGTCTGCATACCTTTCCCAAATCTTTGAGGTTGGAGTATTTTGGATTTCAGTTAGCGGTAACCGGGTTTTTGTGTACATTAAACTATAGCTGTGAAGATATGGAGATTTTTTATTTTTATTCAGAGTTGTTTTGTGTCATTTTTCTGTGCATTCTGAGTATGCAAACCGCCCTGCACAAATTGTTCCCATGGTTGTGTTTGCTATTAGTGTCTGTGTCACGATGCTTCATGTGTGAAATTTGATACATTGCATCTGTTGTGTGACTTGAAAAAGAAATATTTGTCCCAGGAAATTCATCTAGTGGACAATAGGATGAATTCAGGGTATGAGTACTGTTAATCTCAGAGGTACATGGACTTGCATAGCGCAGAAAATATAGGAAAAATGTCATTTTTTCGAGAATTTGCAGCAGTTTTTTCCGGTGTTTGCGATTTCAGCTGTTTCCTTTTTGCACTTAAATTGAACATCTCTTTCTCTAGTATAGATGTATTATTTTGGAAACATGCTACGATGCTACACTAAATTACTAATGGTTTATATGGGTGATCTTGTGTGACTAGCCAGATGCTGGCCAACCATTGGGAAAGCTTTGAAAAACCTGTTAAAACAGGCATTACCACTCATTCAATTTGAACACAATTTTTAGTAATGCATTGTGACATGTAAGAATCAGAGGCAAGTTGTGGGGTGTGTGTTCTGTAAATTTTGCCGCTGTTTCACTGCACTTTGCATTATTTAACTGAAGCGCCTTAAATGAATCAATTCCTACAGCTTTAGACTGTGAGTGTAATGGAACTTAGCACCTGTTAAAAACCTTATCTGTGTGTTATATCTCTTTTTATTGTTTCATCTTGTGTGCTTACGAAATATAAGCAGAGATGGTTTAATTTGAGTAGTTGAAATAGTCTTTTCCATCCAACTTATTTCTGTCGTAGCTGTTATGATAATAGTAACAGCATTGCAGTCATATTTCCAAACCTCTTCTAATTTATAGGTCTTGCCTTCAGAAGTTGCTGTGCTGTCCTGTTTGTATGTACCTGAACATTCGTAACGCCCCTTTAACGGCGAGTGTGCATTAAAATGTATGGAAAACTAGTCCCTCTTGTCGTTAAAGGGTTAAGAGCAGCCTCTCAAAAGCATTACGAACCTTTAAAATGCCCAGAGAAAATTTTGATACTTTGCTGCCACTTGGGAACCAATGTACATTTCATTCAAACATCATTCGCTGAAAGCTCAGACTTTCTTAGATGGCAGCCTTCATGAGGAAAACCAAATTCAATGGGACTTTTAAATATTTTATTTATATGCTTCCATATGACATAATTTAGCCTTCATTTTGTATGATCAGTCTTGTATTTCTCAGAATACTGTATTAAAAAAATATTTGAGTGATGTACTGTGTCTTCGTTTAGTCATGTTTCCAAAATTATGGGCTGCGATTTTTGCCTTAGCATTCACGGTTTTGCATAATTTGCATAATTCCTTTTTATGAATTAATTTGATTCTGTGGGTGTTTTTTAAATTTTGATTGCCTTAAAGTTTTGTGATTGTCATGTTGTCCGACTTCATGTTGTCCTGTTCTTGTTGGAAAAGCTAGTTATATATAATATATATATTTATATATATAACTTTACATAGCTTTATATAGTTATATATAACTATTTATATAGTCATATATATGACTATATAAAGCTAGTTATATATATATAAGCTAGTTATATATATATATCTATTTAATGTGAAAGGTTCTCAAGTAAGTGGATGGATATTGCAAAGGTAGGCCTATAGACACTTAGACAGGTATTCCATATTGGGCTTGATGTAATTGTGTCACGTACTGTGATCATTCCGGTGGTGTTCAGCAAATGGTATTCTCCAACCGATTGGTATTTCACACTTAGCACGTGATATCATCTGTTTTTGTAATGAGTTGATAATCAACTTTTCATTCCAGTTGGCTATTTCACTGCTTGCCACCTTGGTTGTTTCTGGATCTATTATGATTCCATAGTAAAACTATTCCATATCTGTTTTTATTCCATAAACAGCTGGATATTCCAACTGACAGTTATTCCAAAGGACTAAAACTTTCAAGTAATTGTTCTTGTATTCAATCAGTGACCACTATTTGTGCATGGGTTGTTTTATGGGTGATTTGTAGAAGCGGAGACTGAGTTCTAGAGAAGTGATTACATTGAATCTGTCTTCATTCTGCTTGCTTTGCATATTGTGTTATTCATGGCTTTTATGTTAATTAAGTAGACAATATTGGGTTTAGTTTTGTCATATTGGGTCCCAAAATGTTTCTGTTGTGTTTGAGAGAGAGATAGGGTATTGCCAAATTTCATTTAGCAATTCTGTCAGCAACTTGTACATTCTAGGCATATTTTTTGGAAATCAGCAGGTTTTGTTATTTCTGCTTCATGTTGATGTATCTTAAATTGGAAAAAAATTCAAAAATAGAGACTTTTGTAAGGTACGTGTTGTACCATTGTAACCTTTATTGTCTTATTTGCACCAAACTTTGTTCTTGTCCCAGCCATTTGACGTAAACTGATGGTCATTAGAGTTTGCAGGAAGTTATTCTTGTCCCAGTTACCTATATTTACGTACCATATATTCAGTGTGAAAATTTAATTACCAAATTCTATACTGTATATTGCAGTTGGTTTGCATTATGTTTATGCGTGAATTATTGCACATAGGATGAAATTACTGATGTAGTCATTAATTATTAGACTGATTGTATGATAAAGCATGTACTTGACAACTGCTGGAGTTGAGGATCATCTGGCAAATACTGAATTGGTGATACATGGTCAATAATTAAACAAGTAGCTTATTTAATCTGTAGAAAGTCCTTTCTTTTCTAGTCAATTGAGAATTTCTTGTGGAAGAATTCTAGTTGTCAAAGTAAAGAAATCAAGCAGTAGGGTTTATGAACTTACATTATAAGAAACCCATTTCAAGTGCTTTTGACCAGTTGTTAGTTCTCTCTTGCGTGTAAATGTCAAATAAGTGTCTTCTGCTTTAGTTTAACTGATTTGCTAGTTTCTCATTTAAAAGTTTAAGTGTATGCAACATCATAAATAAGTATGTCAGTTCTCTACCGTCAACTTATTAGTCATCATAACTGCTTTAATTAATGTTGACGAAATGATAGGACATTGAATATCTTTACGTTTTATGTTATATTGAACCGTCTAGTTATTCTGAATACGTGTACGTCCTGTTTGACAGCATAAAACTTTTGAGCTTAAGCATATTCCCATTCTGGTTTTTGGTTTTTAAAAAATTTGAATGTAGACTTTGTGAATAGTAGATCTATTTTGTCATACATGTACATGTAGTTTTCACAGCATAGGAATTGTTTAAAATCTGGAATTTTGTCTATGCACTATGTGTGTTGTTATATGCCTCAGAAAAAAACAGATACTCGAAAAAATGCTCCAGATCACTCTTAGGTAACTAACAGATTATATCCATACTGGTCTGCACTTGCATTGCAAATTGCTTGGCATTTAGTCATTTACTTGGGAATGTGTGTGATTTTTAACATGTATGTATCCAAACGTACTTACATGCATACACTCCAAGTAAAAGTCCCAAGGTCTGCAGGCCCTTCCCTTCAACAAGATGGATGACGCAACCAATTTATGCAACAAAACAATAAGTAAGTAACATGAAGGCATCTATCAGTATTGCGATAGTTATGTACGCAACAATGCACCATCGTTGACTCATTGCTTGAAGTTGCTTATAAACTCAAAATGATGCTGTAATGTAGCAAAAAATATTTCAGCACAGGTCTGTCACCACCACTTTTAATAGCGGTAACCGGCCACAATACAAAGTTACGCTTATGGGTATATATATATATTCAAGGTGATTGACAGGCACTCTTTCAACAAGTGCATGGTCACACTGAGGCACTCCGACAACCAGAACATTGTGTGTACCGTATGGCCCAACTGCTTTGGAGCGCTTAGATTGTTTTGCAGCAGAACTCGAGCATCATTGCATGAGGTAAAGATAGTCTTATAATTGCTCTTTCAAGATCGATCGTCAGACTTCATATTTATGACCCTATCCACAGCTGGTTACATCCACGTCAGTGGTACCCAGGTCATGGGCCTTGGAAAATCTAGCTTTACCAGTTCGTTGTCTTCAGGTCGCAGTGCAGCGTAGTGCGTTTGTACAGCGCAGTGCGTTTGCAGGCGCTTAATTAAAGAAAAAATATTATTATTATATTATTATTATGAACAGCTGCCTCGGCGCCTCTGGAAATGCCCAAATTGCCCATCCTAGCTGACTGATAGGCAGTCTTGCCCAGTGTTACCACTTCAGAAAAATGAAAAACGCAAGTTAATACAGTTAAAAAACCCAAGAAAACCCAAGGTAGATTTTCTGTCCATTTTTGGAAATTAATAAACGATTTATAAGATAATATATAATAATAATTATAATATAATTCAAATATACCATTTCTGCTATAAAACGTTGTTCTATCTTTTATTTCAATCTTTCATTTTACAATTTTATGGGCAATCGTTAATTGCAAAAAATTATTAGCCTAGTTAATAATCGAAGAAAAAATTTAAAATGTATATAGGCCCTATGCATGTTTTTATTTTCGTCAGAATCGCACAATTTTATTTTTAAACAAGAAAAAAAGATTAAACACAAACTCGAAATACTATTTCTTAAGTTTTAAAAAAGGCAACAATTTACTTCGGAAAAACTTCCGAAAAAGTGCAGTCTTGAGTCTGCAGTCTTCTTTAGTCTTTAGACAAGGAATCTATATGTATAAAAAGTTCTTGGTCTTTAGACAAGGATTATAAAAGGTCCTTGGCCTTTAGAGACGTATTTTAAATATAGCAATAGACTAGTATAGCGCATTCAGTGTTTAGAGCTATTTTCTAAATACTTTATTCGTTTCCGGTTCGGATGCCATCTTGAACGTTGACCAGAGTTAAGTAATAGAGATGTTGCGGTCGCTAAATATCATATTTTGAATTACTTTTCAACTGAAAATAGATTCCAATCAATATAAAATTTCTAAATTCAATCATGTCATCTCGAGTGAAGAGCGATACCTCTCGGAAACAATTTAATTCCTCTACGCCATCTAGCACGAGGAACGAAATCCCGCAGAGCAAGCCATCGGCCACAGCAACGCCGTCTGGAAAGCTGTCTGTTCCTGAGCCTACATCTCTAACGAAATTTGCCGTCATTTTACTGATGTATGTGTGCAAACGAGTCCTGCTAATTGAAACTTTGACCAAACTATGCCTCTACTTCTGTGGCATCACTGTCATATCAGTTGTGACGGATCATTTTCCTTTTCCTAAAAGCTACTTTTCGGACAAACATAACTTTTTGAACCAGTATTTCGTCAAGATGGGATGGGGCTGGACCTGCTCCATACTAGGCTTATTCATCTATCTCACGAGGTAAGAAATTCGAATACAGAATCAAGGTCAAGTGTACCTTTTTGCTTTTAATGGTGGTAGTATGATCCTTGTATACTAATTATTATTATTATTAAAGTAGTTTTATATAGCGCCCCTTCAAGATTGCCTACTCAGGAGCACTCCCAGCCCAACCACGGTTGAACAATGCAGTTTTAAGGACAGTAAGAAACAGGTAAAATGACCAATCTGTATTTGACGGAGCTTGGTCATGAGGGCAGCCACAGAGAAGACACGGCGCTGCCGTATGGTGGTCCGCACATGGGGAACAATAAGTTCAGCTTGCTGAGCGGAGAGAGCAACGGTGCTGCGAGCATGAGGTGGGACAGCAGAGCTCCCGCAGGTATGGAGGGGCCATAATAATAATTATAATAGATTGAGAGGGAGAAAGAGAGAGAATAAAAGTTTGGTCATTGTGAACAAAGGTGTGGAAACTGCTTCTCTATACAGACCTAAGTGTAAGCTTATACAGGTTTCCTTCCTATGCTTGGCTTAGTATCTACTTATTCATTTGAGGCAGACTGGAATGTTTTATTGTCAAAAGGACATCTGTTGGTAGGGCTACTCTGTTCTAGCTGATAGCTTCCCTCCATTTTCATTCTATCATTGGCTGCCTATGGCCTATAGAATCCCTGGGTGTGTCTGGTTTCACTGTGTTTGTATTTAGACTTTCTTTTGTGGTATGTCTTTAATCAGATATTTTAAAATACCGAGAGGCTAAATTGTGGCCAGGCTAGTAGATGGGTATGGTTTGTTTAGAGTTTGAATTCATGATTAGGTGATCATCTCTCGGGTGCCCTGGATAGCGGGACTAGTCCCTTTGGGGTCACCCTTTACGATACTCCACCTGGTAACCTATTTGACTGAAGCATAGCTTGAATTGCTTTGGTTGTGTCATAATAAACGGACTGAACTTGAACTAATACAAGTTAATAATTGATATTTTTTAACTGATGATTAACAATTAGAGTTGAGAAGTCAAATCAGAGTTTAAACTAAGTTTTGGTTTATTTGTGTATATATAAAACATAGGACTAGTGGTTGTAGCATAAGAGCTTGCCCAGTATTAACTCTGAAGTTGTTTTATGTTTTTCAGCAATACCTATTGTTGTGGCGATAAAAGGTCGGTCAATCGACATCTACTACGACTTGGGTTTGGAACGGCATGGTGGTTCCTGTGTGTAAAGTTGTTTGACATTATTCAAGGCTTTTTCGGCATCTGTGTGTCAGACTACAGTTTGGATCACACTGAATGTGAAATCTCTGGCAACCGATGGATCCCCTTCGATGTTTCGGGGCATGCCTTTCTCCTTGTTCATTGTCTTCTCATCATTTCTGAAGAGGTGAAATGCATAAATGGCTGGGAACGCATTGATGAGATAATTCGCAAAGAGTCAACAAACCCAATTAGTCGGTTTTCAGAAGAAAAGCTGGCCCAGTTGAAGACATTGTATGAGGAGAATACTCCACGCATCCGATGTGTGATCGTTGTGCTCACACTGCTTTCGCTTATGTGGGAAGTCATGCTTCTGTCGACAATTGTATACTTTCATAATTTGGCACAAAAGCTAGTTGGTGCATGTTTTGCTGCTCTTGGGTGGTTCATTAGTTACAGGTTCTGGTACAAGTGGAAGTCGTGGACACCAGGATTAGCAGGACAAGGAGACCTAAAATATCTAAAAGAAAACTGAAATGTATGCTTAACAGAGTGTGATTTCATTATGCATTAATTTTTGCAGTAGTAATAATGTAGTCAGGTTTTCTGTAAATGTGGCAGCTGTCTAGAATAGCTCAGTTTTTATTGTGTGAAGACAGTGGTGACTTATTTTTTTTATTTAGTCTTGTATAAATTATAAACATAGTTGGCATTTGATTTTCTTGTATGTGCCAAGGTGTTCCTATGGCACATTGGTCAGGGAAATATCTTAGCATAATTCTCCTTTTATTTTTTGTTCTTGTTTTGTCTTTTGGCTTCATAATTTCATTTAGTGAAATGTATCCAAAATTCTTCAAGGGATTAGTTAGTAGATTTTGCAGACTGCAAAAGACTTCATTTCTAAACTTATGGAAGTTTTTAATATGTATCAGTAACATAAACACACAAATGTAGATAATTTGTTGGGATGTCTCCAGTATGTGGAAATAGTACTGATTACAGGCATGGATGACACTTGCACAAGTTTACTGAGAATTTAAGCCAAGAACTTCTTAAAACTTCTTTGTTGCTTCTTTGGTACAATGGATGCATAGAATGTTCCTTTTTAAAGGTGTAGACCATGTATTTGAAGCTATGAAATCTTTTTGCAGGCAAAATAGGCTCTTCTATTACTGTATTTTACTATTTTTACAAATATATCCTCGTGGGTTAAAGTGATAACTGAGAAAGTGTCCTTTCCAGTACAATCATGAACACCAATTTTCGTTTCCGAGTAACGCAGCTGCATCTCGGGGTTAATGTACTACAAGCTGTATTATGCTGCATGCAATACTCATACAAACTGATTGTGCTATAAAATGGAAAAATATTCCACTGCATGTGGAATTTTTATTATTGCTGAATTTTGATGTAATGTTAGATTTTTGTTTCACCTCTTAACAAATCCAAATTTTATAGACAGCGATTCATGCTTAGCCTCATTTAACACTCTAACAATAAGCTGAATTAGTTTCTGTTGCATTTAGTACACTTTCGTTGTTAAAGTGAGATGATTTGGTGTTGTACATTTGAAGTTTACTAATTTATTTTGCCGTGCATTTTATCTGCAGTTGCTTTGCAGAATTGTGTGGTGAAAGATTGTTTTTGATTTCCAGTTTCAAATGTTCTCAACTACAAGCTGTGTGTTTACTGTGGTTCAATGCCTTTACCAGTGCCAATGTCTTCTATAGATTTCTGTGGGTTATCATTATTTGTTCTGTTTATTAATTAGAATGATTTAATTACCCTGGACATATAGGGTATTGGCTTTGAAGCAATTCATTAGCCAGTTCAGCTTCACCGTGTTTCCTGCTGAAAGTTTGAACACAACAACTCTGGGCTTTGTTTTGAGTCATATTTGTTAAACGTTTGTCGTCCATTTTATGCTTAAATAAATATCGATATATTTCCAGTGTTGATGATGTGTTCCCATGCACAATGCATGGTTTCAGTACACAAGACTGACGACAATAAAACTGTTGCCAATAAGTTTAAGTCATACAATCACTGTCCATAGGTACAGTTCATTTGTGCTCAAACACAATAATTACACTTTGATCACAGAGCACTTTAAATGCACTTCCATAACAGGTGCTAAATATCTTTATGTGTACCAGGTAATTATGAATCTAGACTCGGTTACTAATCTTGATCTGCAGTGCCCAGTTTCTAAAAAAAACTTCTGTGGACTGTCTTTTGTGGCTAGTTCTGTTTCTTTATGGTCCATAGAGGCGAGCTTCCAGTCAGCGAATTGCTCGGTCCAAGAACGGTAACAGAACTTACACTGCTGCTGAGATACCTGTGAACATGACAACAGAAGGCCACTATAACAAAATAACATTTACTGGTAGTTGCTTCTAGCCATGAAGTTCAATTCTAAATATGAACTATCGTATACTTTCCTGCAATAGAGGTAGTCCGGCTTCTGGTAGTTGAAAAGTAATACTTCAGAGGCATTCATTGCCGTAGTGGCTCATAGATAGGGTTGCCAGATACATGGGTAGCCAAAGGAGGACACAGAAAGCTGGAAAGGAGGACAAAGGAGGACACATTGAATGTTTCACTCCAGAGTCAGAGGTCCCCTAAGTAACCAAGAAACGAAGTCACATTGATAAGATGCATATAAAATCAATTGAGGCTTTTTAGTGTAATGTTGCAAAGTATTTATTTTGACCAGAGATGCATGGTAACGTCACTCTGATCATGGACTAGAAACGTCTGGAAAATAGACCTATAATTAAAATTAAATAAATAGAGTAGTTAGGGGAACTTAGGGACAACAAGCATGTGTAAAGTCATCAAAAATAGCCACAAAATAACAGCCAATAGCCCAATACAACAAACATACAAAAAGCCAGACATTTTCCATGCTTTTAGCTTTGCGTGCCGGACAGAGGACATGAGGCCAAAAAGGAGGACATGTCCTCCTTTTGCCGGACGTCTGGCAACCCTACTCATAGACGTACACCAGATTTTAAAGGCAATATCTCAAGCAGGAAGCGAGTGTATTTTTACTTTTCAAAACATGCTTACTTATTTGCCACATGCACAAGGTCCTGTTGTTTGACATCCAGCAGTTGCTGTCTGAAGTTGGAAAATGCTGCTTCATCAATACCAGAAAGAAACTGTCTCATGCCCTTTGATCCTGGAGGAACGGGGCTATCCACCTAAAAAGCAGCAATCTTGAATTCAGAAAACAATTTTTAATGTTCAACTGTTATATTCAAATTTGAATTATATTAAATAACTAGAAACTGAAAGATTTAATTCAGTATGAACAGAAGCGACAGCTTGTTGAGATACACCCTAAAACTGCATTAACACTTTAACGACGAGCTGCACTGGTTTCCCAGTCACTTTTAGTACACTCTCGCTTAAGTGTTAAATGTAATCTTGCATGAGAAACTGAAGCATGTGACATCGTTTGCATTTAACCTAATGTGAAAACAAATATCAGATTCAGTACCATTTGTTTGTATTTGGTACTCTTGAGCAAGCTGTGAACCAACACATGCTCATACAATAAACATCTTGGAAATGAACTGGGATCAAAATAGGTTTTAAGTACAATCACTTAGTCTTTTTTAAGTTACAGAATTAACCATACCTGTGCAAAAACCGATAGCTTTGCTTCATTGATTTCTTGCTGGCTTACATCTCCTTTGGCAGCCCAAGTGCAGCCATCATTAAACGTATCCAAAGTCCTCTGTAAGTTTGGATCCCTGAAACAAAGTTATGCCAAACAAATTTCATCAACGCTCAACTACTAGCCTATCCCATGCAGAGCACATTTGCTCTAGTTTTGCCAAAGTTTTCCTTCTGAGGAAATCCCCTTTTGCTAACCATTAGCTACAACCACATTTGTTCTCATATTCTGTGCAAAATGGCACCAGTGTTGTACGCTTCCTCTTATAAATGTAACAAATGGACCTCTGACCATCTCTAATTCTCTTATTACAGAGGCAATTACACATCATGCCAGAAACTCCCATAAAATGCTTTTAAAAAGTTCGTTTTCTCCAGTCTAAAGGTACAAAGCATGTGACGCACTGATAAGATTCTATGATGCAGATGGATCAGAAGTAATATAACGTTACTTTTATTGAACACCAATAACAATCAATATTACAGTCATTCAAAGAAAGTATTAGTAGGCAACCAAAGGTGAGACTACAATATTTCAACTACCTCCATCTTTTTTTCCTGGAAGAAGAAAAACAACTTCTTAAAGGATATCTGCAAAGAGGACTTACTTTGAACCCCTCAGCAACTATTAATTGCCATGCAGAGTAAGGTGTTAAGTCCTTATATGTTGGGAAAATTTGACCAGTTATTTTGAGAACATCGGAGCTTAGCATAATAATAAACAAGGACATATAACGACACAGCAAATAACAAATACCAGGCATAGAATGCTCTGAAGGAATTATCCATTTACTTGTCACAAAGTCTCAGATTACAGCTGTAGAAGTTTTTAGACTAAATCATTTAAAAACATTTCTATCAACACACCAGATTCTACAATGCTCTAAAAGCTGCAGAAACTTAGAAAAGAGTATTCAGCCACATAGCATAAGATTCAAAACACAATGGTTTATTTACCTGTAAGAGTAGAAATGAAACAGATTGGAACTGACTATTGCTCCTCCACCATAAGCTCCACCTTTTTCCCTGGAAGAAGAAAAATAGTTTCTTAACACTTTAACCACAAGCTACATCATCTTCCCAGTCGCTTTCAGTAAACACTCATTGTTAAAGTGTTAAAGGGATCGTCCACTAAGGAAGTCCTGAAAAAGGACTTACCAGGTACTTTGAATCCTCCCTCTCCATTTTCCTCGTTTGGCATTACTCTCTTCCATTCCCTTTGCAGACATCGAAACATCAAGAGAGCACATGTACTAAAGCCTAGATTAGGCTGTTGATCTTTGCAGTAGACTGGATACTTAGAGTGGATTGGATGTTTGATTGGGGTTCCTATTTGCTAAGTGTGCACAGGATGGGATAGTTAGACACTGCTGCATCCTCCAAAAAGACTAGTCTGATTCAATGCAGTATACACTATCTGCTGTTTGACTAAAATTGGTGTTAAAGGCATATGCTGCATTGAAATAACTGTATGTACCAAATTTAGATACGGACATCTGCTTGGGTATAATCCTCACGTCCTCATTTGGATGACCCCTCCCTCCCAATTCACAACTCTAACTTCTGGTCTTGAACTCTGGTTTTGAAAACTATTACAAAATTTCATTTAAAAAATCCTTTGGTATAATTCAAAATTTTCTATGCTTTATAACAACCATTGTATATATATTTAAATATTCTTTCATGCAAAAGTTTCTTTTCAGTTAGTACCGTGTTAACTTCACAATGAAAAGTGGACAAAATATCAAGAGAACGGAATTCACCTGATTTCCTTATGAAGGAACTGAGTCGTCATCAGCTGTGCCAAAATCTGTAGGCTAAAATAAGTCAACATTTAATACATAATTAACTTTGTACATTGAAACAGAAAACCGTTTGTCACCTGATATCAACCTAAACTCTGCCAGATATTAACAGCTCTTACAGTATTCGTAGCTGAACCATTTTTCTGAACTCCACTGCTTAAATCTGTCCAATCTACTGGAAAGTTTCCGTGTTTTCCATTCCCATTGAAATTTGAAGTGATCAGATTTATAGACACGAGTGCACTACAGATTAAGACGGTGCTGTAACTGTTCTAAGATCGCATTCTGTGTTAAACAGCACATTTCCTTTAGGACAAAGTAGCAGGATTAGAAAGCTATCGTAGGACCTTTCTGATACCACATATAAGTGCAATTATAATACGTCAGAGAATGCATAAAATACATAGATTTATCAAATGTATTTTGTTGAAACTTGTTGTATGTCTCACCTGGCATAGTCTGGATGTGAGAAAGGTACAATAGGCAAACTCTTTGCTATGTACTGCACTTGAAATGGAAATTCAAAATGCACATGACCAGGATTTGGTTGGAAGGCATCATCCTAAGTTAAAGAAACAGCACATAATCAATCTATCAGTTTTTTATTATAAGCCTAAAGATCAAAATATTACAATGATGTTGTGACCTGGCAAGGTTATAAATGGTTTAGTCCAAAATGTTGCAGCACTGAAGTAATATCTCGACCACCACCAGTACACAGGGCTGAGAGTGCAACTTGAAACAAAACATGCCCAGTTCACACTGGATCAATAGAGTCAGATGAAAATAGAACAACGTTTTGTGATATCGATGCTGAAACACACTAAATTTCTGTTTCATGTTAACCAATATTTCATGTAAAACGTCTTCACTGATAATATATTGTTTCCCACAGTACAATACAATATTGATGCTGTGAATCAAGTAAACACCCAATGGCTTAATTATGTAATTAAATAAGTCAACATTTAATATATAATTAACTGTACAATAAATGACTTAATTACTATCTCAATGACATCACTTGATGTAGTAATTTATACCAATCTTAAGACTTACAATGTCATATTTATGAATTTTGCTTCCACCAAAATATCAGTGAGGAATGAAAAAAACTAACTGATAACAAAAGTCAAGGTCGGTAAAACATTAGATTTGAAATAATAGAAGGAAACACTACTGCATACCTTTCCATAAAACTTGAGCAGAGTATAGTCATCATCTTTAATCGGTGACTGCCTGGATAGACTACCAAGAAACTTTTCCATCAACAGCAAACCTGAATCACTGAACTCTGGCGTTGCATTGAGAGAACATCTGCAGCACCAACGACAACAATAATAACCTCACAATTCATGCATCTAATCTATTTAAGTTTTCATTTAAAGACTGGCAACAAAGCATTATAATATTTGGCAATAATAATAAATCTAATAGCATAGATGAATCTACCAGTATTTGTTTGTCAGCTAGTAGTTTTATCTGCAAAATAATTTTTTCTTGAAATTTTTGTATGAAAAAACCAAACATAGACTCACCTTAAGATGTCACCAGTCAAGATTCGATCCGCAATATCCTTGAGATGTGTGACTATCAGGTTAAGGTCAAGGTCTTCTGCCAGCTTCTTCATCAAGGTCAACTTTAAACAATGGATCAAACGTGTGTGTAACGTACATTCATTCAATAATAAAAGTCTGAAAACTGTCAAAATAATTGCTTTAATTTATCTGCCTATCCAACACAAAACTCCACACATCCACCAGTCTAAGACTTTTTTTGGCATTTACCAGCACAAGAAATAACAAGCATCTTCACTGATGCTAACATTTCTTCTTCATATTATAAATACTAAGTCATTAGAACATCGTAATTACCACTATAGAACCCCCAACAAGCCTACCACACACAAACTAAATATATGCTATTATATTATGGCACAAAACTGTTTTAACATATCTAACCAAACAAACTGTTTTTGGCTGCACATTTATACTACCACATACCTGGGCAATTCCAGACATTTCTTCCTTAATGGCTGAGCATGGTCTCAATGCACTATCTGCATGAGTCATGGCATAGCGATGCGCATGGTCTGCCAGACCGCTCGATATCTCAGCTGCTGTCATCATGATAAGAGTTTTAAGGTGAGATGTATCAGAAAGTGCAAGCCTAAAAACAGTTGAAGCATGTATATATACACACTAACATAGCATCCTCATATGATGAACTAATTCTTTGATTTTTATGAAATTCTTCTTAAGTGTAATTGAAGCATAAACAGGTATAACTTATAGGAAATTACCGTAACAATACTAGCCATACATATATAGTTACATCCATATAGATGTCTGATTTTAAAATCAATAAGATAATAAATTGATGCCAGTGTTACCCTTAAAATATAAGAAATTCTGTTAAATACTGTTCCAATTTGGGCAGTTTACTGTTCAAAAGAAAACTTGCTCGACAAAGAAAATTAAGTTTAAAAACCTGTTAAATATATCGGTCCATAAACCAAACATATCTGATGCGTTACGATCCAAGCAGTAGGATGAAAAGAGGATGCTCTGAAAAAAATATAAAAGCTCTCATGAAAGCCATATGGTTTCTACAAACCACAAACTTTACAGGTTCTTAATTGCTACATACATACATGTTTGTTGAAAAATTCTAATACAAGTTAGTAACCAAATATCTTTGCATTGGACTTGGCCTTTACATATGGTATTGGTGCACCATCAGTTGATGCCTTGTTCACTAGACACCAGTGCAACAGAAATTACTAATTAAAAATAATAGCATCTGTCCAGTTGAATATAACTTGGCATCACTTTATTATGCATTTGTAAATGCATGAATTTCCAGTAACTAACATAAGCCAACTTACCACAACTGACAACATAACAAAATCTTTTACAGCTTCAGAATTTTAAAAATAAAGAGTCCATTACAAAAACTCAACATATCTACTGATGAACAAAACTAATAGCCTTACTGTTTGATAAAAGACAACTTCTCATAAAACATAAGATTTCTCTTTCACCTGTTCAAAAACGTCTTTATTTTGATGATGCTCCACAAGATGGGTCGAGACATTCAATCCTCCAGTTTTTAGGTCGATTTCTTCCGACTGGTCCTTATAATCTCTTTGTCCAGCACCCATTCTGAAACACAATGCAAATATCTAAATGTATTTGTCTGATTTAAGCACCCGTCTTTATAAGGAAGTCTTGTTCTGATTTTTTGCCTTATAAGTTGTCTGGATTAAATACCTAAAGAAGCAGGTATTAATAATGAAGAGATTCTTTACGCATCCATAAATAATCAGACAGCAAAATAAAAATCATATATAATGAAATACAATTAAACAATGTATGTTTCTGATGCTTGATGACAATCATCCAGCTAAAGCAAAATTCAAAAACCATTATCAGATATAAAAAAATCATTTTTGATAATAATAATAATAGTAATATTAATAATAATTTCTTTAGACAGATCTTTACAATGCTTGGTAAATCAAGCCAAATTCAAATGCACTCACTTTGTAGCAACGTTGCAGAACAACGGCACATAAGGCTTCAAATGCTGAGGTAATGAAGCAATACTGGAAATGGCCCTGAAGTACGTGACCCCATTGGTTGGCTGAACACACAGCTGCACTGGAGTGCCATCTAGAAATAAATTTTTTAAATTAAAATTTCAGTTTTCTAAACAGCTGTACAACTTACAAGAGAAAAATAACCTTTACAACTAACATTACATTACTTTTCTGCTTTAGCTAGCCTTATTATTATTTCTCTATGATTCCCATGTTAATGTTCCTGGGTGCAGTGTGCCATCCAGTTTTCTTCAATAAACGAAAATATATATAAGTTTTCAAGAAAGCGTCTTTTCAGCCCTAAACAAAATTGTCCAAAAAAGCCAATAAATAATGCAGACTCTACAACCAACAAAGTGAATCTGTATGCAAAAATGCCTAAACAAACAGAAGAATCTAAGCTAGATCTAAAGCAGTGGTACATAAGACTTCAATTGTCATGGTAATAAGCATCTTACACCAATGGTGTATCTCCATCAATTGTGCAAACTAGGGTTTGGCCGAATCTTGATCAGGAAATCGGTTTTCACAGGATTAATCAGAATCTGCACATCCCTGGACTACCGATACAAATACCAAAAGAAGTAATATTTTTGACCAAACACAATTTCTTTTACATTAATACATAAATAGTAACCTGTTTCGGCGACCTCCTGCGGTGATCTTTATCATTAAAAATCCATGTAAAATAATAAAATTATGAGTCGACACATCTATAAAAATGGCGGACAGTCCGTCTTTTTTTCTTATGCCACGTGGTTTAAAATGTAAATTAGTACTTTAGAGCCAAATAAATATAAATATTGCAGATTAATCGGATCGAATCTGGAATCGGCAAAAAAGCAGGCCAAATATCTGGAATCGGAAATCGAGCAAAAATGCCAATCAGCCAAACCCTAGTGTCAACCCTAGTGCTTCAGTTTCAAGTTTTTAGATGCTGCAAGACCATATGCCTCAATGTACAGGAAATCATTCTTACTTGAGTTAACTGATATTGTTTTAACTGGCTCTAGCCGACGTTCAATGTCTTCAATTCTGAGAGTTGGCAAACAGGAAACATCCTCTTTGCGACTTTGAATCTCTGCCAGCTCCAGTCCTAAACAAGTAACGCAAGAAATAGGTAAACCAACCATTCAAAGATTACTAATTATTATGTATCACTGCTGTTGAATAAATGGGCATTGATCAGTCAATGATACTAAGCCAGGAGTGCAAATTTTTACAGCACTCAAGGGCTGCAAATACAAAGCTATCTGTCAGCAACAAAGACTTGGTAGATGAAAATAACATTCATAACTATTGAATAAAATAATGCTCCATACACAGATTCTATACAAATTCACACTACATGCAAAGTAGAGACTGAAGAGAAAATTGATGGGAAGGGGCCAGTTCATGACGACATTTGTGGGCAAGCATAGCCAGGTTGTAGTTGACTCTTTGTGGTACAGGCAGTTAATGTAGTTGTTGTATCGTTGGTCAGGTGACGTGACGTGTGGAATTAGCAAAGTGGTTATCAATCGTGTAACCTTCCTGTACAAATAAAAGCTCAGAGACTGTGTGTCTTATGTTGAGTTGTGCTATGCTACCACTGCCTACCAATCAGAGGAGTTGAAGACTCGAGGTCTGCTACTTGAGAATTTTCAGAAAGTGGTGACGATTGCATTGAAAAAAAGTTTGGATCAGTTTAATTAGCAACAGACATTAACCCCTTAACTGTTCTGCTAACACTTATAATGCCACCATTTAGGAAGAAATCCAACAGAAGGAAGAGAAACAACAGGATTATTCAATAGAGTAGGATCACAGATACAAAATACCTCGCTCATAAAGCTTTTTCTTTTCCCCATCTGAGAGTTTCTTTAACATCTGTTGAAGCTTTCCTTTTTCAGCTTCTTGCTGCGTTTTGTCAAACTGCTCGTCAGAGGACATGACCAGTGTCAGCCTATGAGCATTTTCCTAAACAACAAAATCACATACCTGTACTAGAAGCCTATGTTCCATAACATAATTAACTAGAGTATTTGGCCATCATATTATGACGGCAGTGTAGGCCTATATAATTATGTCGTTGGTTAAAATGCTCTGATCACCGTCGTCAAGATGGCAGTACTGATGTCACAAACAGTTTCTGTTTCACAATAGAACAGAAACCGTTTGTGAAGTAGTGTCCTCCGACAGACACGCTATATGGATATTATATTTATGAATATTCATTCATTTTGAACCACCTTCACTCAGTAACCCTTTGCTCGGCTGCATCAAATTGCCTTTATGGATCGCCACATACCAATCAGTTTACAGTCTGCCATAACTGCACCATTGTGTGCCTGCAAAAAGGCTAATCAAACAGGAACAAATGATTCTGCTAATAGGAATGCCCGGATTCCAATTTCGTAATGACATCCATGTAACTGATATCAAATGCCTCACTCTATCCGCATTAGCTCAATCCTCCGCCATCTTGTTGCCTCCAGTCATTTCTTGCTTCTGACAAGGTAGTTTTCTTTGTACAAGTAAAAAATATACATCTTGCAACAATTTTAAAATGTTTACCTTAAAGTACTTTTTGACAATGTCTTGCAGGTACTTTGGATTTTTCTTTAGCTGTTCCTTGAACTGATCGACCTGACGATTGACCTGCAGTAAAAGCATCGGATCCCCATCGTGTGTCCAGCATGGCAAAATACCCTGCATCAAACAGCATATAAACATCACCAAATATGAAATATATACACATGTTCACATACGTAATGCAACTACACTTTTATATACAACCTTTAAGAGCATCTAAAAAGCATCTTCACAAGCGTTAATCACTCGAGTTCCTTCAGTACAATAAATCAAATAAAGTGTGAATAACTGAATATATATACACACGCACATAGATAAATATATATATTTATATATTTATTCATGTATATATATATATATATGTACAATTGTACATAGCTCTCTCTGTCATTATAAATTTTTACATCCATATTTACAAGTATATTTAATATTTATATATGGATAAAATATACGAGTATATGGTGGCCATCTTGGTCAGCAAGTAAGATGGCCAAAAGAGCTTCTTATTCCATGGGATGAAAACCAAGGACTTTCTGATCTTGAGTGTTCATAGATAAACTCTGCAGGAAAGCCATAATGCATATCGAAGAAAACAGCAGATAGTAGAGTTAAAACATGACATGGAAACTTCAATGTTGTACATGTACATTCATTTTATTCGACTTGGTTAACTCTTTGCATGCCACAGGTGCAAAAACTTTCTGTTATTGCCACAGGTGCAAAACTGCAACATTACAGTTATACTCACAAAAGCAGTTGAAAGTTAGGAACCTGTTTTGTCTAAAAATCACGTTTTAGAGCCTTGATGGTACTGAAGATTAAATTTAGCATATAATTTTCAGTAATTCAGAATTGATGAGTTAATTTTGAAGGATTTTGTGCATTCAAGTATAGCAGGATCAACAGTATTATAATTACTGGTAGCTTTCATGCTAATGATTAACAGAATGTTTCAAACAGTAAAGACGCTGCATCAACTAAACAATGGTTTTCATCAGTCTCTGATAACAGGCTGGTAAAAAAAGTCACTAAAAGGGTTGGCTTGCTGATATTTTCATAGTTTTACAAAGAGAATCGCCTGCTCAGATCATCACCAAACCTAATCATCACACTAGCAACTACAGAGTAACAAGCCCTCCAAGCGGTAAGCTAAAGCTGCCGGATATTAACAGAGCATATTTACTGCCCAGCATAAGTTCACCTGGAGACGCCTGGCTTCAGATCTATCATGCCATGTAAAAAGTTTGAAATAAATTTGAAGCCTTTTCTCCTAAATGGCAGTGTCACTTTTCTGCCCTCTGAAACATAACCATATGCAAAGTTCAACTACTTCTCCCTAATATTGATTAAATTTTTGAGGTTTTTCAAACACCGAGATAAAATGAGTAAAATGAGTGTTCAGAGAAGCAATATATAATGAAACATTTATACCAATGCATCAGTTTGTATGTCATACCTAAAAAAATTTATATGACATAGGTTTGTTCAAAATTAAGTTCTAAACAAATTCAATGTTTACACTTTAATTCTATCTTCAGTGGTTGATGAGAAAGAATGTTTTTACTTTTAACGGATGAAATTGAACAAAATCCAAACACATACCCGGTCATGGCTAGAACAAGGGCTAAAAATATCTGGCATGCATTGATTAAGATGCTAAGATCTTACTTACGATGCCAAGATTCAGGCCAAACTTTGCCGACTGATGCTTCTGACCCAGTTCAATTTTGTGCAGAATTGCTTCAATCCGTTTCGGATCAAAACCATTCCTATGGATTTAGACAACATACGCTCAGTTCTGTTTCGCTTTGACAGATAAAATTCTGAGTTACATCACACGTCACAGTAGCTAGTAAGAACAGTACTTGAAAGTTTCATGTGCAACCATGAAAACACAAAAATAAATGTCATTCATCTAATATTTATGCTTACATTCTTGATATCAGCTCATGATCAGGAAAAACTGCAAAATATAACATAGTCTTTCTTGGCTTAAAAAACGAAATTCCTTTGTTCTTTTAAATTAAAACTCTTCTGTCAAAATTAAATTGTTAACAGTGGCAAAACAGAATGATACTACAGCACAAAAATTACAGGCATGTTAGACAGAAGCAAAGAACCATGTCTGATGGCTTGGGGCAAAATTCTATGACATTCATAAAAGAACTTACAAGAAAATTACTTGGTAGTCTGCAAAACTCATCATTTAAGAGTGAGTGATATAACTATCTATCTGAAATTTTGCTCACATTTCTTCTAGTCAGTAAAATTTCTTCTCTTGTTCAGATTCCTCATCGACATTTAAAACACTACCTAATTATTAATGACCTTGTTAAAATTAACTTACTCAATGACATTGTCAAAAGTAGCATCAATAATCTTTTTCACTTTTTCTACATCTTGTTGGTCAATACGTTGTAGACCGATGGCAAATGTTGCCTCACGAGTGTATCCATTGTACCTACAACAAGCATAAAGTGAATTTTTAAAGTCTACGATGTCAACCAGCTTGGGAGTACAGAAAATGTTTCAGAATTTAACTGAATTCTCTAAGTAAACATGAATTCTTCATTCGGAAGACACATTTTGACCTTTTAAATCTTCTGCACATATTACAAAAACTCATGTGACTCTCCTGAATGTTTTTAATCTAAGGCATCCCAGGAAAAGATTTATCTCACTATCAGTTTGTAAGACAGTTTCATTTTGCAATAGTTTTTTCATCTCTAAAACTACAAGTCTGTGATGGTCAGGATGAGCAACTTGTGGTCTTTTTCACTATCTACTCTAGTCTGACACGGCATCAAGATGAAAGAAGATTGTATATGTCTAACGAAACCAATTTTACGACGTGTCTTTGTCAAACTAATCTGATATTATGACTCCAGTAGGTCAGCGCTTGCGCTCAACCTTTAACGCAGAGATCATGGGTTTGAGCCTCCACTGAAATGGTCACTGTGTATAGTGTGTAAGGACCTTGAGCAAGTCCTTCATTCACAATTGCTCTACGCCGTCGATGTTCTGCTGTATAGTCGTGCGCACTTCTGAATTTTGGAAGGAGGGCAAAACCAAATACAGTTGTATTGTATTATATGTGTAACTAATCCAATATTTTGACTTTAACGATTTATTTACAACTTCTAAAGATCTGTGTAACTATGACTTCTATAGTGCTATCAGAATAATATGCAAAGCATCCATCAGCATCAGACAAAAACTAACTGCAGTTCTGACTGAGTGTCCTAATTACCCAAACAAATATAATACGCTTACTTACCCTACAACTGGTGAGTAGTCAGAGCCGATGTTACTTTCGATAAGTTCCTGGTAGAATGGAGATGTTTCTCCATCAACCAACAAACTCCCCAAGATACTCATAGTGCATGCCTCGTAAATGTCAGTGATACTACAAGCAGCACACATATCTGAACATAGACAGGGTTAATGATTAAATCCAAGGACATTCATTAAAGCAAACAAAAGAGAATCAACAACTTTCATTTTTATTGCAGATGTCATATATAACACTATCTTCAATCTCCTCTTCATCATCATCATCATCATCATCATCATCATCATCATCATCATCATCATCATCATCATCATCATCATCATCATCATCATCATCATCATCATCATCATCATCATCATCATCATCATCATCATCATCATCATCATCATCATCATCATCATCATCATCATCATCATCATCATAACATTCATCACTATTGTCATCATCATCACCATCAATTGACAGGTGTTAAATGATCAAGAACACAGGTGCATGCATGGATAGACAAACTTAATTTTCATGATTACACAAGAAAAACAGTAAAAACTCTATTTACTCATTCAGCAGGAAGCTGACAGCAATGGTAGTACTTTTCCCTGGGTCAGGTGATAATGGGTCAGGTGAGCAGGTAATGTGTGCCTCTTTCTACAAAAAAAGAAATATCAACAGAATTTTCTTATTTAAATTCTTCAAACTATTACAGAATAGTTCATAAGTCACACAGACAAAGATATTATCAAGTAACAAAGAACTTTAATACTAACAGAAAAAATTATGTTTAGAGATTTGCACTTCTTTCTTTAATAGAATTGTATGGTCGTGTAACCCTATACCTCATATCAAACTCAGATTCTTTTTTACAATTGTGGTCCACATAAATAAACATATTCTATTATTATTCATTAAATTTATATAGCACTTCTTCTAGATATCTATTCTGAACAGCTCCAAGTTCAGAATATAAGCAACAGTTTCATGTGTTAGCATAAGAGGAATGAAGTATTCCCAATCACTAACGCAGCTCTAGTGGAAGTTCATTTCAAGTGGATGGACCACATAAGTAATAGCTAAACTTTAGTAACTTTCACTTAATCAAAGGTTTTTAAGAAAGGCCTATAATGCATACCGGAGTAACCCATCTTGGTTCCTTTGGAACACTGGTGTCGACAGGGATCTTTTCAAACTTCTTCAGGGCCAATTCTTCAATCAGTTGAAGGCGACGTTCCAAAGGAAAGTTACCATATGTGTAGAATCTGTAAGTATGTATGTAAAGTAAGCATGTATGTATGCGAGTACTGGTAAGTATGCAAGGCAGTACATATGCAAGTAAGTACATGCAATAAGGTAAGCATGTAAGCAAACAAACCTTTATTCATTTATTTATTTGATACATGACAAGTGCAAATATACGCCAATAAAATAAATCTAACAAGGACAAAAACACATACATACACATTACCTTATCAAATCTTCTCTTTAAAACCATCTCAAAACTATACTTCAGACAGTTGCTGAACACAAAAAATGTTGACCAGTTTTCCTGGAGAATGGAATGCAGAGATTTCTGATGTATTGTGGAGCCACTGACTATCAACTCTCTTCCCATGAAGGGGGATCTTGAACTTAATCTTGTCCTTAACTGGAAGCCAGTGCCACATATCTCACATGCAACCCGAAATATCCAAGAATTTTGGCAGTTTGGTGATGATTTAGGTGGCACAGTTAAGGACACACTAAACCTGTACTATCCAGAACTTTGGTAGGACTGAAAGGACAGAGTTACAATATAGTTCAGGCATACCAACGTAAAGAGTTCCAGTGGCACCAAATGATAAATTTCACAGTATAACTCTTCTCTGTTTAAGCTGGTGCTTAGACCTGCAGCTCTAGAAACTAGCATGCTCCTCCATAAAGAGGACCTTATCAAGAGGCACTCCAAGGTCCCAGACAACCCATCGCTCCTGTCAAACCTTGTACGCACACCTCATCAAAAAATCATACTTCTAGTGGTAATTTTTTTCCAAAAGCTAAGATTGTTTAAACCACATGCTAACCTCCTTTTAAATGAGGTGAAAAAGCACGAGAGCGACTTATTGGTCAAAGGACAGGTGTTGGCATGAAGCATTCATAAATTGCATGAAGATGGTTTATAGTGTTTCTCATCGAGTCAGAATAAAATTACAGAAGTTGATTAACCCTTTCCTGCCTGAATTGTTTTTTCGTAAAACGAGTAAATTGGTGGTGCCTATGGTGGAACAACAATGCAACAAGGGTTGCAGCTAAGCATAATAAGTATTATATTTTCTGAATCAGCAGACTTCTGGCTGTGAAATTTATATTTTATTGTGAACAGAACCTGATTTATATAGCAGCCTTAGAATGCCAACATGCAAAACTGTCACCGATACACAAATGGACATTGCGTTTCTCGCCACAATTCCATGTCCAAAACACAAGGTTTGGTATCAGACTTGGCTCCACATCCCAATCCAGGCCCATCTAAAACAGCGTGGTCACCCGGCGATCTTCAAATCTCCGATGAATTCATCATCAAAAGGTGAAACTTCATCGTCAATATCATGACTTGATGTGCCTCGAAACTTCAGGGCTCGGGATACCTTTATCCATCACTTCAAACTTGTTTTTCCACTGCAATATCTAACTTTTTGTCAACAAATTAGACTCAAAAATGCGAGAAATTTCCAGGACATCAACGCTGATGCCATTTTTAGGTATGACATGTTGATATTATAAATAGTTTCTAGTCTGTTTCAATGCCTTCCATATGGGTCTCTACGGACCCGATCCGGCGGGAATGGGTTAATATTTCTTTGGCTTATACTATTCATACCTGGAGTTAGAGGGATGGTAGTACTGGGTATGGAAGGCTTTGAGTTTATCCCAAGTGAGATCTGGGATGCAGAGAGGATCACCGCCAGACACCACGCCATAAGTGTGGCTCGGAAGAAGCAGATTCTGGTTCTTCTCAGCAAACAGTTGCTGAGAATTGCTCTAACAATTAAAAACAGCAAGATATTAACTTCTAATAGACCTGTATGTTTGACTTGTAAGCACTCAACTTATCTATACATATAGTTTCCTTATATGCAAATTTGTCCGCCGTAGGACGCTACGTCACAAATGGCTTCTGTTCTATTGTGAAACCGTTTGTGACGTCAGTACTGCCGTCTTGACGACAGCGATCTTGACGACGGCCTTGACGACGGCGAACAGAGCATTTTAACCAACGATATACACTGCCGTCATAATCATGACGGGGAAATACACTAGTTGTCAGAAATATAGTCTGAAGTTATTGGGATTATTGAAGCCTTTAACACATAACCTGTAAATCAATTTGATAAATGGAAACTGGAAACCAACGAATCTAATTTATTTCTTTTATGTTTATATACCAGTAAACATTTACCATAACCTTTCCATGCCTGACAATTAAGTTATATACAGAAACAAATGATTACTGAAATTTTATTCAGGAAAAAATAACCATTCCAATAAGGAAAATAAATTTATGTAAAAGAATTTAAAAGGCAAATGCAGAAGTCCAAAATTCTGGGAGCTTGAACCATTATAGCAAAAACTGGTAAACACTCATAGGATCATATTAAATTTTAATCATATTAAACCATCTCACAGAGGCATTAAAAGTTTATGATATTCCCACAAATTAGAAAGCAGTAAATATACTAAAAACTATATATGGCAAGACAGGCACCAGTGTTTAAAACAACACATAACCCCTTCCAAAGATCTTGGATCAAGTATAAGTTATTCACTAAATTCTATTATTATTACTTAATTCAAAAACCCATGTTAAAAGCAGAAGACTTCCAATCCACAATACTTACAAAAGCTCCCTTCATTTCATTGAAAACAACTCCTTTGAAAACAATTGGAGAATTGGGATCTTGTGAATTTTCATGCTCCAATCTCCATCCCTCCTGACTGAAAGAAGGTGAAACTTAATCATCCCATCAATTAACCAGATATTCACATAAGACACTAGCAAATCAAATAACCAGAGACCAGACAACTAATGATTAAAAAATACCTAACTAGCAAGTCTGATATAGAGCAGGATAGGAGCCATAAATTCCCTCTACTACCAGTAACTGCCTTAAGCTTATGCCTGTGTTTAAATCAATTCAAGACCATACACATGTGACCAGAGGTACACTCATTCTCGAATTACATCAAACTCATACTGGGTAAATAAAGCAGAACAATATCAAATGCATCTGTAGCGTATTTATGTATAGGCCAAGCAACACGCAAAAGAAAATGCATCAGCATATGGACCTCAAAGCATCCAACTCAATTGTGACAAGGCAAACTTAAAGTTCAAGAAGCATAAATGGTAATGCAAGAAGCACAAGAACAGAAGCTAAGAGTACTGATTAAAATCAATTACAACAAATGCAAAATGCAACTTGCAAGTTCACATACCTGAAGTCTTGTTTAAGAAGTCGGGGATAGAAAACTGCATCAAGATAAATAGACATCAAATTCTCATAGTCTTGTAAGTTTTGTGTTGAGAATGGATACATTGTCCAATCGCTAGCTGCAAAAAAGAATTGCATAGAAAACATCACCAGACATCACCAGAACAGCTAGTGAGATAGAAATAAGGCAGGAGACTGATATTTTCTCAAATAAACATAATTAACCCTTTAACGACAATAGTGTACTTAAAGCAACTGGGAAACCAATGCAGCTCGTCATTAAAGCATTAACCAAACTACACCATCAGTAGTTACACAGATTAATAAAGTTCCTAAATGTAACAATTTTCTGTGAGCTATATGCGAGAAATGTTAAAATCATCTTCAAATACCACTGGATATTGACAATTCTTGAAAGATGCTGATCATAAAAATGTGTTTCAATCAGGATTCTCACCTGTAAAAGCATTCATAAAAGTTGCCAGGGATCGCGCATACATCTTGAAGAACGGATCACGGACTGGGTACCTCTCAGAGCCACACAGTGTCAGATGTTCCAGGATGTGAGGCACACCTGTGCTGTCACGTGGTGTTGTACGAAATGCAACCCTGACACACACCATTACAAACATGTGTAATGTAATGTAAATCCCCTCAATTTCTTAGCAGAACACACATTCTGCATCAAAGGATCAGTCCAGTCATTTGTGCTCAGAGAATTCAATTCTGGCAGAGCCATGATGTTGAGTCAATTTCAGGACTAAGGTTAAGTAAATATACTCTTTACTAACCTAATCGTGCTTAGGTGTACAGATATCTAATAAACACAGCTAACAGTATTTAACATCCTAACAACAAATGTTTTGTACATCAGGCTGTTGGCTGGGGGAATTATGCAAGCATGGGCATGGGGATGGAGGGAGTAGTAAGTAGGTTGGGTTGGAGGTAGTAGTTGGTGCAGGACGTGGCCCAGGTCCATCAGGACAGCCCCAAAGAGGCGGGACTGGCGGGTGTCAGCATTATCGCAGAGTTGTTCAAACGTTGAGGAGTCCTCGGAAGGTAATGAAGGCGTATCAGTCCATGTATCATTACCCATCGGGCGGTGAGGTATAAAACATCCTAGCCAAGGTGGTGGAACAAACAGCATCATGGAGCTGAGGGCCCGCAAGACCATGTGCCACCAATATTGTCAAATCACGGATCCTGGTTAGGCCATGTACAGCACAGGGTATGATAGCCTGTCTCATTCTGGGCCGATGGGGGAAATCCAAAAAGGTGACGCCAATGTACATACCGTTTGGCCAAACAAAGCAATTCTTTTTTCTGGCCAATATTCACTTCAAGCAAATTTAACTTAAAATAATTTACATGTACAACATACCGAGCAAGTCATGATGAGAACTGGTTCAAGGCATTTAATTGAGAGACCGTTATGTCAAACATAGCAATTATTAAAATATGAAGTGGTAGACTTCTAGAGCTCACCCAAACACATTGTCCGAATCAGCTCTGTCAATGTGCAGATGCTGGGCACCTGTTCTATGTCGC
Organism: Allolobophora icterica; assembly: GCA_963556255.1. Classification (NCBI taxonomy): domain Eukaryota; kingdom Metazoa; phylum Annelida; class Clitellata; order Crassiclitellata; family Lumbricidae; genus Allolobophora; species Allolobophora icterica. The sequence continues at coordinate 28,332,714 of OY744608.1, read as the reverse complement.
AGGTGGATGGCAGTGAGGCTGAATTCAGGCACCGGCACAACACTCTGGACTGTGTAGCCATAGATCTTATCACCTGGACTAGGAAAAGGCTTGGCTGCTAAGTGTGTTGATACCAAACGAGGACCACATTTCTGAAATTGCCTTAAAAAGAAAAAAAGATATTGCCCACAAAATTTTTAAATGCACCGTATGTTCATGTAATCTTTCAAAAATATAATCAGTGGATATCTGTCTATACACAGGCACTCAGTCTTCACATTTACCTTGAAAGGTACCATCCCAAAAAGTTAGATCTGCACAAATAATTTTGTTTTTGCTTAGAAAATAGATCTTGAAGATCCGGTGAAAATTCAGTTTGGGGACTGGGGTTTCGAGGATTCCCTACACACTCGACTTTTGCTTCAATTTGTTAACAATATGCAATCGTTGTGTTATTAGCCTAGATAATGTGCACCGGCGCTTGATCTGGCCCATCAGCAAAGATGGGTAAGATTCCACAAGAACGAAAATCGCCTCTCACAGCTACAGTGTAAAAGTAACGGGCTAATGATCTAGATTACAGCCTGCAACGGTAATGCAGTCAAAGTGTTAACGGCGACATGCTTTAATTAAAAAACGGGTGTTTCCTGACAATCGTCGACAAGTGACAAGTGAAAGGTCATCGCTGGTAACGCAAACACGTGCACAGTAATTACACCGGCATTATCTCACTCTTGCAAGAATTCACTGTATCGAATTCATCGTATTACCGTAAGCATTTAGTAAACGCCTGACCAACTTTGAAAGTGAGCATCTTCCAATTTTATTACAGTCTTTTATTTATGATAAAAACATGACGAAACTGTAAACACAGCGATCGAGAAAACGAGTAGATTCCATCAACAATAACTAAAAGACACGCCCACAAGTTCAAATACTGGACAATCGCACTAGGAATACTCAGTTAGCGGTAATAATCAGAAGAACCCTATCTGTGTTTGGTAAACTAAAGAAAATGTTGACATCATTTTGGGGTATGTGAAAGCTAATAATAATCTTCGTTTAATATTTTAATGCTTATAGCACGGGGACTAATCAACCGAGGAGTTGGAGGCTCCACTTCACGCCATGGCAAAAGCTGTTTCAAAATTTCTGCTCCACTTACGCCCTAAAGGAACTGATATTCTGTGGAGTCTGAAAAGTCCGAGTATACAACGACTAACAGAGAGGCTGAGGTCCTGCGCTTAGCTGGTTAATTCTAGGCGCTTTAGAAATTAGGAGATTAGTAGATTACGGGGCCTGAGTGGTTAGGCTCTTGATTCTGGTATTACTTAATTCCTCTATCTCTTTCGCCGCTCCAATTCAACCGGATTCTGACGTGGAACGGAACCTGTCTAACGATTTTGTTTTGACTAAGAGCCTGCGAATAAGATTGCGATCCCTGGACAGTCGTCAATGGTGTGATGCGATGCAGCGCTCGTGAATAAGCTAGTGCTTTGCGCTTAGCCTTAGAGTAGCGCTTTAGGTAATTTAGAGGTTACGATTACGATTATATGACATTGTAATAGTCAGTGTAATCGTGTTATATTTTCACATCAGTTTGTCAGGTGACGGCCAAAGTCCAGAAGACTTGCATGCCCACTTGTCTTATCGCCGTGCTGGGCCGTTTCTGGCCATTGTGCAATACCCACATGTCATTAGCGTCCATATAAAACCGGAATTGTTTGATCGTGAAACATTAATAGGTTATTAACTTTGTGCCTTGTCGTTGCTGGGACTAATGGATTCGTGGAGTTTTCCAACCATTCCCACTTGGCTTATTCTAGTCATTGGGGTCGCGTTTGCCTACTACAGGTTAGTCTGTGCAGCTTATCTGAAGTTAATGTTCAGACAATAGTATAATTTTTTTTTATTACTTCTGCACCTCCGGGTTGTGGTGTATGAATAGAAGAGTATAAGTGCTTCAGCAGTACAGGCCCAGCGTAGGAGTTCGGCACTGACATGAAGATATGTGTTTGGATTGCACAGCTTAAATACAAATATAACTGTATGTGGTGTTGCCCTCCTTCCAAATTTCAGAAGTGCACACATAACTATAATGGGGCATTGATGGTGCTGAGCAATGCAGGTGAAGGACTTGCTGAAGTCCCTCCACAATACCACCTTGGGGGAAGCTTGAACCTGTGCCCTCCTAAATACTAGCCCAGTGCTCTAACCAATTGGCTGCAGTTCCCAAAAATAGCATTCACCAACCTCAGACCTGTGCTGATATGTACTGTATGCATAAGTAACCAGTTGCACAGCTAATGTAAACTTGAAGAAATCAGGAACACAAAAAGCCCATTACAATAATAAAATATGGAGAAAACAGGAATTTTTAGTTGCATTAAAGTCAGGTGAATTATGAATTATTTGCCGTTATTTAATTGAGACTGTGCATATTTTATGTATATAAGTTTTATTTATAATTTTGATGTGTCTGTTGCATGTAGGTACCACTGTTGGCATTATGGAATCTTTACACGACTTGGGATTCCTGGACCAAAACCTGTTCCTGTTCTAGGAACACTACTGCCTTTGCTACAGGACGTAAGGAGACATTCTCTTTGAGTACTTCTTTGTTATGCAGTGTTTGTTGGCCTTTCTTACAGGATCTCGTACACAGCATCACCAGGTGGGTTCACACGATGTGCAATAACTCGTAGTAAGACTATACAAGGTATCATCTGAAAACTTCTGTGTCCCAGTATAACGTAATACCATTTGGTAACACCAAATCTTTTGCTAGTTCCAGAAACTGCTGTTGGCTGATGGAGTGATGCACTGCCGAAATGACCATTTTGGACATTGACCTTGACCATGACCTCAGCCACGCCTAGTTCCACCTCTGATGCTGACTATGTATGACTAGTATATGATCTTCAATATGTGGAATTGATGCTTAGAAATGGAAAATTAAATACATCTGAAGTAGATGGATGAACGGAAAATTAGCTTCGTTCATTGGAGACACCCACTTTTTGCTATGAATCCATTTTTTATGTGATTTTGCTGATTTGAACATCACTAGCTAGGTTCTCAGTCAACATAATCTGGTTCTCAGTCAACATAATCTGGTTCTCAGTCAACATAATCTGGTTCTCAGTCAACATAATCTGGTTCTCAGTCAACATAATCTGGTTCTCAGTCAACATAATCTGGTTCTCAGTCAACATAATCTGGTTCTCAGTCAACATAATCTGGTTTTCAGTCAACATAATCTGGTTCTCAGTCAACATAATCTGGTTCTCAGTCAACATAATCTGGTTCTCAGTCAACATAATCTGGTTCTCAGTCAACATAATCTGGTTCTCAGTCAACATAATCTTGTTCTCAGTCAACATAATCTGGTTCTCAGTCAACATAATCTGGTTCTCAGTCAACATAATCTGGTTTTCAGTCAACATAATCTGGTTCTCAGTCAACATAATCTGGTTCTCAGTCAACATAATCTGGTTCTCAGTCAACATAATCTGGTTCTCAGTCAACATAATCTGGTTCTCAGTCAACATAATCTGGTTCTCAGTCAACATAATCTGGTTTTCAGTCAAAGGATCACAATACTGTCACACCACAATTATCAAATAATTTATGCAAAAAGACAAAATAATAAATATATTTCCTCACTTGTCTTTTACAACTTCATCATCATTAAACATTGACTGAGTCCAAAAGGCAAGGTTCCATGGCAGAATTCACACTTCATTGACCACTAGACTCTTCATACAAGCTGCTTAGTATCATCAATAATTTTGGCAATAGAAGATCAAAACTCATCATGTGTTTTATCCAAAATGCATATCAAAGTCACTGACACTAGTACACAATTTCCCATCACTTCAAAGTATTTTTCTCACTGTAAATCTCAAATTCCAACAACAAACTGGTCACAAAACTGTCAAACCTTCCAGAAGCGACACTTACCGTATGATAATTTTAGATTAGTCCAATCAGTGGGTTGACACACCACAAACCGTTACAATAAGGGTGTCTATTTCAATGCTTCCCATATTAGATCACTAGTAACCTCTATTCTGACTAGCCTGACTTCTTATTGCATGTTCTTCAGGCTCAAATTACAAATTGTATATTCCTTAAACTGTGTACCACTTATTTCTGTCTTTCCTTTCCATGTTCCACTTCTACATTTCTCTTGATGTACATGAACTTTTGACCTTTGACCTCCAATCTAATTTACCGGTAATCTTGGTCAGGCACACTGCTGATGAGCTTTTCTTTTACTTCTATGCAACTCTTATGGACACAAAATTATCACACATTAGATTGTAATTGGAATCGCTACATCCTTTGCTGTGCCTATTAACTTCTGACAGGCTTTCATATAAGTGTCTTTTTGCTGTGCTGTGATCCCTCTGAAAGCCTTTGTTTTCAGATGGATGTCATTCCTACAACAAGCTAATATATTCCAGTGACTTTCCAGTGAATAGAACTGATCATGGAATTCCACAGCCTAGGACCAGCAACCATGAACGCTCGAGCACCCAACATTTTTATACTGAGACATGACATCCTGTTATGATGCACAACAAAACTTGCAGTGTCCATTACTCAAGTGCATTATTTGAGCTTATTTGGGCCAACTTGGAATATGCTCATGATGAAGTACAGTGTGGATTCGTTAACGCAATCCCGGATAATGCACTGTTCTGCTTAATGTGAAGTGGTGTTATGTCCCCAAAGCTATTAACATACCGGTAACATGCTGTTTAAGTTAATGCACCGGATGGACGGTTGGATGTATGGTCCAATTAATGGACTGACGGTTGGATGGATGGAGTGTCGGATGGACGGTTGGACAAATGGACTAGCGGTCGATTAGGATGACCTGATGATTGGATAGATGATCAGATGAATGGAGTGACAATCGATGGTCAGATGGATGGATGGATGGTTGGATGGACGGTTGGATGGACGGACGAATAGTTGGATGGACGGACTGACAATCAAGTGGATGGTCGGATGAACAGGTGGATGGATGGACAGATGGTTGGATAGATGGTTGTGTGGATGGATGAATGGATGGATGGATGGGTGGATGGATGGATGGATGGATGGATGGATGGTTGGATGGTTGGATGGTTGGATGGACGGACAGACTGATGGGTGGACAGACTGACGGACGTACGGATTTAGTTAGACACGAGGTTATTCTTGCATTACTCCATTTTACCCACTGTCCGGTTTACATGCCATGTCCGATGGCTTGTTCCCCTATGACTGTGTTATGGTATCCTCACTGTAACACCTAGTAGATTTAGACATTGGAAACATTGTTTATTTTAGCTACTCATTGAATTCATGTCTTGCATCAGTCATTATTTAAGTTACTATTAGTACTCTGTAAGCTTTCCTATGTCTTAACATTTTTTTATTGTATAAGCGTAAAAATAGTTTTTATATATTATAACTTTAATGCATTTTAGGGAATGGCAAAGCATGTAAAAGACCTGAGAAATTATGGAACAGTTGTTGGGTAACCTATGACATTTCAATACTATTAAGAACAATAATGATATGTCGTTAAATTTAGTGCATGCCATCAGGTATGGAGAGCATATGCAAGTCTTTAGGCTGCCTTCCTTAGAGCTGGAAAAGCTGCCTTCAAGAGGATTGTTGTCATGTTCCATTATGTACGTTGTAAGCAAGCAAGTAGACTTCATTTTTTCATTTGCTCATTTTTTCATTTTCTTCTGAGAAATGCTTATGCATTACATTTGTGTAGAGCAGTGGTTTTCAACCGGGGTTCCGCGGAACCCAGGGGTTCCGCGGGCGTCGGCCAGGGGTTCCGCGGCAGCAGTCTTAAATCTAAAAACCACCAACTGATATCACAAAAGGATGATCAAATAACAGAATTCTTCATAGCTTTCAGGCGTTCATGCTAGACACAATTCTATGTTAACATAATTAACATTATTACGGGAATGTATCGTTGCATTTTATATTTGCATTGCATTTTTACGCGGGCAAACGGCGGGGTAGGCTAACTAGGTGCTCTGATATAGCCAACCATCTTGGCGTGGAATTGGTTTAATTACCCCCGACCTGTTCCCGTTTGGGATAGAGGGAGAATGTGCCAACAATAGCCCTGAATTGCTAAGACGACCTTGGGTCGAGCCGAGTGCCAACCACTTGGTCAATTGTGATTGCACCGTGTTTACTGACCGTTGTGTAGAACCTCGTATATATGTAGCCGGGGCGGAGGACTGGCACGTACCATTACAGACGTTGGTAGGACCACGAGAGAGGACCAAGGGGAGAGAGGCAGGTACCCTAGAGTGGACCGGAAACTGCTATGCGGCCGCCTGTAAGCGAATTGTTGTTGGCCCGTTGTTGCCGTTCAGTTGCGTGCAGGACGAAATCTGGAATGCCCGACCCCCAGGGGAGGAAGAAGTGGGCTCACTATTGCCTACTTGGAACTAGCGATGGAAGCTGTATCAAGGCACTCCGTGGACGAGTGTCCCACTACCCATCAGTGCGGGAGGTAGGTCTGGAGAGGGTAGTGATCAGAGACACTTGTCCCCTACCACCACTCCCGTAACAGGGGTTCCCGGAGTGGCCAACTACGTTGTGCCTTAAATGTCAAAGTGAAGAAGTTAAAAAACTCAAGGGTAAAAGCGCTAGTGACTAGTAGGCCTATTCTGTTAAGAATAGTTCAAATTAAACAAATTTTGGAAGTTAATTACTTACAGCCCTGCAGCGTTTCTATAGCTCTTCTATCCATCTGTCAGAATTAGTTGCCGGCAAAATACAGTAAAACTACATGTTGTTTACCGACATTGTTTCTGTGCTCTACTCTAGAGTGCTAGACTAAAGTATGTATTTATAATAGCCTGCACGAGAGATGCAAAAAACTTATATTAAAAGTTTAACATTCTAAAATGTAAACATTATCCCAACATTACAAGTTACAATTACTTGAATTTCTTAGAAAAATGGACGGCTAAAACGCCCCGGGGTTCCGCGAGCAAATGAGTGCTTGTGTAGGGTTCCGTCACTACAAAAAGGTTGAAAACCACTGGTGTAGAGCGATTACATACATATTTAAAATAAATTATGACTCCAGTAGATTGTAATTGAATATAAATGCTGAGTTCAGTGGTCCCAACTTTTTCAGAGCAGGGCACCTTTACTACAAGTCATTCACTCAATGGCACAGGTTTGGCCTTACTTTTGTTTATTTTTTCCAGTAATTTTTTTGTTTTAATGATGAGCAACATTCCTTGTATTCAGCTGCAGTGTTGCAACTGTTTGACACCTATTGATGTGAACTTGATTGTGTGTAAAATTTGTAAGCTTTTGGTGATCAGTAAAGTGACTACTACTACTGCTGCTGCTACTCTCTCTGGTCATTCTGGCAACTGAATTTTGTTCTTCACACGGTCTCTTTGGGAACCCATCTGACTTGATGCAGCACTCATGAATAAGCTTGTGCCTTGCTACTTTGCTTGTAGGTAGCACTTTAAAATTTTGCAAGCTTATGCATGCAATTACGATTAAGGTGCTTCAGATCTCCAGTATTTGGTGTCTTTTGTTCTGTTGTAGTACATTTCAAGGTCCAACCCCAATGCTTATGATTTATGATACAGAAATCTTGAAGCAGATTCTTATCAAGGATTTCAATAACTTCACCGCTCGATTTGTAAGTGGTGACCTGCTATCATACGCTTTCAGAATGTAACAGTGAACCATAATATCTTCAATGATCTGATTTAATCTAATGACAACATTTGTGGGTGTGATATTCTGATACGAGGAATTTTGTCATGGCTCTGGCGAGAGAGTTTTGAACCATTTGTAGGCTGTGTAAATCCACCTTACTTATTCCAGTAAGCAGTGAGTTGCAGTAGTCAACTTGGCTGGAAGCCAGGGCATTAGTTAATGAAACTAAACAGTTTTAGGCATATGAAATCTGAATCTGTGAATATCTCATATATATAAATGTGCACTGATTTCCCTATGGCCTTCGTTAGAGCTTCAAATGTTCTTAGTTAAAGGTGCTGTGTAGTAACTCTATGCATGGTAGCATACATACATAACCTACAACGATGATTTAATGCTTATAGGACAGGATTTTAATAGTGTATTATTTATTCATATTTAATTTATGCTAGTAATTCATGTATTACCGTGTATGCAATCTAATCAAGAATCTTCTGTGATGCCACTATAACTCGGAAGTTACTAATCAGTGATAATATTTTAAGATTCTTATTATATGCTTGTTATTGACAAATCTAATCACTTCTATAGTGCCAGTGTAAGTTAGGTGTACTTTCAGATGACCAGTCTTACTTAAGGTCTGGTTTACAACCATGGCTTGCAGGAATGTAGTGTAAACTTCTGTGTAAAGCAAAAATTTATTTACGCTTTATTTTGTTAGTGTGATATATGTATTTGTAAGGTTTGTAAGCATAATTATTATATCATGAAATGGAATTTAAGAATGTCCTTGTAATATGATGTAACATAATGTGAAGTTTCTCAACAACTTCTAAACAAAGCACCAAAAAAACCAGGTTTTCAAATCATGTAGAGTATGCATGTTTTGATGAAATTCAGTAGTTTTTATGCCAAGAAGCATCATGGTTGATATTCTGAGAAATTAAGAGACCAAGCATTAACGGATGAAATGAAGCAACACTGGAGAAAGTTTTAGATGTATGAAACTCTAGGCATGTTTAGTTCATGGTGATGTCACTGCACAAGATGTTTATAGTGGTAATCAGTGTTTGGTGCTAGTATAATGTTTTCTGTTAATGTACACAATTCTGCAGAACCCCGGTATTAACGATTACCCGCTGTCAAAGCTATTAACAGCTGTGGAAGGTGATCACTGGAGGCATATCCGCAACCATCTCACACCTACTTTCAGCAGTGGAAAACTGAGAAAGGTTTGTGAAATTCTAATTTTTTCACTTGTAAATTCTTTTGAATACTTTAACAGTTTTGGGTCCTATTTATCTGTGGCTGTATTGTTTGGAAGTTTTACGGATATGCAATCCTGGATTGTTTTCTTCACATGACTTAAAGGTGTGTTTTTTATGAAAATTTACAATAGTGATATTCATGATTGGGAATACTCCAGGAAAGGTCAATGAAATGATTTTTGCATTGATTGCCTCACAAGTAATAGAATTTTTGCAGGTCTTTTCAGTATTAATGGTAATTGTATTGCTCTGAATAATTGTATTGTTCTGAATTGTATTGTTCTGAATTGTATTGTTCTGAATTGTATCGTTCTGAATTGTATTGTTCTGAATTGTATTGTTCTGAAAGCATCATCAAGTTCTTTTCGCATGATGATATTTTGAAATACAATTACAGAATATGTATGCTTTTTCTAACAGAATTTATTATTGTGTGGAATCTGCAGATGAATACAAAGATGCTTCACTGTATTGGAACTCTGTACAAGAACTTGGAAACGACAATAGATAAGAAAGAGACTTTTGAATTCAGAGTGTTAGTATACTTTTGAATGACCTATTAAGTTGGCTTAGTGTAATCTAACAGCCAATAATGCAGAAATTTTATGAAATAATAATGTGATATTATGCTAGCTAGAATCATGAAATTGCATCAAAGGATCCATGTCATGATTAATTGCTCTACATTTAGTTAGAGAAAGATTTCAGCAATAATTAATAATAATAATAATAATAATAATAATAATAATAATAATAATCTTAGTTTAATATCTTCAAACTGACAATTACACAGTATGATTACAAATCAGTATGAATGGATGATCACAAGTTATTACAGGAGTCGAATTTAACTGTACACGGCGGCCATGCAAGGCGCCCATAACGTCCTACATTTCATTTTAACAACGCGCCATCTCGCGAATGAAAGGCTGAGTGGACCTTTGGGAGGGTTGTGAGAAGCGATCCCGCTACCTCTTGCTCTTCACGCCAGTGATGTTACCACTACTCTATGAACCCCCCCCCCCAAGAGGTGGATATGAATTGTTAGTGACTTCATTTTCTTAGCGTTGTCATATGAAAATGGATGATTGGTCAATACTCTCCCTTGCTGTCTGATCTCTGCACTGAAGTTTGCAGTCAATTCATTTTATATCGCTAGGAGACACCAACGGAACATTAATCCTTAATACCCAAAAAGGGGAACCACGAGACTACCATGAATCTTTGGGCTTCATGTGAGGTTGAGCAAAATGACAATATTGAAGTATTTAAAACATATTGTTTTTAGATTCTGATGGTATAAAGTCATTGCTTTACATTTAAGTTACAGAATTGGATTAATTCAGATATGAATGGATAGTTTTTGTAAGGCAACACGGTGTAACCGCTTATTAAGTGATGCACACGTAAATGTTTCTCCACAATATGTGAAAAGCTTTTTCAACAGTAAGGAAGTCTTTAGACCATAACAAATGAAATAGGCTTTGATGGTATTTGTGCACAATATGTGTTGATTGTAGTATGTGTGGCGCATTTACAATGGACGTTATAGCAAGCACTGCTTTTGGACTCAAGATCGACTCGCACAATGATCCAAACAACCAGTTTGTCAAAATGGCAAGGAAAGCCTTCGACTTCACCTTCACCAGTATTAACACGATACTGTTCTGTAAGCATTAAGCTCTGCTTTGGTTTCTGTTGTATGTCTTCATGCATGGTTGAATAAGAACTCTTGATAAAAGCTTCAGGGTGAAACTAGAACTTACATATTCATGTTGTGTCTGAGCTAATTTGATTGCATTTGCGGTGTGGTTAGTTATTCATAGATTCTGATAGAGCTTGATGTGCATATCTCGCTTATTTCAAACCTCGGACATATCGAACTGTTAACGATGGTCCTTTCAAGTTCGAAATAAGGAAGTTTTGCTGTATGTAGGTATGCATGTATGTACCAGTATGTATGTATGTTACAGTATGTATGTATGTGTGCATGCATGTATGTAACGGTATGCTTATCTGTATATGCATGTGTATATATATCTGAGCATTTATATAGCACCTTCTGCAGTGGACTGAAGTCAGTCAGTAAGTATTTCATAAACTCACTTCTCTTATGTTGGTAATGAGAGTAAGAAATGCTTACTGACTACAAGAACTGCTTTTACCCCGTTATTTACAACTAAAGGCTTAAGCTAGGGCAGAAATGAATGCAACTAACTTTAAACTACAGTCTGTATATTTTAAGTGTTTTGTTTTACTGTCTTTTACAGTGTTCTTTCCATATTTGGTTAATATCCTGTCAACACTTGGTCTTGTCTCACTTTTTCCAAAAGATGCAATAAATTTCTTTGCATCTGCCGTGGATCAAGCACTGAAAGAGAGGAAAAACCTCGACAGCGTAAGTCTTTATTGACAGTTTACTTTATAGGATCCGAGTCTGTGTTCATGAAGAGTCAGACAAATTGAGTAGGTCACCTGCTAGATGGTTGTGGCTTCTTGATTCTGTCTTCTGGTTATATAATTATAATTTGTAGTGCTGCTACTAAAGGACTGAGTGAGACAAAGATCAGAGTGAGTGGATTTGGCATGTGCAAGAAAAGCGCTTTTCTTTCAAGAGAAAGAATGGTTTCTTGAAAGATCATGATCACCCATGACTTAAAAGACTATCGATCACTTTTTAGAATGATCTTTCCACCATTCCTGGTCATTCCATTAGATCACACAGTCACTCATTCTCTACTGAGGACTACCTGCGTTATCCAATAAGGGGCCGTCCACATATTACGTACGCACTGAGGGGGGAGGGAGGGGGGTCGGATTTTGGCGATTTTGCGTACGGGTGCGAACGGGGGGGAGGGGGGTCGAAAAGTGTACGTACGCAAAATAAATTTCTAATTATGACGTCCACATTAGCCTATTTATAACTCTGTATTGTCCTATAGTCGTCCGATGGCATTTTATTACATTATATAAAAGCCATGTGCAGTTATTCTGTGCTGTGAACGAGACACCTATAATTTGTCTATATTGGCCCTCACTCATCCTTCAATCTGGCCTAAAGTGCAGACTGCCGAGACACTTTCTGCAGCTGGTCTTCGGGGGGGGGGTGCGTCAAGTGTACGTACGCGGGGGGGTGTTGAAGAAAGTACGCTTGCGAACAGGGGGGGCCCAATTTGCCCGGATTTTTGCGTACGTAATATATGGATGGCCCCTAAAGAGGATCGCTGATGTTCAGCAGATGCAGAGAACTCAACCAACATACTCCACATTGCGGTGTTGAATGGGTGGGTTTGAAATGGTGACTGATGCTGACCTAGATCTTGACTTCTGTCCTCGCTCTGGCATTTGCCTGCTGGTCACCATAGGTTCACCAATACACTGATGATATTCCGTTGTACAGGTCATGTCACGTATCAGATGCACTTGTTTGTGTGTCTACAGTGCAAGCAATTATGTCCAAAATTCAAACCTGGATATCCTCACATTGACTGAAGTTGAATCCATTGAGGACATGGTTAATCTGGCTAGGCAGATGACAGGCAAGACTAAAGACAGACAAGACAGCAGCAAAATGCCCAGTCTGGGAATCACAGCACGTCTTCTGGGACCTTGGCGTACTTCTAGATGAAGATCTGTCTACGGTGGACTGTGTCAACTCCGCATGCAGGTCCTATTTTTCAACCGAATTTATCGCATGATGCCACTGACTCTCGTTCATGCCTTTACCAAAAATTGCCCGGTCTATTGCAATGCTGTCCTTGCAGACCTGCCAAAGTTTAGAATTTCCCAGCTTTAGTCCTTCCTTAACTGTGCCGCTCAGTTCGTGACCTAAATACCAAATTCTCAATATAGTTCAAACAACACTGGATCCCAGTAGAGGATAGAATTACATTCACGATCTTCGTATTTGACTGAGCATTGACAGTTGGTTTGACCCGGAATACATCAGGAAGCTGTTTTTTCTTGCATCAAGCCAGCCAGGTTGATGAACACAGCACAGCACTTTGCAACATATGGGAACTTCTGTGCTAGGGGTCAGCCGGAAATCGCCTCGGACATTTGCCTCGGCCGAATATCCCGTTTTTCAGCACTATTCGGAAGTATTCGCCTCGGCAAATACTGTACACACAAATAGTTGCTTGTCTGCCTCACATGCCGGAATTTGTAGGCTCATAATATCAGCTTTGAGCTTCATCTAGCATATTCATTTTGAAGAAGAAAAGTACAAAAAACACCAACACCGGAAGTCCACAATGGGAGTCAAGTCCATATCATTGATTATTTATTTCTAAAATTAAAAATGTAGTAGTCAGTTATTACAAGTCCAGAAATTTATTTCGATAATTTTTCATTACATGAATATGTGAAGCTTCGCATATGAAATAAATCGTACTCGGTTCGTACCCGGATCCGGCAAATAGTACATCCAAAAACTCGGATTCGGTACTCGGTGGAAAATGTCTACCCGGCTGACCCCTATTCTGTGCTACTATACCACGATTCGTATACATCATTCCTTACATGTATTAACACTTTAACAATGAGCTCCATTGGTTTCCCAGTCAGTTTTAGTACATGTTCATTGTTAAAGTGTTAAACTGTCCACAGTCTTCCACTAAAAATTAGAAGTTTATTGCCACAAATAGCTTAAGAGACATTTTCAGTTATTTTAAGACACGTTTTTATCATTTATATAGCTGTGCCTCTGAGGCTCTTAAAACACGCTATACAAATGTTCGTACATACATATGTGCCTTATCTAAATTTCGGTAACTATTTTTAACTCTAACATCAGCTTTATATAACTATAACTGTATGTATAACTGAACTGTGTTACCATGTGTGGTGTTAATCATGATCGTAATGATGATGATCATTTTGTGGATGTTTGATATGTTGTTTCTGCAAGGATGACGTAGACTTCCTTCAACTGATGATCAATGCTGAAGTAGATGACAAAGAAACCAGTAATAAAAGCGAAACCTGGACTAAAAGCAGAGGTTATTATTTTAGTTGTAAACACTTTATCGTGCATTCATTGATTCATTCATTTAAAAATTTAATCTAGCGCACCTTCAAGAAGCCTACTCAGAAGCGCTCCCAGCCCAGCCACGGCAATAGAGATTAGACTTGAGCAGCTTGTAAAGAGCAGATGTGTTACCCCTGGGGAGAAGGCGAATCTATAATGGAAGACCATTCCAAATGGAGGGCCCAGCTATAGAGAAAGCCATGCGTTGCCTAATTATGGAGCGAGCCCGAGGGACTAAAAGTTCTCCCCCAGAAGAAGTATGAGAACGGCATGCAACTTTAATTGGTTTACATGGATATGATGCAGTTTAATTTCTTCCTCAGCACGACAATGCTGTGGGCTTGCAGTTGCTGGTGCACGTGGGTGTATTGCATTAATTCACATTTGTTTTGCCTGAATCATTTAACGCTGTCTCTGTGTAAGCCTGATGGGACTGTTCTTTGTAACGATCAGTGAACTCAACCAATTATTTCATCAAAACATAATTAGACTTATTTATCAGTTTTTCTTTTATAAATCTACTGCTTAACAATTGCAGCATTTGTGATTTTTTTTAGGACTGATTTTGGTTGTGTTACCCAGTGATTTAGTCAACATACATGCACACCCTGTTTGATGTTAATGGTCTATAAGGAACATTTATATAAATGTCCTGTTCTTCGACATTGGGCAAAAGTTTAAAGAAAAGTCACAAATGCTGAAATGGTAGCAGTAAATGATGAACAAATCTATTTGCTTATCACACATAGGGGCAGCCTCAAATCTGTGAAACAGGAATCCTGCTGGTAGCTTGTTAACTGTGAAAAGGTCACTTGATTAACCATGTGGGTCGCCCAAAATTTAGTTAAGCTTTGGCCATTTAAGCAAGACTGGGGTATTGATTAAGCTTTGATTTTCTTTGTTTTCTTGCATGTTATTTGTATTCTATGGCCAAAATACCAAATTCTGACATGTGTTTAGGGTTAACACATGAAGAAATTCTAGCACAAAGCATACTCTTCTTTCTGGCTGGATATGACACGACTGCAAACACCTTGGCATTGTTTGCATACGAGTTGGCCGTTCATTCAGAAATCCAGGACAGACTTATACAGGAGATAGATGAAGTCATGAAGGATGAGGTAGATGTCGTATCCTTTGCGATTGTTTACATATTGTATTACTTATTGTCTATAATTATCTCTCATTCCAGTTTGACATCTGGCATGTTAATCTCTCTCTTATGATTCTTATTATTATATCATCATCATCATCATCATCATCATCATCATCATCATCATCATCATCATCATCATCACCATCATCATCATCATCATCATCATCACCACCATTAATGAAGTTGCTTACTTACCATTTCCTTCCTACTACCTTACTTTATTATTATTATTAGCGTAAGTATTAAAAACTTCTGTAGCATCAGTAATGCACAAGGCCTCATCCGTTGCCCCCCCCCCCCCCCCCCCAACCAAGACAATACGCAGGTCAGTCCACTGAGACAGAAAAGCTACAATGACTGCTTTTAAAGGCGAGTATTGCATTTCTGGCTTTTGCATGATATGATGTCCCACTGAATTAGACCAATATTTGCCATGATCTGTTTTATCCTTCTTTCTATCTCACTTTGCAAAAAGCAAACACATTTTGGCATTGCAGTTTTATGTAAAATTCTTTACTGATACTGATTACGACTGATAAACAAAGCCAATTAAAAATGTCAATTTTTTCAGAAACAAGTGACCTATGATGTTGTGCAGAAGATGCAGTACCTAGAGATGTGCCTTAGTGAGGTTCTCCGACTCTATCCATCTGGTCAAAGGTACTGATATCTAGACTGCTTGGACTTCCGACTAAACTGGATTACTGTAACTCCATGCTGGTTCTCTCATCTTTTCTTCTCAGCCTCTCTGAAATTGATTCCCAAACCCAAACTGAGCATCTTAAATGTTCATATCCTGTTCAGTATCTGTTGCCCAAGTGTAAATGATGCATTTGTGTATGTATATTTATCTTTGATAGTTACATATCACGTCGTAAGAACCGCTGGATTGCACCTGCTTAATTGATCTTATAAGTTCGGTAAGAATTGTAAACGTCACACACAGACAAATGAAATATAACAGGAAAAGTCCACTACCAGGCTCTCACAAGTACTGAATCAAATAAACCAAAAAGATTTTAAGCTATGATTGACTGATGATAAGTTTGTAGCTCTTTGTTAGCACTAGGAATTATATTTGCAGCACACCGTGCTACTTCACATGGTGTTTCTTGTGCAAACATTTATTGATAACCTCACCAAATGTCACTTCCTTGGCTAATTGTTAAACTTCCCATTTTAGTACAATGAAAAACATTGCAACCTAGTGCTATGGGCAGCTTCCGATAGGACATTTATTATCATGTATGAACATTGGTAATTCTGCTGTTTAAGAAGTTCTGTTATTTTCTAGAACTGATAGAGTGACAAAAGATGAAATCACTATAAAAGGAGTGAGAATACCTAAAGGAATGACTATTGGAGTTCCAATATACGCCCTTCAGAATGACGCTGAAGTTTGGCCAGATCCTGAGAAGTTTGACCCTGAAAGGCAAGTATACCCACCATCAGCTTTTGACCTGACGTTTACAATGGATTATGATTTGTATTTCATTTCAGGATATCACTGACTGATGTCTTTGGCATTATGCTAATGGCACTAAGAGAAGTCATTCGATCAGAATACTTTTTCACCTTGTTTTTTCAAGCTGCCCTGTTTTATCACTAATATAATTGAACATACCCAGGTATCGATTTTTCATTTATGTTATAGATAACAAAATATTGTCATTGTAATCAGCAATTTGTTTGAGTGCAATCGTCTGATGCACAAGGTCAAATCAGTCAATATCCAGAAAGTCATAAGGTCAAATCAGTCAATATCCAGAAAGTCATAAGGTCAAATCAGTCAATATCCAGAAAGTCATAAGGTCAAATCAGTCAATATCCAGAAAGTCATAAGGTCAAATCAGTCAATATCCAGAAAGTCAGTGTGCTATAAGACAAGCATCCTGTGATCTGAAAGATGTTGCTCAGTTAGAGTAACCGAATGAAACAATCGCAAACCAGAATGGGTTATCAAGACATCCAGGATATGACCTTTTTATGTGTACGAAAGGTAATGAGTCAGTTCATGTCAAACCCTTCCAACATATCAAGAAATGCTGACAAGCATTGACTAGCTACATCAAGGTGAATATTGAAGTCACCCATTATAACTGTTTCAGAAGTAAAGGAAATCAGGTGTCCAGGTAGTGCCTGAAATTCATTCAAAAGATCAGTTACAGACATAGGTGCCGACTTCTTGGGGGCCTTGGGTGCCAATGCACCCAGAGAAAAAGTTAAGTGGGGGCCTGGCACCCAGAAGAATTCGGACCTTAAATTCAATTTTTTAGGGTATTCCTAAAAAAAGTCGTCCCATTTTTTCGGGGGATGAATTCCTTAAAAAAAGTCGTCAAAGTCGAGGAGAGAGTTATCTTAAAATATGCACTGGCACTAGGGGCGGATCCAGGGGGCAATCCCCCCCATTTAAAATTTGTTTACACACGGATGACTAAAAAAAGGTCATCAGTTTTTTTTTCGGAGATGATTTCCTAAAAAAGTTCCGTCGGTCCTTTAAAACTTTCTGGATCCGCCCCTGACTGGCACCCAGAGACAAAAGCAAAAGTCGGCGCCTATGGTTACAGAGAGCATTGGTGGGTAATGCCCCTTGCTGCTATAAATAGTAGCAGCCAGGATATCAAATGACTGAGGTGCTGTTCTATATAAAATGAATCTATGCAGTAGTAGATATGACTTACATGTAGAAAAACTGCTAGACCCCACCTTTACTACTGCACCTAGGCCCATTCAAGATGACTTGTAAGAAAACATGATCTATTGTAACAAACGTTAATTTTGTACAATGACTATTCTTGCCTAAGAAAATCGAATTAATTCCAAGGTCCAAATTTGTAACGAAATCATACTGCACTAAACAGAAATAACCTCATTTAGCAAGCACTATTTGACATGATTACCTTGAAAAACCAGTCACAATATGACTGTGATGTTCTTAGTGAGTGAAGTCCAGGTGAAAATGGGGTTGTTTCTTTCATTTACTGGAACTGATGCAGATTGAGTGAAACATACTCTTAGAATGAGTGAATATCAATACAGAATCTGTTAGAATGCTACAAATCAAGTACTAATTGTAGTACATCATTTGACATGTATAAGTTACAGAGAGAAAGGTGAAAATTGTGAAATTTCTAGTAGTTGACTAATGCACCTGTTTCTTGGTGTTAGATTCACTCCGGCAGCAAAGGAAGCCCGAAATCCATTCAATTACCTACCGTTTGGCTTGGGACCCAGGAACTGCGTTGGAATGCGTCTGGCTCTCATGGAACTGAAGATGGCCATGGTGTATATACTTCAGAGATTGAAGTTTGTAGTCTGCGAAGATACTCAGGTGGGTGGCTTTACAGTTGTTAATTCTGTTTTGTTACCCAAGATTACACTTTCTTGTTTGTACTCACAAGTCGCAGTTATTTGTGAGTCAGCAAGTGTTAAGCAGAATAAGCCAAGTATAGGTACGTACTAAAGAATTTCTTTTTCGTAAAATATGGAAATTTAATCTCATCTGACAGGCTGTTCTGGTTACCACTGCCATGCAGGTGCAACTGAATGTTACCATTTGAAAGGCAGAATGGACAGTACAGGTACTTGGGAAAACTGTAGTATATATATAGTATATATGGGGGTCCATAGAGTAGTGGGTGGGGGTCCATAGAGGAGTGGTAACATCACTGGCGTGAAGAGCAGTAGGTAGCGGGATCGCTTCCCGCAATCCTCCTAAAGGTCCACTCAGCCTATCATTCGCGAGATGGCGCGTTGTTAAAATGAGATGTAGGACGTGATGGGCGCCTTGAATGGCTGCCGTATACAGTTACATTCGACTCCTGTAATAACTTGTGATCATCCGTTCATACCGATGTGTAATCATACTGCGTTATTGTCAGTTTGAAAATATTAAACGAAGATATTATTATTATTATTATTATTATTATTATTATCTCCAGTAAGCTGATGATATCCTTGAATCATCATATGAAGGGCTGAACTTTGAGTCTGATTGTCTTGGCCTGTGTGTCATCGTTCTGTTATTTAAAGAGTATGTGTTTTTATGTTTAGATACCACTACAGCTGGACAAACTGAGAATGGTTGGTGTAAATGGCATTAAACTGAGAGTGGAAAGGCGGCAGAATGGACTCGAGTAATTCAATTGTGGACTTTCTGGCCAACTGAAAAGTTGATATGGCAGTTTTGTTGGAATTGGCATTAATTAAGACTGATAAAGAATTTTGTCTTCTGTGGATCACTTGGTGTGGAATATATGAACAGGGACATGGGGAGGGTATACCAAATCTGGACAAGGAGAGGGGTGGGTCCAAAGTCAGTCACTATTTCTTGACATCTTAACTTTTTTGCTCAACTATGCACTAATACTATATGGAAGAGCAGCATCAAAAGTGTAGAGTTCAGATTCCTGTGGCTTTTGTCACTGTATGCTTGTTTCAACACCTCTCACTGCGTACAAACCTAATCAAGTATCAATAGACCAACATAATATTTAAATGAAAGTTGACAGAAACATACTGAAACAAATGTTTGGAAAGTGTGTATAATAAATTGTACAAAAGCAAAGACCACATTAGGGGCCATCCATATATTACGTACACAAAATCCGGGAAAATTTGACCCCTCCCCCCCCTGTTCGCAAGCGTACTTTCTTCCACACCATCCCCCCCCCATGTACGTACACTTGACGCACCCCCTCCCCCCCCGAAGACCAGCTGCAGAAAGTGTCTCACTTTAGGCCAGATTGAAGGATGAGTGAGGGCCAATATAGAAAAATTATAGGTGTCTCGTTCACAGCACAGAATAACTGCACATGGCTTTTATATAATGTAATAAAATGCCATTGGACGACTATAGCAGCGGTTCTCAACCTTTTGAGACTCGAGGACCACTTTTAAACTTTGTGTCTAAGTTGCGGACCACCACTAAAAATTGTGCCACAAACAACTTAATACAAAAGAAATTTTTGCCATAAATTCGCGTACTATTAGTTTAATGGTGCCATTTAGCTGATTCTAGCTATTGAAATTTTTTTTAAAATAAAAAATTGACAAAATTTGTCTCTTTCCATGTTTTTAATAATAAAATATATAAATATAGGCCTTGCTCGTGGACCACCAGGGAGATGGCCGCGGACCACCAGTGGTCCGCGGACCACAGGTTGAGAACCGCTGGACTATAGGACAATACAGAGTTATAAAAAATAGGCTAATGTGGACGTCATAATTATAAATTTATTTTGCGTACGTACACTTTTGTCCCCCTCCCCCCCTGTTCGCAACCGTACGCAAAATCGCCAAAATCCGACCCCCTCCCACCTCATTGCGTACGTAATATGTGGACGGCCCCTTAGAGTGTTTCTAAAAATTCACGAGACCCTATATAGTCCTATATGCAAAATCACCAATAGACAATAAATATAATATAAATATATACATATACACAATGGTCAATGATTTATTATAAAAGTTAATATGATTATAAATAATTTCATAACAATCACGTAAAATAGTAGTGTGTTTAAAGGCCGATGTGAAGCTATAAAAATATGTAGACACAGATACATATTGCATTTGCTGTTGCTATCATTGGTCATTGCAAGGCAGACCTGCATTTGGTTCTTCAGGCACTTTGGAAGGCCTTTAATTAATTCTTACCCTGGTATCATTCACAGTGTGTCAGTGCACTATAGGCATATACAGATCTACATCATGAGCAGTTGACCGTTATAATCTGTTACTTTAACAAAATAAGGTTTTAGTCTTAATCTCTATTCATAATACATATCTACTCATAATACATGCAGATGGTGATTAAACCTCTGTGAGAAGTCAACCATTAGACTCGCTAAAAGCCTACACTACAACTAGTTAATAGTTACACTAATATTAAATAAAAATCCAGTAGTTAGACTCATGGTCGATTCAATAGCACGATACTTATGGAAGACTTCGACCATGCTCGCTGTATCTGCTCGCTGTATCAGTGAATCGGTTCTTTTGGAGTTGACAAGAGGCAGTAACAAATACAAGTTTAAAGCTGATGAATATCATAATAGCTACTCAGTTAATTTCTAGATCTGTCCATCAGGAATGTTCATAATGCAAAGATTCTAAAACAACTAGAAGAGTTCCGATGTACACTGGTAAAAATATTAATTCTGTCTTAACAGCACCTTCAGCGCTTCTCCACTCTCAGTTGAATGCCATTTTTTCCTTGCATTCTGAATTTATCCAACTTCAACGGAATCTGTCAGAAAGATAATACAATGCACATCACATTTGTTCTCAACATTCACTCAAGACCGATGCAATAAGCAATAATTTCTCTTAGAAAAGAATTTAATTTGTGGTAATTGTAATTAGTAAATTCTATCATATCAGTAGCTAATCACCCGATGCCACACCAAGATCACGTCAATATCCAGAACAGTAACGGCCTTAGGATATTTTGGTTCCCGTGAAGAGTCTACTGTACGGGCCCCCATGACACAAGTCAAATTGTTTTTCATTGCTAATCATTTTATTTTAGTAGATTGTTAACAAGTACAACAGGTTAAATTTAACTATACATGAGAATTCTGTAATACAGAGGAAGAGAGGAAGTTGACTATTATTTTATTGAAAAAAGAGAAGATTCAATCGAAACCATAATATTATTTAGGGTGTCTTGTTCATGTTAATTTTCTATGACATTTTTGGCCCCCCTTAGTTGCGGGCCCAGTGCGACTGCACTGTTCGCACGCCCCTAAGGCCGGCACTGTCCAGAAGATCAGTCCGCTAAGACAGAGAGGCAGCCTGTTGTAGATAAGCAATTTGGAAAGGCAAGTCTTTAGCAGGACCATTTTAAGATTGTCATAGGCCCTAGACACTCTTGCATTCGTAGACCCCAACTCCACTGCCAACTCTGCATTAAAGCTAAACGCATTCACATTAGCTTACCTTTAACTGTTTCAGAACAAAAGTTATTAAATTTGAATTTGGTGTTATTTGGAATTTTCCTTTTTCCATTTTCCCAGTCAGTCATTCAATATCTCATTTTCAGACTTTCGTATGCCCCTGAAAGTTTTGTTGGCCCTAGGCACAGTGCCTACTGTGCCTAATGGATAAAACGGCCCTGGTCTTTAGTTGAGAATGAAATGACATTAGCGAATGAGCAGAACCAAGTTAATTGTTTTATACACTGTGAGCCCTAATCAGGGCTGTCGTGGTAAAATTAGAGGTGAGTACACGCTACCGGTTAGTTTTCCTAAACAAATTAGAGGAGTAAACACTACAGTATTTTGTGAGTATACGCTACAGCATTTTAATATAAATAAATATAAATATTTTGTGAGGCGAGTATACGCTGTATACCCACATATACCCTCGACTACAGACGAGGCCCCAATTTTAAACACATCACAACTGAACAGTCTGCTAATGAACAGTTTTTCAACATGTTCTTGTAATTTATTATATAGGTTGTTTAATTAATATTTAAAATCAATTTAAAAACATTAACCAATAATATCAAGCAATGTAGCGTACTTGTGTCTTTTCACACACAACAAACTTCAACTTCTGTAGAATATGCACCATAGACATTTTCAGTTCCATAAGTGCTAAACGCATTCCAACACAGTTTCTCGGTCCGATGCCAAATGGTAAGTAGTGGCACTGATCTCGTGATGCTTTTGCTTCTGGCAAAAATCTACAACAAACAACTTGTCAATAATAACTGTCGCTAAAATGCACGTAAACACTGAACAATTTAAAAATATAAAAATAACTGCAACAAATTCTTCTGAGAAAAAAGTCTTGGCTGTGCAATTCCTCTGAACAATTAACTGTACTTGTAGAAGCACAGAAAATATAGAATAGAATAGAATAGAATAGAATATTCTTTATTGGAGCCAATTGCAAACCGCACTTTGGTGTACAGCAGCGTTAAACATGTTTATACAGATAATATACTAATAATATGCTAATATTAACAACTAATATTTGTGTCAATTATCCACAATTTATATTGACTGACCTTTCTGGGTCGAACTTTTCGGGATTTGGCCAAACTTCTGGATCATTCTGAAGGCTATATATTGGAATTCCGATAACCATGCCCTTTGGTATGTGCAATCCGTTTATAACAATGTCACTTTTTGTGACTCGATCAGTCCTAAAACGTAGGTAGAATAAGCACATCATTTATGATATCGTTTAATGTAATACAGGAATAACTCGGCTAAAGCCTCGTTGGTTTATGTTGCTACTTCAACCCATCACTCCCTTCTGTTAACGCTTGCCTAAAAGCTTTGTGCAAGTTTGCAATTAGCCCACAGAACATTTTTGGCAGCTGTCTCAATATAAACTGACTAATGGAAAAATAATACATGTGAAATATTCATAGGACAGCTTTCTCTGCATATCTGGCAATCAAGAGGAGTGAGAATTGCATATACCGTCTGATTACCGTATAATAAACAGAAAAAGCCTTTCACTTGTACAATCAATCAACACGTCAAAACATGCATCACCCTAAAGATGTTAAATAATTATGTTCTGTCACTATACATGCACAAGAAAAGTTACTTTCTTGCAGTGGCGGCGATCTTGTCTGAGAGGTGGGGGGGGACAAAGTCGGCCACGATCTTGTCGACGACCGGTTTTGGAAAATCTTGTCCGACAAAAAATTTGTCTCCCACTTCATCTCCGAAAAATTTCGCCTTTCATCTCCAAAAAAGTTGATGACTTTTTTTTAGTCCACCTCTTTTTATAACTTTTTCTTACACTATCCTCTTTTTCCCATTTCTACGTTTTACTTTACTTTTTTACAATTCATCTCCTCATAATATCGATTTCATCTCGAAAAAAAGTTTATCATTAGTTGCCAAAAAAATTTTTTTCTTCCTCGTCTGGTCAAAAACGCTGCAAAAACCCTCACGCGCAATTACATTTCTCCGCCTTTTTTTGTGTTTCTTCAAAATGTGGGGGGACAAATGCATGGAGTGTCCCCCCACTCTTAAAGGTGGGGGAAATGTCCTCCCCGTCCCCCCCTAGATCGCCACCCATGCTTTCTTGTACCAAGCAGTCAACACATACATGAGCCCACAGATGCAAAACCTGTTCTAGCATTTGGAGAAAGATTAAGTGACAATGGCTATAAGTAATGAGTTACCTTGGTCCAGCTGGATAGAGTCTCATAACTTCGCTAAGGCACATATCCAGGTAAGGCATCTTCTGCACAAGGTCATAGTTCAAGTAATCCTGCATTGACAACACCAGCATTTCGGTTAATAAAGACAACAAATTCAGCTAATTATAATTATCATACCTTATCTGGATCATTGTTAGCTGCAGTATCTAGATGGTAAACATTTAAATAACCACAAAACCAGATTTTTAGTTTGATAATTAAGGTAACTAAGATAAAAATGTGCTAAGGCTGCTTGAGAGAGCTTTTTGTGAAGCAATCACTAGAATCAATGGCCTGAGCAGTGCCGGCCTTAGGGGAGAGCGAACCGTGCGGTCGCACGGGACCCGCAACTTACGGGGGCCCAAAAATATCACAGAAAATTAACATGAACAAGACAACCTAATAATAATATTATGGTTTCGATTAAATCTCTCTTTTGTCAAAAATAAAAGTCAACTTCCTCTATACCCCAGAATTCTTGTGAATAGTTAAATTTGACTTGTTGTACATGTTAATCTACTAAAATAAAATGATTAGCAATGAAAAACAATTTGACTTGTGTCATGGGGGCCCATACAGTATACTCTGCACGGAGCCCGAAATATCCTAAGGCCGGCACTGGCCTGAGAGCTTTTTGTGAAAGCAATCACTAGAATCAGTGGCTTGTTTAGTTAGGAGTGGAATTAATTCTACAAATTCATTTTTTCATGCTCATGTAGAAAGGTGGCAAGCACTTTCAAACCATGTTTCTCTAAAACAAATGCTGCAGTGAATTTCTAATCTGTAGCTGTCTTGACAAAGCTAAAAAAAGCAAGAAAATACCGTAAAAACTTACGAAATTCACAGCAGAAATGAGGAATAAATTCGATGGACAGATGTAGCAAGAGTAAACTTACATGACCGCTCATAGCTTCATCAATTTCCTTGATAAGCCTGTCTTGAACATCAGGATTAACAGCCAATTCGTACCCAAACAATGCCAGAGTATTTGCAGTCGTTTCATATCCAGCAATAAAGAAAAGTAGCCCTTGTGCCAGAATCTCTTCATGGGATAAACCTGATAATATGTACATATCATTCATTACCTTTATTCAAACACATTTGGATAATGGTGGAATTATTAACCATGGATTTATTAATGGTGACTAAAGTTTTAGTAGTGAATAGTACAGGTTAGAGTTAGTCCATTTCGTTCAAAAAAACAAGCTTAAAGTCCATCATTGTCATCATAACCAACTGTAACCAGCATTATTTAAGACTTTGCAACTGACATAGTATGTGCAAGTTTCTAGACAAAATAACTACCTCTGCTTTTAGTCCAAGATTCTGCTACTGAATCATTTTTGTCAGCATTAGCTTCCTGCTTGCTAATTTCTTCATCATCAACTTCAGCTTTGATCATCAGTTCAAGAAAGTCAACATCGTCCTGACACAAACAGAGTCTTAGGTTATTATTAAACAACACTGCATTCCATTTTACAATGAACTCAGTTAATGCTCAACCAGGAAAAAATATGCAAACAAACAGCTTGTAACCAGTCTTGTTGTCAAGACCTTAAACCTCAAGACCAAGACCAAGACCTTGAACCTCAAGACCAAGACCAAGACCTTGAACCTCAAGACCAAGACCAAGACCTTGAACCTCAAGACCAAAACTGAGAAAAATACCCAAAAAATCACAACCATATCCAGACTATTCCTTACTAAAAAAATTGTCAAGTCGGACTACTCGCTATTTTAATTAAAACATGAAACTTTTATTTTATTCAAACAAAACAACTCCATATGCAGACTGCAGAGAATTCCGAATTCGTATTTACAAAAGTCCTTCATGCGAAATGTTATTCCAAATGCCTGTTGCATTTGATAAAAACCAATTCGCTCAGAATTTTCTGACCAAACGTGACCTGTGGGGCCTCATAAAAATTCTGCCATGTGAAAAATACGTTCTACAGTGCTGAATTCACTGGCACACAGAGCAGCTTTTCAAGTACCAGATGTAAATGTACAAATTGTGAGTCTGTTTCGAAATCATTCCATGGTAAATAACCGGAAGTCAAAATAAATGTCCAAAACAACAGTAAAGCCTCACTCACACCGTGTAAATACTAAAGCAATTGTATTAGTAATTATTGGATAATTTTTTAAAATCCTTGCGTTTTGTTAAAGACTGTTTATATTGTCAAAAGTCTTGGTCTCGGTCTTGCAAATCCAAGACCAAGACTTTGAGCCTCAAGAACAAGACCAAGACCTTGAACCTAAAGACCAAGACCAAGACCAAGACTTTTGGTCTCAAGACCAAGACCAAGACCAAGACTTTTAAAAACGAACTCAAGTGCACTCGAGACCAAGACCTTGGTCTCGAGGACAACAAGTCTGCTTGTAACTAATATAATGAGAAGTCAGCTTGGAGAGAAATTCAATTAAATATACAGCTTCAACAATAATAATAATAATAATGACCATTTCTGGGGTGCCTTAACACAACACATGCTGTTATAAGCGTATGTGCTGTGAAATTAGAGATAACATAGAAGGTAATAAACATGATAGGTTACAAATTTAAATTTTTAAACAACATCACACATTCTCATAACTAAATATAGAAAAGAAAGGTCTGAATGGGAGCAAGACATCATTACAATCACTCATCTGATCACAACTGGCGACTAAATCTGGCCTCACAGAATGAAGAAAATTTACTTACACTTTCTGCGATTCGCCTCTCTGTTAAGGCTCGGTTAACAACAGTGACAAAGAAATTCATGGCATCTCGTGGAAAGATCGAAAAACCCAGCTTTCCAAGAGGTTTAAGAAGAAATGGAAAGAAAACTGCAAATCACAGAAAACAAATGTCGCAAGCACATTAAAGCTTACATTCACTAATGTAACAGATGAAAAGGTGATTAACTTCTCAAACTCTTCAGAACGCATGAAAATTCTAAGGATGGCATAAAACATGTCTATGGATTGCATATGCTCTCCAGAATTGCTATAATTCATCACAGTCGTTATCATATTCTTCATAACAATATGATGATGACTGTGATGCATGTCACCTGCACGTGTTCGTCACTTACTCACCATTTATGTAGCTTCGGCAGATTAGTTTCTCTAATTGTAAAATTTGCTCAGTAATTTCTAGCATGTAGGATTTTACTGTTGCTACATCTGTCCATCGAATTTATTCTTGATTTCTGCTGTGAATTTCGTAAGTTTTGATGGTATTTTCTTTGCATGTCATCTGGGCCTACACGACTGCTTCCTGATGTGCACACAAGTCTCGGATCTATGGACTGGATATGCCACACGCAGCTGGGAAATTTTCATCTTCGTGGAAGAGGAATGACGAAGGTCTTTGCAGTTACCTTGCCAACTTCAGCCTCCCGACTGACAGGTAACAAGTTCTATGTGCACCACTCAGAGGCTAAAGGATAACCATATGAGCATCGTCTTCCACTAGTGTGGGACTGCTTGGAAGTGGCATCACCGTGTGCCGCATTTGCTACTGCCTGTCATAGCTCCACACTTTTGCCAGAGACTCTGAATATGATGCTGTCAACTATGGATAGGAATCTGTTGGCTTGGCTCCATGCATGTGCATGAGCCCACCACTGGCGACTCCTATAGTTTTGTTTACACTGTTCTGCTCACTGCAGAAACACTTGTTCTTGATAACATCATATAAGTTCAAGCAGATAGCACATCTGATTTGTTTTTTGTGAAGTGGTGCTGTAGAAATTTCTAATTACAAAAGTACCTGGTATTATTACTACAATCCTCATGATAAGGACTGTCCTTGAGACCCTGAAGCAAGTACGTAGACATTGATAATTATAAAAGTTTGATAATAATAAAAGTTTAAGTGAAAAATGAATGAAACAACTGGTCAGCACCAATGAAAAACGTTATCCTAACATCCTAACCTAAACAGCACTATCCACTCTCTCTCTCTCTCTCTCTCTCTCTCTCTCTCTCTCTCTCTCTCTCTCTCTCTCTCTCTCTCTCTCTCTCTGCGTCTGTCTGTCTGTCTGTCTGTCTGTCTGTCTGTCTGTCTGTCTGTCTGTCTGTCTGTCGGACAAACTCAACTGATGCGGTCCCTTTCTATACAGGTGTTTGAAAAGCTGTTCCAAATGTTAGCATAGTTCTGATTAATAATACTTGCGGTGCAATATGCACTCATACATTATTCTACTATCGACATAGAACAATAATTACTATTAATGTGATTAATAGTAATTAATTTGTTTACACTGTTACCAATTTTAAAAAAACTGCTTACTTGATAAAAATGACAAGAAATTAAGAGTCTTACAAATTGCGCTTAGTCTGAAGAAATTGAAGTCGAAAATTTTCTTTGCCATTCGTACAAATTGGTTGTTGGGATCATTGTGAGAGTCAACCTGAAGGCCAAATGCTGTACTTGCAATCACATCCATTGTATATGCTCCACTTAACCTACAACAGATTTAAAGCTTGTCACTTTGCACAGCAATTACTTCCTTCCTTCTGGAACGGCCCCCACCCTCAATCAGATCTATGATGCTATCTGGGTCTCTTCCTTACCTGTCTTCTCTTTAAAAGCCTTTCTCTTCCTCTAGGGCTCCCACGTTGACAGCACCTCTGTACAATCTTTACTGTTGAGAGGCATTTTATAAATTTCCAAATACAATACAATCCACCTGTGAATTGTCTGCCTTTATAATAACTTTGCTCAGTTGGAAACTCAGTTAAACTTATTTAATTACAAATGCTCAGTTGTACTTGTTTATTGGTGCCAATCTTCGCTCTTAACCCCACATGTATATATAATTTATATAAAAGCATTCAAAGCATTAAACTCCACCATTGCTCATTCTCTGGCAGTGCCAGTCCCAAGCCTGGAGAAAGGTGACGCTAATCATCTTTATTATGACACAGCATCGTTAAACAGCAACTTACTACTACTACTATTCAAAGCATTTATACACTCCTCCAATAAGAGATCTACTAATAGGTACTCTCCACTAATACCTGATGAAAAACAACACAGAAATCACATCTGCCTTTTGAAGCCAGGTCTTTTATGCATTTTTGGTGCCTGTGTTGAACTTTTACTTCTAACTCCCTGGCACTCATTCAGTGCATTTTGTAATGTGTTCATGTAAGAGATCTACTAAAAAGTAAAGCAGAACTGGTGAAGTGAAAACAGAACAGTTTTCAAGAGTTCATAAACAGTGCCAGCAGCATTCCTGGCTAGTAGATAAGGCAGATTATAGTTGATGGCTATTTAAGGTAGATGGTCCCACAAAAGTCTTGAAGGTAAAGACTAAAAACATTTGTGTTGTACATTAGATGTAGTACACATTACATTACAGCACAATCTACTTTGATAATTCACAGTAAAAAATTGCTTACTGTCGTAATTCAAAGATTTCTTTGTTTTCGGCCTTCTTTTCAAGGTTGCTTACGAAAGTCTCAACACATTTGATCATCTTGCCATTCATCTGCAAAGTAACAATGCTATACTTTGCTAAATGTTTGGTAGCATGGTTTCCAGTAGTTACTTAGAAATACAGAAACTGGAAAACAGCAATTTGGAGGCTGGTTGGCCAAGTTGGATCTAACAGTAGCATGGTTCAAAGTAATTACTTAGAAGTAATCACTATAATATATCCAAGATCTAGATGTACATTCATGTACCTGTTCCTGCTTTAGATGGACATTTATATATATAAATGTCCATCTTGCACAGGAACAGGTATTTGAAAGTCTATACTGCAGAAATAATTGGACAGTGTCCCAACACATGAAAGCATTGTATGAGTTAAAAAGATTGCCAATATTCTGCTAATTTTAAAATGAAGAAGTATGAATTGCTAATAAACTTACACCACTACCTACATGTATATGTAATAAATAGCAATGAAACACATTTCATACATTCTATCTTGATCATCGTCTATCAAAGACCTGTGTCTAAAATGATCTTGTCGACTTTCATTCATAATGACATACTATATTACAAGCATCTGTACACAGGAAAACCTGTATATAACCTGATTTGTTTGCTTAGAACACTGTCTGCTCCAGCGAACAGTGGCATAGCTGGCTGAGATGTTCTGGGGACCAGGCTCTCTAAAAGGCCAAGTCCATCATTGCTTGGAACCCAATGAGACGTTTTAGGTGTATTCCCCACTGGTGATTTTTTACTTTGCTCTTTTGATGGATATAAATATAATACAATAGCTTTCCAAAGTTTCCAGATTGTTAAGCATATAAAGCCTCACAAACATAAAAGTCAATTAGCAATTCATATTTCTTAGTTTTAAAAGTTTAAAAATAACTAGAATGCTTCAAAATGTGTTGGGCCCTATGGCTCATGATCTACCTGGAACTTATGAAGCTCCCTAGACCACCTAGTTGTTAAGGGCTTAACGTCTGCAGTAGGGCATAACCGGGTAGACATATTCCACCTAGTACCGAATCCGAGTATTTGGATGTACTATTTGCCGGATCCGGGTACGAACCGAGTACCATTTATTCCATATGCAAAGCTTCACATTTTCATGTAATAAAAAAATTATCAAACAAATTTTTTTACTTGTGATAATTGACAAATAGTCTATATTTTGATTTTTAGAAATAAATAATGAATGAAATGGACTTGACATTTGTTGTGGACTTCAGGTGTTGGTGTTTTTTGTACTTTTCTTCTTAAAAATGAAATGCTAGATGACGCTCAAATCTAATATTATAAGCCTACAAATTCTGGCATGTGAGGCAGACAAGCAACTATTTGCGTGTACAGTATTTGCCGAGGCAAATAGTGCCGAAAAACGGGATATTCGGCCGAGGCAAATGTCCGAGGCGATTTCCGGTTATGCCCTAGTCTGCAGAGCCTGACACTGAACCCCTTGCTGAATAATTCACCTATGCTGCTTAAGCCAGCAGCTGCACAAGTTCAACTTATTCTATTCGTTTGAATGGATCAGTTGTCAATTGCAACGAGTCATCACCAATTGGGGCATAATAATTGATTCCATTGTCTTTCTCAGCACTTATCAAGCCACTCGAAAATATCCATTTAGTCTATGATACATTGGAAGAAGACCTCATTCTTCTCGGAGTGTCTTGGTATCACTAACAAATGCTCTAGTTTATACTTGTTTAGTTTAAACAGCATCACAAAGATAAATCTACATTAATTACAAATGCTTCAGAACAACTTGACTTAACTAAAACAACAGCTTGTAAAACATCATCCCAATGCTGTAATCACTGCATTGAAAAGCAGCATTCACATACCAAAAGTGCCATAAAGCGGCTATACTACCAATAAACCAGTTAAAAACTTCCTATAATTAGTCAAACCTTCCTTAGTTTTCCACTACTAAACGTTGGTGTCAGATGGTTGCGAACGTGTTTCCAGTGGCCATCCTGCAATACTAGCAGCATCTTTGTCACAGGATATTCTTGAAAACCAATATCCTACAAGTCAAAGTCATACACTGATGCAAATTAATCAAGAAATTTACAGCACAGCTTCTCAGCAGTGCTGCTTAACTGACAATGGAAATCACCACACAACAGAACTGTTTTCAACTGATGGCAAGAAGGCTAGATGGCTAACGAGGCAGCATATTCCAAATAATAAACTAACCATGGCAAAACTTGCACATTTCATTGTGTCGGATATCAAGTATAAGCACGGTGGTTTTGCGTGAAGTCATTTACACTTCCTTATCCGTGGACGGTGATAAGTTTGGAAATGTTCTGAATGGGTTACTGCATAGGAACCTTGTATAAGTCCTTCACTCACAAAAGCTCAGCATCATTGATATTCAATAATAGGGTCTTGTTCAGTGAGCCCACAATAGCCTAGGCTGTAATGGTCAAGAAGATAAATGCCTACATAATAATATTAATAATAATAATAATAATAATAATAATAATAATAATAATAATAATCATCCCAAAATATGACGTCATCAGCGGACAGTATAGGTTGGAAAATGTTAAGTCTTCCTAATTTTACAATCGTTTTGCGGATTCCGCAATCGTTAGATCTGGATTTTTACACCATCTCATCGACCTACGACTCGTGACTCAGAGGATCTTATTAGTTGAGGACGATCTGCCCAGAACACGACACGTCTGGTTCGATTAACTTTCTCTATATCATCAACGATAACGCGCCTTTCAAAATTTTCCTCTGCCATGTTTAAAGGCCTACGACGTCATAGTTGTCAATGGCAACGTATTGTCATTTTAAATGGCGGCGTAACTGTAAACAATCTGAACTGATTTAGAACACGATAAACGACACTCTCTCCCAAATGAGTCAAAAACCTTGCAAGGGGAAGGGCGTTTGCGGGGTCTGTTGGTCGTCATTTAAGACACATACCTCAGACGGAACTATCCATCGGCACGGCCCTCGATCTGCCCCGTGTCCAGGCTCTGACCAGCCACCGGCGGACGGCCCTGCAAACCCTTTGACCGCAACGCAATCGTTTTCCACCATGAACCAACAGATCGCCTCTTCACAGGTTTTGTCAGCGGATGAAGACCTTCCGCCAAACGCTTCGCGCTTCTCACACCCTATTTTACCTGGTCCCCTCATTAAGAGAATCCCAAGAGCCGCAAGACCATCTTGTGCTGCTCGCCTGGGAGACCTAATACAAGCTATCGTGCAAGAACCTAACTGCATTGGCAAATGGTCTGATTTGCTGGCTTTCGGAGGAACCGTGCTGGCGAAACCTAAAAGAGGAGGGCGAAAACACAACGTGACGAAGACGATTCTGTCCCGCATTGCCGATTGGAGATCGAGGGGGTCAAACTATTCAACTAATGTTGGACTGAATACGACGGAAAAACCCAAGGCAGCAAAATACGACTCCACCAAGTATTTGGCGACGGCAGTTGCCAGGAAGCTGGAAGAAGGCAACTTCAAAGCAGCCATACGTCTCGTCTGCAGTGAGGATAAGCCGGCGCTGGAAACACCGGAAACTCTGGCCGCACTTAAGCATAAACACCCGCTCGCACCAGTGGACAGGAGAACACCTTGTGATCCAGACAGCTCAGAGCGCTTCATCGCGTTGCAGGTTTCCAAAGAAGAAGTCACTAGGGCAATCTCCTCTTTCCCATCGGGTTCTGCAGGCGGCCCCGACGGCATCACCCCACAGCATCTTAAGGATCTCGTGGCCTTTGGAGTGGATGACAACATCTGCCAACATCTATCCGACCTTGTCAATATGCTTTTACAAGGAGGTTTACCTGAAGAGGCGAATGAGGTCATTTATGGAGCAAACCTTTTAGCCCTAAGCAAGAAGGACGGAGGCATCAGACCAATCGCGGTGGGCTACACCTGGCGCCGCCTGGCGGCAAAGTGCGCCAATTCATACGCGGTGACAAGATTGTCTCAGCTGCTCGCCCCCATTCAGCTTGGGGTAGGCATTCCAGGAGGTGCTGAGGCAGCTGTTCATGCAACACGTCGTTGGGTTACCACGATGCCTGAAGACAGCGTCCTGGTGAAGCTTGACTTCACTAACGCTTTTAACACTCTGCGCAGAGATTCGCTCCTAGAGGCAGTGGCTAGAGACATCCCAGAGCTCTACCGATTTGCTCACGCCGCCTACTCCAACCGTCCACTGTTGCGTTACGGCTCGAATATCATACGATCTGAAGAAGGGACCCAGCAAGGCGATCCACTGGGCCCTCTGGAGTTCTGCCTTGTCTTACAACCGGTTCTGATAAAGCTGAGTTCGGATCTGCGCATTGGATACTTGGATGACCTGACATTGGGGGGTAGCAAGGAGTCAGTGGCCGCCGATGTTCACCTTATTGCGCAAGAATCAAAGAAGCTGGGTTTGCTACTAAACCGCAGCAAATGTGAAATCGCCTGCCAGAACATCCAAACGCCGATCGATGACCCGGCGTTTCAAGACTTTACAAAAATTGCCTTCGAACAGATGACCTTGTTGGGTGCACCCCTGATGCAAGGTCCAGCTGTGGATAAGGTTTTAGAAACGAAAGCTAACGATCTTGAGAGAGCAATCGCAAGACTATCCTTACTTCATACACATGATGCTCTGGTTCTACTGAGAAACGGTTTAAGTGTACCGAAGCTGTTATACAGTATGCGCACAGCCGTCTGTGCTGATTGCCCGGGCTTGGCCCGGTTCGACAAATTGTTGAGAGAAGGTCTATCGACCATCCTGAATGTAAACCTTGACGATGACCGGTGGCTCCAGGCTTCTTTGCCGGTGAGAGACGGTGGTCTGGGAGTTCGTTGTGCATCTACGCTGGCACTTTCCGCCTTTCTGGCTTCTGCCGCTAGCACAACCGAACTGCAGACATGCATCTTACCAACAGAGTCGGCTGAGATACCATACGAACTGGTCAATTCAGCACTCACCGCGTGGAAGACCCTGACAGATGCAGAACCACCAACAGGAACTGCAACTCATCGCCAAAAGGAGTGGGATATCCGATACACAGACAAGGCACGGACAGGCCTAATCGAGTCCACCAGCTGTCCTCGCGATCGTGCTCGCCTGCTAGCTTCACAAGCACCTCATTCTGGTGACTGGATGCTAGCTCCTCCGGTGACTGCTTTGGGCCTTCGCCTCTCAGACGAGGAGATACGGATCGCAGTCGGGGTGAGACTAGGCACGGCACTCTGTGAGCCGCACTTGTGCCACCACTGCCGAGAAAATGTCGACGCAAGAGGGCTTCATGGTCTGGTTTGTAGAGGAGGAGGAGGGAAACAACAGCGGCACGCTATGCTCAACGATGTGATCTGGAGAGCGCTGAGCAGAGCGAAAATCCCTGCTCAGAAAGAGCCTCTCGGCCTCTCAAGAGGAAATGGAAAGCGACCAGACGGTGTCACGCTGATTCCTTGGTCACGCGGACGATGCCTGACATGGGACGTGACAGTGCCCGATACCTACGCCACCTCCCACCTTGCCCACACATCCATCGGAGCTGGCGAAGCCGCGGAACGTGCAGTTCTGATCAAGAGGGCGAAATACGCAACCATCACTAACACCCATACCTTTGTGGCGATCGCCTTGGAGACGGGCGGATCTTGGAGTGGTGAAGGTCTACAGTTCGTTGTGGAGCTGGGAAGCCGGATATCGGACTCAACGCACGATCCACTGGAGACATCGTATTTGTTCCAACGGATTTCAGTGGTCCTGCAACGTGGAAATGCCATCTGCCTTTCCAGGACACTGCCACCTCTGTCTGAGTGACGCTAAGATGGCGCTTCAGATAATTAAATCATTATTGTTAAATATAATAATAATGATGATGATAATAATAATGATAATAATAATAATAATAATAATAATAATAATAATAATAATAATAATAATAATAATAATGATAATAATAATAATAATAATAATAATAATAATAATAATAATAATAATAATAATAATAATAATAATAATAATAGAAATATTGGTATGAATTATTACAGTAAGTCAGTAACTTGAAAAAAGCAGTAGAAAAGTCTCTCCATTTACAAAATCTATTATATCATTCTTAGCAAAAAAGCAGCACAAATGCTTGATTTGAAAAAACAAGCAATTGATCTCAAAACATATTAAAATAAGTCATGCTATCTACCTATCCTCGGGCTTCAGTTCAAACTAAAGTCACAGAAATCTCATTAAAACAATTTGCCACATTCTCTTATCTTTTATAAACAACCAACTCTGTAGGAGTGTAGAGTAATGCCCTTCCTTCGTCGGTAGCATTCTATAATTAATATTAAGAGGAGTTGCATTGACTACGAGTCCATTCCTCATATAGAGTTTGAGATTATCGCATATCAGCAGGACCAGTATATGATCGTGCAACAACTGCATGCCATGCGAATTCACACAAATTATAAACAGGACTCAACTGTATCACAGGTGAAACAGAGAATGTCTCAAACTTGCAAAGTGTTTAGATTACCAGTCGATTAGAAAAGCTAGCAGAATGTTATCATATAAGATCTTACAAATCTGTTTGTGAAGTTGCTGAAGTTCTGCACCAAGATCTGTTTAAGAATTTCTGCATCATATATCATCAGAATCGGTACACGACCTTGGAAAGTCCTATGAAAAACAGCAAGAATTACTATTAATTCAGAAAATTACAATAAACCACAAGGTCTTATAAATCTAGGATCAGCAATTTCCAAGGTTGTTCAACTGTTGTTGACGCACTGATCTGGAACTGATATTTGGTTGAAGATGCAAAAGTAGTTAATAGGTAAGATTGGATCACAGATAAATTAGGATAATATAAGAAATAATTGCATACACATCATTAGAAACATTAGCTAAGGTAGAATCACTGATACATTAGAATAACATAATGAATAATAATAATTGTTTACCCCACTATTGACCCATATTTCTTTTTCAAATCCAGGTCATGCTTCAACAGTCCCTTTAAAAATAAAACACAAGACAACTGAATTTCATAAATCACTCATTTCCCCTCAGACTTTACATTTAACCATTACTTCTGAGAATAGCTTTGACTCATCATAAGTGGCCAAGGTCAGGGTTAGTAGGCCACCATGTCACAAGTGCAGCAGGGATGTGCATTATAAACTGACCTATTCTTAACTGTTCTGTGCCTCCACAGAATTGCCAAGTACTGAAATGGCTCAGTGGGCCCACAAGACAATGACTCAAGACCTGCTACATTTCCTCCTTTGCAGAAAACTCCAATTACAACCAACATGCTCATATTGTCTAGGTAACCTCAACTGTAGTCTAGCTAATTCATGAAAATAGAATTAACTAAGCAACTGTGTGTTGTCTGTTGCAACAAACAACAAACAGTTGTTTAGTTACAATTTCTATTTTCACGAATTAGCTAGACCAAAGCTGAGATTCCACTGAGTTATGAACAAATTTCTTGTCTGTTGCGACAAACAAGAAATTATGTTCATAACTCAGTGGAATCAAACAATACGTGGATGCCACTGTGATTCTATAAAAAGTAATATGCAAGTTACTTGCAGACCCTCTTTTGTAATGCCATTATTAAAAATACACATTCATGTATCAAAGATCTTAATGAAGACTAAAAATTAATGCACATGTAGGAAGGTTGGTCTTTGTAAAGTTCCTAAAGTGAGGCTATGGAATTCTCATCTTCAGAGGTAACCCTTAATTGAATAATTAATCCCCTATTAGTGATCTAGAAATACATTTGCATGTTTCTTTGTCTCATGCCCGGATCCTGCGGGGAAATGAAATATGTTATTTGTCAGTGATTTTACTATGGAAGGCAAGAGTATTCCATATGGCTGGAAGTTCATTAGTTCAATATACCAAAGTTACATTGTATCTTTCAGCACTTTTAGTAGTGGCATAATCATACCTAATGACTAGTTTTAAACAAAGAGATTTGATACATAATAGCTTACTACTGACTACTGAGCCAGTACAAAATAACAATATATGCAATATAATCAGTGACGGGCACTAAACTATTTTATTTTAGTTAAACTATAACTATTTTCCAACTAAAAAAATATAGTTTAACTAAAGTTGGCAACTAATTTTGGAAATTAGTTAACTAAACTAAAAAAAGTAGTTAAACTTTTTCCAACTTTTTTCCAACTTTTTACGACAAAATTTTCACAATAACAGAGGTTAAGTGAACTGTAATAATGCAGAGCGTCAATGACAATTTCGCCTTCAAACTATGTAAAGTGTACTGTTCTGGCATACAGTTACAGGAGTACTGTAAGTAGTGTATGAATTTGAAAACACAGGTTGTTAATGCTAAAACCATGCAGTGTTAATCAATAAGTTTCACGTTGAGTTGTTGACAGTGACGTCACAGTGTTCAATGTTCATTGCGGAAAACAGTTGCGTATTGCTGATTTTTTAAGTTAAACTTTTTAGTTAGCAACTAAAAAATATTAGTTAAACTATGGTTTTAACTAAACTATTTTATTTTAGTTAAACTTCATCCTTAACTAAAAAATTTAGTTAAACTAAAAGTTAGCAACTTTTTAGTTAACTATTGCCCATCACTGAATATAATAACAGCAACAACAATAATACTTTGTGTCTGCTTGGCATTGTGGACTTTGAAATCAACCCATGTCGATGAATACAAATGCAATGACTGATTTCGACAGAGCATACATTCAGCCTGCTTTAAACAAAGACTTCCAGTTGCTAACTGCATGTATACTCCTCAACTATGCTGCTACATGTCAACATAGAATACTAGCAGAAATCTATGACACTGACACACATCTGTCTTATTCACTTTCTGTTTAACACTTTAACGACGAGAGTGTACTAAAAACGACTGGGAAACCAATGCAGCTCGCCGCCAAAGTGTTAAATTAGTAATTTAATTTCACTACAGAATTACTTAATTTATGTCACAACTACTTTCTCCATGCTGGAAGTAACCAAAAAACGAAATAACATAACTGCAACTGCAATAAGTAACCAAAAAAACGAAATAACATAACTGCAACTGCAATAAGTAACCATAAAAACGAAATAACATGACTGCAACTGCAATACAATGAAATAAATATATACCAAGCTACTCCTAAAGTAAAAATCAACACGTAGAAGTAACAGAAATGCCGAGTGCTGACAACAAAATAGACTTCCAGGGATAATATTCAGACTTAGTGTTGTCTCAGTCTTGTATCAGAGGCCAAACTTCTCAGTTGCACCTCAGGTTCCCTAGGGGTTGGCTTCACTGTTATCTCTGGTGACATAGGATCTTGATCTAGGTCTGGTCCTAGACTGCTAGGTGAATTTCTCAGTCTCACCTTGTCCCCAAGGGTTTCGTTGGCATCCCTAGGACATGAAGGATATGCATTTAGATAGTTCCCAAATTTCATTATGTAGGGAAGGGACTCCTCGTAGTCTAAAAATACTTAAGTGACTAAAACTCTTGACAATCTAATGAAACTCACCTCTCGCACCATGGGCAACATGGTCCCCACAACTGGAAAAGGTCGTGGACCCTTTATTCCCAGTTTTTTGAAGACTCCAAAATTCCAGGTAAAAAATCTGCAAAAAATATTTTATAAAAATATTTGTCATTATGCACAAGTTAAAACCAGTTCAATATATTACTTTATATTTTCCTCTAAGTAAAAATATTAAACTAAAGAATTTCAAACCATTATATCAGGTAAGTTTTATAGATGAAATTGGCATCGCCTGTGTTGACTTAACTGTAAGGGTATTGGCCAGCAGTTGAGAGACATTACATACAGGTCATGCCCCAGTGCAGTGCTTTTTTTCAGCCGGAACGCACCGGAACGGCGTTCCGGCACCTTTTTTCGGGTACAAAAAATAATTTTTTATTTTAATAATAAAAACAATAATTTAGTTATTTTAACTTAATTTAAGTGTTTTGAACTGTTTTCAGTGTTTATTAAGACCCTCCCAACCCCCAATCCCGTTTTGCTCGGGATTTTAGCCCGCCCATAATTATTCCGTTCCGGAACCTATTGTTCCGTTCCGGAACCTTTTTTCCAGAAAAAAGCACTGCCCCAGTGTATGTATAATGATTGTAGTTATTGTAGTGTAGAGTGAGTGTAGAGTTGCAGTAGCAAGCCGGATAACTGGAGCATACAAAGTCTGAGAATACATACTGGAGTAAGCACGGTCCAGCATCATCATTATACAATTAGCTAAAAACTTGACAATTTTCAGAGTGCTTAGCCATCTTACACTGTCTCTTTGGCTAACTACGCTGGAATAGGCTGCACAGTGTAAAGAGTAAAGACATTGTTGTGTTGGTGAGTGTTGTCTTGTGTCCAATTATTACAGCATAATGAAAGTTTTAAGATGAGGCTAGATGAAAAATTTCAGAACACAATTTAACAGTAGACAGTGTGTGTAAAGCATCCTAGATTCCCCTAGAAGTAGCTTGCATGTATGGTGCTAAATATATTGTCGTAATTACAATCACAACAGACATATTAATCTGAACACAAAAACAGGATCTTGCTAAAGAGCAACACCAGAGCACTCCAAAGGAAGCCAGAACTTGCCCAGAAGAAAAATAATCAACACATGGTTACTGTAACCTCAGTTTTAATTATAATTAAAAAGAGATTTGTGAAGGACATGTTTCCACATACGTCTAACAATCTCTTTCACAATGAGGACACTAATACAAAGTATAGTGCGGACTCGTCAACGCGCTCCCGGATAACACATTGTTCCGCTTAATGCAAAGCGGGGCTGTGTCTCCGATAGCTATTAACGTAACACGAGGAAGAGAGCGAACGGAGGAAGGGAGGAAGAGAGTGAATGGAGGAAGGGAGGAAGAGAGGGAACGGAGAGTGGGAAGAAGAGAGCATAGTGTGGGAGGAAGAGAGTGGATGGAGGGAGGAAGAGAGCGAATGGAGGAAAGAAGGAAGAGAGCAAATGGAGGAAGGGAGGAAGAGAGCGCATGGAGGAAGGGAGGAAGAGAGCGAACAGAGGAAATGAGGAAGAGAGCGGAGGGTGGGAGGAAGAGAGTGGACGGAGGTTGGGAGGAAGAGAGCGAACAGAGGAAGAGAGCAAATGGAGGAAGGAAGAAAGAGAGCGAATGGAGGAAGGGAGGAAAAGAGCGAATGGAGAGTGGGAGGAAGAGAGCGGAGGGTGGGAGGAAGAGAGCGGATGGAGGGTGGGAGGAAGAGAGCGAACGGAGGAAGAGAGCGAACAGAGGAAGGGAGCGAATGGAGGGAGGAAGAGTGTGAATGCAGGAAGGGAGGAAGAGAGGAACGGAGGGTGGGAGGAAAAAGCGGAGGGTGGGAGGAAGAGAGTGAACGGAAGGTGGGAGGAAGAGAGTGGATGGAGGGTGGGAGGAAGTGGATGGAGGGTGGGAGGAAGAGAGCGAATAGAGGGTGGGAGGAAGAGAGCAAACGGAGGGTGGGAGGAAGAGAGCAAATGGAGGGTGGGAGGAAGAGAGCGGAGGGTGGAAGGAAGAGTGGACGGAGGGCGGGAGAAAAAGAGCGAAGGGTGGGAGGGAGTGAACGGAGGGTGGAAGGAAGAGAGTGGAGGGTAGGAGGAAGAGAGTGGATGGAGGGTGGGAGGAAGAGAGTGGACGGAGGGTGGGAGGAAGAGAATGGATGGAGGGTGGGAGGAAGAGAGTGGACGGAGGGTGGGAGGAAGAGAAGGGATGGAGGGTGGAAGGAATAGAGAAAACGGAGGATGGGAGGGAGTGAACGGGACAAGAACTGCAGTTGAGCATGAAGTTTTGACTAAAATGGATATATAGAAAAATAATAATAATAATAATATTATTATTATTATTCCAGTTAGATGAATAGGGCCATTCTGCATTTTTTATATGTTGCATTAATTAATATTCAAGTCCCTGAAGGATCCTGTATACCTCGGGGCATAAAAAAATAATAATAATGTAAAAAAATAATTTTAATGAAGGTGATGATTACGGTGATCACGGTGATGATTACGCTTGGTAATTAATAATAATATTTATTCTTTAATTAAGCGCCTGCAAACGCACTGCGCTGTACGTGTACATGTTATGCGATAAACCTTAACTACTAACAGAACAGACAGCCTGCAATACACGGCGCAAATTGCAGCCTACAAAGCATGTCCGCCTATGGGACTCGATCTCTGTACCTCTCGCACTCTACACCAGATGTTATCCAATGCGCTATCGGGCCCCCCGAATTAAAAAGAGGGCTCAAATGAAGGCCTTCCTCTGAGAAAATAATAATGGGCATTATCTCTTCTAGGTATGAAACATGGGCGGTGCTGTACCCTCCAGTCCCAAAAGTGGGGATATGGGTACCCCTCGTAACCCCGCCATTATTCTGAATGAAAGGAAGTGATGGTAGATATGACTGATGGTCGGTCGGACAGTCGCACAAATGGATGGACGGACAGATTGATGAACAGACACATGGTTACACAACAGGCTATTTCTGCACGCGGTCTGGTTTATGCACTGTGTCCAATGTGTGAACCCCTAAGACTTTGTGTTAACGGGTTCGCACTGTACTATCATTAAACAAAATATTTTTTACGGCATTGCACTACTGGGAATATGGAAACACCTGGCTTGTGTGACAACCCTTGACATAACATTATAGGTTAAATCTAGTCCTCTCTCAACAGAGCAGTTGCAAACTCAACCTAGCATAGCCATATTTACAATAACACACTGTGTTCTCGAGCCCACATTGGTCCTAATCCTTTTGAACATTTAAGTCCATATGGCCGTGCAAGGATATGTGGTCTAGAATAGGCCATATAGACCAGCAGGGCTTTAAGGCTTGTTTGTGCAGCCTGTTCAAAGCAATAGTGCTCCCATACCACAGAAGCAAAAAGTAAATGTTTGCTGCTGACGTGGATAAAATGAATTAGACTGTCAAATTTGTCTAGTCGCAGAAGAGCAGTTCCTTAAGCTAGCCTTGAGACAGCCATGGATATGAAGTGTTAGCGTCTTCATTTTCTTACCCTTGGCATACGAGGGTGGGTGACAGTGTACAGATTATAGCTGAGTGGGCTAGGAG
This sequence comes from Allolobophora icterica, assembly GCA_963556255.1. Lineage (NCBI taxonomy): Eukaryota > Metazoa > Annelida > Clitellata > Crassiclitellata > Lumbricidae > Allolobophora > Allolobophora icterica. The sequence goes on along the minus strand of OY744608.1, from coordinate 28,289,871 downwards.
TGCAGGTGGAGCAGAAATCTTGAACTAAATTTTTGCCCTGGTGGCAGAACCTCTGACCTCTTGATTGACAGTCCAGCATGCTAACCACTACACTATCAATAAACTAGACCGAAGCTAAATTACTTGCTCCAGATTTCATTTCTTCAGCATGCCCATCTCTCTCCCCATTAAATGCAATTCTTGCTCATTTTCTTGGTGCAGTTGCTGAATTGACTTCTTCTTTATTATGTACTACAACAGTATAAATTATAGCATAATGCGATTCATACTAACTGCATAACAATTTAACAGCACCTTTAAGAGCTTGACGTTTGCTGTTGAACACACCATTAATAGTACCTGTGCACTAAATCGAACCATACACAGAATATCTTTAGGTTTTTTAACACTAACTTGTAGTATCCAAACAGAAAACCAAATGTGATCAGCACCCAAGTTGGCATAGCAGGAAAATTCCACGGCTCCATGATGCTTGTCGTATTCAAAACAACTGCAACCTAAACTCTGTCAGTCCTGAAAGCTCTAAAAACAATAAAGCACAATCACACATGAGAATCTATTTATTGGGAATTTCAGGCAACTTCTACTACTGTAAAATTAACAACAGGCAGTAAAAACCACCTTTACAACAATGAGTGAATGACTGGTCAATACTTCTGAGAGTTTTAATTTATTAAACAGTCTTAAGTTCAGCTGACTCACAAGATCTCTGAAGAGTATCTTATGGTATGTACCAGTAGGAAGCAAACATTCCGTAGGTGACAAGTTAAAGCAATAAAACCACAGAACTGTAATTTGATAATAGCTTACTTACAAGACTCCGATGTTCAATTATTGTGCATAGCTTCATGTGGAGCTATAATATGTATTAGAATGGGTGTCCATCTTATTAATAACAGGGCTTTTGAGGTTTACTCAGCCTGTCATTCTTTCAGCACCAGTTCTGCACTTCAGCTAAAAGAATCTTCAAGACCCTGTGTGCTGTGCACTGACAAGTATGTTAAAGTGCAGCATCATTGGGTGAGATTAGTGCATGCATGGGAGACCGTCCATAGAATATCACGCCAAATGATGTCAAGTTAGTTCACCATCCTTTCAGGGTTGGTAAATGAGTAGCCTACCAATGCAAGTTGAGAATTTTAAAGGTTGTTTAGGCATTATGTTGCTCTGGTTATGCTTGCACTTTCCCCAATTAATCATTCCACCAAGCTTCTCATGAGTTCCTTATATGAACATGTAAAGGTTATAAATGTGTGTTACATTTACCTATGTTCCTTGAAAATACATGACTTAATAACGGTTTTAAAAGTGGTTACAAAATTATCTATAAAGATCTACAATGGCTCTAAAAAGTAAGGTAAAACAAGACAAGTAAAGGTCAAATGAGTGCAGTTGACTGATTGGCTGCAGAGCAAAGATCAACTTTAGGTACGATGGCGATTATAAAACTGATCGAGAACACATTAGAGGAGTCATAACACTGGCTTAAAGTTCATCACATTGAATATACTGTTGAACTTTGAGACAATCAAGTCTTTTATGGGCATGCCAGACATGGTGTTATGAATAAACTAATAAACAACTATTGTACACTGTATACATGTGCAAGAATATCTAATGACCAAGTTCTCTTACCCGGTATATCTCAGCATTACATGAGACATACACTCCATTGGATCCCTATCAAGGACCAGAGATGTAGTGGTAAAATTAGAGGCGAGTACACGCTACCGATTAGTTTTCCTAAAAAAATCAGAGGTGACTGGGTGAGTACACACTACTGGTTAGTTTACTGAAACAACTTAGAGGCGAGTACAAATATTTTTATGAGGTGAGTATATGGTCTCTAGAGGTGAGTACACGCTGTATACCAGCGTATACCCACCACTATAGCCCTGTCGAGGACTGAATCAAATTCAAGATCCTCTTACTTTGTCCGGCTTCATATATATCAGAGCTGTTCAGTCAGGTCACAGGTCACCACTGGTGAAGATCTCCGGTCCCTCACTGCATGCACTCTCATGCAGTGGTCCAAGTACGTCTCCAGCTGTATTATTCATTAATCTACCCTTACTTATCTTATTGCTGTTAAGTCTGGGCTTCTACATACACCACTAGGCTTCATAAACTAGTAACTCTACAGAAAAGAGCAGTTCGCACGATTAGTGGTGCTCCATGGGGCTCCCATACTGACCCAATTTTCTCCAGACTCAAGATATTAAACCTTGATCAAATAAGGATTTACCAAGGTGGTTTATTCATGTATAAGCTCACAAGGAATTTACTACCTACAAAATTTAAACTTTTATTTAATACGGGCTCCGATATCCATTCCCATGACACTAGGAGTGCAGCTAAATATAGATCGGCTTATGCCCACACTAATACAAGAAGATGTATAAATCGCCCCATTGACTGCCCGGTTCTCCTGGGTGGAGTCTCCCTCATCTAGTTACTCATCTACATAGTAATCTAATTAGTCATCTATATAGTAATCTAATTTTTCTTTTTTATTTGTTGCTCCTTGTTCTTACTATTTCAGTGTTTTGTGTTACTGTCCTAGTTATTTATTTAAGTTAAAACTATTCTTTTCAACTAGGCCCTAAGTTTTATTTTCAGGTTGGTTCTACGCCGAGTATATTGACTGGTAAATAGGTGTCCCTGGTAGCGGGAGTACTCCCTTTCGGGTCTACCTTTGTGACCAGCTTGCATAACAATTGTATCTTTGTGTTCTTTTAGATTATTTAATTGTGGTTTCAATAAAGAATTCAATCAATCAATCAATCAAATCCCTTTGGAGCAAGGGGCCGTCCATAAATGACGTCACGCACCTAGGGGAGGGAGGGGGGTCAGAAATTTGTGACGATGTGTGACAAGAGGGGGAGGTGGGGTTTAAGAAATGTGATGTCACATCAGGTCTTCATAATTTAATTTTAACAATAAAAACACTAATTTTGAGTAATTTTCATTATTAATTTTATTTAAATAAATAATATGCGGTAACTATCATTATTAATTTTCTGATTATTTAAATATTTATATATATATGGTCACTCTAAGATTTTATTCAATATTAAATATACAAACTTATCTTTAATCACTATAGATGTCAATACTAAGCCTAGTACTGATAAGTGATATCATAATCTATTATATAGTTATGGTTTGAAATATATGTTCACTTTTCATAATATACTTCGTCAGAAAGAGGGGTAGTCCTAGAAATAAATGTTTGAAAGAGTAGTTTTAAAAACGGCTGATAGTTTTGAATTAAGAATTATAAATGTAGGTACTATTTATCTTAATGGAATATCCATTCCACAGGATGAAGAGAACCATGTTTCCATATTTATTCCATGAAGGAGCATTTGCTTCGCCATAGGAGAATTGAAAAGCATAAATTTAGTAAATTTTTGTAATTATTCTTATTAAACATTTTAATTCTACTAATTCTACCAGAGCTATTCATTCAGTGGAATGAATATGTGATTGTAATAATTCTACTCTCTCCATTTTCAATTATTTTTTAACAGCTATGACTTTTCACTTGGAAATATTCATCGTCTAACCAATAATACAGATGTTCAGAATATTATAATAATATTCTGGACTTCTGTAGTAATTGGTTAGACGCTGAATATTTTGAAGTTAATTTTTATGCTATATTTCAGCTTTCCAACACATCGTTTTTAATACATGGCTTTCACCTTGCAACATCAGAGTTCAGCACCCCATTAAATACTTTAATTATTAGAATGACAATAAATGTGATTTGAAACATGTTTTATTATCGAATGGAAATTTGTTTTTTTTTTGGGGGGGGGGTCAGAGCTTTGAGACGTAATTTTTTAGGGGGGTGTTACTTTTTGTGACAACGTGTGACGATGGGGGGAGGGGGGGTAAAAAATCGGCCAAAATAGCGTGACGTCATTTATGGACGGCCCCCAATCTTCCTGCTGACATTCCAGCTGTTCCTTTAAACTCTGCTCAAGTTACTTCTTCTACCCATGTTAATTAAGACTGACCTGTTCACATCCCTTAAACAGTCTTATGTTCATAGCACTTTTGAGGGGTTCCTAAAATGCACTTCACAAAATCCCAGATACATACACACATAGTACATGTACAAACTAGGATCATTCCAAATTGGGCTAGGAATAACTGTTTACATTGTGCGCCCTGATATATGCATACCTGTAGTCATAGGCGTAGACTCTGGGAGGAGTCAGGGCACGTGCCTCCCAGCCATTCAGATGGACTGTACACCCAATGCAACAAGTGCAGAATGAATAACCAACTGCCCCCCTCCCCCACTATTTTGGACAAGTTTATGCCAGTGCTTGTAGTACATTTTTTGCAAAAGAAATTCTCTGTGTATGGGCCTTTTATCAGCCGCCATTAGCCAAAAGCTGAATGCACTTTTGATTTTTCTGGCTAGTACCTGAATGGATAACTCCTGATAGAAAGCCATCCAAGCATGGATAAATATTACTTTTCACACATTCTCACTATAATCATTCTCACTATAATTGTCAGGTACCATACCCAGTGGTGTAGAATGGTTTTTGGGGGCCCTTCTGCAGAGCTTCGATGATGGGCCCCTTGAACCCCCTTCGATTTGAAACAAAAAAACGCCGTGCAAAAAACGCTTGGCGCTTTTACGATATTTGCATATTTTGCACCGTGAGAAATATGCAAATATCATAAATCGCACCCTAATTAAATAATAAATAATTACATTTTAATTATTTTCTCCGATTTATTTTTATAAAACTTTTTATAAAACCCTAATTAAATAATAAATAATTACATTTTAATTATTTTCTCCGATTTATTTTTATAAAACTTTTTATTTCTCCAGGCTAGGATACAAAAAACTGAACTAGATATAATTAATCTAAACACATTGTTCCATCTGCTGTGACTGCTAAAATATAAATTATCCACAATTAAATTCTGTCAAATTGTGAAACAGTTGGGTTGGTTAATAAAAATAATGAAACAGTTTAACAAATAAGACAAGTGGTAGTCTAAAAAGAAGATTCCGAAAATTCCGAAAAGTTAAGACGTTCGTTTGCGCACCTTCTCTTGCGCAAAAATATCTACCACTCTTGAAGTGTCAAGCTTTCTGGCATGTTCATTTTCTATTGACAATACTGCCAAGTCGCTCATCCACTCTTCTGACATTGTACTTCGTAGATAGTTTTTGATTAGCTTCAGTTTCGAAAATGATCGTTCACATGTTGCAAAAGTTACAGTGAAAGTCAATAGCAACATATAGGCAGTGCAGACATCACTCAATGTAGATGAAAGAGCATTATAGTCTACGAGTAACAGTTGTGCAACATCGAAGATGGTTGATCTCGTTGACAACTTCCAACGAAAGCTTGAGCGAAATGACAACAGCTGAGTTGGAAAAGCAAGCGAAATGTGTTACTTTTAGGCTAAAAATGACTCTACTCGCTGCCAGAGGCCCTTCTGACCGCCAGGGGCCCTTCTGACCGCCGGGGGCCCTTGTGCATTGCACAACCTGCACAACATATTGCTACGCCACTGACCATACCCAATTAAGGTTTTTGCCCTTAATTGGGCATGGAACCTGACAATTATAATGAGAATGTCTGAAAATAATATTTACCCATGTTTGGGCCCTTATGCAGCTCCATTATCCAATAGCTGTTAAGTTTTATATTTTATGGTGATTGCCGAAATGGATAGCACAAAACCCTTAGTTGGACCAGTTATCTGTGATTTATAGTAATGAAATGTGTGAAATAGTTTCATGAGCCTGGGTCTTTTAAGGGCACCATTAGCTATTACCCAAAAGCAGTTTAGATGTTTGGGCTATGGCCTACCTGGATCACTCATGATAGGAAGCATAACAATCTTAGGTGGGCAAGTTACCTCAGCTTATTTAGTGAGGAACTGTGTGAAAATAAATGTTCTCCATCTTTGTCCCCTGTTGGGGCCTCCTTACGCACAAACTGGAAGTGATTTGAAATTTCTTGTGACTGCCTGGGTCGTTAACTCCTGACAGAAATCATAAAACCTTAATTGGCCATTGTTACCTGACACTTGTAGTGAGAAAATGCATGAAAATACAAGTTCTCCATTTGGACCTAATAGTTATAATAGCTGTTAGCAGATTTATATTTTATAGTGATTGTATTTGAGTGGATAACTCATAATAGTAAGCACAAAACCTTAGTTTGGCGAGTTACCTAAGATTCAGAGTGGGAAAACTGTGAACATATGGTTTTCTGTGTTTAAACTCTAGCTGGAAGCAGTCTGAGACTTTCTGGTGATTACCTGGATGAATAACTGCTGGTGTTTGGTGCTTTGTGAGAAAACTTTATGCAGAAATATAACAACATGAATACTTTAAAATAATTACTTGGCCTTATACTTTCCATACCAACATCCAGTATCCAAATGTGATGTCAAACCAAGCCGATGGAAGCCCAGTAAAGACTCATTCCAAGTTCTCTAACCAATTCATTGCCACACTACACCCTGGGGGGGCCCGATAGCGCATTGGAAAACATCTGGCGTAGAGTGCGAGAGGTACAAGGATCGAGTCCCATAGGCGGACATGCTTTGTAGGCTGCAATTTGCGCCGTGTATTGCAGGCTGTCTGTTCTGTTAGTAGTTAAGATTTATCGCATAACATGTACATGTACAGCGCAGTGCGTTTGCAGGCGCTTAATTAAAGAATAAATATTATTATTATTATTATTATTATTATTGATTCTGGTACCATCTCTCCCCTGAATTCTGCAAATTTTCTTTTCCTCAATCCATCCCATTGCTCACTCGCCATCATCTGTCTCAAGGTCCTCTATCTATCACTCCTCAGACTATCCATTCAAGCCTAATGTCCACCTTTTTAAAAAACCTTATCCTGATCCATCCACTCTGCCACCTCAACTTTTCTCTCACCTACACACAACCCACAGTAACAGGTCCTCTCTCTCTCTCTCTCTCTCTCTCTCTCTCTCTCTCTCTCTCTCTCTCTCTCTCTCTCTCTCTCTCTCTCTCTCCAGGCAACCGGATCTTTACGTTTTACCTTTGGACACACCCTCTGATCTGACGCAGCGATCGCAAGTAAGCTGGTGGCTGGTGCACTGCGCTTGGCTTAAATAGCGCTTTCGCATTTTCAACGTAAATATAATTATTGACGTTTAATTCAGAACTCTGCATTCACAGCGCACATAATATAGTTAAGTCAAAGATCTACGACTCTAAGATCTTTGGTTAAGTAGGCTATCTTATCTTAGATAAATAATTAACATAACATAACATAACATAACAAGGTGTTTATAGCCTTCTAAACCCATTAATATCTTAATGTTTCAAACCTTTTCACCATCACAGTGGCTATTTAAATTATATTTTCTTGTATATTGTCAGTTTTGCTTTGTGGATCAATAAAAAAAAGTGGTTCATAAGACGTGTAGTCCCTGTTGAACCACTGCAACTTACCCTGAAATACTTAATAGCCCAATTTTCCCAGCTGGCTCAAATAGGTCGAGGCCAATCCTTGGGTCGAGGCCTAGCCAATTATTTGAAGAGATATGGCTTTCTATGCTACACTTCTTCTAATTCTAATATTCAGAATACTTACACAATACTTACACAATAATTAAAGAAGAACTAACAGTAGGAGAGAGCTTGATTCGTAAACCGATTTCGAACAGATGGGAACTGTTGTCTCTCTAGTCAGTGTACCTTCTGCAACCAATTATCTAGCCTGACGAAATCCAGAGAAATAACGCAACCTGTAGGTTATAATAAACATATGCAAAAGTGGGTCAAAGAGCGTCACCTGGCGATTCTGTGGTTAGCAATATCTCCGGGAGAGCATTACTACAACAGTAGGCCTAAATGCTGTCGCTAAGCTTCTTTGCGTTCTACGTAGACCATAGCTCCTTCAACTAATTTCGTTGCCAGTTTTGCCAGAATCCTGCTCCAACTTCTGCCTTATAGGGAATCGATCTAGAATCAACATAATGCAAAAGTGGGTCAAAAAGCGCCACCTGGCGATTCTGGGGTTCGCAAAATCTCCGGGAGAGCATTACTACAACTGTCACGGTCCAACCACTCCGCTCAACCCGCTCCTCTTCTACACTAACACTGCTCCGCCCTTCCGTCACCTCATCACTAAAATTTGCGAATCGCTCCATAGCCATAGCTGTCCCACCCCTCTGGAACAAACTCCCACCAGTACTATCCATCCTACGAACTCACCAAAGCATCACCTCTTGCTATAGGCCTATCTCCACACGTCTTTCACTCAAAACTGAAAACACTGCTCTTTCACAAATCCTATCCCGATTCCTCCTCCTCTGTCTACCTCCCTCGCCGTCTAAACCTTAAGCACCACCCACCTTAGCCGTCTTACTGTCTTCCTGACTGACTCATTTGGATCTTGACCTGGAACCGATTCGACCCCCCGCCAATCGATTTTGATTTGTCTAAGCGCCTGTGAATAAGCTGGTTCCCGCGACTTCGCTTTTTTGGGCGCTGTAGAAATCCGGAGATTACGATTACGAATTGTGTACTAACCTTTCTACCTTAATTAACGATCTTGTTTGACAGATGGGGCCCGGCCGGGAACACTTTAGAACTGGTCTGGTCAAAAAAGACGTTTGAACTGATCTGCTCAAAAAGGTCAACAAATTTTAATTGGTTGACCTTTTTGCTGTTTCTTCAAAATGTGGGGAGGGAATGCATGGTGTGCCCCCCACTCTTAAAGGTGTGTGGGTCTTGTTTCCATTGACCCCCCTGGATCGTCGCCCATGTTAACGATATGCTTAACTATATCTTCTTTATTATCCTCGTTATCCTCGTTGCCAGTTTTGATATACTGCTCCTACAGTCCTGCGTAGTACGTACATTATGGGGAGTCGATCTAGAATCAATTCTGGACTAGCCTTTCTAATTCAACGATCGATGTGTCTTGCAGTTTACTTAATAATAACGGTCGACTTAAAACCGAACTCTTTAAACTATCCTATCCTGATTCCATTTCTGAGGCTGAGCCAACACACAACCACTAGGCCTATCATCACCGGTTACCATCGTAGCACCATGCTGTTTCCTCGGCTTGACCTCCCAGGATTCTGACCTGGCACCGGAACGGACAATTAAGGCGGACTTCATTAAATAATTATAGGCCTAGCGCCAGCCGCAAGAGATAAGCTGGTCTCCGTCTCCCTCACGTGACTGTTGTGTGGCGCTGAGAAGTTTCGGAGATTTACATCTACATTTAGGCCTACTTCTACAAGTATTAGCATCGTAATCTCAAAATTAGGAGAGTGACGAAATATATGCTTTATGACAACGGCGCTATAGAAGTTTTAGGATTAGATTAGATTAAATTAGACCAGGCTATGTCATATTAGATAGATTACACTAAATCATTGGATTAGATTAGATTAGAGTAGATCAGATACGACATACCATTTGAATGCATCCAGTGAAAGACTCGTTGACCTCGACGACCTTGGGCAGCTCGTCAAGGTCAAGGTGTCCTCCGATGAATAGGTCAAGCATGACGTTCAACTGCGTGAACGGTTCAGGCGACATGGCGTCCACTGAACCATGTCCATCGACGATCAGCTGACCACTTCGACCGTTCCTCAACAGACGGACCGCGTGCCATTCGTTTACCAGGATCCGCTGGTGACTCCTACGACGAGGCATTTATATAGCGCTCCCATTTATGCCCCATGCTTATAGTTATAGCTTCGATTAACCAAGTTTTAAAGATGTCTTTAAATGGCAACTTGAATGGCCGACACTCGCCTCTTCGCAGCTGTGCGGAATTTCCAAGACATGTCCTGCAGCCCTCTGTCAAACGCACAGGCCACCTTTTGCACCCACGAGCTCATGACCTGGAAATCCCCACCGCTGATAGCTTGGCTAGAAAACATTCATCATGAGGATGCTCCATGATGCAGCTTAGGCCTAGTTTTACGCATTGGGTAAAAATTAATATTAATGGGATATGTTTGAGACAAATATTAGCAGTTATTAATAGCTTATTAGCAGTCCTATATAAACTGTCTAAACACGTATAAGTTGCTGTACTACACCAAAATGCGGTTTGCAACTGGTTCTAATAAGGTACGCGGATCGACTCCCGTAACCCCCTCTAGGGCGGCGCCTTGCATGGTTGCCAAACCGTGTGTTTAATTAAGATATTGATTGTACTTTCATGTTTCAATGTAATCTTACTGCGTCTGTCGGTTTGAAATAATAAAGAATATAATTAATAAAAAATATTCTATTCTATTTTTAAGACCCCACTTAACAAATTAGTTTCCGCGTCCCATTCTTATATACTATTGATTGGCTAAGTTTTAAAGGTGTTTAAGGAGAGCGCTCTAACAAATCTGCCTATTCGTCCCAATGAATCTATACCATCAAGTGAAATGTTTATTATTGCTTCAGGGCACATAATAGGAGCACGGTAGCCGAATGGTAAGAGCGTTCGCCTTGTAACACGGAGAGTACGGGTTCGATCCTGCTCCTCTGATACGGTTACTGTGAAGGACCTTAGACACCTTTGAAACTAAGTCAACCAATGCTATATTATATTATTTCCTAATTTCACATGTCTTCCTGAAAAGTGTAATTATGAATATTATAGATGTCTTCATCTCGTATGCCTATCCACAGATGCCGTTAATTTATACGAAATAGGCCTATAGCCAGTTGGAAGGAACGTTTCAGAGTAGGCATACGTGACCCTGTCTAGCACCTCGATAAGATCTTAATTGTAAACTCCAAATTTCAAAAGTGCCACTCCAAAGCTAAGCGCAGGGAACCAGCTCATTCACGAGTGCTGTGTCCAGTCAGAGAGGTTGTCCAAAGGGCAGTGAAAAGATGAGAGTCCGGTCGCCAGAAAGTAAGAGGTAGAGTAGCTGCTAAGGCGGGTGTCGTTTAGATATACATGCATACATATAACAGCTGACATCAGTCAAACATTGTGGCTCACCTAGAATGAGACAGATAGAGACAGAAACCAGAGAAAGACAGACAAAGACAGGCAGACAGCCAAAGAGACAGACAGACATAGACACACCGAGAGGCAGACAGACAGACAGATATACAGACAGAGAGGCAGAGAGAGACAGAGAGGCAGACAGAGACATACAGAGGCAGACAGACAGAGACATACAGAGGCAGACAGACAGAGACATACAGAGGCAGACAGACAGAGACATACAGAGGCACGCAGACAGAGACATACAGTCAGACATGAAGTCATACATGCATACATAATATAACAGCCGACATGAGTTAATAAAACAAGATTTTTTAACAGTGTAAACTTTTCGGTCGACCTAGAAATGCAATTCGGTTTCTTCAACATTCAGTTCTTCCAGTTGTGCAGCGGAGTCCAACTTTAACTCCGAGGTTCTTCTAAGACAGGGTTGGCCAATAACAGAGTTTAGCTAACGACAGTTTGGCTAAACCACGCTCGAATTAATCAATAACAAAATGTCACACAGAGTCTGTTATCAGCGGTCCTCACATTTCTAAATTAACAACAACAAAAACAAGGGACCGTCTCTGATAACTCCCCATTGCAGAAGGCAATCAACCGATGGCAAACCTACTACCCAATCACCCACCACCTGTCTAAGGAAGCCTGCCCACAATATGGATTGAGAAAGGGGTCATCCAAATTTCAGAAAGAGTATAAGTGTGGGATTATTAAACAGGATAACTGTTGCGGATAATCTCTATGGACGATCCCCCAAAGACAGGTGCGCTGTGAGCTTTATGGAAGAAGGCAGAGGTCACGAGTGTTGCTGACCTCGTCCTTCTCCGCCTGGGCCACTAGGGAGGCGATGTCCTGACGTAGCTGGACAACATTTGACCCGGAATATTCCTTCTTCATTCCTCGCGGAAGACCGCGACACGAGTCGAGATGGAGGCAGTTCAGGCGGGGGCAACCGTCAAGGATTGACCTACAATCAAACCAAATCTATTATTAATTAGTAACTTCTATAGCGTTTGTATCTAATGCAGGAGGCACCAGAACCAAGCCAAGCATTAAGAAGATCAGTCCGTAAGACAGAGAGGCAGCCAGGAAAGTAACAAGCTATAATTGCGCTGTGCCAAGGGTAAATATAGCCATCCCAAGATCAACTTAACCAATAACGACAAAATTTTCCTGCACTATCACATATCTATCTATTAATATAATATCGATCTGTTATTTTATCTGTTATTACTCATTTCATTATGCACGCATTATGCATGAAGCATCAATCGATGGCACTGAGCAATTGTGAGTTAAAGACTTGCTCAAGATCCCTACACAGGGGAGGAACTCAGGACATCAGCATAAATGCGTAATAATAACAATAATAATAATAACAGTTATAACATCAGCAGTAATAATAAATTAAAATATGATTGTAAAAATAATAATAATAATAATAATAATAATAATAAAAATAATAATAATCATGATAATAATAATGTATAAGTAATTTTTAAGTCCCTGAGATATTCTCAGTGCCAGATTTAACATAAGCTAGAAAAGCTACAGCTTATGGCCTCACAATATGCAGGGGTCTAACAAATTCAGAATTGTTTGGGGGCTTTAAAATTTTGTGTGTATATATATATATATATATATATATATATTATGTAGACCCTATTAAATGGCTTGTGTAGCAAATTCCACCTCACCTGAGTAAATGCATTCATTTGAAAATTATCAACGATGAAGGCATGACTTCCCTTTCAGACATGGGACAAAAGCTGTGCACTGTTACGGTGGGACCCACAGAAAACCACTTTCTATACCAACTCCTATCACTAACAATACAGTATTTTAACGCAGTGACTTTCAAAGGCACTTTCGCCAGCGAGGAAACAGACGAACAGGGCTATTCTGGACATTTTATTTCTACATCAGCTTATATTCAAATTCCTGAGGGATCCTGTAACTTCTCCTTCTTCTTCTCTCCTCCGTCAGGTATTCACCGACGATGAGGCCTTAACATGACGTCTCCACATCGTTCTGTATACCTCGGGGCAAAAAAGAAATAATAATAGTAATGATAATAATAATATTCTGAAGGTGGTTAGTGTTCTTACTGGACTCGCGCGCAAGAGATCTGCGTTCCCCTGAGGTCGAGATTCTCCAGCTTCGATTTGGTCGGATCACTAGACAGTTTCTTCATGGCCATATCAAGCGACATGCCTGGGTAGATGTTCCAAGATAGGTCAAGGACGATCAAACTGTGCTGCCACTGGATGAACAAAATCAACCGATGATTTAGACGTCATCATTTAGTATTAATATTATCACTAAATTATAAACATTGTTATTTTTATTATTACTATTATCATTACTATTATTATCATTACAATTATTATCATTAATATTATTCTATAATTATAGGGAACAGGAAGCAATGGAAAATGTGTATCATGACGATCGCTAGAGCTCCAGGAGTTGACAGCACAAGGTGACAAGGTGAAGTACTATAATAATAATAATAATAATAATAATAATAATAATAATAATAATAATAATAATAATAATAATAATAATAATAATAATAATAATTGTTATTATTATTATTATTAATAATAATAATAACTATTATTATTATAGGCATTATTTTCCTTAAGAAATAAATTACAAATGCCACTCAAGTCATCTTAGATTATCTTGGTCATGATAAGAACACTTGAGAAGTCTTAACAGCACTTCACAAGTTTTAAGATCAGGTCATGATAAAAGCAGTTCAGAAGTCTTAACAGCATTTCAGAAGTCTAAAGATTAGAATAGATTAGATTAGATTACTTTTTCCATTATGGCCTGAATCCCGGGGTAGTTCCCCAATGTGCTTCTGGAGACGTTGACACATTTCAAGTCCATGACAGGCAGATTCAGCATACAAACTGGAGTCACTCTCAAAGACCCTTTAAGGTTCAGTGCTTTCAGATTATAGGAATGTCGCAGTATCCTACAGTCAAATCAATATAAATATCTGTGATTTTATTATTATAAACTGACAGATTCTAAGGTGCTGCTTCCTAATGCTCAGCTAAGAATTATTATTATTATTATTATTATTATTATTATTATTATTATTATTATTATTACTAAATATCAGAAAGTGTTAACGCACACAAAGTCACAAAGAAATGCAATTCGGATTCACCAGGTGAAGAGCAGATTTTAGATATCCAGATGTTTGAAAGCCAATAAGAGAGTTTTGAGGTGTTTCTTAAAGAAAGAGATAGAGTTTGAACATCGAACAGACATTGGCAGGCAATTCCTTTTCTTGGGGGCAGCAACATGTAAGTACAAAACAAGTAAGTAAGAAAGTAATCTTTATTAGCGTGACACACAGGCCCACAATTTACAACAAGTCATACTATACTGTGAAAGTAGCACAATGTGAGCAGAAAACCAATGCAATATTACAAAGAGTTCTAAAAGTCTAACTTAATGTAGTCGATAGCAGCTATTCGGCGGCGGCCAGTATGGCCTGGAACAAACGTCCTTTGGATCTTTGCATTGTCTTAGCTACGGAATTGTGCAAGCAGTTTCTATAAACATGAACTTTGAAGTTCAAGGTCTATCTATTCCTATAAGCAATGCCTCGAAACTATCTCATTGGCTTTCAAGAATATGGATATCTCACAGCTCTTCACCTGGTGACTGATTAACCGCACCTACAATTCGCATTAACTTTTGACCGTGCACGTGTTAAAAATGTTTCTAATAATAATAAACAGATGTAAACTGTTTATTTTCTGCAATTGTTGCACTGGGATTGCCACTGAGTAGTAAACTGGGAGAGGTGATATGTAAATGCTCGGAATGACTGAATGCTGAGAATGAATCTAAACGGCTGTGACTTAAGCTCAGCTAGAAATCTTGTAAATATACAATATTCCTGCAAAAAGTAAGTCCAACACAGTATGTTGCGCTATGCTAGAGCAAGGCAGCATGCCGTACAATGAAACCACCTTACCTGAGGAGAAGGCCGTCAGAGCAGTCAGACCCCGTGTGTTGTCCGGTTTCAGGTACTGCCATGTCAAGCTCACGAAGCTTCACGAATCCTCTTGACTTATTCTGTAGTGACACAAACAAACACCAGAGCTGGTAAAATTTTAATACAAAAGTGGTAAATACAAAGTGGTAAAATTGATTACAAAGTAGTAAATTCAACTATGAAGTAACAAATTTTGACTACAAAGTGGTAAATTGTTGAGTGTTTAAGTCAAAATTTCTGACCATCTCAGACCCTGCGTCAAAACAGCTTGCCTTAGCTTGCTTGAACTCATCTCACCTTACCTTGCTTGAACTTACCTGATCATAACACACATACCACTGGTGGTATTGACGGTAGTTACCTGCTCAATTGCACTGAATTCAAATGGCGCATTGCCTAATCGCAACACTTGAAGTTCGACACAAGTGCTCTGTAATTCCTCGATATCTAAAGTCACTGATTCAGACAGGAAGTCAACATTCCGGAGGTCGAGTGCAATCAGGTGGCAGCAAAGGCTCTGTTTCACAAAGACAACACAAACAAATCAACAAAACCATTTATACATATATATATATATATACACACATATATTTACATATATGTATATAAACATATGTACGTATTATATACATATTTAAGTCTAACTATATATACATCAACTGCTAAGAATATAAATCCAAGTGTGTTCCATTTATTGTATTCCACCGAATAGTAAAAACTGCAATTCGGTACAGCTCTAATATATAGACATATTATATATATACATACATATAAGTCATCTGGATGTTGACCAGATTTTAGATATATATATACGGGTTCCATCTTGCTCAACTGTTTAGGGACCTTGTGCAAGTACTGCACTCACAACTGCTCAGCACCATTAATTCATGCTTAGTCGCTAGATAGTGGTGCTTAATACATGCATAATAATAATAATAATGTATTTTCCCATGTTTATAACACAGCGTCATTAAACAGCAACTAACCAACCAATACAAATGGTTAGAGCACTTCCCATGTAACGCGGAGAGTATGGGTTCAATCCTCCTCCTCCGAGATGGTTACTGACTAGGCACCTTGAGCAAATCCTTCACTGACAATTGCACTAGATAGTGGCGCTTAATAAATGCATAATAAAAAATGCTTCATATCAATTAACCGTGTAAAGCTGTTTAGCATCCTATAAGTTTAGAAGATAACTTTGTGTTGTTCATTTGGGAGGGGGAGGGGATAGTTTACTGTCGTCTGCTTTTTGCCTCGTAACCGAAGCTTCTGACACCTGTTTTAACTGAGCAGAGCGACGCAGGTTTGAACTGGACTAGGCCGGTTGAAGATGGTGTTAAATGAACAAGTGCTCTTCTGTATGTCTGTGTCAGGAACAAAGAATATACGTACAAATTCGCAAACAAGTATGTATGCACACACGTGTCTAATATATTTATTAATGCTTGCATGTATGTAGCCTCATCCCCTGAGACGATTACTGTGTAAGGACCTTGAGCAAGTCCTTCACTCACAGTTGCTCAGTACCATCAACTGATCAATGCCACATCGTTAGATAGTGGTGTTTAATACATGAGTAATGGTAGTCGTAACATTGGTAATAAGAGTCGAGCGCTGGTCCTACCGAGATGAGCTTCATCGTGGAGTTGAAGTTCTTGAGTGCGTTGAAGGACATGTTGAGCGAGCGGACCATGTTCCCTCGCGACTCCAGAAGATGGTGCAAGGCTTTTCCATGAGGGGCATCCGTCTACGTTTACAAAACCATGCTTCATTTATTTAGCTCCTTTACAACTAACGGTCTAGCTGTGTCAGACTGTTAAGACACATAAAGAGACAGACACATAAAGAGACAGACATGTAGGAACAGACAAATAGGGACAGGCGTCCAGTTGTCGATAGAATAACGGTTTAATGACATTAAAAATAATAAACATTTTTATACTCTACAGGAAATCTTTCTAAATTCCTAGGAATCCTCTCCACCTCACTCAAAAACAAATCCATACAATATATCTTGGGTAAAATATTAATAAAAACCAAATGGAAATTACATTTTTCTGCTACACAAAACAACCTCATTAAAAGCAAGATATATTCATTAAAAAATATTATTAATATATTATTACGCATTTACTAAGCGCCACTATCTAATGACGAAGCATCAATTGATGGCGCTGAGCAACTGTGAGTGAAGGACTTGCTCAAGGTCCCTGCACAGTAACCGTCTCAGAGGGAGGAGGATCGAACCCGTACTCTCCGCATGACATGGTTAACACTCTAACCAATTGGCTACCGTATCCCACAAATAATACCAATAACTGCTGTTGTTATCGCAATGATCTGCCGAGTATTTCAGTCATGTCCCGTGCATAATAAGAGCAGTGGCACCATAGAAG
This sequence comes from Allolobophora icterica, assembly GCA_963556255.1. Taxonomy (NCBI): domain Eukaryota; kingdom Metazoa; phylum Annelida; class Clitellata; order Crassiclitellata; family Lumbricidae; genus Allolobophora; species Allolobophora icterica. The sequence continues at coordinate 28,272,434 of OY744608.1, read as the reverse complement.
TTCTACGATTAGATTGGATGAGAGTAGCAGAAGATTACCTTCATCGCGGAGAGATCAAAGCTGTTGAGGTCCGGACATTTGTCAATGAGATAACTGACCCCTGCACTGTTGACACCAGTACCGGACAGTTTGACCCAGGTCAGCATTGGGCAGTTTTCAGCAAGAAGCTGTTTGAAGCAGTGAAACAATTCATTATTACTACAAAAGAATTATAATTGTTATAATTATGATTGTATTTAATATTATAATTATTTAATGTCTAATAATTAATTATTTAAAATTTTAATTACATTTACTATCATTCCATCTTTATTAAAATGCACCCAACCTTACCCGACCCGACCTCACCTGACCCGACTTGACCTCACCTGACTCCATTTGACCTCACCTGACTCCACTTGACCTCACCTGACTCCACTTGACCTCACCTGACTCCACTTGACCTCACCTGACTCCACTTGACCTCACCTGACTCCACTTGACCTCACCTGATCTAACACAACTTGGCCCAACTGATTATCTCACCTGCACTCCGGAATTCGTTAGGTTGTTCCACCCGGCCAGATTCACTTCCCTGAGCTGCGTAAGGTTCTTTAAGTCGATGATTTGCTCGAGCACTCGCTCCTCCTGAGTGATCCACCCAAACGAAAGATCGACCTTGCGCCACAGGACGGACTCTTCCGCCACATCGTGCCATCGCCAATTGACTCTTGCGACCCTTCACGAAAGAGACACAGGCATCGTTTTGTACAGAAATGCAAAGGAAATGTACGGTGCTGTGAAAGAATGTAATTTGGAATGTTAAGGAATGTAAGGTTATGTGAAAGAATGCAGTGTGAAGGAATGAAACACAACGATACCTCAAACAGTCACTTCTGGTATATCACAATGTGGCACAATCGAAGTCATTCGATTAGAATAGAATATATTAGAACATATTAGAATAGAATAGATTAGAATAGATTAAATAAGATTAGCGTACCGACATAGAGTCGGCAGGGGTCCATCTGCATCTACGATGGTCTTGAAAATCTTCAAGAGGATGAACGACGGCAGAAGTCGACCCCATCGATCAAGATTGTCTGCCGTTTCGTTCGAACTCTCTTTCATGCCGATCTTAAGCTTAAGCAGATCAGGTTCACTTGTCTGCGTGCTCGTTGCCACGACGACATCGGTCGTGCTGCGGTCGCTTGGCAACGTGCTGTCAGCACTGACAGGGGGCACTGTAGATGGCCGGCCGGTCTTTTGTTTCTTGGCGTCCTGAGGTTTCCGTGGCGATGAACTGCGACTGCTGCTAAAACAGAAATAAACCAACTGCTGGTGTCAGGAGTTTGGGTTCCGTTATTACACATACTTACCCACACATCGATTAAAATCTGATGTATTCAGATGTCAACCTGATTTTTCCAATGGATTAGAAGTTTTGATTTCAATTTCACTGATGTCTTGGAAATTGTGATAGCGGCTCTAGAGAAGTCATTGGATGAAGTCAGATAAAAAAATTCTAATCTTAAAGTGATCATAGTCTGAAGTGAATGATAACCCTAGATTGTACAATGCATGGACTAACTCTTTTCTGCATCTCTTTCTGTTTTCGCCTGGAGGATCTTCTCGATCAATCGGATCGTTCTCCATAGTATCAACTGAAAGGAAAATCAAAACTCAACGGTCAGCACTGCTTTAGTAATTGCAAATTTATATAGTGCCAATTCTGAGAGAATACACTAATCTTGATTATCTCTGTGCTGGTAGCTACAGGGCTTTTGTAATGATATTGTATCCTAAAGAATAGAATTTGCACAATCTTATAGTATTGGGGACCAGCAGGGCGAGATATATATTATCTAATATTTGGTATCTCTTGGTGTGCTGTAATTGTGATTGACTGATTTAAAAATAAACATGAAGTATGCGTTAAACTCGCTGTAACTTCGTCAGTAAGATGTATCTGTTAGAACAACTAGCTTCATGTCCTCTGGTGAACATGCCAGCTACAGCGTTTAAAACTATACAACCTCCAACAAAGGACACAAAAGTTTTCTCTACCACATAAGGACTCATTGAACTTTAATCCAAGAATGTTGTTATTAATGAATATACATACATACATACATTAACAATATTTGCAGAGACAATTTGAGCATAGTGGAATATTAAAATGCTAGAACATTTCACATACTTGCGTACATGTACCTGCTAGGACTCAATGGTGCACAACCTTTTTCGCTAAGAGATTTCTTAAACCCTTTGGGGGCCAAACAAGTGTGACCACTCAGCTTAGTTCAGATGAATGCATGACATGCCAAAATTTACGAATATGACGTGCGCAGTAAAACGTACATAAAAGTAAACATACAGTTATAAACGGAACTCATCTATACCACTACAATACTGACAGTTTTTCCAATGACCACAGTCCGCAAGTCACTGCAGACTTAACGTCAATCGCTTTTCCTGTTGGACATTGCGTCCCACACGACGACTCATCGCGGGCGTGTGGCCCCGATACTATACGATTGCTGAATTTGCCTAGTTTAATTTGCTGTGGTTTATGTTGCACACAGGGTTTGTAAAAAAAAACAGCAAAAAATGAACGGACAGGTCGACGTCAAAGCCTCCTGCATTATCGCGATGGTGCATTGACTCTATACAAGTTCTACGCTTAGATTTGATTGCAAGCGTTTCGAAAATCTGAAACCCGGCACAACCCTCGTGGGGTATATCTGAGCAATACAAGATTCTAACGCTTCAGAAAAATTGAATATTACTTACAGGCCCGACCCGCTTACTGTACAAAAAGAATGAGTTTAGTTTGTTCTGGTTAACTGGCGTAACTTTCAGTTCTTAGTAAAACATTGTAGATTGTTCCCAACTTGTTGACGTAATATTTAACGACTCAATTTCCACACTCGGATTACGTCATATTATACAAATTCCATAGTCATCCGCCATCTGGTGACAATGTACTTCGTACCTAAAATTTTATTTAAAATTGTAATTGTAGTTGTAAATTTGTAATTGTAACCGAACATTTATATAGCGCCACTCGTCTTAGAGGCGCTGTCGACCCGCATCAGTGCCAGCACCGGCAAAAAGAAAAGGTTTCAAGCGTCTACGGAACTGAAGAGAAGAAAGGGCAAGCAGCTTTTGATTGAGCAACTACTTAGAAAAATTCGCCGAACTGGCTCATTTTTCCGTCCATCCAGAACGCTTCAGAGCTGGCCATGCAGGCTGACGAACGCCTATTCTATGCAGCCGTTGCTGACCCAGGCCATGTTCTGCGACCCTATTTCCCTGCTGACCGAAATATTCCCCCACAATCTCCGAATGCGAACTCACAATTTCACATTGTCTGGGAAGAACGATAAAAACTCTATATCCCGTATGCTTTATATAAGTAAGTAAGTAAGTAAGTAATCTTTTATTAGTATAAGACAAACGCTCATACTTTACAACAATACATACAAAAGGATCACAATATCAGTAATACTGTAAGACAGTTTAAACACAAGCAATTCTATATAATGTCTTATTTACATACATATACATTATACAGTATTATAAACAATAAACGATAGTGTCTTATTTACATACATAGGCCTATCTATAACTAAAGTTATGATCTAAGCCTTACATTCTAAGGAACATAAGCATTACTATGGTCTACAAAAAGAGCCAGTTTAGATATCAGAACAGGTACTAGAACCAGCATTAACCCAGTTTTTATACTTGTACAGTGAGCGAATGATGAAGGATTTCTTATGTAGCAATGTATTAAAGTGCGGTAATTCAAAAGCATGTCCCCTTTTTCTTAAGTTGAATTTATGAAGGTGCTCTGCAGGCAGTAATTGGTGAAGACAGTGTTGGGGTGACTGGATGCTTTTGAAGAACTTCAATTCAATTTTTTCACAAAACTTCTCTAAAGTTAAACCATCACCACTAATTAAAGAGGTTACTGCGCCCAGCCCTGCGCAAAAAAGATTCGATTTTTCCACCCAGCTCAGCCGACAGGAATCCCCCCCAAGATGGTATGGCATACGTTAGTCGGGAGACTACAAGGGCTTGAAAAATGTTCTTTAGTTTGCTGGGAGGCATTCCTTGAGATCGGAGGACTTTTAGGGGGTATAGGCGTTGGCTGCATATCTTCAAAATAAATGAAACATGGTCATCAAATTTTAAGTCTTCTCGAAAAAGAACACCCAGCAATTTGACAATTTTTACTCTTTCAACATTGCTGATAGGATCCGGAAGAGATAAGTGTCTTGGATTCGGTTTATGAAATACAATTTCTTTAGTCTTGGAAAATTAAGTGTCATTCTGTTCCTGGAGGCCCAATCCTTAATATTATCAAATTCAGATTCCAAGCTAACAGGAGAATTTTGGGGGGTGAGAAGGTTATATAGTATCATCTGCAAATTTGAAAAGGATGTTGGACAGAGAGACGGGTTTAAGATCGCTCTCCATTACAATGTAGAGGGTGGGACCAAGACCAGACCCTTGGATAATACTGCGATTAATGGAAGTAGAATCAGAAAGTACATTGCCATATTTGAGGACTTGAGATCGACCACTTAGGAAGTCAATGACCCAATTTGAAATTTCAGGCAGCATGTTTAAAGCCATGACTTTAGGTATTAGAACTGAATGGTCAACAACATCAAAAGCTTTAGAGAAGTCGACTAACAAACAACGCACATAAGAGTTACTTTCTAGCATCTGGGTGACGTGATGTAGAAAGAAGGTGAGTGCACTGGTACAACTGCCAGTTGGTCTGAAGCCAAACTGATCCTCTAGAGCTTCTTGGGGCAAATTGGGTCTAAGCCACTTAGAAACAACAATTTTTTCTGCGATTCTTGACAGGATTGGAGTTACAGATATAGGTCTGAAGTCAGACAGAGTAGATGGTTTGGAAACTTTATTTACAGGAGTGACCACCGCGATGCGCCAGTTATCTGGAATGGTCCCAGTTTCAAAAGAGCAATTAAACACATGAGTTACCAATTCCGCCAACTCATAAGAACATTTCTGAAAGAGCCAAGCAGGCAATCCATCAAGACCAGCAGCTGTGTTTCGCTGTGTGCGCAGGAGCCTTTCAACTTCCAGTATACTCACATATGATTTATTTATTCCAGTACTGGCTCCTGTATTATTTTTAAGATTATGGATTTCCTCAGCCGAATAGTCCACCGAAGTTGCTATGTCAGCATAGAAGTTATTGGCCATATTGATGTCATCGAAGAGACCTGACGAATTTTTAGTGTCGCTGGTCAGAGAAGATGAGTTTCGCTTTTTTACCGCATCCCAAAGCTGCTTAGGTGTGGCATCTTGCAATGAAGAAAAACGTGTTTGTGCGTTTTCCAAGATCAGCTGATTGATTCTACCTGCAAGCGAGTCTGCATCATCCATTCGACCCTTCCTTCGAAGTTTATTACGCTTGTTTAGAAGTGACTTTATGAGAGGTGTTATGAAGTCTGGGTCTTTGGGTTTTATTGTGACAGTTCTAGACGGGATGCACTTGTCAATAAGCGCAGAAATGTTTTGAAGAAACATGTTGTACAGCAGAGTGACATCAGAGGTATTAAAGAACGTAGACCAATCGTGCAAATTTATAGAGAACCTAAGAGACGCAATATATTGCTCTCTGCGGTCATACAGCTTTATTTTCCTTTTTTGCGATGCCTGCATAACCATATTACCATTGGAGTTGATCTCAGAAATCAAAACCGCTTTATGTTTGGTCTTGACCAAACTCTGAAAAACTTCAGCATGCAACAAGCCAGGCTCATTAACAAAAACCTTATCTAGAATTTTTTTGCCATGAGTACAAGTTTTAACAATCTGAGAAAACCCCAAATCTTCCAGGAAAATAACATTCAAATCATTCAAATCACCTGCAATAACAATGGTGGCATTAGTGTACTGATTGCTAATAAACTCAATGTCATTGCTAAGTTTGTTAGCTAACAGAGAAGACTGATACAGAGGTTTAGGCGGGTGGTAAACACATGCAATCATAAGGGACTGTCTATCATCATTCAGCAGACAGTGCAGCCACAAAACTTCTAATAGATCAGGAGTATTTAAGTTAGCCACCATATTTAAAACGGAACAGTTGATACGATTGTGTACGTAGGCACATACTCCCCCTCCTTTCCTCTTGGACCTGTCATGTCTAAATAGTTGAAAATTTTTCAGTGAAATGTCCTTGTCTAGATGTTTCTTACAGAACCATGTTTCTGTAATTAAGGCGATGTCAGCTCTGTTTTGTACAAGATCCGTCTCCAAAAGTCCAAGCTTGTTCGGTTTGGCCAAACTGGTGGTATTGAGGAGGTAGATAGAAGGAAATTTGTCCGCCTATAGGCCCTAAAGTTTATAGAAACATTTATTAACTAGTAACTGAAACCTAATTGAGATCTGATTTACCCGCATTTGCTGTCAATGTTTTTATAGTCTGTGTAATCCTGTTGCATTTGTGTCAACGGGAATTATTGCAATAAACGAATTAATTATGGCTCTTGGCGGACGGACTGGGGAAGACTTTTCCAGGATGAAGGACCCACATAGGCAAAGCAACAAATATACAATAGGCTTATATATTGATTACTTATATCAACTAGCCGTATGCAACTCGACTCGTCTAATCATTTTATAAGTAGCGCCGAGCGTGAGTGAGAGGTTCTCACACAGCAGCATTAGCGTCGCCACGGGGGGGCAAGGGGGGCAGCTGCCCCCCATCCATGCCCAGGCTGGGTCGTGGGATTCGTGCAAATCCGTTGTGTGTTTTTTTTTGGGGGGGGTACCCTTATGTGGTTGGACATGTCTTTCCATTAGGTTTGAAAATATCCAAAGAGCTGTTGCACCGTAGATCAGGAGATGGAAATACAGTACATTCTTACAGTTGAAGTTGGTGCGGAGCGCTGTAAGAAATTGGCTAGCAGAGTGGCTGCGCTGTGTTGTGGCAGTTAGGCGTGAGTGAGGGAGCAGGGCCTTGTATGGAAGCAGCGAAGGCACAGAGGAGGAGGAGGCGGATAGAGGAGGATTGTGGCTGAGATGACCCGCTGGGGTGGCTGAGATGACCCGGCTGGGTCAAACCAGGTCACCACGCAGCTGGATAAATTTGGGCATAGGCCCCTCAGAAGCATGCCATTACAAGGGTGCGTGGCATAGCAAGCTAGTGTGGAAGCTGGTGCACGAATTCGCCGGCTTGCAGGTCGCTACAAGGTGTTAGATACAAAGACAGGCTTCTATGCTGAGTCATATGCGGATAGCCTAAGACGGTCAGTGTCTTCTATACAATAAAAGATTTATAGCGCGCTATAACAGGACTTTTGTACGACTGCGCGCTGCGCTGCATTCCTAGTCATAGTGCAATGTGAATATATGAGTTTTTAAATTTTGATTAACTTCTAACACCTAAAGTCTCGGTTTCCTCACGTAAATATAGTCACATTTTTTCACAGATCGAGATGATTTAGGAATTTTAGGTGGTTTGATTTATCACTCTTGTCCTGAAATCTCTTTACTGGCTTAAAATATCTGAACGAATAGAATAGTCGGGTTCGATACCCGTAAGCCCCTCTAAGTCGACTCAGCCTTCCACTCCCTAGGTGGCAGCAGTAAAATGCAGTAAAGCAGTAAAATTTCTATCTCGATTCCTCCTCTTTCGCCTATAGCGAATGTCGATTCAATTCTAAACACCACCCACCTGACTGTCTGCCTGATTGACCTTTTGAATCTTGACCTGGAACCGATTTCACCCCCACGCCTATCGATTTTGATTTGAATAAGCGCCCGTGAATAAGCTGGTTCCCGCGACTTCGCTTTTGTGGGCGCTTAGAAACCTCGAGATTATGATTACGATTTGAAATCGTCGTTGAAAAATTTAAGGTAAACAAGAGACCAAAATGTACTCCATTTGGCATCAAATATGCTTAAAATTGCGTCGGTTTCTGGGGCTCCGCCCCAGACCCCGCTGGAATGGATGAGTTTTCAGTTATGATTTCTAACATCTGAAATCTCAGTTTCTTCACATATAATATAGTCGCATTTTTTCACAGATCGAGATGGTTTAGGTAGTTTTATTTCGAACTCATCATTGAAAAATTGAGATGTAAAAAGGTAAAAATGAGCCCAAAATGTACTCCATTTGGCAGCAAATGCTCAAAATTGCGTCGGCTTCTGGGGCTCCGCCCCAGACCCCGCTGGGGGAGCTCACGACGCTCCCCCAGACCCCCTAGTCGTTAGGGGCTTCTTGCCTTCGGCAATCGCGGCTTCGCGCCTTCGGCGCTCGCAATGCTTTTGTTACGTATTTCTTGCCCCCCCAACCTCGTAGCCCTGGCGACGCCACTGCACAGCAGTATACCTCCCCTCCCTCCAGCGCTGTCGCACGAGAGCGACCCTTGCGGGATGAGGACGATGGGTTGCGACTTGCGAGGATGAATCGATGACGTCGCGAGGCGTGGGTGCTTCGGAGACGACGACGACGACGTGGGGGTACGTTATAGTTCAATTCTGCAGTATTGTCCAGGGATCAGGAACTGGTCCGATACTGTTCCTAACAGCAATATCCAAACTTAAACCTAAACATCCAACTAACCGGATACTCAAGTACGCTAACGATATAGGGCCTACCTATCTCCTGGTTCCTGCTGCCAATAGCAACCTGATAAACACGGAAATCAGGCACATCGAGATCTGGGCTGCGAGATGTAATCTGAAGCTTAACCAAGCAAAGACCCAGGAAATGGTTGTCCGTAAGCCGAGAAGAAAACTGAATGAAAACCAGCCGATGGAGATTCCTGGTCTTTCCAGAGTCAGAATCATGAAGATCTTGGGTGTCACGCTCTCCGATGACTTCTGCTTTGACGTGCATGTTGACAATCTATGCGCTGGTGCAAGGCAATCAATGTATGCATTACGGATCCTTACTACTCATGGACTACTTGGCCCCTCAATGTACGATGTGGTGACAGCTACCACAGTGGCGAGGATGACGTACGCTGCGTCCGCTTTTTGGGGTTATGTGGGGCAGAGGGGACGTGAGAGACTACAGGCAATTTTTAGGAGACTGATTAAAGCTGGTTATCTTCCTGTGCGCACGTGCACTGCCCTAAATTCGAACAATTGATCCGTACTGGTGATTCTAAACTTTTCACGACCGCCCTTACATGTCCTTGTACGATGTGGTGACAGCTACCACAGTGGCGAGGATGACGTACGCTGCGTCCGCTTGGTGGGGTTATGTGGGGCAGAGGGGACGTGAGAGACTACAGGCAATTTTTAGGAGACTGATTAAAGCTGGTTATCTTCCTGTGCGCACGTGCACTGCCCTAGATTCGAACAATTGATCCGTACTGGTGATTCTAAACTTTTCACGACCGTCCTTACATGTCCTTGTTAAGCATACGGGTTAGGGCCTATACTTTAATTGCGACCCCGTGTTCATAATCGGTTTCTCCCGACTGCTGACAGTATAGCTCGTAAATCTTTCATAATTAGGATGATTTTCACCGGAATATAGGCCTTAGTACTTTAATCTGGACGTGATTGTAATTGTAATTGTAATTGTAATCGAGGATTTATATTGCGCCACTCATAAACAGAGGCGCTCCCGACCCGTGTCAGTGTCTTCACTGACAAAGAGAAATGTTTTCAGGCGCTTGCGAGACTGGGCAGGAGACAGAGAGAGGAGGACAAGCCTAAAGCCCTGAGGGAGGCTGTTCCAACTGGAAGGGCCCACAACCGCAAAACTACGGGACTGGGCAGTGGCAGTGCGCATCCAAGGGACTAACAAGAGGCCACGGGCAGATGACAGGAGAGAGGCCCGACCAGGCAAACTGGAAACTGGGGTGCAGTAAGCCCTGAGATACAGCGGAGCTGAGCCAACAAGACAGTTACGCATGAGGGAAAGGACCTTAAATTGAATGCGTTGGTGAATGGGAAGCCAGTGAAGGGAGTCCCGGATGTAGGAAGAGATATGGGCAAACTTCATGATGCCCCCTATAAGGCGAGCAGCAGCATTAAGGATGGACTGAAGTTTAGATGTGTTAGTAGAGGACAGGCCAATATAGACAGCATTTCCGTAGTCAATCCTAGTACAGATCAGAGCATGAACCAAGGTCACAATCGCATGCAGCGGAAGAGACTGGCGAATGGCACGAAGTTGGCGTAAATAGTAAAAACACGAGCGAGAGACACTATTGACATGATCAGATAGAGAAAGAGTAGGATCTAGGACAAATCCAAGATCACGGACAGAGGAGGAGAAGTACACATTGGGAAACCTGAGGCGCAGAGAGTCAGCATCAATCCTGGCAAGCTGGACACGATTGCCAAGCCAAATGCACTTGGTTTTATCATAGTTACGACGAAGGCGATTTGAGGACAACCAGAGATCAAGAGCAGAGGAAGCCTCCAGGATGCGTTCAACCATAAGAGCAGGCGAGTTGGCTGGACCATGGAGGTATGCCTGTGTGTCATCAGCGTATTGGTGAGACGAAACACCCATTGGACCAAGAACCCCAGCTAGATCCGAGGTATACAGAATGAACAGAAGGGGAGCGAGGACAGAGCCCTGAGGTAGTCCATACGGGATGTGAGTCCAAGGAGAGCGGGTAGGTCCAAAAACAACAGAAACAGAGCGATCAGTAAGGAATGAGCGAAACCAAAGAAGAGCAGAGTCAGCAATGCCAAAAGATTTAGATATACATGTGTAAACCAAAATGCGGTTAGCAGTTTGATTAATAAAGGATATACTTACTTACTTACTTACTTAATTCTTTCCTTCAAGCTCTCAAGTCATCTTCGCTGCCGTCTGGAATGAGCACACAGACGTTCTGGTTCTAGTAAGGGTTATCTCTTTGGAAAACCATAAACAATCTTCTTCACCGTAGCTCCTCTCAACCCTTCCCAAACTCTATGGCACATGCATCCATCGCCGACTCCTTTGCATCATTCTTCACCGACCAGGGCTGTAGGCCTAGTGGTAAAAATTAGAGGTGAGTACACAATACCGGTTAGGTTTCCGAAACAAATTAGAGGTTAGTAGACACTACAGTATTTTAATATAAATAAATATAAATAGTTTGTGAGGTGAGTAGGCCTATACGGTCTCTAAAGGTGAGTAGGCCTACACGCTGTATACTCGCGTCTACCCCCTCGACTACAGCCCTGTCACCGACCAATATTGTCTTCCCTCCGTCTCTCACTGCAGACTCTCTCATCAAAATTAATCTCCACACAAACCAACTCTTTCCTCTCACGCGACCACAATGACACAACTTTGCCGCCTACTGCATCCTGTAACCTGTTTGAGCCTGCTACCGAAGCAGAAATCACTATCCTCATTCAAGCCTCGCAAAACAAACAATGCGATCTCGACACAATCTCAACATCCTTACTCAAAGACTGTGCAACTCTTCTTGTTCCTATTATAACCAAAATCATTAATCTGTCTCTATCCACCAGTTCAAGGTCTCGGTCTTGGTCTCGGTCTTGAGGTTCAAGGTCTTGGTCTTGGTCTTGGTCATAGTCCTCGGTCTTGTGCTAATAGTCTTAAGTTGTGCAGATCTTGTTTAGGCCAGTCTTGTTGTCAAGACCTTAAACCTCAAGACCAAGACACAGACCAAGACCTTGAACCTCAAGACCAAGACCAAGACCTTGAACCTCAAGACCAAGACCAAGACCTTGAACCTCAAGACCAAGACCGAGGATAAGACCCAAAAAATCACAGTCATATCCAGTCTTCTATTCCTTACTAAAAAAATTGTCAAGTCGGACTACTCGTTATTTTAATGAAAACGTAGGCCTACGTACGTCTTTTATTTTATTCAAGCAAAACAACTCTAAATGCAGTCTTTCATGCAAAATGTTATTCCAAATGCCTGTTGAATTTATAAAAACCAATTCGCTCAGAATTTTCTGACCAAGACGTGACCTGTGAGGCCTTATAAAAATTCCGCAATGTGAAAAAATACGGTCTACAGGTTCTGAAATCGCTAGCACACAAAGCAGCTTTTCAAGAACCGGATGCAAAATAATGTAGGCCTACAAATCGTGAGTCTGTTTTGAAATCATTCCATGGTAAATAACCGGACGTCAAAATAATTATCCAAAACAACAGCGAAGCCTCATTCACACAGTGTAAATACGGTACTAAAACAATAACTGTATTAGTAATTATTGTATAAATTTTTAATTATTGTATAAATTTTTAAAATTCTTGCCGTTGGTTAAAATTAATGACTCTTCATATTGACAAAAGTCTTGGTCTTGGTCTTGCAAAACCGACCTTGAACCTCAAGACCAAGACCAAGACCAAGACTTTTGGTCTCAAGACCAAGACCAAGACTTTTAAAAACGAACTCGAGTGCACTCGAGACCAAGACCTTGATGAAATTTCTACAGCCCCCACAAAAGCGAAGTCTCGGGAACCAGCCTATTCACAGCTCAATCAAATCAGAATCGCTAGGCGGGTTGGGTGGGCAAAATCAATTCCATGCAGGTCAAGATCCAAAGGGTCAGTCAGGCAGATATATACCCCAATAGACTTAGTTTTCTCTTCATTACTGTTTGCATTAGCTCTTTCTTTATATTCAGTCTTCTTCGAAATTCCCAATTTGTCACCTTCATTGTCCAATTTAGGTGCATGTATTATCCTCCAATAGCAGTACATTTCAAATGCCAATATTTTATTCTGGTCCAGTGGCCCGTCTTTTTAATTGCCCATTATTCGCAGGCATGAAGAGCTGTGCTAAACACACATGGTTTTATGATATTTAATTTGGTCTTGTAACTGATTTGTTTGGTCTTCCATATGATATTTAGTCCTGCCATGACTCCCTTCTGCGCCTTTGCTATTCTTGCCTTTGCTAAATGTACATGCTAAAAGTTGTGAGGCGCCCTTGTAGCGGCCGTGTTACGGCGCCATATAAATTGTCGTTATCATCATCATCATCATCATCATCATCATCATCATCATCATCATCATCATCATCATCATCATCATCATCATCATCATCATCATCATCATCATCATCATCATCATCATGCTAGTGCTGTTTATTAATATATTTATTATTGTTATAACTTTCAAATTTATAACATTTATACTTACAAAATCGAATCTAAAAGCAGATGTGTTTATTTTCTATTGACAGAAGCAGTGACCAGGTTATTAAAGACGAAAGAGATACGTCACATCCAGTTTCTAATTGCCTGTCAAAAACAGCAAATGTAACGATCAAAATTTCTAGCAAAGGCGAACAACCTCTATTTGACCTGTCAGAAATTCGGCGAATAGGCCTAACTATTTCTTCGGCAATTTTCGTTTATAATAGCTGAAATACATTTACTCCCAGAACATATCTTTTTAATTTAGGCGAAAATTATGGTTTTCATTGCGAGTAAATCGTGTTTTGAAGATAGTTCGAAGTGAGACCCAATCGAGAAAACGTCTATTGTTCTTTTTGTCCTGTTTCTTGACTCACTGCATACTCTACTTAGTAAAAAAGTATGACGTCATAATGACTTCATTTCCATTTAAGCAGATGATAATTAAAGAAAATAGTTTTCAGTGAAGATGGCTTGAGCTTGATTAAAATTTTAAGACAAGAAAAACATTACGGAACAAAAAGGATTTTGAAGGAATTTCATATTCCAGCAGGACAGTGCTCCAGCTCACCGAGCAAGCAGTGTTTAATCTAGTCCCCCTCTTCTGGGAGGGGAAACAAGGTTTGTGGGGGACCAACCAATTTCTTGTCCTGAAAGAGTTTCTTACTTTTCCAACTTTCAACCTTTGAAACTTTCATCCAAACTTTTTCGACTTTCATCTTCCAAAAAAACTGATGACCTTTTCTTTTTAGTCATTCGTCCAACTCTTTACATTTTTTCGGGATTCGTCTCTGAAAAAGTATATTACTCACCTCTCAGCGGGAAAACCGTGTATCCTGGGGGGAATTTCCCTCCCAAACACTTCTCTACACTATAATATTGCTGGCCTCTGGGGGGAAAAACACAAATCCTGGGGGAACTCCCCCCCCAAAGACGTCTGCCGAGCAAGAGAAACTGTGGATCTGCTGGCAAGAGAAACTCCAGATTTTATTTCACCCACTCTTTGGTCCTCCGGTAGCCATGATCTCAATCCGCTCGACTACAAGATATGGAGCGTCCTTCAAGAACGTGTTTATCCAAAACCCGCGTCTACGCGATATTGACCATCTCGAACAGCGAGTTGTGGGGAAATGGAATCGTTTTGATCAAGAAATTGTTGATCGTGCAATCAATAAATGGCGAGATCGCCTTAGAGCATGTACTCGAGCTAATGGCGGGCATTTTCAACATCAACTGTGAAGGACATTTGACTCAAATTAATTTTAAATGTTTATGACTTCATGTTTTTGTCGATTTCTAAATTTTAATAAAAAGAATTTAAGAAATGACTTTTTACATGTTGGAAAGCTCGAATTTTGTTTGTCAAAATTTGAATGTTCATAACTTTGGAACCTGTTGATAGAATTTAATGAAATTTTCATAAAATATTTATAAATTAATCCCTCTTTCAATTCGTAAAATTTTATTGAATTATGTTTTAGATTTGATAGTTTTTTTCCCAAAACAAAAATGGTATCAGTTCAACTGAGACACAGTGTAGTTTGTGATAAAGTTAACACTGTTTACAGAGGTAGAGGTAAAAAAATGTTTAACCCATTCCTGCCCAATTGGGTCGGCGACCGAATATGGGAGGCATTGAATTAGACTATAGATTAATTATAGAATAATTACATCATAGCATAGAAAAATAGCATCAAGAATGCACAATTTATTGTGAGAAATAGTTTTTGAAATGATGGGAAAATGCATGTGCTGAAGTGCATTAATTATTGGATGAATTCATTAAAAAGTGAATTAGTTAATGGGTGAATTAATTTATGGAATAATTAAATTGTGGGCGAATTAATCAATTAGTAAATTAATGAGTGAATTAATTACTGCTTGAAGTAATAAGTGAATTAATTAATAGGTGAATTAATTTATAGGGTGAATTAATGACTGAGTCAGTTAGTGAGTGAAGTGAATTTTTTTTAATGGTGAAATAATGAGTGAAACAATGGGTGAATTAATGAAATAATTGTGTGACAATTATTGCTGAATTTATTAATGGTTGAATTAATTAGCTCTTCAATTAATGGGCTATTTAATTGATGGGTTAATTAATTCATGGGTTAATTAATTCGTGGGTTTATTAATTGACGAATGGATACGTAAATGGTAGAAATGGTGAATGAATTGGTGAATGGATGGATGGGTAAATTAAACCTAAACTCGGGACGCAGCTGAAAGCCATCCAGAGAGGTTTTCGCAACAAAAGGTGCTACATAAAATGCTCCGATGGCGGAAGGTAGTGAGCTGCACAGACTGAGACAGAGACAGATTCCTCATCGTTATAACTGTCGGCAGGTGAACCAATGGACATAACGGAGGCTCTGCACTGCTCTGCATTGGTAATGAGTCTGGCAGATGAGCCGTCAGAGAATGAGGAATAGACCAGCAGCAACCTAAGGACAACAGCAGAACAACAGAATGCAACAGCAGTGACTCAGAAAGTGCAACCGTTGCACTGACGTTCAAACTCCTCAACGATCATCATTTCAGAGCCATGCAATGAGCTATGATTATCCTGATAGAATAATATAGCTGCAGGGTTTAAGAAATATGCAGACGGTTTCAACCATCTCATTAGAAGCTCACTCTGTAATCCAATATAGTCAAACGTTCGTACAATTCACACATTCGTCCAAGCACTCCCAAATGCTTTGCTTGCATCGAAGTCTAAATGATCGAAAAAAGTGAACGCATTTAATGTAATGTAAATGTACGTGATTTTCTATAGCGACCGTATATGACCTCGACCCTGTTCATTTTACAATGAATTGATCGGGTGAGATCCTTCACCACCGCTGCCCGTTTTAATAGGCGCCACGCCATTTAAGCTCCCCGTGTTGGGGCCATTTAGTGGTCAGCTGTTCATCTGGATCATTTGAAACAATAATGCCAATATATTAAAGGAAGATTTACTTTAGTAACTTTCTGGTGCATTTAGTGACAGGGAGTGCTCGACACTGTAGTCGTTAGCTGGACTGTCAACCCGACAGGTTGGGGGTTCATATTCCTGCCAAGGCAGAAATCTGGTTCGAGATTCCTGCTCCACTTGCGCCCCCTAGCCAGATCAGCTGTAACGAGTACGTTGACAGTACACACTGTCGGTGGAAGGTGAGACGGCGAGGAAGATGGCTGGCCATCCACCCACATATGCCGAGGCTAAGAAAATAAAGTGGCTACCACTTCATACCCATGGATGCCTCAGGGTTAGCTTAAGGGTATGCTTCTCTCTTCTTCTTAGTGACATCATCTTGTACTTGAATACTGACGATAAGAATCATACTGGTTGTTCCCATGAAACCATTTCATGTTTCCTCCAAATTAATGGAAGAGGAAGAGGAGCAGAAGCAGAACGAAAGTCAGACGTCTCCTTAATCCAGAAGTCACAATAAGTAGGCCCTCCAATCTATGGAAAGGAGATAATAATTAACTATTGCAAAGAATGCGAGAAGAAAACTATGCAGGGAAATAAAAGTCATTTTAAAAACAGGATCACCAAGTTCACCACCTCAAGAAAACAATGGAAAATCAACTAAGCACTCAATGAGGAAAAGATTACTTGATTATACCATAAATACTGCTTGCAACATGAAATTAATTCTACCATGAAATTGATTCTACCATGAAAATGATTCTACCATGAAATTGATTCTACCAGTGACTGATACTACCATGAAACTGATTCTATCATGAGACTGATTCTACCAGGGACTGATTCGACCATGAAATTGATTCTACCATTAAATTGTTTCTACCATAAAATTTATTCAACCAGGAACTGATTCTACCATGAAGCTGATTCTACCAGGGATGATTCGACCATGAAAATGATTCTACCAGGAACTGATTCTACAATGAAATTGATTCTAACATGAAACTGATTCTACCATGAAATTGATTCTACCATGAAACTGATTCAACCATGAAATTGATTCTACCAGGGACTGATACTACCATGAAATTGATTCTTACATGAAAATGATTCTACCATGAAATTGATTCTACCAGGGAATGATACTACCATGAAATTGATTATGACATGAAACTGATACTACCATGAAATTTATTTACCATGAAACTGATTCTATCAAGAAATTTATTCTACCAGGGACTGGTACTGACAAGAAATTGATACTACCATGAAATTGATACAACCATAGAATGAAATCTACCATAAAACCGATACTACCATGGAATTGATACTACTGTGAAATTGATTCTACCTTGAAACTGCTTCCACAATTAAATTAATTCTACCATGAAATTGTTTCTACCATAAAATTGATTAAACCAGGAACTGATACTACCATGAAACTGATACTACCATGAAACTGATTCTACCATGAAATTGATTCTACCATGAAACTGATTCTACCATGAAATTGATTCTATCAGTGACTGATACTACCATGAAACTGATTCTATCATGAAACTGATTCTACCAGGGACTGATTCGACCATGAAATTGATTCTACCATGAAATTGTTTCTACCATAAAATTGATTCTATCAGTGACTGATACTACCATGAAACTGATTCTACCATGAAATTGATTCTACCATGAAACTGATTCTACCATGAAATTGATTCTATCAGTGACTGATACTACCATGAAACTGATTCTATCATGAAACTGATTCTACCAGGGACTGATTCGACCATGAAATTGATTCTGCCAGGAACTCATTCTACTATGAAATTGACTCTACCATGAAATTATTTCTACCATGAAATTGATTCAACCAGGACCTGATTCTACCATGAAACTGATTCTAGCATGAAGCTGATTCCACCAGGGATGATTCGACCATGAAATTGATTCTACCAGGAACTGATTATACTATGAAATTGATTCTACCATGAAACTGATTCTACCATGAAATTGATTCTAACAAGAAACTGATTCTACCATGAAACTGATTCAACCATGAAATTGATTCTACCAGGGACTGATACTACCATGAAATTGATTGTGACATGAAACTGATACTACCATGAAATTGATTCTACCATGAAACTGATACTACCATGAAATTGATTCTACCATGAAACCGATTCTACCATGAAATTGATTCTACCAGGGAATGATACTACCATGAAATTGATTGTGACATGAAACTGATACTACCATGAAATTGATTCTACCATGAAACTGATACTGCCATGAAATTGATTCTACCATGAAACTGATTCTATCGTGAAATTGATTCTACCAGGGACTATAATGACATGCAATTGATACAACCATAGAATGAAATCTACCATAAAACCGATACTACCATGAAATTGATTCTACTGTGAAATCGATTATACCATGAAACTGATTCTAACATAAAACTGATTCTACCATGAAATTCATTCTACCATTAAACTGATTCTACCATGAAATTGATTCTACCAGGGACTGATACTACCATGAAATTGATTTTACCATGAAACTCTACTGAGAAATATTATACCATGAAACTGATTCTAACATGAATCTGATTCTACCATGAAATTGATTCTACTATGGACTGATACTGCCATGAAATTGATTCTAACATGAAACTGATTCTACCATGAAATTGATTCTACCAGGAACTGATACTACCATGAAATTGATTATACCATGAAACTGATACTACCATGAAATTGATTCTACCATGAAACTGTTTCTACCATGAAATTGATTCTACCAGTGTCAAGCGACTTCATTTTGGATTCTTTCCACCCATTCTGTCCAGATAATTATATCAGATAGACCAGGACGCTACGCCACAAACGGTTTCTGGAATCTATTGTGAAACAGAAACCGTTCGTGACGTCAGTACTGCCGTCTTGACGACGGCGATCAGAGCATTTTAACCAACGATACATATAGGCCTATAATATGACGTCATAATATGCTGGGAAAATACTATAGTGTATAGATATAGGCCTAAGCATTTTACTGATACGCCGGTAAGGCTTACATGTATATCTAGAGCAATTATCGGAATCCTCGTCCAAGCGTTGCAGAATATGCAGTGGTTTTATCAAGGAGACATCCATATCAAGACGGTTTCCTTTGAGGTATCGACAGCGCGATTCATATCGATTGCACATGACACCAGGGACACGGGATTCGAACCTTGAGTTAAAAGTAGACGTTAATTTACATTTTCAAAACTAGAACTAAACTGATATTTTGATGGATAAAAACTAAACTAAAACTAAAATGATCATCAAAACTAAAACTAAAAACTAAACTGAAATGATTGACACTGAACTAAATAAAAACTAAAATAAAAATGAGTTGCTGAACTAAAATAACAGCCTTGACAGCCACAAGGTATTTTTATATGTACTGGAAACTTTTCGGTTGGTGCCAATCCCAAGCTTGGCTAAAGGAGAAGGGTGAAGCTAATCATCTTGTTTATGAGGTAGTGTCGTTAAACAGCAATTAAGCAACCATTTCTTTTCATTGCTAATAATTATGTTTCTAATGAAAACTATCGGTGATCATTTATGCTGCGGTGAAAACTGAATACAATTTTGTCATATTGATATCAACGTTGCTTGCCATAAACCGTTAAATAATTTTTAAACGAAGGCTACACCTCTCAAACGGTTGAGCTAAGATCAATAACTTCCACGGTTCCATCTTTTCAAGTACTCTTACTCTGACTCATCTGATCCTCCGCCTTCAAATTCTTCTCGCAATAAACGACACCCGACATAACAGCTGCTTGCATCCTCTCTTGATCTGGTCCTCTGGAAACCGAACTCGGACCTCTTCTGGACTACTTTCTGGAACACCCCCTCTGATTTGATATAGCACTCGTGAATAGACTGGTGCCCTGCGCTTGGCCTTCGATTGGCGCTTTAGAAGTATTGAGATTATGATTACGATTACTAGTATTAGCCATAAAGTGTCGCTATTCATTTGTTGAAACGAGGATATCTTAGACACCTTTAACACCTGAATCCACGTTGCTATATTTACTCATAGACCGCGTAGAATTGCATAGGATAGTGTTACAAAAGTCTCCAGTGATGTTGACGGGAACGGCTGTAGCAGCCACAAGATGTCGTTAACCAGTTATTAAACTAATGATGAAGTAGCAGTGAGTTTCGACACCCTTAAAACATTTTCATGCAACGCTATAAATGAACAAATCCACCACTACGGGTAATCTGATAGTGCCAGTCCCAAACCCAAGGGAAAGAGGAGACGACGCTGAAGCTCATAGTTGTGACACAGCGTCGTAAAACAGAAACTAGTTAAACAACGGTTACTGGCTGGATAGATATGCCTGAGTCATCTACTGCGGGTCTATCTCAAAGGCCCAACGGCCGAAAGATGTCGTTAGACAATTATAAAAAATGATGATATAGCAATTGAGTTACGACACCTTTATAAAGCTTTCTTCCACGTAATATATACAGTAACCTCGTTTGATTGCTGGATGTTTCGATACGATAGTGATTATGGTGAACAATGAAGGTGTCAATTGGGAAGTTCGAAGAAGACTGCATATAAAGAAAGATCTAGTGCAAACAGTAACGAAGAGAAAACCAAGTCTATTTGGGCATATATATATATATATATATATATATGCGCCGATGCCAGTATATATATATTTGATATGCTTAGTTGTTATTGTTGCATTTTTCATGTTTTGCATGATATTGCAAAGATAAGCAAACTATTCTCAGAAATGGCACTTTGATTGGTAGGAACTGGAGTGTTAATGAAGAAGATAAAGAGTGAACATGGTGGTATTTATCTTGATACCAAGAATGCATTGTCTTCCTGACTAAATTCGTTTTCCTTATTCTTTGATGATCTTGTCTTTGTGCCATGATACACACATTAATTTAAAGCAATATCTCGTTACAAGTAACCATTGTTTTGATACACCTGTTCCTGTTGCCATATCCTTAATACCTTGACAACAAAAGCAATATGCAATGCATGTCTTTGTATGTGTTCTACAGTACTACAGTATTCCCTCATTCGTTACCTTCATGTTGAATAGCTCCTATAGCTTATTGTTTTCATTGATGTATGTGGTCTTATTACAATGGTGTAAATTTTTGGCTTAATGTTGTAAGGTGAGAGGAGTTAGTGAGTGCTATTAATATCAAGATATGCCATTTAAGTAATAATCCTGCAGGAGGGAAGGTATAATTGATTAATACTTTTGGCTGGAATCTATTCAGGTAAACAGTATCAGTTGACACAGATTTTGACTTAGTATGTATAGTATCAAGAATGGTCTTTTTCAGTTTAGTCTGAAACAAACAATGGTCTTTGCAGTGTAATTAAGGATGTTCATATTTGTAAGGCAAAATTTAATGTCTGAAGGTGTCTTATCTTTCAGTCCCTTTATATGTAGTTGAGCTTCAGTGTGATGGAGTGACTTTAGAGAACTTGGCCCTTTGACTGGTCACAGGACCAACGGTTGTTCAACTCTCATAGTGACTCACATGGGCGTCCGGAGGAGGGGAAGGGGGATTTGCCCCCTGGATTTGTGAATAGATTTTCCATGCAAAAAGTCACTGGAAAAATTTTTCCCCTTAGAAAAATGTTGCCCCCCTCCGCAAAAATTCCTGCGGATGGCCATGGTGACTCATGTTTTTGACTAGTGCACGCCGCGCCGCGCCGACGCCGACATTTTGTGGGCGCCGCCGCCGCCGATTTTTGTTCGTCGGCGCGCCGCCGCCGCCGACCAAAATGCCCGGCGCGCCGCCGCCGACACTATGACGTCGGCGCAGGGTTCTACTCGATACAAACAATAAATTTACAGTTGATATTAGACACCATGGAGAAGAAAGATCCTTCATACACACATTAAGAGGGAGGCAGAGTTAATGGATCGGGCACACGCAGAGAGTCGACTCTCTCCTACGGAAGAATGGAGGGGGGAGGACAAGGGGAAGACCAAGACAGATGACGCAGGGTTGGACGATGAAGGAAGGATACAAAAGCCTAAAAGAAGAGGCTCAAAATCGAGAGAAATGGCGACAGAGAACCAGAAGAAGGTTAGACACCTTTAAAACGTAACAACCGCCGATATTTATTCGACAATAGAATCAGATCTCTACTCCGTTAATTTCTGTAGCTGTTGCATTCGACACCTTCGATATATCAATCAAATCAAATCCGTTTTATTAAACACACAACAAACTGCAGATTAACAGTGACAGAAAAACAAACAAACAGTTTACCAGTTGAGTGTTATAAAAGGATGCCCCTAAGGGACGAGTCCCGCTAAGATATATATTTCAGAGATGCAGTTGATCATCACTTCTATATCTTTTCTCTTTATAAACAAGCCAATGAATTACGTCATGTGTAGGAATTTATGAATAGCTGACCGAAATACTACCAAAATGGTGGTTGGAATTAGACACCTGTAAAAGGCTTTAAAATTAAGATATATTATACTCGACATAAAGGCGCTAATGCGTTCGTTGTAGGAGCCGCTAGAGCAGCGGTTCTCAACCTTTTTACTGCCGCGACCCCATTACAATATTTCCAAAGTTGTGGCGACCCCCAAAAAAATTGATTGGGTTACTCCCCTTCACCGCAGTTTTGCTACCATTATGATGCATTTCACTTCTCACCATTTGTTAATCCATACGCATCAAGCATTATGGGATAATAAATCATTAATCAAAGAAAAAAAATTATAATTTTTTTTGGTAATAATTTTGAAAATTTTAAAAGTAAAATTTAGTAAATGAAATGTTTACCTTAATTGAAGTTTAATATTTATCTTGTATTGTACTGTGACTGTACAATTAAGAGTTACAAATTTCAATGACAGCTGCTAAATTTAAAGTTTAAACATTACTTAAGATTTAAGAAAACAAAGCTACAGAAAGCCAACAATATTATTTCAATTAAAACTAGAAAAATGATGGAGTTTCGCAATCCAAAGAAGAGCGACAATGTAAAGGCTGTGCCTTTGTTTCTTTCTGACTAGATCAGAAATTCTCTGGGCAGTCTTTGTAAGAGCACAACGCAGAAATCATAATTACATAAAATATTAAATATTACGAAACTACACTTACAACTTTTTTTACAAATTTCTGAAGGTTCCAGCCGACCCCTGGCAAATCGTAAGGCGACCCCCATGGGGGTCGCGACCCACAGGTTGAGAACCGCTGCGCTAGAGGATCCTGGTCAACGAATGGCACGCGGTTCGTCTAGTAAGGAACGGTCAAAGTGGTCAGCTGATGATGCTGATCGTCGATGAACGAAAAAGGAATATTCTGGATTCAACCTTGTCCAGCTGCGTCTTGACATTTCATCCCTTGTTGCCCAGGCAGACAACGACAAGCTCAGCGCCTAAGGTCAAGGGTCGTCTTTCCTTAGATTTGGATGACCCCTTCGTCCTTCCACGTTGTGGACGTCCTGATGAACGATTCTTCCTTAGGCAGTTGGTGATTGGGCAGTAGTTGTTTGGGGCAGTTGCTAAGGGATGTTATTGGAGACGGATGCTGGTATTGTTGTTGTTAATCTAGAAATAGAATTACGGAAAGGTTTTAATTGGCGAGAGTAGTCGGAGTATATCATGCATGTATTAAGCGCTAGAAACCCGTCGCGTCTGTGTCCGTGAAACCGCTAGGGTGTGCGATGTTACGCGTCTCAGTGATAATTGTCCTCTCTGGAGGAGAAAGGACTTTTTGCACGGGGTCAGCTCTGTTACTTCGAAGATCTGGCTGACTTTTAGCGTTAAGACCAAAATTAACGATTGCATAAACATCAATATTGACAATATCA
This sequence comes from Allolobophora icterica, assembly GCA_963556255.1. Lineage (NCBI taxonomy): Eukaryota > Metazoa > Annelida > Clitellata > Crassiclitellata > Lumbricidae > Allolobophora > Allolobophora icterica. The sequence continues at coordinate 28,248,520 of OY744608.1, read as the reverse complement.
AAACAACAATACCAATTTTAACACTAGCCCAATTAGTTACACTGGTAAGAGCGTTGGCTGTGTAAAAGCAGTCTTGTTTTCAAGACCTTAAACCTCAAGACCAAGACCAAGACTTTGAACCTCGAGACCAAGACCAAGACTTTGAACCTCAAGACCACGACCGAGACCAAGACCCAAAAAATCACATTCAGCCCAAGGCAGCTTATTTTCCTTACAAAATTGACAAATCGGACTAATCGCGGACTAATCGTTATTTTAATGAAAAAGTGAGTCTTATTTTATTCAGGCAAATTAACTTTAAATGCAGACTGCAGAGAATTCAGAATTCGTATTTACAAAAGTCCTTCATGCAAAATGTTATTCCAAATGCCTTTTGTATTTTATAAAAATCAATTCACTCAGATTTTTCTGACCAAGTGGGGCCTCATTAAAATTCTGCCATGTGAAAAAAAACGTTCTACAGGTGCTGACGTCGCTGGCACACACAGTAGCTTTTCAAGCACTGGATGTGAATGTATAAATCGTGAGCCTTTTTGAAATCCTCCCATGGTTTATCAGACCGTCTGGCTTCAGAAAAAGTCTCGGCAGGGCTTCCAATTTTTAAATTCTTGAGTTTTGTTAAATGACTGTTCATAGTGACAGCCGGTCTTGGTCTTGGTCTTGGTCTTGGTCTTGCGAGACCAAGACCAAGACCAAGACTTTGAACCTCAAGACCAAGACCAAGACTTTGAACCTCAAGACCAAGACCAAGAGTTTTTAGTCTCAAGACCAAGACCAAGAGTTTTTGGTCTCAAGACCAAGACCAAGACGAAGACTTTTAAATATGAACTCGAGTGCACTCGAGACCAAGACCTTGGTCAAAAGAGCTTGCGGATCGCGGTTCGCTTCCAGAAGATGGCTTATTTAAGCTATTTTAAATCTTGGTCTTGCACGGTCGGTACACGAGGACCTTAATTTAAAATGGCGTGGCGCCTATTAAAATGGGCAGCGGTGGTGAAGGATCTCACCCGATCAATTCATTGGAAAAAATTAACAGGGTCGAAGCCATATACAGTCGTCATAGAAAATCTCTTACATTTACAATTACAATTAACAATCCTAAAAGAAACGGTATTTATGTTAACACCAACAATACTTAAACAAAAGGTATTAATATTAACACCAACAATACTTAGACAAAGGGTATTTATATCAGCACTAACAATGCAAAAACAAAAGGTATAATATTAGCACTAACAATACTTAGACAAAAGATATTAATATTAACATTAACAAGACTAAAACAAAAGGTACTAACAGTGGTGGACTGGAGTGTCAAAGCGGCCCGGGAAAAAAATCAAACGCGGCCCTATCCGACATTTATTTTTCTTGGGGATTTTTTTCAGCCAAGGTCACAGGTAACTTTACAACGGGATAGTCGTAACGCAACGATGAATCGCAAACCTAATTTACATCAGACATAAAATATTAAAAATGCATTTAAAGTTATAAATCGATTTATCAAGAACCACAAAAATGATGGTTATTGTATAAGCAACTTCTTTAAGCTGGGTGCCATTTCAGACACATGGTCTATAATTGTATCATTATATAGTTCACTTAAAACATCGATTTCTACCAACATGAGCAAAAATGCTTCAAGATTTGTAGAAGATAGAGTGCTTAGCAAGCGATTTTTAATGTACTTCAGTTTTGAGAAATATCTCTCACACGCTACTTGGGTAGAGGACAGAGTCAGTAAGAGGCCATCCATATAGTACGCACGAAACAATCTGGAAAAATTGGACCCTTCCCCTCCCTGTACGCACACGTACTTTTTTTCACCTCCCCACCTGCTTACGTACGCTTGACGCACCTCGTCCTCAAAGACCAGCTGCAGAATGTGTCAGTTCGACAGGTCCAGGCAGCGGCTGTCTGCACTTTAGGCCAGATTGAAGGACGAGTGATCCATGGACTCACTGCTGAGCTATGTAATAGTTTAATAATAACGTTCAGAGGTAAGGACCGTAAGGTGGAATACAATTAACACCTCTACTTCCTCTGGTAGTACCTGATAGCTGAAAAGACTGAACTCTGGCTCACTTGAAGGCCAATCAATTTGAAGGCCAATATAGACAAATTATAGGTCCCTCGCCCTCTTTCCTATGCGTACGTACATTATTAGTTGACCCAAGCACATGCATTTGGGTTAACCCCTCCACCTTCCATGCGTACGTACTATATGGATGGCCCGTAAGAGTTATATGCACAAAACAGGTGTCTGCAAGTCTGACCAAAGAAACTGTATTTATGTAACAGAAAAGCAGCAAACAGGACTTTTTGCAGGATTTGCATTTCGTAAGTTCGTCACTCTTATGCCCAACTTGGTCGTCCCAGAGTTCATGTAGAGAATCTTCATTGACACTGTCCTCTACCTAATAGTCGAACATTTAGTGACGGTCTCTTTACCTTGAGTAACTTTAAATAAATCGACTAGATTTTGGCACTTGGCTCCATCTTTAGCAAGAATTTTTAGTTTCTTATCTCTTACCTTTTCCGCACATCTTTACATTTACGTTTCAAATTTAGATCACTCATACTCGTAACTTTTTCATTAATTTATTAACCAATAATAATAAAAGAAACTTTGTCAAAGACAAACTTAGCGGAAGTAGAACATCGTTTTAAGATTCAACTGTTAATTATATAAGTCTGCCTTCGCAGGCCCGCCGAGAGTGGTCAGAGGGGCAAATGCCCAGGGGCCCGTAGAGTTTTAGGGGCCCGGCCGTCCGGGCCCGCAATCAACTTATTAAAAATATTATAATCAGTAATACAAAGTTTAGGATTTATGCCCTTTTAAATATAATATTACTGAATAAAATCGTAGATGTATAGTTTGTATACATAGCCTACAGACATAGTATCGTACGGTCGTCCACGCACTTTTTTATTTCAATTTTTTCTCTCTAAATTTTCTCATAAGGCTTATAACGATAGTTTAGGGGCCCGCGACTGCTCTGCCTATGGGCCCGGAATTTCTGTCATCAGCCCTATGCCTTCTAGCGAATAAAAAATAACGCCGTCATAAATACCATGAAAATTATTATAAATAACCTAGCCGATTTTTAGACATTGTGTCTAAGAACTTAGAAGCGGCCCAAATATCACCGACCCTGGCGGCCCACCGGGATTTTCCCGGTGTCATGGTGGGCCAGTCCACCCCTGGGTACTAACATTAACACTGGGATAAATGCAAATACTGATATGTTAATACTATAAATATAACCAATACAATTTCCACTTCACTTCAAGTAATAATAATAATAATAATAATAATAATAATAATAATAATAATAATAATAATAATAATAATAATAATAATAATAATAATAATAATAATAATAATAATAATAATAATATTTTGTAAATAATGTTGAAGTCCCTGAGGGATCCTGTATACCTCGGGGCAAAAAAGAAAATAATAATAATAATATTAATAGTAATATTAATGATAATGATAATGATAATGATAATGATAATGATAATGATAATGATAATAATAATAATAATAATAATAATAATAATAATAATAATAATAATAATAATAATAATAATAATAATAATAGTAATAATAATAATAATAATAATAATAATAATAAGACGAGGCCTGACCCTCCAGACACTATCTCTGCTCCTAAATAACAATAATTTTTTCCAAATCCTGAGGGATCCTTGATACCTATAATAATAATAATAATAATAATAATAATCGTATTTCGTGGCACTTTCACTAATGTTGCGAAGAACGAGGCCTGATTTTCCAGACATTCAACAACAGCTCCTAGCATAATTTTTTAGACTCCTGAGGGATTACAAGTACCTCGGGGAAAAAATAATAATAAATAATAATAATAATAATAATAATAATAATAATAATAATAATAATAATAATAATAATGATAATGATAATGATAATGATAATGATAATGATAATGATAATGATAACAATAACAATAACAATAATAACAATAATAATAATAATAATAATAATAATAATAATAATAATAATAATAATAATAATAATAATAATAATAATAATAATAATAATAATAATTTGTTTTCCTGTGCGTAGTTATTCTCGACAAGAAGGCTAATCAGATGATGTTGAGGAAATACTGGTTCCTGCATTCTCGAAATTAATATGACGTCATTTTATACGTACTCCGTTAGTGGTTGGAAACAATGGCTATTATCATCGGATGCTGCTTAATTGTTCAATTGTCCATTGTTCAAGCGCGAAGATAAATAAATCGCAGTAAGTATGCCCATGCATTGTCTGAAGTGCAGTGGCGTAGCTAGGATATTTTGCGCCCGGGGACGAACTATGAATTTGGCGCCCCCTACCCCCCCCCCGTTTTACTATTTCACATTTTCCACATAATCGAATGGCAATTTTAATTTTTTTTAATGAAATAAAATATGAAAAATACAGACAGTACATGCATGTTTCCCCTTAGTGCTCAATGGGGCGCCAAAATCACACCTAAGAACTTATTTGTAAGTAATGAGGATATAATTTGATATATTTTGGTGGCGCTAAAATTAAATCTTATGCATTCATTTGTGATAAATTAGTTAAAACTGCATCAAAATTAAGAGTAAAATTATTTATCTTAACCCTCATTTTGGCGCCCCCTTCCCTTGGCGCCCGGGGACACATGTCCCCCCTGCCCCCCCTAGCTACGCCACTGCTGAAGTGAGATAAATTTATAGGCCCTAGCCCCTATTATGACCGCAAGACCATTACATGTGCATCTAGCATAGGCTAGGCTGTAATTGTGAGCTTTACTGTGGACAGAACATGCTTACGTAATTGTGTCTGTTGAGATCAGACATCACAGATATGTTTTAGCCAGCCAATCAGAAAATGTTCCAAGGTCAATGCGGTCAGTGAAGGCAATAAATAGGCTATAGAGCGATAGTCCTATTAACTCAACCACAGTTAATTTACTGAGGTGTGTCCTTACAAAAATTAAATCCAGCCAAACTAGTAGGCGAGGTCAAGAGAATTCGGGCCGACGTTGACTAAACTGGCAGTAAACGGTCTAAGTGGTCTTCTTGCAACTTATAATAATTTTTATAGAAATATCAATGAATAGTTTAGAATAAATAGTTTAGGCAGGTTCATTCTTGAGACCTTAACTGAGAAATGAGGAGTAGATCAAATATAAGGAGATCTAATTATCACAAATGTCTAGAATTTGCCGCTCCGTATGAGGTTGGTTGCATTAGTGCGATGGACGATTTCCAATCTACAGTGAACATTAGGTGCATTTTGTCGGTATAGGAGGAAGAATGATACAAAGTAAACTTGTTTACGTCTCAGACAAGTCTTAGGTCGCCTGTGACGTCATTATCGCTTACCTGTCTTTCGTCTTCCGAAAACCTTTGTCACTGTTCTTCATTATCTGTCTCTTCACTATATATTGTATTGTATTGTATCTAGAAATTTATAAAGCGCCTCTCGCAGAATAACTATTCAGAGGCGCTCTCAGCACAGAAGCCCGGGGAAACAGATATGCCTATGGAGAACGTGAACAGTCATATAGTTTAGTTTTGAGCAGAGAGGATGGGTCATTCCAGATCGTGGAACACACTACAGCAAACGCCCGGTGCTGAGCCAAGGCAGTTTTAGCCCTGGGAACAAAAAGATCAAGCCGATTTACAGAGCGTAATGAGCGAGAAGAAGATGCAGATAGCGGTTTTCAAAGATAGTTCAAGAGATATTTCGGAGCAGTAGGCTGCTGAGATTTAGAGACAAGGAAGAGGATCTTATATCGGATGCGCGCAGCAATAGGGAGCCAGTGCACGACATCAAGCATGTACATGTAAGTAGAGATATGGGCAAAGCGGGGGAGTCGAGCGATGAGCCTAGCAGAAGCATTTAGAACAGATTGAAGGGGGAGAGACGCTGCTTAAGTGCTTAGGGAGAGCCACGAGGAGCGAGTTGCAGTAGTCCAAGCGTGAGCAGACGAATGCGTGAACTGTAACGTTGGTAAAGACAGAAGGTGAGACCGAGCGTCTGATGGCCCTGAGACGTCATATTATGACGTCATACGGATATCAATCCGTATGACGTCACAATAGGATCATTGCCTCATTATAGGCTTGGATTCGTGGTGCACCATCCATCGATTGTTGTGCATCAGACACCGGCGCTATAGAAGTTACAAATTGATAATAATACTAATTCTGACAGTGCCTAATTAATTGTGCTATATTTCTTATAATAATAATAACATATGTACATGCTAAGTACCCGGTGCAACCATTATGAAATTTTGCATATCTTCTTGATTAAGACGAAATCGCACAAGCTAGACGAAGATATTTTCAGGACATGATCGCTAAGAGCAATCGTGTCTAATTTGATGAATATTTCGGTGCATAGTTACACGTTTCATAAACAGTGCCGGATTTAGACTTGGTGAGGACAGAGGCGTCTATCTCCCCCTAAGTCATTGGAGCAACTTCCTTTTCCCCTCTTTTCCCCCATCCCTTTCCTCCCCCTAAAATGGTGGCACACACACTGACAAATCCCGACATTTCTTGGATGGAGCATTTGCTCCACGGTTTCGATAGTGTAGTCGCCTCTGGGTGATGATCTAAGCTATATAGCCTAAGGTTGGAGGTCCCTTGTAAAAAATGCACCAAAAGCTATCACAAAACTTGGAAGCATATCTAATAATAATAATAATAATAATAATAATAATAATAATAATAATAATAATAATAATAATAATAATAATAATAACAATAATAATAATAATAATAATAATAAATTAATAATAATAGTAATAATAATGATATAATTATATTCATTATTATTTCAAACCGACAGACGCAGTAAGATTACATTGAAACATGAAAGTACAATAAATATCTTAATTAAACACACGGTTTGGCAGCCATGCAAGGCGCCACCCTAGAGGGGGGGTTACGAGGTCGATCCGCGTACCTTATGCTCTAACGGCCATGAGTGTTACAACTACTGTATCCTCCGCCCAATAATATTTTACTTTTGATTATTTAATAGTAAGGCAGTTAAGGTGAAAAACAATTCAAATTATTTTCAAATGCATGCATTTATTCAGGCGAGATGGAATTTGCTACACAAACTATTTTTAAAGGTTGTACAGCACACATACAATTTTAAAAAGCCCCCAAATTATAATTTTTTGGCCTCTGTGGATTGTGAGGCTATAAGCTGTAGCTTTTGTTTTAGCTCATTAGGAAATCCAAAACTATTTATAAAACTGACGAATAAATTTCAATCCATCAACCCAAAGGCAGAAGAAAGCCAATATGTTTTAACATCCGATATAAAACGGTCACAAATGGCGAGAGCTAATTCAAATTGATTAGGGGGTTGTTAGTCTAAAATTGCAGAAGATTAAGGGTGTGTAGTGCTAACGACTTAATTTTCTTAACCTTGTCTTATGAGGGTGAATGGATCGCTTCTCCCTCGCCATCTGGTTTTCTTATCAACAGTGTATTGTCAGTGCACTCATTTTACATATGAGTTCGCTAGGGGGCCAAAGTGGAGCAGAATGTTAGTAACATTAGTAATCTTATCTAGGAATTTTAGGGTAAAACGTGAACTGAACGATATATGCTGTACTTGAACCAGTCAGTAAAATCTCAGGTATCAGAATGAAATTGAGTGTAGTTGACTTGAGCTAGTCTCTTAAAAATTCATATTACACAGCGTAAAGTACGCATTTTTAAGAGGCTAGTACACACTGCACGCTCCAGACAAGTCAAATCCACACTTGGAAATGCCAACTGGAGATTTTGTGTCAGAAAACACAATATTTCAGGCGACTTAGTGTGTATTATAAATCAGACAATTGTGTGAGCTTCTAAGTAAATCAAAATAGTAAGTTAATGTCAAAACATTATGCACTTCGGTTATGTATCTGTGTGATTAGCCTTTCTATGTAGGCTGTCTTTTCATACGAAATTAAGCACAACAATCGCTGCTCGGAGCCCCGTCGTATCGTAGCGGCGGCGGCCTTCTTCAGGCTATCATCACGCGATTGGCATTGAGACAGAGTCGTCCAGAGATTTGGTAACGTGCCGAGTAGCAGTAGGCTGTGTTACTCGGGCAAGACGCACAAGGATTCACTGACAAAACAGAAAAATAAAGTTTCACATTATAAGGTTGTCACGCCCAGACTGAGACTTACTCTGTGTTTACATATGAAGTCGTGTTTACGCTTCAGCCAAAAATCCTCCAAAAATTGTATAAAGCACCGCTTATTAGAGCGTATAGATCTATAAATAACTGCATTTATAACCCTTAGTAACAACAACAACAACAACGACAACAACAACAACAATAAAAATTATAACAATAATAATAATAAGACAATTTGTATAGCGTTGTAGTGCAGCCGAGGCGAAAGGAAAGGGCGCTGTACATGATTCAAAAAATCAATGGCAGTATTGTTTAATTACTGGGAAGTGTCGCTAAATAATCAATGACCATTTGGAATCAATTTGACTAAAGCTGCAAAGGGGTCGTTCATTAATTGTGTCAACAAATTTTAGGCAGTTTTTGACCCCCTCACTCCCTTTTGTCAACAACTGTAAAACATTCAAGGACCCCCTAATAAAATTATGTCAATATAAATTTACCCCCACCCAGATTTATTTTTCCGTTGAAAAGAACTTGAAATAGCCTATTAGATTTTCGAAAAAATCTCAGGATATTCACATTAAGATTATGCAGCGCATTTTCCCATTAATCTGGGAACAGTAAACAAGATAATTTTAAACGAAGAAAATATTGCGTTTGATTAAATTACAAACAAAAAAGAAATAGATCACACATAAAGACTTTCCGACTGTATGGTTGCTTTTTGATTTAACCATTGTTGACGTCAATTTGTCTTGAATACCTCTCCCCTTGTCAAGAATTGTCAAACTTTTCCAAACCCCCTCCCTCCCTTATTTCATTGACATAATTAATGGACGACCCATAAGTGGTAGCAGCAGTTGTGTCACCGAAGGAAAGGCCTAGTTCGACGTTTATTATCCAACGTTTGAGGCGTCGCAGCTATGGAATCATGCAGCCCCACAGCGTTATAGATTGCCACAGACTTCAAAAAGCCGAAAGGAATGTCGTTCGTTTGTTGTTTGGCTCATGTTGGCTTTTCAACGATTGCTCACATGAAGCAGGAATCAACTTCAGACGTATCGGTTACAGGCTGCTGCATCATCATCATCATCATCATCATCATCATCATCATCATCATCATCATCATCATCATCATCATCATCATCGTCATCACGTATGTTTAATTTCACACGCTTACTCAGATTAAGAATCATTTAAGCCTTTCTTTTTTAGCCGTGGCTGGACTGGGAGCGCTCCTGAGTAGGTATCTTAAAGGGGCGCCATATAAATTTTCAGAATGAATGAATGGATGAAGACTGCTTCTCGTCAGATCTAAATAACAAATAGGCCCGTTTAATATTGCAATGCCTGGAACGTAATTAAGCCAGAAGGTCGTAACAACGATTTTTTTCAAAATGGAGACTTTGACAGAAATTGACTTGACTGACACCAAGGCAGGTTCTGTGAGAAGGCCGTAGCTATACAGCTTCATTTAAGACCAGTTGATACGAAGATACAGCACAATTTTGGGTCACATTTTATGCCAGAAGGATGTAAATTCATGGATACAGCGTATTACAGCGTGTATTATTTCGTTTGCAACTAGTAATCCTGCCAGAGTGTTGCATCTTGAAGATACATCCTTGTGGCAAAGAAACAAGTCCCAAATTTGTAGATTAGTTCAAGCCAGATTGCTGCATGTCTAAGATACAACCATATGGCACAAAAGCGTCACAATATTTTCATTCATTTTAGCAATGCCTAAGTGTTCTAGTTTGAAGATACGCTGAAAATATGGATAGTGAAGGCATGAATGACAAATTCATTTCAGCGTCAGGTTTTAAGTCATGTTCGCGAAGATCAGTGCACGCAGCGACCTTCAACAAACTGTTAACCTCCAGTGCCCACCTATTGGTCGTTTCTAAGAACCAATATCAAAATCGGCCACTAATGAAATACATTCATCAATAGATAATATAACATGACCCTGTTTTTGTGTGTTTAATTGTTAATTCAGTTATTCAGTCAAAACAAAGGCAAAGTCATCCGATGGTTTAACTGCTGGATGTTGCAACTTATGGTATGGTGTGATGAATTTGACAGTCATGGAACAAAAAAGTACATTAAGAAGTCAGCAGTTAAAAACTCTACATTGAGATAGTTCCCTACTACAAAGAAATCTATCAGTTATGAAATGGTTTCTGCTGCTGCCGTCAAGCAGCCATCTGCTGCTGTATTAGCAGACAAACGACAATAAATTGTCACTCTTGTCGATCAGTTCCCTACCACCATCTCATCAGAACTACAATCAAGTGTCACTCTTGTCGATCAGTTTCATACCACCATCTCATCGGAAATACAATCAAGTGTCACTCTTGTCGATCAGTTTCCTACCCCTGTATTCATCAGAAGAACTACAATCAAGACAGTGTCACTCTTATTAATCAGTTTCCTACCCCTATCTCATCAGAAGAACTGCAATCAAGTGTCACTCTTGGCGATCAGTTTCCTACCACCATCTCATCAGAACTACAATCAAGTGTCACTCTTGTCAATCAGTTTCCAACCCTATCTCATCAGAAGAACTGCAATCAAGTGTCACTCTTGTCAATCAGTTTCCAACCCTATCTCATCAGAAGAACTACAATCAAGTGTCACTCTTGTCAATCAGTTTCCTACCACCATCTCATCAGAACTACAATCAAGTGTCACTCTTGTCAATCAGTTTCCAACCCTATCAAATCAGAAGAACTACAATCAAGTGTCACTCTTGTCAATCAGTTTCCTACTACCATCTCATCAGAACTACAATCAAGTGTCACTCTTGTCAATCAGTTTCCAACCCCTATCTCATCAGAAGAACTACAATCAAGTATCGCTCTTGTCAATCAGTTTCCTACCCCTATTTCATCAAAAGAACTACAATCAAGTGTCACTCTTGTCAATCAGTTTCCAACCCCTATCTCATCAGAAGAACTACAATCAAGTGTCACTCTTGTCAATCAGTTTACTACCACTATCTCAGTGAAATGCCTTTCCTTTGTCAGCAACCTTTTCTGACCGTGCTTTTTCTATAGGTTCCATGTGCTTTAAGAATGCTGACTGTATTTCAATTACCTCATATTTTCTGAAACATTGGTTCTGGTGTATTCTCGTTTTGTGCAAACATCTTTTTTGAGGCTTATGAAAAGATAAATTGAATTCATTACAAAGTTTTTTCAGTTAGCACGGTCACAGACTGCATATCACAGCCACTCTGCACTGAATCCATAGAAGAGGAACTAGAGGCTGATTAAAGTGATTGAATATAATAAATTCACCACCTAATATGCGCATTACATTACTTTATAGTAATGATACTGACTGTTTCACACCGTGCTTGTTAACTACGGGGTAGTTATATTGTTTAATATTGCATTAGTTTTAATTTGATGTGAATGAAACTGCTCTTATCTAGGTAAGTTAACAGTTGAGAGTATCAAACAGTGTACTTGCTTGGCAATGTCATATCAAATTCAGAGGATAAACAATTTTACACCAGAAGGTTGTATCTTCATAAAAATTATTGTTTTCGACTAAATAGACATTTTTTTATAAGCTTGATTGTGGAGTATGACTAAAATATTGCTTCGGGTATTTGTTGGCGGTGGCAGTGGTGCAAATTACACAGAAATTACGGTGTTATTCATCATTTTATTTTCTCTTGCCAAAAGGGTGCATCTTGTCAAATTTGGACAAATTTCACCTAATTATCACGTTATGTGTCAACAACACAATACATGCTTTAATGCATCTTCAAAAGGATCGTTATTGTTAAGCATTTTGCTAGAAATAATTTTCATTGTTTAAGACAGAAATGACTAATGCAAATTTTTCTGCTAAAATTTTCGTTTTCTTCGTTTTTCTCGGAATGTTGAAAAACGTAGTTACGCTGTTCTGGCTTAAACCCCTCGAATTAGTATGCTTCTGGATTCTGAGTTTTGATTATGACTTAAATGTACAGCCATGACCATTACGATAGCCATAGAGTTTGTGTGTTAAACTGCATTGTTTGTCTTTATACATTCGCTGGGATCCAGCGAGGCTGAGTAGGCGTGTATTCCGTGTGTGTTGCTTACCTATTTCGCAGTAGTGTCCGCCAAAGCGAATGGTTTTATCTGTATCTCCGGGACATTTGCAGAATCTTCCATCGCTATTGACGGTACATTTACCACCATTCTGACATGGCGTTGACGTATTTGCGTTGCACTGTCTGCTATCTAGAAATAGATATTCGCGGAACAATTAAAACTCCATAACAACAAAGCTATTCTTATCTAGAAGGTCTTATAAGGCTACGTTTGCTCAAAATATTGATGCACGAGTAGCACGCGGCTTGTTGACGTTGTAGACATGATGCAAACAAGAACAGTGATTTAAGCAGAACCGAGCACGGTTAGCATTGGGTGGGTACCATACGAGAAACACCATTAGGTCAGTTCATCCCAGAATTATGAATAGATGATTTGAGATGTTAAAGATATTTTCTGCTACGTCTTGTGTGCGGTTCAGAGGAAATATTCTCCGTCTAATCAAATATAATCAAATAAGTTTTATAGCGCTGTTGTATTGATACTCAAGACATCAGTCGGTAGTAGTTTCAAGTAAAATTGCGATGAACAATTAAAATCCATTAGAGCAGAAGCTAAACTTCCTCACTGCCCGCACTCTGTTGTACCAGTCAAAAGTCTGGAGAAGTAGGAGGGCGACAGCTAGCTTTAAACCAGAAATTAACCATTGACATGGTGCTCTCTCTCTCTCTCTCTCTCTCTCTCTCTCTCTCTCTCTCTCTCTCTCTCTCTCTCTCTCTCTCTCTCTCTCTCTCTCTCTCTCTCTCTCTCTCTCTCTCTCTCTCTCTCTCTCTCTCTCTCTCTCTCGTTAGCACCATGTTAATGGTTAATTTCTGGTTTAAAGCTAGCTGTTGACAATCCATTTGAAAGAAATTAATTGCTATTAGATATGAGGCTTTCTCAGCAGTCGGTAGCACATAAGGAGTGATCAGGAAGGTCATTCAAATTGAAAATCAAAACTCTTTTATTGTTCACCAATGTTTAAACTATTACACAATATACATGATGAAGGGAACTTTAAGTTACATGCAATCAGTGACGAAACAGTTACGCTGTCAAAGTCGCCTAATTACACAATCTTTATCAGACCAATGAAGTGTTGCTTAAGAATGCAATGCAGAATTTATTCCTCATAATATACTTAGAATAATAATCATGAACGTTCGGTAGGTTAGTAAATATACGTATACAGAATTCTATTTTTTACTGAATAATCTAGAACGTTTAATTGGCTATTTAATTTATTGATATACATAAACTTAATACATCTTATGCATATTAATCTAAAATGTTAGATAGATTATATAATTACAGATACTTACAACTGTCTTTTTATACAACTTCCAGAACTTTGAATAGATTTCTGTTTCTGGGGAATAGCCAAAAGATGAGGGTATGCCAATAAGAATAATGTATTGTATTGTATTGTACTGTATTCGGACATTGATGAAGCGCTTCTATCGGTAAAGCCATTCAGAAGCGCTCCCAGTGCGAGAGACATCGAGAGAAAAAGCAAGTGCTAAAAAGGTAAAAGAGGAGTTACCCGAGAGAATAGAAGAACGAACGGACGGCGGAAGCTCATTCCAAAGGGTCAATGGAATCAAAATTATTACAATACATTACAAATGAAATTTTATAAATTCCTTCTTGCCAAGTTCAGAAGTGCAGCATGCCCTCAGCTTTACTACGAAAAACTATAATAGTTGCTTGTGCCGACATCAAGTAGTTTAACAGAAGTGCATGTAGCTCTTACCCCACTGGCAATGAAACCCACGGTATCCAGACGGACACGTGCAGTAGTTATTAGGCGGTTGACAAGTTGCACCGTTCTTGCACGGATTCGGATCGCACTCGTCGGCTGGAATCAGATAATCACAGAAAATAGATTCATTGTCAGCCAGCCATCTTTTCGCATCCCTTTGCACTCAGTGGTCGTCTGTCCGTCCTACACATCTCCCTCTCTCAGTCTCATTTTGGAACAGATGTAAAGCAATTAGCTATACAAGATAGGTAGAAGTTAAAACAGGTGAACATAGTTTCAAACAAACTTAATAATACGAGTAAAATCTACATTTGTTTCAAACCATTCATCGTCATCTAGCCCATATTTCACTACAGAGTTCAATAACGATTGGGACAGTGGGGTAGCTATCATAATTATATGCAGGGGGTGCAAGGCACCAGAGCCCACGACCTCCAGGGGCCCAAAGAGACACGAGCAATTTTTATAACCATAGTTGAAAGTTGCTTTTTACAATTAATCTAATTCAAATTGCTACTTACTTGGTGACAGATCTAGTAGCTGTAATGTTCGAATGTTTCGACAGTCGACACACGTGCATTCCTTACTTTACTGGTTTAGCATAGCCAGCTGCCAGCCACGGTGCCACCGTATTGAACTCATTTATCTTGTTTCTTTTTCACGACGGTCACATTGCATAATGTCTTCAGAGTTTATGTGAATGAACGGAATAACCAAATTTGCTAATTGATTGTTTATTTACTGATAGATAGCTGCCAGCCACCGTTCTGAACTCCTTTCACCTTCTGTTTACGTCTCGCGTCACGAGTCTCACGACGGTCACATTGCGTAAGTCTTCAGAGTTTATGTGAATGAACGGAATAACTAATTTTGGTAAATGATTGTTGATTTTTCTGTATAATAGCGAAATTTTACGCAATTTTATGACCTAAGACCCTGTTTTAGACATTAAGCCTAGGTTGCGGACGTCATACACATAATTATGTCCATAATTATTGGTAAGAACGCAAGGCTACAGGTCTTACATGGCCAAACAGGGGCCTATGCGGGAACCTCTGCACCCGGGCCCATGAAAAGCTAGCTATGCCACTGGATTGGGACAATGCTGGACTTTGGAGTTGGACATAAATGTAATACACTAGCAACCCAGCGCCAAACGGCTAGTCATGTGCCACAAGGCAATTCTCATACTACCAAAAAATCATCAACGTGTGATGTGACGAACGTGAATCATTATGTTACTCATTATGTGTTTCATTATGTGACTCATTATGTGACTTATTATGTGACTCATCATGTGACTCATTATGTGACTCATTATGTGACTCATATTGTGACGCACTATGTGAGTATTATGTCCTGTGAATTTATCAACGGTGCTGCAGTTTAGTTACATCCCATACGTCAGATTGCAGGTTAATAAAAAAAAATTAATTGTAATATTATTGTAACTGAACACTATATATATTCACTCACATCAGCAGCGCTCTCAATTCGCATGGTGCCTGCACCGGCAAAAGGGAAGGTTTTCAGGAGTTTACGGAACTGGAGAGGACAGAGCAAGAGGCGGAAAAACAAGGGAAGACAGTTTCGAAACGGAAGGACCAACATAGGCAAAGCTCAGGATTGGGCCGTGGAAGAGCGCATACGAGGGACAGCTATAAGGCCACGGGTCGAAGATCGCCAGTAGGACCTCCCAGGCAAGGAACAAAACAGCTTGCATAAATTCAGTAAGTGAGACGGAGCAGACCCAGTGACGCAGTTGCGTATGAGGGTGAGATTTTAGTCTGTTGCTAATTTAAACAAAGACGCTAAGACTAGAATATGTTGTCTCCCTGTTATGATATATCATTTTCGATGGTCTACAAACATTTTTGGCTCCCAAATAAAATTATTGTTCTTCAGCTGCTGGAATATATTATATTAGCTGGTTTACCCGGCGTTGTCCGGGTTACCACCACCACCACCACCAGACTAATTAGTTATATACCTAAATTTATAAGA
This sequence comes from Allolobophora icterica, assembly GCA_963556255.1. Classification (NCBI taxonomy): domain Eukaryota; kingdom Metazoa; phylum Annelida; class Clitellata; order Crassiclitellata; family Lumbricidae; genus Allolobophora; species Allolobophora icterica. The sequence goes on along the minus strand of OY744608.1, from coordinate 28,232,484 downwards.
AATTGGTGTGATGACTTATTCTTATTCATTTAGTTATATTGAGAAATATTTTCCTAATTCCAATTCCATTTAACATTAATCAAGTTATTATTTTAAGTTCTCAATTAGCGGAGCAATTAGATTGCTCAACTATAATTAATTCATTTGTTATTTATCTATAGTCTAACCAATTGCTTTTATAGCGCCATTTTTTAATGTCCAAAACATCAGTCAATGGTGGCTTTGAGTAAAATCCGCTCTTCAATCTTATTCACCTCTCTATATAAATATCATAAATATCTACATTTTATTACTATGGTGCAAAGTCATAATTCTTAATAGTGCCGTTTAATGTAACTTAACCCACTGGCGTAAACTTGTCCAAATATGGGAGGGGGACATTTTGGTTATTCATTCTACACTTGTTGCATTGTGTGTAGGGCCTACAGTCCATCTCAATTATTGGGGGCAGGTGCCTCGGCTACCCCCTCCAGAGTCTACGACTATGAATTAACCTATTCTAACTATAGAATAAAATATTTAAATAATAGGCAGGTTATTTGAATAGAAAAAAAACCGTGCAATTAGTTCGTAAAAATAGGGCAAGCACCCGAAATTGGCAGTTAGAATATGGCAGTAAGAACACAAGAACTCTCGAAACACGAATGCAGATAGTTCTAAGTAAAAAACAAACAACGATGCCTCCAATTCGAACAGGCACATAATTGCAGAAACTCTTTCTAGCAATCTTCTACTCATTAGTCAATCGCTAGGTACATAAATGCATACAGACATACATCCATACGTACACAGGTACGTACATAAATGCATACATACAAACATACATATATACATACATACACACATATACACATACAAAACATACATAACACAATATATACATTGTAAATATATGCATACATGCACTCATACATACATACATACATACATACATACATACATACATACATACATACATACATACATACATACATACATACATACATACATACATACATACATACATACATACATACATATATACTTATGCACAGTTTGTTATCAAAGAGCACCTTGCTGTTGCAAAACCTACCTTCAGCGAGTCGTATAGCACCTGAAAGAGTCAGAAGCACTGTTAGAATCAAGTGGTTCATCTTGATCGTTTGTCTGTCTGAAAACTCAACGAAGAAAGAGACGTTTTCCAATGGAAAAAGGCGACCAATCACTATTCAGCTGTGTCAGCAGTAACTGAGCTTGCTGGGAATTTCTTAGCCAAATGTCGACGAGATGCGGCCGTCGGGCATAAGAGTCAGATTGGTTGACAGCAACCGTCGGCAGGTAGCAGCACTCTGGCGATGAGTGGTGACGTCTTTGGGTGTCTCAAAAATGTTTCCACCAGATATAATCCATGTCTTGCTAAGATTGAAAAATGACAGCCAGCCGATGCAGCGCTCTTCGACATCATTCCAAAGTTAGCGACTCAGTGCAACGCATTTGTAAGTCCATAAATTCCTGTGGGCGGGGGTGTCGAGTAAAAATATTAACGACAGAAGCAAAACTCTCAGTATCGAGCCCCTAGTATACATAACACAACCGATTCCATGTTCGATAGCTATGCATGCATTTATCTATGTATGAATTTAAACCTATGCATGCATGTAATTCGTGTGTGTAATTCTAATTCAATCTAATCGTTGTTGCAAAGTGTATATTGATGACACTACTCTATGTTACCATATAGATAGAGTAGTGGTAACATCACTGGCGTGAAGAGCAGTAGGAAGAGGGATCGCTTCCCGCAACCTTTCAAAGGTCCATTCAGTCTATCAATCGCGAGATGGCGCGTTGTTAAAACGAGATGTAGGACGTGTTGGGCGCCTTGCATGGCTGCTGTATACAGTTAAAATTCGATTCCTGTAATAACTTGTGATCATCCGTTCATACTGATTTGTAATCATACTGCCTAACTACCACTACACTACCACTACCACAACCACTACCACTACCACTACCACATAATTTAATAATTTCATAATTTAATTTTAACAATAAAAACACTAATTTTGAGTAATTTTCATTATTAATTTTATTTAAATAAATAATATGCGGTAACTATCATTATTAATTTTCTGATTATTTAAATATTTATATATATATGGTCACTCTAAGATTTTATTCAATATTAAATATACAAACTTATCTTTAATCACTATAGATGTCAATACTAAGCCTAGTACTGATAAGTGATATCATAATCTATTATATAGTTATGGTTTGAAATATATGTTCACTTTTCATAATATACTTCGTCAGAAAGAGGGGTAGTCCTAGAAATAAATGTTTGAAAGAGTAGTTTTAAAAACGGCTGATAGTTTTGAATTAAGAATTATAAATGTAGGTACTATTTATCTTAATGGAATATCCATTCCACAGGATGAAGAGAACCATGTTTCCATATTTATTCCATGAAGGAGCATTTGCTTCGCCATAGGAGAATTGAAAAGCATAAATTTAGTAAATTTTTGTAATTATTCTTATTAAACATTTTAATTCTACTAATTCTACCAGAGCTATTCATTCAGTGGAATGAATATGTGATTGTAATAATTCTACTCTCTCCATTTTCAATTATTTTTTAACAGCTATGACTTTTCACTTGGAAATATTCATCGTCTAACCAATAATACAGATGTTCAGAATATTATAATAATATTCTGGACTTCTGTAGTAATTGGTTAGACGCTGAATATTTTGAAGTTAATTTTTATGCTATATTTCAGCTTTCCAACACATCGTTTTTAATACATGGCTTTCACCTTGCAACATCAGAGTTCAGCACCCCATTAAATACTTTAATTATTAGAATGACAATAAATGTTTAAAATGTTTCTTCGGCCAAAATAGCGTGACGTCATTTATGGACGGCCCCCAATCTTCCTGCTGACATTCCAGCTGTTCCTTTAAACTCTGCTCAAGTTACTTCTTCTACCCATGTTAATTAAGACTGACCTGTTCACATCCCTTAAACAGTCTTATGTTCATAGCACTTTTGAGGGGTTCCTAAAATGCACTTCACAAAATCCCAGATACATACACACATAGTACATGTACAAACTAGGATCATTCCAAATTGGGCTAGGAATAACTGTTTACATTGTGCGCCCTGATATATGCATACCTGTAGTCATAGGCGTAGACTCTGGGAGGAGTCAGGGCACGTGCCTCCCAGCCATTCAGATGGACTGTACACCCAATGCAACAAGTGCAGAATGAATAACCAACTGCCCCCCTCCCCCACTATTTTGGACAAGTTTATGCCAGTGCTTGTAGTACATTTTTTGCAAAAGAAATTCTCTGTGTATGGGCCTTTTATCAGCCGCCATTAGCCAAAAGCTGAATGCACTTTTGATTTTTCTGGCTAGTACCTGAATGGATAACTCCTGATAGAAAGCCATCCAAGCATGGATAAATATTACTTTTCACACATTCTCACTATAATCATTCTCACTATAATTGTCAGGTACCATACCCAGTGGTGTAGAATGGTTTTTGGGGGCCCTTCTGCAGAGCTTCGATGATGGGCCCCTTGAACCCCCTTCGATTTGAAACAAAAAAACGCCGTGCAAAAAACGCTTGGCGCTTTTACGATATTTGCATATTTTGCACCGTGAGAAATATGCAAATATCATAAATCGCACCCTAATTAAATAATAAATAATTACATTTTAATTATTTTCTCCGATTTATTTTTATAAAACTTTTTATAAAACCCTAATTAAATAATAAATAATTACATTTTAATTATTTTCTCCGATTTATTTTTATAAAACTTTTTATTTCTCCAGGCTAGGATACAAAAAACTGAACTAGATATAATTAATCTAAACACATTGTTCCATCTGCTGTGACTGCTAAAATATAAATTATCCACAATTAAATTCTGTCAAATTGTGAAACAGTTGGGTTGGTTAATAAAAATAATGAAACAGTTTAACAAATAAGACAAGTGGTAGTCTAAAAAGAAGATTCCGAAAATTCCGAAAAGTTAAGACGTTCGTTTGCGCACCTTCTCTTGCGCAAAAATATCTACCACTCTTGAAGTGTCAAGCTTTCTGGCATGTTCATTTTCTATTGACAATACTGCCAAGTCGCTCATCCACTCTTCTGACATTGTACTTCGTAGATAGTTTTTGATTAGCTTCAGTTTCGAAAATGATCGTTCACATGTTGCAAAAGTTACAGTGAAAGTCAATAGCAACATATAGGCAGTGCAGACATCACTCAATGTAGATGAAAGAGCATTATAGTCTACGAGTAACAGTTGTGCAACATCGAAGATGGTTGATCTCGTTGACAACTTCCAACGAAAGCTTGAGCGAAATGACAACAGCTGAGTTGGAAAAGCAAGCGAAATGTGTTACTTTTAGGCTAAAAATGACTCTACTCGCTGCCAGAGGCCCTTCTGACCGCCAGGGGCCCTTCTGACCGCCGGGGGCCCTTGTGCATTGCACAACCTGCACAACATATTGCTACGCCACTGACCATACCCAATTAAGGTTTTTGCCCTTAATTGGGCATGGAACCTGACAATTATAATGAGAATGTCTGAAAATAATATTTACCCATGTTTGGGCCCTTATGCAGCTCCATTATCCAATAGCTGTTAAGTTTTATATTTTATGGTGATTGCCGAAATGGATAGCACAAAACCCTTAGTTGGACCAGTTATCTGTGATTTATAGTAATGAAATGTGTGAAATAGTTTCATGAGCCTGGGTCTTTTAAGGGCACCATTAGCTATTACCCAAAAGCAGTTTAGATGTTTGGGCTATGGCCTACCTGGATCACTCATGATAGGAAGCATAACAATCTTAGGTGGGCAAGTTACCTCAGCTTATTTAGTGAGGAACTGTGTGAAAATAAATGTTCTCCATCTTTGTCCCCTGTTGGGGCCTCCTTACGCACAAACTGGAAGTGATTTGAAATTTCTTGTGACTGCCTGGGTCGTTAACTCCTGACAGAAATCATAAAACCTTAATTGGCCATTGTTACCTGACACTTGTAGTGAGAAAATGCATGAAAATACAAGTTCTCCATTTGGACCTAATAGTTATAATAGCTGTTAGCAGATTTATATTTTATAGTGATTGTATTTGAGTGGATAACTCATAATAGTAAGCACAAAACCTTAGTTTGGCGAGTTACCTAAGATTCAGAGTGGGAAAACTGTGAACATATGGTTTTCTGTGTTTAAACTCTAGCTGGAAGCAGTCTGAGACTTTCTGGTGATTACCTGGATGAATAACTGCTGGTGTTTGGTGCTTTGTGAGAAAACTTTATGCAGAAATATAACAACATGAATACTTTAAAATAATTACTTGGCCTTATACTTTCCATACCAACATCCAGTATCCAAATGTGATGTCAAACCAAGCCGATGGAAGCCCAGTAAAGACTCATTCCAAGTTCTCTAACCAATTCATTGCCACACTACACCCTGGGGGGGCCCGATAGCGCATTGGAAAACATCTGGCGTAGAGTGCGAGAGGTACAAGGATCGAGTCCCATAGGCGGACATGCTTTGTAGGCTGCAATTTGCGCCGTGTATTGCAGGCTGTCTGTTCTGTTAGTAGTTAAGATTTATCGCATAACATGTACATGTACAGCGCAGTGCGTTTGCAGGCGCTTAATTAAAGAATAAATATTATTATTATTATTATTATTATTGATTCTGGTACCATCTCTCCCCTGAATTCTGCAAATTTTCTTTTCCTCAATCCATCCCATTGCTCACTGGCCATCATCTGTCTCAAGGTCCTCTATCTATCACTCCTCAGACTATCCATTCAAGCCTAATGTCCACCTTTTTAAAAAACCTTATCCTGATCCATCCACTCTGCCACCTCAACTTTTCTCTCACCTACACACAACCCACAGTAACAGGTCCTCTCTCTCTCTCTCTCTCTCTCTCTCTCTCTCTCTCTCTCTCTCTCTCTCTCTCTCTCTCTCTCTCTCTCTCTCTCTCTCTCTCTCTCTCTCTCTCTCCAGGCAACCGGATCTTTACGTTTTACCTTTGGACACACCCTCTGATCTGACGCAGCGATCGCAAGTAAGCTGGTGGCTGGTGCACTGCGCTTGGCTTAAATAGCGCTTTCGCATTTTCAACGTAAATATAATTATTGACGTTTAATTCAGAACTCTGCATTCACAGCGCACATAATATAGTTAAGTCAAAGATCTACGACTCTAAGATCTTTGGTTAAGTAGGCTATCTTATCTTAGATAAATAATTAACATAACATAACATAACATAACAAGGTGTTTATAGCCTTCTAAACCCATTAATATCTTAATGTTTCAAACCTTTTCACCATCACAGTGGCTATTTAAATTATATTTTCTTGTATATTGTCAGTTTTGCTTTGTGGATCAATAAAAAAAAGTGGTTCATAAGACGTGTAGTCCCTGTTGAACCACTGCAACTTACCCTGAAATACTTAATAGCCCAATTTTCCCAGCTGGCTCAAATAGGTCGAGGCCAATCCTTGGGTCGAGGCCTAGCCAATTATTTGAAGAGATATGGCTTTCTATGCTACACTTCTTCTAATTCTAATATTCATAATACTTACACAATACTTACACAATAATTAAAGAAGAACTAACAGTAGGAGAGAGCTTGATTCGTAAACCGATTTCGAACAGATGGGAACTGTTGTCTCTCTAGTCAGTGTACCTTCTGCAACCAATTATCTAGCCTGACGAAATCCAGAGAAATAACGCAACCTGTAGGTTATAATAAACATATGCAAAAGTGGGTCAAAGAGCGTCACCTGGCGATTCTGTGGTTAGCAATATCTCCGGGAGAGCATTACTACAACAGTAGGCCTAAATGCTGTCGCTAAGCTTCTTTGCGTTCTACGTAGACCATAGCTCCTTCAACTAATTTCGTTGCCAGTTTTGCCAGAATCCTGCTCCAACTTCTGCCTTATAGGGAATCGATCTAGAATCAACATAATGCAAAAGTGGGTCAAAAAGCGCCACCTGGCGATTCTGGGGTTCGCAAAATCTCCGGGAGAGCATTACTACAACTGTCACGGTCCAACCACTCCGCTCAACCCGCTCCTCTTCTACACTAACACTGCTCCGCCCTTCCGTCACCTCATCACTAAAATTTGCGAATCGCTCCATAGCCATAGCTGTCCCACCCCTCTGGAACAAACTCCCACCAGTACTATCCATCCTACGAACTCACCAAAGCATCACCTCTTGCTATAGGCCTATCTCCACACGTCTTTCACTCAAAACTGAAAACACTGCTCTTTCACAAATCCTATCCCGATTCCTCCTCCTCTGTCTACCTCCCTCGCCGTCTAAACCTTAAGCACCACCCACCTTAGCCGTCTTACTGTCTTCCTGACTGACTCATTTGGATCTTGACCTGGAACCGATTCGACCCCCCGCCAATCGATTTTGATTTGTCTAAGCGCCTGTGAATAAGCTGGTTCCCGCGACTTCGCTTTTTTGGGCGCTGTAGAAATCCGGAGATTACGATTACGAATTGTGTACTAACCTTTCTACCTTAATTAACGATCTTGTTTGACAGATGGGGCCCGGCCGGGAACACTTTAGAACTGCATGGTCTGGTCAAAAAAGACGTTTGAACTGATCTGCTCAAAAAGGTCAACAAATTTTAATTGGTTGACCTTTTTGCTGTTTCTTCAAAATGTGGGGAGGGAATGCATGGTGTGCCCCCCACTCTTAAAGGTGTGTGGGTCTTGTTTCCATTGACCCCCCTGGATCGTCGCCCATGTTAACGATATGCTTAACTATATCTTCTTTATTATCCTCGTTATCCTCGTTGCCAGTTTTGATATACTGCTCCTACAGTCCTGCGTAGTACGTACATTATGGGGAGTCGATCTAGAATCAATTCTGGACTAGCCTTTCTAATTCAACGATCGATGTGTCTTGCAGTTTACTTAATAATAACGGTCGACTTAAAACCGAACTCTTTAAACTATCCTATCCTGATTCCATTTCTGAGGCTGAGCCAACACACAACCACTAGGCCTATCATCACCGGTTACCATCGTAGCACCATGCTGTTTCCTCGGCTTGACCTCCCAGGATTCTGACCTGGCACCGGAACGGACAATTAAGGCGGACTTCATTAAATAATTATAGGCCTAGCGCCAGCCGCAAGAGATAAGCTGGTCTCCGTCTCCCTCACGTGACTGTTGTGTGGCGCTGAGAAGTTTCGGAGATTTACATCTACATTTAGGCCTACTTCTACAAGTATTAGCATCGTAATCTCAAAATTAGGAGAGTGACGAAAGCTCAGTATAAATGCTGAGAAAAGCCATTTTGATCCCATAGTCAGCTTTTTTCAGTTAAGCTTTGGCAGATGCGCGAAATCAAATTCATTCGATCTGCGCTTCGACAGCATTGCAGGATAATGTCGAGTTTTATGTTAATTTAGGGTCACCTTGATTGCGAGCGTGGGTGGAGAATGTACCCGAGGTAATTTTGCTTACAGACATGCTGAAAGTATTCGTCTAGAACTCCAACATGAAGTTACAATTTTAGATTATCTACAGAGAACAATCTAAGGATTTTTCGTTTGATTTTTATTAAAGACTTGAATGAATTTGCGTTTTGAAGACATTTTTACGCTGTTGACGATAATTATCTGAGCAGTCACTTTAGTCATTAAACTGAGACCGGTACACCGTACAATGGCCAGCTGTCATCACTGGCCCGTGGAGGACGACGATCCACTTGACGAAGAAGGTGCGCTGGCCTTCTGGCGATTGCCCAGGGCGTTTAGTGGCAAAAGACATACGGAGAAAATAGAGGCCTTTAAAACTGTTGCGCAGACATGGCGCATGAGAGAAAGGGTAAGTGTTAATTTGTCGTGCACAACTGTTGTTGGGCTTATTCCTTAAGTATTCCAATATACACGTGTGCATTTAGACTTAGTAAACCATCTATCTAAATCTCTTTCAAAAGAAGCAGTGTGAACGCGATCCTATACCAACATCCTTATTAAAAAAACTCTGCATCCGTACTTGTTCCCATCATATCTTAACAATTAACCTCTCTTTGGCTACCCCCTCCTTGACAAACACTTTTTAGTTACTCCTTAAGAAACCATAATTTGATAAAGAAATTCTATTAACCTACGTCTAACCTGTCTTTCATCTCCAGGTTAACTAATGGCACTGTCCTGTCTCGAATCAATGACGTTCTGACGTCCAACTCACTCCTTAACGTACACATTCCAACCACATATAAGAAACTGTTGTAAATCTTGTTTCTATCACATCAGGGCAAGACGACACATCAGGTCAGCTCTGACTAAGAATATGTTGCAAACCATAGCCATTAGCCTCTTCCCTTGTCTACTCTCTCCTTGATTTTGCTAATTCGGTTTTTGTGGGTATCTCAGACCTTGAACTCAACAGGCTGCAACGCATCTAAAACTCCTTAGCTTGCATAGTGCTCTGTGTCCCATTACAAACAAGTTCCTCAGTCCTACTCCATCACTTGCATTGGCTTCCTGTTGAGTTCAGAATAAAATTTGAATTGGCGTGTTTGACCAGCACACTTCCCTACCTTCAGTCACTACTTACTCAGGATTACATCCCTCCTCGTTGCCTGTGATCATCAAGTATGGTTCTTTTAGCTGAGCCACGATGCAGAACAGTTATGGGCTCGTGTGCATTCTATGGCTCTGCCCCCATGCAATGGAATCGATTGCCACTCTGTCTTCATGACTCGAGTTCACTTTCTACCTTCAAAAACAGCTCAAAACTCTCTATTTCTCCATGACTTACAAGCACTTGGATATCTAAATGCATCTTCTGGCGACTGACTATCCGCACCTTTGATATTTCAGCAGCTTTCAATTCCATAATTCCATTAATCACAACATTTTACTCCGAAGACTTTAATTCTGGTTCAGTTTACTGAAACGGCTCTTGTCTGAATCCATCATGTCTCTCTTCGTGTTTTTCTCTGTTAAGATGTGGGAAGCCTCTTCCAAATTGATGATGCCCTGTGTTCTGTTGGGCCCTTCTGCTCATCCTTTACACTATCCCACTCAGCTGACTCATTAAAGCATACCATACACAGTTGACCACCACCTATTTTGTGATGGCATCCAACTGTTCATCTCTTCGTAAAATGTTTCTCTGACTGTTATCATAGATCTTCTTCATGTGGTTACCCAAATCTCATCGTGGATGACATCTAATCTCCTCTGCGTGAACCCATCTAAAGCCAGACTCATACTTATAGGCTTGTGTTACCATCTCTAAAAATTTCTGATCCATCTATTTTCCTCAATCTGGACTCTGCATTCACCTACATTCACTCATAGTCACAACTTAAGTGTAATTTCTACCAGAACCTTGGCTCTTCAATCATATCACCCGTCTTTCCTGCTCTTGCTTCATTCATATCCGTGATCTTCGCAAAGTCCGCCATATGCACGGCATCAAAATCGCATCTACTAATAGTGCTACATCCACAGTCCATGCTAAACTAGACTACTGCAATTCATTCTTCCTGATTGTAGACGCCCCATCCCAAATAAACCACCTTCAAGCTATCCATAATGCTCTCACTCATCCCCCAAACACCCCCAATATCATTTCCTCTCTTTAAGTAACTATGTTGTTGGCTTAATATACCTGAACAAATAGAATACTACGTCTTTTCACTGTAGCACACTTCAATCCTTTCAGCCCTTCTGTCTTCATCAGTTATTCACAATTCAATGACTTTTCTCAAACTGCTCCTCTTTGGCCCTAACACTTCTCCACCCTTATGTCATTTCATCGCTAAAATTTGGAAATCACTCCATGGAAATCACTCCTGCCAGAATCCTCACTACAGCTACCTTTTGCTATAGCTGCACAGATTTTTTGCTCAAAACTGAAAATACTTCTTTTTCACAAATCATATCCTGAGCCCTCCTTTTCCCCTTACCTCTCTTGCCACTCCAAGTCTTAAACTGTCCACAGTCTGACTGTGCGTCTGCCTGACCCTTACCTACCTATGATTTTGTTTTGACTGAGCACTTGTGAATAAGCCAGTTCCCATGACTTTTGGATGCTGTAGAAATCTCGAGATTGTGATTACAAAAGTTATGGCTTGAGGTAACTGGCACATAACAATTCCGGGTAATCCTCAAGAAATGTCCCCTCTCCATCACCCTATTTATAAACAAAATGGCTACCCAGATCGTGCGAAAGAGTAGAGCCCCGGGTGCTATGGAAGAACTATCGTAGGTATGTATGTTTGTTTGTGTGTGTGTGTGTGTAAGTATATAACTAGACACTTAATAGAGTATGTATATATCTAGACACATTTAAGAATCGTAATCGTAAACTTCAAATTTCTAAAGTGCTCCTCTAAAGCTAAGGACAGGGCATCAGCTTACTCACGTGCTCGGTCATATCGGAGGGTTGTCCAGGGATCAATGTCCAGTTGTTGGGTGAGTGGAGGAACTGACAATATATGGAATTCAGAGGGAAGTTCATTCCAGAGTCGAGGTGCAGTGTTGGATACGGATCGGTTGGAGAACTTGAGACAAGTTGTGACTGGGGACAGAAGGGAGTGAGATAGGAACATGTTATCAGGTAGAGTTGGGCGACTGGATGGTGAAGAGTTTGCGAAGATACTTCTCTTGCTTTTGCAATTTACATGTATGCCGATTTTGAGACAACTCCTGTAGGTTAGCGATTGTACTTAAAAGTACCTCACCAAAGTGTTGCGCCTATGACTATCAGTCTATCGCCCTACTTGTAAACAATATGGCTACCCCAGATTGCGCGATCTAAACAAGTGCATGTCAGGACAATTATGCAAATGCATGCTGTAGATTTAGTAAAAGGCAACAATATGTAAATGTAATGGGAGAGTATTGACTAATCTGTACTATGTACTCAAGACTTTTACTCTGAAAGTATTATTTGGAGGGATATGTTTTTTTACATTTACTAGAGTAAATTTGGTGATGAATACTTTTACTTAAGTACTTATGCTAGGGCAACAATTCTCTTGCTTTTGCAATACATGTATGCCGATTCTGAAACAACTCTTCTGATGTGAGTTACTGACTTCCAATTCTAGAATTGGCAATACAGGATGGTTGGCAAGCAAGTTGGGGTGCAGAATAGTCTATTGGTAAAAATGCGGAATTGGCAATCAAAAAGTCATGGTTAAGCCGAGGATACCCGGGATCCTCGGTTAAGCCTGTCGATAGATTCTTTATTTAGAGATTCTAATTTAATCTTCTCATCTTCTTATGATCATTGTGCTCTAGGCCAGTGGTTCCCAAACTATGGTCCGCGGACCGGTGCCGGTCCGCGAGCCCTCAGTTGCCGGTCCGCGAAGTGAGTCAGGAAAAACTACGTTTTCTCAATTGGGTGTGGCTTCGAACTATCTTCAAAAACACGATTGTCTCAGAAATTAAGATTTGTTCTGGAAGTGAATGTATTTCTGCTATTGTAAACTAAAACTGCCGAATAAATAGTTTCTCGACGAATTGCTGACAGGTCAAATAGATGTTGTTCACCTTTACTAGAAATTTTGATCGTAACATTTGGGCTTTTTGACCGGCAATTAGAAACCGGATGTGACGTATCTCTTTCGTCTTTAATAATTTGGTCACTGCTGCTGCTGTCGTCAATAGACGCGTCTACTTTTAGGTTTGATATAATTGTAAATACAATATATTATAAATTTGAAAATTACAAGAATAAAATATAATAAATAGCCTATATTAATGAAAAGCATTAGCATGAATTATTTATATTTTTTTAACAAAATGCAAAGTTTTGATTCATATTGGACCAGTGAATATGATATTACTTCGTGTCACATTAACTTGCTTACAACTTATTTTATAATTAGAACTGTGGTTAAATTTGTGACATTTTCCCAACAATATCCGCTCCTTTCAATGTAACTTTATAATTTGTACCAAATTCCAAGATTTGTTTTAGCCTAATTCTCGTTTTTTAAATCTTATAATTAATACATGTTTAGTGATTGAGAAAGAAATAAAACTAATAAGTTGGGTATCGGTCCTGCTGCAATGGGAAAATTCCTGCCGGTCCGTCGCATTGAAAGTGAATTCCTGCCGGTCCGTCACACTGAGAAGTTTGGGAACCGCTGCTCTAGGCCTCATTCCAACTGGTAGCTGGATGATGGGTGGCATCTGAGCAATGAATCACGTATGCAGAATTCTGGCCAGTGAAGCTAATGGTTATTTAAGCAGATTACTGTACTAGTCACTGGTTCACTGCCAAGTAATGGGCATTTGTCTGTTGTGGTCTGTGAAGCTATGGGGTGGAGATATCAGGTTGCAGTTGAGATTTATCATTTAGTGAAGCTTGTAGAATGATAGTAATCTAAGACAGTTGACCATCCACTGATGTCTTGGACGTTATGGTAGCGGCACTATAGAAGTCATTAGATTAGATTAGATTTAGTCTCTGTGAGACAATAGAACTAGTGTGCTGTTGTAATGGTGGGCTGACAGATATCACTTCATTTATAAGGCGCCTGCTTAACTATCTGTGAAATAGACCCAAGTGCATATATTGACTCACTTGTGGCCTGTTGAACAATGGATTTATTATCTATGATGGAGTGATGGGTAATTGGGTGCTGCTCAGAACGGATTTTGGTAACCAGGCATAATTTTACAAAACTTGTCACACCTCTCCAGAATACAAATCGTCACCAGGGCAGAAAGATGTTTCAAAATTTCTGCTCCATTTTAGCAATTTAATTTTCTTAGCCTTGCATATGAGGACGGGTGGCCACTCCTCTCCTTTGCCATCTCATCCTCCCACTGACAGTGTATGGTCAGTGTACTCATAAATCTTGCACTATTGAATTTCTGTCCTGGCGGGGATTTGAACCCCCACCTCTCGATCAACAGTCCAGCACGCTAACCACTACATTATCATGCACACACTGTGACGCATAACTCAACTATAAATGAGTGTACTGACTGTACACTGTCAATGGAAAGGTCAGGCAACGATGAGAGAAGTGGCTACCCACCCTTATTGGCAGAGGCTAAAAAATGTTAAAATATGCTAGCACTTCGTACCCGTGGCTGCATCTAGGATTAGCAGCTTAGGACAACTGATCTTCTTCCAGTTATGCAAGGAAGTTTGTTTCTTTTTTACAGATGAAGACTGTGAGTGTGGCTCTAGTGCTGTGCCTTAATGTTGGTGTTGATCCACCTGATGTTGTAAAGATCTCGCCATGTGCTCGTCTACAATGCTGGATCGGTCAGTCCAAACAAAACTAGTCTTTTCAAATAATTAGTGTAATTTTTTCTCTTTTAATTATTTTGATTATTGCTATGACAATTTCTTTTAAGTGCTTGATCACTTAGCAGTTTAAGTGTTACAGCATGTATTTGCAAGCCACTAAGGAGTAGAATCTTGAGGCATTTTCTAAAGTTAAGACAGTTTAAAGCTTCAAAGAGTTCATTCTATTGTTTGCTAGCAATATAGTGGAAATTGTGGGAGCTGACCTCCAGTGCCAGTACGAACGTGCTTAATACAAGCTAAACCTTGACCCTGCTATTGATGTTCAAAGTAAAAAAGTTGTGCATATTGCTGAGTTGCAGTGCCAAGGATGAGCACTTTGAAATAATTTAACTTTAGTGCAGTGCAGGAAGCCAATGCCATTGACTAAGAGATGGACTGAGAAGTTCACAGTGTTTAGCTCTACTGGATGTTACTGAAGCTCTGAATTTCACTGACCAGTACTAGGCATTCTGTCAGTTCTTTAATCTCATTCACACTCAGCCTGAAGACTCTTCCGTTTCATGTTGTTTACCCACTGTAGCCTGACTGCTGGTTCCCTGATTAATCAGATTTTGACTGGCCTGCAGCAGATAATCGGCTTTGCCTACAGTTTTGCTTAAAGCGGAAGTTCATTGATGCCTTGTGCATTATAATAATTAGAAGTCATATGATTTGAATAGATTAGATGTCATGACTCCTAACTAAATTTAGCTGCAACATCTATAAATGACAATTCTAAACTATTCGGTGTATATATCAGCATCATGTATAATGGCTGGCTTTTCCTCATCTGTCTCACAATCCCTAAAGGCAGTTCTGTTTCCCCGGGGCTTCTGTGCTGAGAGCGCCTTGGAATTGTTATTCTGCGAGAGGTGCTTCATAAATTTCTAGATACAATGCAATGTGTATGGATATACATATGTTAGATTTATGCAGAATTTCAACAATGACTATTGACTATTTCCAATACTTGTTTAACAGACCCGCTTCAGTACTCTGATCCAACAGCAGCTAACAACCAGAAGGCAGTGGAAATTGTGGGAGCTAACCTCCAGCGCCAGTATGAACGGTGGCAGCCACGGGCTCGATACAAGCTCAGCCTTGACCCAACTATCGATGAAGTAAAAAAATTGTGCATATCGCTGAGGCGCAATGCCAAGGATGAACGAGTTCTATTCCACTACAATGGTCATGGGGTTCCGAGGCCCACGCAGAATGGAGAAATCTGGGTGTTCAACAAGGTTTGTGGTAGCCACATAGCTGCCTAATTTTGTTGTTATTTTTGTACAGAATAAATAGATGATGAAAATAAGATTTACACACGTTTTTCCTTCTATTGGCTCCCCATTATTCATTAAGCCTTGTGACTGCTAAAAATGCAGTAGTTTGATCTTGAATTGAACCATTTAATAGGAAGACTGTGTGGTGATTGAATGATGGGTGACACAATGGTAGTCATGACAGACCAGTACATTCAAGAATCAAAAAGTTAGTCTTTGGACTTTGCTTATTCAGTTTAATAATCCCAATAATAGGTGTAACTTGGTAGTCTATTGGCATTAGTGTCCTCCCTATCGTCCAACATATCACCTGTAGCTGTTAATAGTCACTGGCCAGGAAGCAAGTATGCGGTTGTCTCAATTTTGGTGTTTTCTTAGTTGATCTGTAGGCTGAAGGCCTTGGCCCCCTGCTTATTAATTCCAGTGCTATGAGTAGCACTTCTCTCATCTGGGCCAGTAAAGATACATCATCATTGGTTAAGACCTCTCTGATGGTATCACCCACCAGGCTACAATTGATCATGACTTTTCATCCATTGATGTTGTAATTAAAGGTTTGCAAAGGTCTGTCTTACTCTGCTATCAACTCAACCAGTCTGCCATCAATTGATCCTCAGTCAGTGAATAGTAGTGCTTATTAGTGGAGAAATAATAACCTTTTCAGAGTAAAATTAGTCCTAAATTGAAAGAAAAGTGCTTGATACATATGATATAGTGAAAAGAATTGTATACCTTTCAGACTCTGTGAATTGTCTTGTGTGTTTAGCACTTCACGCAGTACATTCCATTGTCCGTCTGTGACCTGCAGATGTGGATGGGAACACCTTCAATCTATGTCTTTGATTGCTCCAATGCTGGCACTATAGTCAACTTTTTAAAGGCCACTCCAGTGCCTCAACAGTTCACAGAGATTGAGGTAGCATTTCTTGTTTCTTAGTTTAGTCTTCTGTATCTTTTAATATGTCTAATCAGTTGCCTTCTGTTACTGAAGAACTTCATGCTTCAGACACCGTAACTAGATAGCCCAATGCAGCTCGACAGTTTGATCATTTCTAAACTTTGCCAGACCGAGTTACTTTTTCATTTCACTCATATCTGCAACCTAAATGGATCAACTCACGTAAACTTATCGAATCGTTCAGGAGCAGATGAGTTGAACTGCCAAAAACTCCAACTGATAATCTTTGCTGCGTTCAGCTCCAGCGCAGCAATCGATAGTCATTCAAGCAGACAAGCTTTTCGCCGATGGTTAAGGTTTGAATTATTTAGTCATGGTTCCCTGCTTTACACTGAATAATCAAGTGCAGCGAATTATATTTCCCAAGTCCTATGTACGTATTTTATACCTTGTGATGCTGGTTTTAGATACTGGTAATTAATTAATTATGTGTTACCAAATCACTTACCTACACAACCAGGCCCGGTTCGTCCGTATGGGCAACTGGGCAGCCGCCCAGGGCCGCCGATTTTTAGGGGCCGCCAATTTTCCATTTTTCAAAAATGATTTAATTATTATTGGTAAAAAGAGGTGAATGACTAAAAACAAGGTCATCAACTTTTTTTGTGCTTAGGGCCACCGGTTTGCCTAGGACCGCCGATTTGCCCTGGGCCGCCAAATGTCTTGAGCCGGGCCTGTACACAACCAGTGCACCTAATACTTAGCACAATACAACCACACAAATCTACTCATATTTTAATAAGATATAAATGTTTAGTACAGGGACATTGTCACTCCGTCGATCTGTTTTTGGTGGAAGATAATGCATACATGTCTGGCTATCCCTCATGCCACCGGGTGTATGTATAACAGGTATTTGTTGCCTGTCAGTCAGTAGATCGAAGTGCCACCAGAGATTAACAGTCAGGTCACTCCAAAGACCTGCATTGCTCCTCTACCGAGAAGGCATATTTTGCAGACCCATTTACCAGTACTAATCGTAGAAGTTATGGGCAAACATTAAAAATTGATGTACTTTTACTCACTTGTCTGGAATTTTAATACAATATCCATTCATTTTCTGAGAATTTATATAGCACCTCTTCAGGAGACCTACTTGAAGGCGCTGTGTATTTGATATTGCCTTCCTTCCAATGTTCTGAAGTGGACACGAGCATATGATGATGAAGAGCAATTGTGAGTGAAGGACTTGCTCAAGGTCCCTACACAGAACTGCATGGGTGAGACTCAAAATCGTACTCTGTCTTACAGGACGGGCATTCTAACCAACTGGTGACCGTGCTACACCTTAGCCACCTTACCAGCATAATAAGTGGCAAGAATTGTCTTTTTGAATTCTTTTGTGTCTAGCCACCAGATATGACGGTGCTGACAGCTGATGATTGTTCAGATGTAACTGGTAACACAGATCTTCTTGATCCATCGAACAGCTGTATCCAACTGGCTGCCTGTGCATCCAATGAAATTTTGCCCATGAATCCTGAGTTACCTGCTGACCTCTTCACGTCGTGTCTTACTACACCGATTAAAATAGCCCTGCAGTGGTTTGTATGATAAACATTTGAACTGTTTCAACTGAATGATGCCACTAGTTAGATTTACCTCTGAAAAGAGACAATATCCGTCTTAATTTTAGCTTTTTGATTGTTGTTATGCACTCACAAAGGATCTTCTATAAGTTTTAGATTTGATTTTGATGGCGAGTCATCAGATATTGATCTATTAAGTTTTTCCAGTAAGTAAAACAATTTTTTATTACACTAAATTTAGTATCAGTTGTTGGTGATGTATTTGCTGCTGTTGAGCAAAAACAACTGAATGGTTCTCTTCTAGACTTGCCACTGCATGCATTATCAGACATTACATGGTAACGTTAGTTCTTAGGACTTTTCTAGATTGCAATGCGTTTACCTAACTTTATATTCATAAAGTGGTTCTTGCTGACAGTTGTTATTCTTGTCAACAGATGAGCATCTTGGAAGGTGCAGTAATGAAGTGTTTTGTGAGCTAATGTTGTTCCTTTCATAGTAGTTAGAATGCTGCTGGTTTTCTGATTCCTACAGGTATGTTCTACAGAAGACGTCTAAGCTGGTACCTGGAATAACACTTGACCTAGTCGACAAGTAAGTTGGCTTTTCACTTACAATTTTGCTCTAATATTTATGATATGGAATTTGAATGCCTTACTGAGCTAGCAAAACATTTTACCAGCCAGTACTGTATATATGTTAAGTCTAGGTAGAGTTCAGTTCATGTAGGTCACTTGTGTGGCTGTGGAACCTGGAGTACCTGGCTGATTCTCAGTACAACAGAGGTTTCATGGTGTTTTGTAATGCTAACCTATAATTGGTAAAATGCTAATTTGATGTACATTTAAAGGTGCTTTATGAAAAACTATCAGTGTGATGCTACTATCGTACGTGCTGTAATCGTGTTATACCATTGCTTCTATGAATGAATTTGTATGTGTGCCTGTTTGCATGTTTGAGGATGTATTTGTGTATGTATGTATTAGCTCTTTACTGATGAGCTGCATTGGTTCCCAGTTGCTTTTAGTACACTCTTGTCATTAAAATGTTAAACCATTCAGTAGATCCATTCAAACATGTGGTCAGACTTATGTGATAGGTGTGTGAATACCATTCACAGAGGCACAAAATGAGTATGCATGCTTAAAAAACTTCTTATACACTGATTTGTACACAGTGTGCCAGCTGAGGTCTGCTGTATTTATGTAGAAGTGATTCAGTGCTGTGTTGTGTCTTACTGTTTAAATTTGCTAAATATGTTTTAAAATATGTGCTGTTTTGCCAGGATACCAGGGCAGTTGAATGACCGCCGTACGATGCTTGGTGAACTGAATTGGATCTTCACAGCAATAACTGATACAATAGCATGGAACATTCTTCCTCGAGGTGTGTGAATGAGCATTATTTTCATGCAGTTGTTATGCTGGTTAAGGACTGGGTTAGGGTCTCTGACTCACAGCTTTATCCCTGTGAAAACCCATGTTCATAATATTTATTTCAGTGTTCAATTTTAATAATGCACAATTTCTGCAAAGCATTGATAGATGCCTGGTAGTTTAGATGAGAAACTAGTATTAAATGTTTAGTTTGTGTTTATATGGACATTTATGTAGTGCTTGAAGAGACTTGAAAATGCTGAGAGGTTTATTCCCACGTAGTTTAATAAACTGTTTAACTGAATAAGCAGACAATTACTGTAAAAGTGGTACTGATATGCCTGTCAGACTGTCAGTGACTGGATTGTTGGATATTTATGCAGTATCAATTATTGTTGTCCCAATTCAAAACTGGAGATGTGATTATTTACAGCTATCCTAAAACATTAAGCAAAAATAAAGGCATTTACTAAAAAAAACTTATGTAGAAAAAACCGGGAAAGCTAACAGGAAAGCTGTTTCTAATTTTTACCAGATTTTTGCACAACTTGCATTTCTGTGATCTATGTTCATATATGCTGTATATGTTGTCCAGAGCTGTTCCAGAAACTTTTCCGCCAGGATCTCCTTGTTGCCAGTCTGTTTCGTAACTTTCTGCTTGCTGAGCGAATCATGAGGTCATACAACTGCTCTCCAGTATCGATGCCAAAACTGCCTCCAACATTTCAACATACCATGTGGTAGGTTGTGCGACATGGTGGTCTTTGGGTAACATGCTTAGTCAGTGATCAAGCGGTTGCTGGTTCAGCTCCATGTAATGACCTTGGGCAAGTGTTTCCACACACATGTCTCTGTTGCCAAGCAGTCTGATTTGGTACTGGCATAGCTAAGAAATAGCTGGTTAGTCCTGAAATGCACTGGCCTCGTGTCAGGATCTTGGGATTCATCCACTGCAAGCTTAAAGGCCGAAGTGAAGGAAATGGGTGTCTGTTCTATGTTCCTTTTGGGAAATCGGAGCTTTACCTTTATCATTTTATGCGGTAGATTAACATTGCTCACTGTTTTGTGTACAGGTAAACACAGTTTTTTGCAGTTGGCCTTAGCTGCTTTGTTTTGGGTTAATTGTCACTGAGAACATTGATACACGCTGTATTTTGCCTACATGTCCTGTGCTTGAAGATAATGTGCACTCAAAGGCAACCTGCCAAAATTTGCATTCAACTGCAATTAATTATCATATAATAAGGCATTATAAGTTTTTTTATGGGCATATCATGTAAATGATATCTGATTGGAGTAAAATTTTGAATCACTGTGACATCAGCATGTTTAACTGCTGTGCAACTGGCAGTGGTAAATTACACCTTACTGTGGCATGACCGTTAACCCTTTCCCGCCGGACCGGGTCACCCGTGACCCGATTAACCCAATAGGTATCGAAACAATTCCGGCGGGAAAGGGTTAAAGGGTTAAATGGCCACAACTGTGAGCACTCTTTTCTTTGCTCTATTTGTATGGGATTTTAGAGTTAGTTGTGTTTTGTAATTTTAGGCAAGCATGGGATCTTGCAATGGACAGTTGTCTTTCTCAGCTCATTGATATTCTCAATGACCCTTCATCATTCAAGAACAGCACGTTTTTTGCTGAGCAGCTCACTGGATTCCAAGTCTGGCTGACGTATGGCAGTGACAAACGTAGTCCACCTGAGCAGCTGCCTATCGTACTCCAAGTAAGCCAACCTTAGTCAGGTACCTCTACAGTGTGGTATAGCTGTACAGTTTTATCTGGACATTTATGTAGAGTACTTTTCTAAGTGCCTCTCAAGGGTTGGGTAATCGCTCATTTATCAAATGCCTGCATCAGGGAAATCTGCAAAGAAAAGGTTCTTGGCTTGCAGAATCCTTTGGGTTAGATGCAGATTGGCGATTACAGTTTGACTACATAATAAAAGACCTCCTGAAAAATTCTGTCAGTTTGCTTATGCTCCACTTTCATCAGTAAATATGAGACCTGCTCTGTTTGCCTTCTGAGCTTCTATTTAAACTGATAACCACAGTTTTTAAACGGCCATAATTTCTGGATTACAAATTGCACCTTTATTTAGGAAGTGATGATGCAAGAATAGTAAATTTTTGTATCTGTATTCAAGTCGATATCCGATTTCCTGATGTCAGGTCGGAACAGTAATATTTTGATCTGATATACCGGTAGTCCTTCTGAATAAGCTGACACAGCTTTTGCATGACATTGAGGAATTTATGAGATTTACATTACATTGCACTACATTGCAGCAACTCTTCTTTACAAGGTAAATGACAATTAATTTGCCAATTTCATGGAATTCCAAATCTGCATCAGGATGCTGAGTTGAAAGACTCGTGTCTTAGTTGGCTATGTGATATGAGTAGCAATTTTTACTTGGTTCCTCCTTCAGCATGTGTATATATTACAACAGATTTTGACAGTATTTACCTAGTAGGCTTCTGTGAGGTCTCTGTGGTGGCAAATTGCTGAGCATAGCCTCGGAAATGATGTGATGCCAAGCTGTTCTGTCCTGTCCTTTTCCCATGTTGTATGATGGCCATTGGTTACAGGTCCTTGTCAATGACCAATCCAGTATGCAATAGGCCGACTGCAAGGTCTTCAGTTTTTTGTGGGCTTCTTCATTCCAGCTCACAGGGCTCTCCAGTGGTCTTCACCTTCTGGAGTCCAAGCATGACTCTGTTAATTGCAGGCTCTTGCAAATCGATTAACCACATTGTTTCAAGTAACATGCAGCATATAATTTACAATGCAATCTGTCTGTAACAAAAATGTTGTTAGCAATTCTTCTGTGCCTACTGATTCATAAGTTGTTACTTTTTGTTGATTTAAGGTTTTGCTAAGTCAGGTTCACAGGCAGAGAGCTCTTGAGCTGCTCGGACGGTTTCTTGACCTTGGGCCATGGGCTGTCAACCTGGTAAGAGATGTGCAACTATTTACAAGTTTTCAACTGAGTTGAATTTTTACACATGATTATAAGAAAAGGCATTAAACAACTGTATTTGTGTTACCATTTTTATTATAGATCTAGTCTTTGTCTTTCCATGTATTGACTGTTTATTGAGCAACTTTAACACAGTACAGCAACCTTGATGTGCTATGTAGATGGTTCCAACATAAAACCATTTTGTGTCAGCTATATGAATTGGTGAAATAAGTATTGTGATCCTTTCTGCATATGCACAGTTTTTAAAATGACTGAAGAAAGATTACCATGATCTGCATTATATACATTGCAAGAACTGAATACTGATGAAATTCGTTTTGTTTGTGAAAGTCTCTTTCAGTTGGAATATTTCCATATGTTCTCAAGCTGCTTCAGAGTTCAGCTCGGGAGCTCAGGCCGCTGCTTGTCTTTATTTGGGCAAAACTTCTGGCAGTTGATAGCGTAAGTTAAGCTTCTGCTTATCTTGTCATTTAAAGTGTTTCTCATCGCAAGGCCATTGCTATTTCCAATTTATTAGAATTCAGTTCTTGATAGTTCATCCATATTAGACTGTTTTCTGGAACAGTGAAGAATTATAATGATTAAATTGTTGGTTATTGATGTTAGTTATCTATGTCTGCACTTGCAGTGTAACTCAAGGGCCTTTAGTTGAAAGAAAATATTTATTAGATTTATTTTCAATGAGGCTTACTTCTAATATTGACTGTTTTGATGTAAAGAGAGTTTGGTGCTAGTGTGTGATCCTCACGTTAGGAGTGTATTGATCCATTTATATATATATATATACGCAGTGAAAATATGCTTATTGTCACACTCAAATATTTGTTCAAAAGCTACATTGAGAGATACGTTTTGAAGTGCTGGATTTATGAAATGCATGTAGGGACAGATTATAGAATGCACTATATAGCTTAAATTGCCCAGTCTTCATTTTAGAAATCTCTTTGAGCCTTTGTGATGATTGTTTACTTATGACTAATTCGTTAATTCAGAGCACTTATATAACCCTCTCCAAGATATCTACTTGGAGCCGCTCCCAGCCCAACTCTGGCGATAAAGAACAGTTTTCAAATGCTTGTAAAAGGTGTATGCAGAGTCCATAGTTAAAAGAACATGCAGATCTGAAGGAAGGTTATTCCATGTGGTCGGCCCAACCACAGAAAAGGCACAATGTTGCCTCTTTGAAGTGCGCGCAAAGGGTACACCTGGAACAGCATGTACACCTCGAGATGAAGAATGCAGATTTCCACAGCCAGCCAAACCGGAGGTTGGGCAACAGAGTTCCCACAAGTAGCCAGGGGCAGACCTAGACCGAAATCCAATTCATTTTATGCTTTTTGTGATAGCTCCAATGTTGAACAAGCTGCCATTATTAATATCAGTGTGTGTTGCTGACTTTTGCACGAGATACTTTCACTCTAATGGATGTTAGACTTGATTAGATCATAGCAGAACTCGTTAGACATCTATTTTCTTCTTTCAGAGTTGCCAAACTGATTTGGTCAAAGACAATGGTCACAAATACTTCCTTGCTATTCTGTCAGACCAGTATATGCCAGTAAGCATCAGAAGTCATATTTGTGTTCTTGTTCCAGTAGTTTAGTACTGTTTTTACTATTATTGTTGTTATCAATAATTAAGTTGGGTGCATTGTAGTTTAGGATGTGCATTGTGCAGTATGGTTTAGCATTGATATGACTGCATAAATGCATGAATAATTGTTTTTTGTTTCTGCCAGAAATGATTTCACGAAGCATTTGAACTTTTGGAAACCTTCTTATTTAATTTGCTTTATTCTCAGCTTAGTGTATGTTTTTCTGTGTGCATGGACTTGCATATGTTTGTTCCATATTTGTCATCGTGCACGTTCTATCATACTGTTTACCTGTATGACGTATCTAGGACTGTGGGATTTCATATTGTGAAGCAGAGTTCATGTGAAGGTACAAATCATGAGAGTAATGCTGTTGTCTGAAACGTTTTATCACCACTCTAGTTAAATGCTTTATCTGATCTTTTATTTTCCTGTTTCTTTGTAACACTCTATGTTGTTGGTTCTTCTCTCTTTGATCATGTCCGCTTTTGGCTTCTTGTGAATATATTCATCAAGAATATTCTGATTAATTGTAGGCTGAACATCGGATGATGGCTGCTTTTGTTCTTACAATGATTGTTAACAACTACCCTACAGGCCAGGTAAGGATTTGTGTTTATTCTTATCACTGAATTTATGCTCGAAAATCAGATTTTGTGAGAAGTATTTCCTGATTGTTTGGAGTATCAGTATAATATTTTGGCTGTTCAGTTACGGCTTCATGTCAGTTTGAATTCCACAATTCCCATTGGCATTGAAATTTGTCTGATCACCAGGTGTCTGTCTGTATGTCTGTCTAATAAATTATAGCAGTAGATAATTTTGTGCCTATGATGATCTTAAGTTATTTAGAAAGGATATGCTTTCCTATTATATTGTAGAATTAATGCATCATGGTAGCATTATTGACAAAAGACTAGGGTTTCATGTTACTCATGGTTAGTTATCCCTCAGGCTTATCAACGACTTATTCCCTCATCAGGTACTTGGACTCTTGTTGTTCACTGAACTAAAACAGTGCAGGGTTCTTGGTCTTTCCCTGTTGCTGGTCCTTAGCTTTGGAATTTTCTGCCAGTTTCTGTCCGCGCTGGTATTTCTATGACGTGGTGTGTAAATCCCATCTGTTTCCAAAGCTTAACCTCTGTAGCCCGTTTTCAGTACTCTTGACTGTGTGACTCTGTCCAATGGATTGCAATGTTGGAATGCGATTTTGCTTAGAAGCAACCATCTATTGACATTTTGTGCATTACAATAACGTTGATATAGAACTTTCCAGACTGAGATTGGTGGCTTGAATTGCATGTAGCTACATGGTAACTGCAGTTGGGAGTTCATGATGTTTTTGGTAGGAGGTTGCTCTCCAAGGAAACCTGATTGCGCTCTGCCTTGAACATTTGGGTGACAAACATTCACTGCTCAAACAGTGGCTTGCTCTTTGCCTTGGAAAGGTATATTTATTTATTTCAATTTAGGTGTCTAGTTTTAGTGTAAAATAATGCATTTGTGAAACAATGCAAGTTTGATCTATTTCATACATAAAAATTATACTGTACCTCTTTGATGCAATACAACAGCTAATCTAATCTGATCTAGTTTTATTTCATATGCCATAATTTGATCTGTTCCAAGCTAACCTTTTCTAATTTATTGGCTTCTACTACAAGTGCCAACTGCAGAGTTGTAGTTGACAGTTCGTTCATTGTTGCGACGTTCCAATAACTGACTATTCATTGGCCTTTTTGCAGACTAAACTTTCTTTCAAATGTCAGTCTAACTCAATTGGCTTCCAGTTTTGTAAGTATCTTTCTTGTGTTGCAAGGTGTGGACGAACTATGATGCAGCGCGCTGGTGTGGAGTTCGGGACAGCGCTCATGAAAAACTGTATCCTCTTCTTTCTGATTCTGTTCCAGAGGTGAGTTTTCAGTTGTTATAGAGCTGGCAAAGTGAACCACCTTTTCACACACACATACATGTGCTGTCACACACGCATGCCAAGTTTAATGACCACTTAATGGGAATGAATTGATTTTCTCTAAATCCTCTTAATTTGCAATTGTGCATACCATTCAATCAGATGAATGAGAGCATTAGACAAATACTATTAACATTATTGTTAGTCAGATACAAGTTTGTCTCAAGTGACATTCTTGAACCTTAGAACAGAGGTTTTCAAACTTTTTGGACCAGGGACCCTTATTTTTTCTAGGCATAGCTTGCAGACCCCTAGTATTTACAAAGCAAAATTTAGGCCCCTATCCTTAAAATTTAATAAAAATAACAGGCAGATAGACTATTTCCACAATACACGCTTGCTTATTTATGACGCTGAGGACTATTATAATATAAAAAGTAACACTAAATAAATTTTTATTAACTCCCTGCAATAACTATGGAACACAGTCATTTTTAAAAGAAATGAATAACATCGGTTTCGCCAAAAGCCAGTAATGTCAGCGAGAGGGATGTGCTTGCTTTGCTTTGCAAAAACTGTCCGTAATTGGTGCTAGTTTGGATAGGCCTAAGCACTGTTTTCTTACGTTTCAGAAAGTAATCCATAATACAAACAGCAAAATTATATAGTTAGCATATAACAGCGAACGTGAACGAAATAGGGATATGCTTTGCAAATCTCTGTATTATCGTTCATCTAAAGGCTAAAACCAGGCGAATTCCACAAATTTCTAATTCTACAAGTCCAGAGTACACAATCCGGAAATAGACCAGCATATTGCAAATGAAGCCTTCACTGGAGGAACCACTAGAGTCCATTTTTGACATTTTTTAAAGCTAGGCCTAGCTATGTCTTGTAATACTTAATGCTATAGACTATAGAGCAAGTGTGTTTTTTCAGAAAACCCAAGTCAGTCCAGAGTTACAATTAGAAGAAAATAATTATAGCGTTTATGTAAAAACAACTAGCCTAGAGTCCTAGCTAGAGCTTCGGTGTTTCTCCCATGGAAAAAACAATCAGGCTCATATTCAGTGTTGATTTTCTAAATGAAACACTTGTAGACTTTCAAAGTTTGTTTTGTGAATATCTTAAACCTTTTTAAATGGAATCTAGTTGTAGGCCTACTTCTGATGAAGGCTTCAAATACATCGCGCTTACATTGGGTGCAGAAATGATTGGCAGTCGATTAGCAGAAATTATAGGCCCTATATTAAATTTTATAAAAACACACGTGTTATTATGCTAGAAATGTAACCTGACCATAAGCCTAGTACGTCACTGTAGCAGTGATATTTTCGTTAACGAAAACTAAAATTAGAAGTAAAAATAAATGATTTCGTTAACGAAAACTAGAAGTAAAAGTAGGAATTATTTCAGCAGAAAGAACGAAATTAGGAATTGAATTAGAAATTATTTGCCGAACTAAAATTATGAACGAAATTAACAATTATTTTAAGAAGTAAAATCATTTTACTTCTTGTGGTGCTTAACTTAAATTGAGATGAAGGGGAGTAAAATTGCACGTGATCCAAACACATAATCCATTGGAAAACTTTGGTTGATATGAAGCACCTGCGCATACCATTCATTTTTCTCTTTGGTCTTCGTTGTCTAATAGGCCTAATTGTCTCACTTGCGTACCAAGGACCTTTTATACAAGAAGGAAATGAGCACTAATATAGAATCCTTGCTTGGGTACTAACGACCTCAGTTTCATACGCCATTTTTTAAAATTTAGGTTCGATCGTTAAACTGTAAAATTATGAATTTATCGAGAATGTTGGCTGGAAGGAAGCGAGATAGGCCGCTTTGGGATTTTTCATTTTGACGAAGATACAGCAGATCTACATGTCAAGAACCAACTGAGAAAATCCCGAACTTTGCCAGAAAAAATAAAAGCATTACAAGTCTTGGGAGGGGAGTAGATGCTGCATTGTTAGACGTTCCACCCCTTGTTTTACTTCAATTGTTTCTTTCTCGAGACAAGTTTCTCGCGTTTCTGCATGCAAGCGATGCAAACTTTTACAGCGCGGAAATTAATAATTATTTGTAAAACTAAAATAAGAAGTAAAATTATTTGAGAACTAAAATAGGAATGAGAAGTAAAATTATTTGTGAAGTAAAATTAGAATTAGAAGTAAAATTCAAGAGCTCAGAACTGAATTAGAACTGAATTAGGAATTATTTTTAGAAGTAAAATATCACTGCACTGTAGGCCCTAGTACGCAAAGAATAACTATAAGCAGCATCACAAACCTGGTGTGATCGAATACCCAATTGGATCCTTGTGGATCATACAGTTACAGGCACACTATAAGTAGCGTATGAATTTGAAAACACAGGCTGTTAATGATAAAACTATACAGTTTTGATTTAATGATTTTCAGAACGCTCTCGCGGACCCCCGCCAAAACCTTCGCGGACCCCCAGGGGTCCGCGGACCACAGTTTGAAAAACTCTGCCTTAGAACATGTCATATATGCTAACTCTAACCTACTGACATCTGCAGGCCTGTATTTAATGCAACAGCCATTAATGTAGAAAGCATAGGGAAAGGCTAGATTGACTTTCAGAAGAATTTTCTACAGAGATATCGAAGCAAAAACTGACATATAAATAACTCATTCCGTAACTCATTTGCCATACTGTAGTCTTGACCCTCAAACTAAGCTGTAATATATAACAGTTGTTAATGTTTCTATGGAAACCTATTAGTTTTGATTTTGACCGATGTTAGGTTCGTGCTGCTGCTGTTTTTGCTCTGGGCACTTTCATCAATAACTCCACAGAGCGTGATGAACAGATCAACAACATTGATCATGGCATTGCCACGAAACTTCTGTCTGTCCTCCATGATGGAAGCGTCATTGTTCGGAAGGTCTGCATCTAAGTTTTCTTATTTACATTTCTCTTTGTTTCTTGGTTATTACTGAGATTTTTATTTAACATTCTTGGCTCATTTTATTAGTTATTTTTATTACTAGCATCTATTTTGCTCAGAACATTGATAGAAAGTGAAAACCGCTCAAGAAACATATACAGCACATCTGAAGTTACATCTCCTTAGATCTGTCAGACAGCTAAGTTTTAGCACTTTTAAGAGGTCCCTCAAGGTGTTAGAAATATAATCATGTACATATTATTATCAACCACGTCAGTTAAGGGTAGTCTCCCCACTCTGACTCTGGCGGCTGCTTCCACCCTTGTCCATGTGTTTTTGGTTTCCCGTCTGGACTATTGTAGCGCCCTTTACGCTGGCCTCCCAGCTGCCCGCCTTGGGTTTTTGCGTGCAGCTGCACGTCTTATTGGTCGCATCCCCAGATTTGGCCAGGTTTCTCTTTATATGCGGGATGTTCTGCACTGGCTCCCTTTCTCGCTGCGGATCACCTAAAGGGTCTCTGCACTGGTTAGGCGTTGTCTAGAGGGACTTGCCCCCCCCCCATACCTACAGGAGTTGTGTCGCTCTACCTCGGGGTCTTGCGGCGATCTGCTGTTCGCTCGGCTGACCAGACCGAACTCTTGGTCCCCTGCACGCGGACAGCCATTATGCAGCGCCTGGTCCCTATAATAATAATAATAACAATAATAATAATAATATTTATTCTTTAATTAAGCGCCTGCAAACGCACTGCGCTGTACATGTACATGTTATGCGATAAACCTTAACTACTAACAGAACAGACAGCCTGCAATACCAATATGACTCACTCTACCTTGTTTCTTGCAAACTTGAAAACTACTCTCTTAAGCCGTGGTTGGACTAGGAGCGCTTCTGAGTAGATAATCTTGAAGGGGCGCTATATAAAAGCTCCTTAATAATAATAGGAATATGCTTGCATATGTACATATGTTATTATTATTAATCAGATATTTATATTGTACTAATTTATGGATTCACCTCAAAGCCGAGAGTAGATGAAAAAGATAAGCCTTTGATTGTTTGTGAAATGCGTATGTGTCTACATACATAATACTAGCATGTATACATATATGCATACATACATATATGTGTGCAGTGCCGGCCTTAGGGGCGTGCGAACCGTGCGGTCGCACGGGGCCCGCAATTTATGGGGGCCCGAAAATGTCCCAGATAATTAACATGAACAAGACACCCTAATAATATTATTATGGCATCGATTAAATCTTCTCTTTTGTCAAAAAAGTAGAAGTCAAATGGTACAAGCAGTTTAGTTTGTTTCAATATAATAATTATGCAGACCTAATATTTTTACTTCCTCTAGGCCTATAGGCCTATCCCAAAATTCTCGTGACGAGAACTTCCGTAATGATTTTTAAAATGAAAACAATAAGCTGGTGATTACAGTAAATACCTTGATAGTTAACTTTTTTATAGTGTGCTCCTAGCCTCAAGTTTAAAATTACAGAAAAAATTTATAATTTTAAGGGTTATATAAAAAGAAGCTGTTTAGTAAGTGACGGATAATTTCTTGGATGACACGAATACCGGGTATGCGCGGAGCACATGTTCGTGATTCTAGCAGATAATTTATTTCACTTTTAGTTGGTGGTTTAAAAAAGAGCCATGAAATGTCCAGATTTACCATCTATACATAAAAGCACACAAAAACCGATTCGCAAGTCGTACGCTTTTTCATTTCCAAGGTCGAAAATTTAGTGGTCGACTTATACGCAACATGGACTTGTACGCGAGTAGGCCTACATAGGCCCCCTACGGACATAGGCATAGCTACATTGAGGCAAGAGGAGGCAGTTGCCTCCTCTTGGTTTTATAAATTTAAAAATGTTCCTTGGGTTATAGCCCTGCACCTTGACTTTGCCTCCTCTTGAACGGTGAATCCTGGCCCAAGAGAAGAAATTTAAGAAGAAATCCCCCAAAAAGTCATCAAATTTTTTGACAGAAATCTCCCAAAAAAGTCATCAAATTTTGACAGAAATCTCCCAAAAAAGGTCATAAAACTTTTCTCGAGATATTTTTGCCTCCTCTTGAATCTAAGTCTGGGTACGCTCCTGCCTACAGAACTTTAATTTATTATTTTTCTCTCACATTTTCAAGGAATTCATTTGTTATGGTTTATTATTTTACACACACATGTGTAGAGCCTATGTATATATAATATTTGTATGTTTAGCCTACGTATGTTTGTCTGAATTTCCAAGTTTACGTAATTAATTTTTTATTTAAAGATCAGTAAAATTATTAGCAATGAAAAACAATTTGACTTTTGTCATTGGGGGCCCGTACAGTATACTCTGCACGGGGCCCGAAATATCCTAAGGCCAGCGCTGATGTGTGCAAGAAGTTGTGAGTGGCAAATGAAGTCGGCATCTGGAAAAGTATGTGGCTATAAAATGTTTGGTTCACTTTATTACTGCCCTAATGAATTAGAAGGCAATGCAGAGTTGAAGTTTAACTTGGGAAAACGTCACAGGAGAATGAAGAGAGGCCAGCCATTTTAAGTGTGAAGGGCAACTGTTCTGTTGTTAATGGATATCATTTTAATGTTGTCGGTGTTTATCTAGGAACTTGTTGTGGCACTGAGTGGGTTAGTGATGCAATTTGAGTCGCAGTTTACCTCAGTTGCTTATCAGTTCGCAGAAGAAGAATCAGCACGGGAATACCACACTGTTACAGGAACTATTGGAGTGTTTAACTCACCAAATGGTTAGTCTTTGTGTTTGCCTTTATTGTTTAATTTAACGTTATTTGCTATGGGTTGTAAGGTTAGATCTAGAACAGGAACACTATGGTCTTCATAGTATGTTGGCAAAGGCTGTGTAAGAGAGTTGCTTTCCTGCTCATGTGAGGAGATGTTGAGAGTAGTTAAGATTCATTCATTCATTCATTCATATGGAGAATTTATATAGCGCCTCTTCAAGGCTATCTACTCAGAAGCACTCCCGACCCAACCCCGGCTGAAGAGTACAGTCTTGAGATTTGAATAAAATGTGGCGGAATGGGTGCTTGGGACCAAGCGAAGCGCTACAGGGAGCCCATTCCAGATTGCAGGGCCAGCGATGGAAAAATCACGGCGCTGCCTAAGGGCGGTCCGTGAGCGGGGAACTAGAAGCTCAGCCTGCTTAGAAGAGCGCAGGGAACCACGGCGCTGGATGTTCAGGGTGGAGCGGCAATGCTCTCGCAAATACACAGGGGCCTCACCCACAAGGCAGCGCCACACTAGGCAATACGCTGCGGGATAGGAAGCCAATGCAAAACATCCCGCATGTACTCGGTGACATGGCAAAATCTCGGGATGCGACCAATAAGGCGTGCCGCTGCGCGCAGGACCCGGTCCAAGCACCCAATCCGAGCCGCTGGGAGACCAAGGTAGAGAGTACTGCAATAGTCAAGGCGAGATACGACAAATGAGTGGACAAGCGTGGAAGCAGCAGTGCAGGTTAGAGAGCGAGAGACTACTCATTCATCTTGCTACAAAGTCCTCATCAGGAAGCCGGCATCTAGACTGGTGTTCATCAATTTCTGCAGTTTTAACATTCGGCTAGCCATCTGTCAATCATCAGTTTCTGCAGTTTTAACAGTCAGCTAGCCATCTGTCAATCTTCAGTTTCTGCACTTTTGGTATTCAGCTAGCCATCTGTCAATCTACCATAATTCACAACATTGCTGTCCACAGTCTGGCAGATGCTCTCAGTCTATCCTCATACAAGGTCCACTGGGAGATCATCCTCGGTAATTACTGCACTAACACCTACTACCTTCTTGGTCCAGTTGGCCAATTTTGCAGTTAGATCACTGTCTCTCTATGTTGAACCTGGTAAAAGGTATCTGCTATGTGGCAGTTTGAGCTGCTCTGGTTCCAGTTGCAAATATTCTGGAACCTCAGGCTATGAGAACAACCTCTCATGATGATGCTTACTGAAGTGCTCCATTCTTAAATTTATTTTCTATAATCAAGTTCTGTTTATTGGATTTTCTTAATTCTGTATACAAATAATGTATAATAATAATAATAATAATAATAATAATAATAATAATAAGACGATTTATATAGCGCCGTAGCACAGCCGAGGCCGAAGAAAAAGGCGCTGTACATAAGTATAATAGAGCCTAAGCTGATGTGTGAAACTGGTTGTGTTTCAGAGGCTGCCCTGTTTCCTGGTTCTGGAATGAGACGAAGTGCTTCCACACGTTGTTTGAAAGGAATGCTGTCTCCTGTTGGTAGTGAGTAGTTCATCCTGGTGTACATGTATAGGAATTTGAATACTTCTGTTTTTAATGCTGTTTATGTATGATCATATATGTGATTGAGTGACCAAAGTGCTTATCCCATTTAACGCAAGAAATGACACGAAAGGTTAAAACTTTGTTACTTGCCACCAATGTAAAACAGTTCCTGTAGGCGCTACCTGGTGACTGTGCACCCATGTTGATTTGATGATTTTTTTACAACATGTTGCAAGGTGCCGCTCACTCATGAGTGAGATCAGGCTCCACTTAGAAGGTGATTGTTATGATTCGTCTGCAATGAGCTAATGAATTCTTACTGTTTAATTTCAGTGGGAGCCGATGCTTTCGAACAGACGCCCGGTGGAACTTTCAAGCGTATTGCTTCAACGTCCTCTGTTATGAGTTCCATTATCAGTGGCTATGGAAATGTCTACTCCAATGTCTGGAAAGCATTTCTGTATCTGGCAAATGATGCTAGTTCATCTGTTGCAGAGCTGGCAAAGAGACTTGTTACGCATGTAAAGCACAAAGTGAGAATTAAGCTGTCGAACTCACTCGGTCATGTGAAATTATATTGGACTCCAAGAGCATGATTGCTGTTTGATTCTTACAGACTGATTTCCTAGATATTGACCTGATTATTGCTTGGTTTTGGTGTGCCATCGGTTGATGCCTTGTGCATTAGACACCGGCACAATAGAAAGTTACTAATTACAATTACAGATAAAAGTAAGAGGTCACTGGTGCATCTCAGTCAGACTATCCCTTGATTAACAAACAATATATTTTTGCACAATAATGGCTGCCTCACAATTATTTGTTCATGCTGAAAGATTAGAAGGCTCCCTGAGATATTCAGTTTATCCTCATCATTTATTTATAAATTGTGATTACTTTTACAAGTATTATCACTGTCATAACCTACAAAAAATCTGTTCTTTAATGTGAGTAATGTGCATTTATTCCAATGTCACATACATGTGGCCTAAAGCATTGATAAAAATTGCAGAATTGCATTGTATAATATGTGACTGGAAAAGTAAACTCACTTTGGAGAATTTTGTGACAGCATGTAAATTCTGAGGTCTTTGGTTACACTTGTGATGTGACCTGGTGTACAAGTGATCCCTAGTACTGTTTGACAGATTGATTGGTGGTCCATCTAGTACAGTTATACAGGCTGATTGGTGGTCCATCTAGTACAGTTATACAGGCTGATTGGTGGTCCATCTAGTACAGTTATACAGGTTGATTGGTGGTCCATCTAGTACAGTTATACAGGTTGATTGGTGGTCCATCTAGTACAGTTATACAGGTTGATTGGTGGTCCATCTAGTACAGTTATACAGGTTGATTGGTGGTCCATCTAGTACAGTTATACAGGTTGATTGGTGGTCCATCTAGTACAGTTATACAGGTTGATTGGTGGTCCATCTAGTACAGTTATACAGGTTGATTGGTGGTCCATCTAGTACAGTTATACAGGTTGATTGGTGGTCCATCTAGTACAGTTATACAGGTTGATTGGTGGTCCATCTAGTACAGTTATACAGGTTGATTGGTGGTCCATCTAGTACAGTTATACAGGTTGATTGGTGGTCCATCTAGTACAGTTATACAGGTTGATTGGTGGTCCATCTAGTACAGTTATACAGGTTGATTGGTGGTCC
This sequence comes from Allolobophora icterica, assembly GCA_963556255.1. Classification (NCBI taxonomy): domain Eukaryota; kingdom Metazoa; phylum Annelida; class Clitellata; order Crassiclitellata; family Lumbricidae; genus Allolobophora; species Allolobophora icterica. Next base: position 28,197,651 of record OY744608.1, on the reverse strand, counting down.
ATCTAGTACAGTTATACAGGTTGATTGGTGGTCAATTTGGTGCAAAGTAATTTCTTTGCATTTGGCCAAGGAGACAGACAGGACAGGGAGCCAGAGGAGGTAGAGTTGGGAAGATTGAGGAGGAACAGAATGTTGAAAGGGGTGGGAGAAGTAGATGAATAGGTGGAGAAGTGGGGGATAAGAAGCAGTAGAAGAATGGGAAAGGAAGAGGTAGGGAAGAGGGAGGTAGAGAGAGAGAGAGAAAGAGAAATGGGGAGTAATGAGAGATTTTCTCCAGAAGTGACATTTTGCAAACTAGCTTGTGGGGTTGCAGTGCATATAATGGGTTAGTAAGTAAGGATAATTACTGACTGAATGACGTTCATCAGTGTTTCAGTGAGTCACCCGAGAGAGTCAGAAAAGAGCTAAGGTGGTTCAACCTCCCCTTCCCCATGATACCTTAACTAAAACACTTAATCCAAACCTTAATATTTTAGTTTTTATATCCTGAACACTGTTATGAGAAGATTTTAGAACACTGGAGAACATATTGGGAGATGGGAGATTTTTGAATTACAATTATTTTGTGAAGGTGATGGCAACAACAGTACCAAAGTCTAGTGTAGCCATGAGGCAACGAAAGTCTTCAGCCCCAGGGTCAGGTGGATCGGCTCCAAGCAGTCCATCGAATCGTCCTGGTTCATTCATGCCCGCAAGGACGACTGAAAGCACGGAGACGCAAAGGCCAAACACCCTGAAGCTGGATCACTTACCGACACTGCAAAGGACGCAAAACAACGTACAGTACATGCAAACAAGAAGAATAACAACGGTTGAATCGGTAAGTTGCTGCCTCAGCAAGAATTTAAACGTATAGAACGTCCTAATTTGATGTTTAAACTAAGAACGAGGCTTTTGTAAGTGGATCTGACTTTAAAAGAATGTATTTGCAGAATTAAGAAAGAGAATAATTTGAGAAAAGGTAAGTTAACATTATGGTTAGTTGTCATTTTGTCATTTTCTTATGCACCCATATAAAAAAAAGTACCTAGACACAGAGGTTTGATCATGTGTGCCACTGTATGTGTATCAGTAACATCCCTGAGAGACTTCTTGAGGTTGGAGTCTAAGAAGAATATCCAGTTTGCTTATAGTTCAATGATAGTCGCAGAACCGCAGGAGGCCTTTGCCGGCTAGCCAGACGATGAATTGTAGTTGACAGTTCCTGTGATTTTCAGAGCCCTTGGTCCATTATTGGTCCATTGGTGTTGAAGGGGAAAGTGAAGGGCTGGTGAAATTTGTGCAAGACAGGGTTACACTAAAAAATGGACCTTTCGAGGTGAACAGTTTGTCAGGTCACACCTGGATGTCACCTGCAGTTCTAGGTTCATGTTTTTTTAAAGAATTCTTAAATAGCCGTCTAGAAGTAATCCTATCAGTGAATGTTTGATGTGCGATCATCTCCCACTCTTTGAAGTTGCAAATGATGTGCTATTTCAGAATTGGGATTGCGGCATCTGGAAATCTTGTGGCATCTTGACTTCAGCTTGCTTTATTTAGATCCAAAATGTATTGGTGTTCAACTGTTCATGATTAGCTGGGTTAGATGTAATACCGGTAATTTGCGGTAAATATACAATGGCAGTTACTGCCTAAGACTATACAAAGAAATTGGCCTGTATGTATCATGTGTTTTTTGTATTTTTGTTGCAGATAAGTGAACGAGAAGATGAAAATTCTTCACGTCAGTTCACCATATGTACAGAGTTCTTTGAATGGTGCTGTAAATACTTCACAGAGTCAATGATACGCCGGTTGGAGGAACACGATCCTGAAGGTCCGATTGCGCAGGAGCGTGACTACCGTTACACTCGAGCAGCCAGAGCACAGCGATTGGCAGCAGAAGAACGTACTAAAACAAGTAACAATCATTTACTGATATAACTAGCTCTGTGAGAACTGCAGATGTCTTATTTAGTACCACTTTTTGAACATATGAGCCAGTATATTTATTCTGTTACATTGCTGTACATTGGAACCTTTGTTGAGTGCTTATCTTTGAGTAGTGTCAGCTACACTGCCTCTTAAATTTTCCCATGAGTGTAATATTTCGTGTTATTATAATGGCAGTGTAAAGACTTTGGAGAGGTATGTTATTATCAACATGGATTTGTATTTTATTTGTGTTGTGACAGAAATCGGTCGACTAGATGATCCCGTGTTTATGAATCGAAATCTCGGCATTCCAAGCATTCTCCGGTTTCATCCATACGAGTCCCATTTGGTTGTTGGAGATAAAGATCATATCTGGTATGTCCAGTTCATATAAATACTCTAGCGTGCTTATGCTGTGCTGTCTTTACAGGATGAACATAAACAAGTTGTTTGCACACGTGTGCCTTTGTCACCAACCAGTAGAATTTGGTACTTGTATAGCTGGAAAACAGCAAGTCCTGTGATGCACTAAACCCCATGTCCAGTACTCTGTGATTCTTATATTGCTGGGTCAAGGGAATTAAGTGTCTCCCATATGTTCCTCTATGGGAAATGTGAACTTTCCATTTTACTGTCTAATCAACCATCCTATTGCAGTATTGACATTTTAGTTACTTCGTTTACTTGTTGAAGTATTCAAAATTTGATTGATTATTTGATTGATTTGCTTGATTATCCTGTTGTAGCGTGTGGGATTGGGAACTGTCATGTAAACTCCACTCTTTCTCCAACCGTAATCCGCGACATACAAGAATTACTTACACCGAGTTCATCAACTCACATGACCGAGCCCTGCTAGTAACTGGATCTGGTACTTTTTATAATTGTCATTATCAGAAATTAATAAGAAATTTGTTGTTAAAGTTCTCTGACAATTCTTGGTCCTTTGGCTTTGTTTATGAAGTAGTTTACGATACACTGATCCGCGACATACAAGAATTACTTACACCGAGTTCATCAACTCACATGACCGAGCCCTGCTAGTAACTGGATCTGGTACTTTTTATAATTGTCATTATCAGAAATTAATAAGAAATTTGTTGTTAAAGTTCTCTGACAATTCTTGGTCCTTTGGCTTTGTTTATGAAGTAGTTTACGATACACTGATCTTGATACTGAAACGAAATTAATATTTTTATTACTAGAAATTATTAGTAGTGGTGATATAAATGATTCCTAAGGAACAAAAACATTAGATTAGGATTAGAAAATGATTTATCTCTGAAAGACCAAGCCTCATCCCAGTTTTCACAGTCATCCAGAGATGCGCCTGTGAATGCATTGGTAGTTTGGCGCTGGACCCTGATGGAAAGATGCTGGAAAAGAAAGTGAGTTTTGCATCTATCTCCAGAGGCAGCTGAAAGGTGATGCCACAACTTGGTGGGTAATTCTTCACCATCAAAATTTATAGGGCAGAGGGTTTCAAGGGCAATGGGAACAGACATGGGGGTTGCAAGACAGCAACACATATTTAGCAGATTTGTGAACTGCCGCTTGTTCAGCTGCAAAGGCTGCTGAAATCGCTGTCTGTGACAAGCAGGAAGCATCATAAGTGTGGCCCTCTGTAGCATTCCAGGTCATGTGTTTACCAGTAGCCCTAGGAACATGTTTAGCACCATTGGGTCACTTTCCATTGGTGTGCAGAAGACCCGTTTGCTCCTTCATGCTTGGAACATCTGCACTCTGGAGTGATTGGCAAATGACTCCATTTATGGATTGATTTGTGGATAGCATGTCCCTTAGATAGTTTACAAACCAGCATGCATCCATTGAGTGTGGTTTAAACTGATGTTGATGGTGCATTAAAAGCCCCTACCTCATTGTATGGTCCAAGCATCCCAGTGTAGAATGATCTTGACAGCGGGGACAGTGAAGAACATGACTAAGCTTAGGGGCACCAATGGAGGACCTTAAAGTTGTATGGCTACTCTGTACTGGCAATTGGTAGAGATTTTCAGTGGCACTGCCAAGGGCCTTGCAATACGCCTGCATCTTATCATCTAGTACTGAACCTCTAAACAGAGCAGCTCCCAAAAGAATGGGTAACTTGCAGTTACCTTCAGAATTCAAGGTCCACAGGTTGGCAGCAAATTGAATGGAGAATATTTGTTAGAGATTGCAAACAAGTCAACTAAGCAGCCTTAGGGATGTGTTGAGGAGCAGTGGGCTAAACTTTGGATGTGTTATCGGGTCTTGAAGCAGTGGTTGAACCTCCTTAATAGCATACATGGTGTCAAGCTAGGCTGCCTGTTCTTCCTACATAAATGCATTATTATTTTTTTGTCAATTAATTAGTATCTTGTGCTGATGTCTAATGCACAAGGCATCCAGTGATGGTGCACCAAAAACAAGCCACAATCAGGTCATTATCAAGAAGACAAATCTACTAAGACAGAGAGGCAGCTAATGGTGGATTACTGTTCTGTAGTGGCCATAAAATGATTAAATTTATGTCACAGATACAAGATGGCTGTCTTTCTTAATTGGGTATGGATGTTATTTTCAGATGATGGTGGGGTGAGAATATGGCGCAATTACAGTGCTGAGGATAACTGCCAGACAGAACTGGTCACTGCTTGGCAGGCACTGTCGGATATGCTTCCCACGAGTAAAGGTACAAAATCTTTGGTGGTATGTTAATTTTTAGCAGAGCAAATTCAGTTAAGATGATCAAAATGTGACTCTGACAGAACTGTTGATATGAAGATAAATTTGTGCAGGTGTGGCAATTTTATGCATTCAGCTTCATCTGCTTCTAATTTATGCATATCTTGTGTTTAGCCATAGACAAAGGCTTGATTATGAGTTGAAGAAATCTCAGGACCTGTCCAGTGTCTTGAAAACGAGAGAATCTTGTCAAATCTGCAGATGCTGCTGTAACTGCTGTTTGTGGTGCGTAATTGGGTTTGTCGTGGAATGCAATCCACTAGTTGGATCATTAGGTTCCCTGGCATTAGATATCACATTTGGCACATGATGAGAACTCTGATCCACTGCTCTCCAATCAGCTATGGTTAAACCATCAACATGGTTTACTGGTAACTGTAGCTTTTGGCTTTGGTATGATGATTCTAACATTTGATAGGGTTAAGATGATTTAGGCTTTAATGTTAAAGGATGATCATGACAGTGTGTTTCTTCTGCATTTTGCATTATCAGATTGCATGTTTGTTTGCTTTAGGTTCTGGTATAGTGATGGACTGGGAACAAACATCTGGTTCACTGTATACCTCTGGTGATGTACGTTTTGTCCGTATCTGGGATGTACAGACGGAGCTTCGAGTGCAGGTGAGACAATGCATGTGAAAAATAAATAGTATTGTTCCTTGGGAATCAGCTGCTTAAAACTTACGCAAAATGCTATTGAAGCCAGATGATAGGTTTTTGTGTGGTCAGAAGATTTTTCTGTATTCAGATGTTAATAATTTAGGTGCTGTGATATTTGTCAGGTCAATGCTTGATTAACACTTTTGAGGCTGTTATCGACTTTGACAAAGTCGACATTAAAGGCTGAGGGCAGTTGTTGACATAAGTCGACATATAGGGTGGAGGGCTGCAATCAATACTAAACATCGACAGAAGTCGCCAAAACAATATAGTTTAGTTTAATACAATAGATGTCAGCACTAGGCATGCAATGACATGAGTTTGACCTACTGCAACAGGAACTGGATGATGTGAACCAAAGCCGGGTGTCATTGGTCAACTTTGCCCCATTGTACATGCGAGAGCTGTTTGTGCCAGTTTAAATCCAGTCAGGGCATCAGTCACCTGCATTTGGCTGCCTATGGAGATCTTCTGATCCCTTACTGTTGTATGTTCATACCTTGCAAAATCATATGTTTGTCTGTCGCTTGACAACAATTGTCCTGTAAACATAAGAACTGTTCCTTTAACTCTGCTCAAGTTACTTTTTCATTTTATGTTAACACTTTAACGACGAGCTGCATTGGTTTCCTAGTCCCTTTTAATACATGCTCATAATTGAAGTGTTAGGATGCACTTGTTTTAATCCCTTGGGCAGCCATTTTAACAGTGCTTTTGAGGTGTTCATAAATGTGCTTTACAAAAATCCAGATACAGGCATGCATCACCACTGCAGTAGGTCTAGAAACTATCTGTGTGCAGTCTATACAGGTTAATGTTCATTTGCATTGTCCAATAAGAACAGCACCTTTTTATCTTTCTATATATTGTATCTTTGGGTGGAACTAATGATACTCGAATGTTGTCATGCAAAATATCAAACAACAAAGCAATAAACAACATTTGTTGCAAATCTTTAATGTAGAATTTTACCATGTAACTGTGTATCTGAAAATTGTATAGGTAATTTTGCTAAATGCACTTATTAGGTCTCTCACCCAAGTCGGTGTATCAGAGATTGACTTGAATACCGATGCAATTAATGTATTGATTTTATAAAAAAAATTTGCGATTGTTGTTGCACTGTGTACTGAATTAAGATGCAAGTTGTAGTCCGAATTTTATGGTAAGTGCATCTGACCTGTCTTGAAATGAATAAAGGTGACTTTTGCTGATAATGATCCTCCACTGACCTCCAGCTTTGTTATTAACTTTCATGACAAATATTCTGCCAGTGCTCAGGTTAGTGATCTACCAGCAGATGCGATTCTTGATTCCCCATTGTCATTGAAAAATTATGTCGCCAACAGTGCATGGTGGTGTTATTTTTATCAGAGGCAACTATTTGTTGATTTTTGGTTTTTAAAGTTGATTTTGCTAAAGAGGTGATGCACAAGTTTTGATTTTAAGACAATTGGAAACATTTTCTGGGAGATTAATTTTGTTGGATCAGTTCAGCGTCATATTCGTAGCACACTAACTTGTGCTGTATATTCAGATACAGAGAATTACTGCTTACTGGTCGGTTTTTTTTATCATAACACATGTCATTTTATGGAAGGATCTACCAACAAATGCTGACAGCTGCATTACAAGCCTTTCCCTGGACAGGCAGTCGAAATCCGTCTTTGTTGGAGGTTGCGGTGATGGAAATGTTCGTGTGTTTGACAGGCGCCTGCCACCATCAGATTGGTGAGTTGGGTTTGATTTTGCAAAGGTCATATATGGGTCACTTCTTGATGTACTCCACCCACCCCTGAATGAAAAGGTAGAATAGTGGACTGATCTTCTGAATGTTGACTTGATTATAGCCTGGTTTTGGTGCACCATCAGTCGGTTGGTGCATAAGAGTTACTAATTAACTAAGTAATTAACTTATTGAACTACACTATTAAATGGGTTAATGACCATATACTGTCAATAGGTAGATCAGATGGCTAGGGCGAGGACTACCTCATATGCAATGGTTTGGACAATGAAAGTATGAAGCAGTGTTATTTTAGTTCCAGCATTAATTTCTATTCCAGTTCTTATTCTATTCCACTGCTATCATTTTTGTTCTAGTTTTAGTTCCTCTTTGGAAATAATTTTTTTTATATTCTAGTTCCACTTCCTTTTTATAATTAATTTTAGTACCAGTTCTAGTTCCACACAAAATATATTTGTAGTTCCACTTCCAAATCCACTTACAGTTCTCACAGTTCTAACATGAATGGTTAATGTCTGTCGGACAATGTGAATGCGTTACCAGTCAATTATTTTACTGTTGAGTTTCAAAAGCACCTGCATCTCAAGGGATTTGCTCAATCGATTTCTGCGACCTGTAGACATCCATCCTGCAACAGAAAAGATTCTTTATACCAACGGCTCTGATGCGGAAGCTGAAACTAGATCCTTAAAAATAATTTTATTCTATTCCATTCTCGTCATAGAAAAATATTTCATTCCTATTCTACTTGTTCTACATTTATTTTTCGTTCCAGTTTTCGTTCTGTGGAATTTTAAATAATTATTATTCCTATTCTATTCTCTGGAACTAAAATAACACTATGAAGGATTGAAGGTTGGCTTAAAGATTTTGTCTCTTCCTTTTTGCTATGTTTTGGTGGGATGGAACTGGCTAGATTTGATGGAGTGTGTGAATTTCTCTAAGACAAACTATCATGTGCTGTTTTTTCCAGTTAAGCAATGCTACTTGGATAATCATTCGATATTTTTACTAAGCTAGATGATAATTTGCAAGACATAAACAATCAGGTCATCGTGATCCAATTTTGTTGCAGCGTCGTGAAGGTTTTTCGGGAGCATCCTACCTGGGTTGTCAAGGCATACACATTGCAGAACTTTCCAAACAAAGTCGTTAGTGCAAGGTACTTTGTTATTGTGACGTTATGATAGGGCTTATTGTGTGCATGATGATATGAGAGAGACAATTGTAAAATAGAACTTGTAATTCGATTTTCATCAATATCATTTTGAATCTGTGTTTAGTGCATGGAAATTCAAAGTTTTCAAAATTGGCATGTCTGTTTGCTTTAACACTTTTTATTTCGATTTTTACTTTTTTTAAATCGTCAGTGCTGCCTTCTTGTGTATTGTTTGTTGATATAAGCATTGACTGTGAGATTTTTGTTGGCAGCACACAGGGTGATATCCGCTTGTGGGATTTGCGGAAGAATGAATCACTCAGGACGATCAACACACAGCAAGGACTTACAGCAGTCGATGCCCATCAGTATTCAGAGTTACTTGCTTGGTAAGCAAATGAGAAGAGCAGGCGTATGTTGCTTTTGAAGAGTGATATGGTAGCCAAGTTTCCTTGAATATAGCAACATTGAAAATTCATTGAAAAAGAATTATGGTTTGTGATTATACAACGTCAGCAGGGTTGGCCGTTAAAGTTTCTATTTCTAGTCTTGGGTTTTTCAGTGCTCATGTAGAAATAGTGTAGCATGGAAATAGTCGTGTGCTGCTTGTTTGTCTAATACTGTCAAAACAAAAGTGAAAAGCAGTCTCTGCAGTAAATTTAAAAGTAGCATACTTGTTTTTGTTTACATGCTCTGTAGATGCTTCCTAAGAGCATGGTGCTGGGGTTAAAGGATCTTTTTGCTTAAACACAGATGTCCAAGAGACAGACATCTTTACCAACGCAAGAATACAATGTTGTGCATACACCGAAACCTCCTTATAATATAATTTTTCACATACTGTTGGTGGGAAAGTTTAATTTATCCATTCTTAATGGATTCTTGAGCACGTTATGTCTTTGGAAGCCATTTCGAGACTCCCCTATACAATGGTCCTGTTATAATGAGGTTATTTCCATGGCTAAACTCATGTTGGGATCCATGTCTGGGACCATGTTGTATCAGAATTCGTGTTATAACCGAGCATGTTATAGTGAGTCTAAGATGTAGCTCCAAAATGTGGGGATACAGTGCAGTTCCAGTATGCATGTTATAATACATATTGTCTGCTTTCATTCTACAACATATATATACGTAAGGGTGCTTGTAAATGTTTCTTAAAGAACTACTAGTCTACTGGTCATGGCAACAAGATTATATGAAAACTAGCAAGTTATGTAATAGAATTATTAGACATTTCTTATAATGTTTTGACTTCTTTAATTAGATTTTTTATTTACATTTATCGGCTTTACATTTGCTACATAAACCTAATGAGTGTGTGTCTAAAAATCTGAGAATTGTGATACCACTATGTAGAGGTTTAGATAAAAGGTACAAGAGAAAGGTAGCACACTTGATTACATGCCTCTTTATGAGGCCTGGAATTTGAAACATCTTTTGGTTGAAGTGTAAACTGACAACAACAATTCAACAATATACTTTTGGAAGAAGATGATAATGACTTAGGGCTTTAGATAATTCAAATTGATTTAGAAATTAAAGTTCTCATGATCACAATTCATTCTTATGTAAATTATTTAGTTTAGATATATTTATGTTAAGTTGGGCATTTTCTGTTTTGTAGTGGTTCCGTTCAACAGTTTGTTGCAGTTTACGGCCACAACGGAGAAGCGATCAGCACAATTAAATACCATGAGGGTTTCATGGGTCAGAGGATTGGTCAGGTCACCTGTCTGGCCTTTCACCCTCTGAAGGTTAGTCAGTCTGAGGCCATAGCATCTGAAATGGTATATTGGCAGTGGCACTCTGTCTGGCCAACTAGTCATCTTCTTATGCTCAATATGATTGGCTGGGTTCCATCTGAATCACCTCTCTGTTAATAATAATAATATTAATAATAATAATAATCTCCGCTTATTAATTCAAACTGACAATTACGCAGTAAGATTGCATGATATGGTAGTAACAGACAATAACAAGTTTAACATGAGTCAAATTTAACTGTATGGCAGCCATGCAAGGCACCCATCTGTACTACCACTCATTTTACAATCGCCACCTACGGAATGAAGGCTGAGTTAACATTGTGGGGCTATCTGGTATCGAACCCGCGTCCTTCTGGTCTTTGTGCCAGCATGTTACCATTCAACACAACCCAAGAGAGCAGAGATACCCAATATCCTCCTGCACTGAGCTCAGATCAACTGCAGAAGCTGAGGATTGTGTGAGTTGTTTTGATATTCCAGCATTTCCAAGAAAACGTTTTTGCAGTGACGATATTTACATCAGCAGCAGCATCATCTTCATAATCTTCAGCAGGACCTGATTGATCTGCATTCCCAGTAGTGCCACAATTGTTGAGATAATCACCAAATTGCATGGCAATGCCGTTACCAGCAGTCAACAGCTTGGCACCTTCCTCCTTTTGTTCTCTAACACTTAGGTTCAAGGGTTCCAATGTGTCCAAGGACGCAATATCAAGTGCAGCACACAACTCAGAAGCTTCCTCAGAGGAATCTTTCTTTCCGTGAGCAGGCGTGGCACAGTCAGATGCATCACCAACAGTGGTCAGCAGCTTTGCACCTTCGTCCTTTTGTTCTCTGACACATAGGTTCAAGGGTTCCAATGTGTCCAAGGACATACTATCAAACACGGCACACAACTCAGACGAAGCGTCTGAGTTGTGTGCCGTGTTTGATAGTAGAGAGCAATCTTTCTTTCCTTGAGCAGTCAGATGAAGTCTCAGAAATAACTCACTCTGCTTAATCAATGAAGGCCCAAAGTAAGAGTTGGGATTTGGCATTCGCATATTCCTATGTATCCCTGGAAATGTATCAACTGCTGACCCCGGGGTGGGTGATGGACAACAAACTGCGGCATCAACATGTGGCAGAGAAGCCACACTACTAGGTGTGAGTAATGGATGTGTCATCAGAAATGCACCAGCTCCACAATGATGTGGATTTCCCTCGGGGAAGGACATTGGAAAACCATTGATTCCAGCATGATGTGGATTCCCCTTGGTGAAGGACATTGGAAAATCATAGACTCCAGCACGCTGTGGATATCCCTCGGTGAAGGACATCGGAAAACCATAGACTCCAGCAAGCTCTGGATATCCCTCGTTGAAGGACATTGGAAAACCATAGACTCCAGCACTCTGTGGATTTCCCTCGGGGAAGGACATTGGAAAACCATGGACTCCAGCATGCTGTGGATTTCCATCGTTGAAGGACTTTGGAAAACCATAGACTCCAGCACGCTGTGGATTTCCCTCGGGGAAGGACATTGGAAAACCATGACTCCAGCATGCTGTGGATTTCCCTTGTGGAAGGACATTGGAAAACCATGGACTCCAGCACGCTGTGGATTTCCCTCAGTGGACATTGGAAAACCATGGACTCCCGCAAGCTGTGGATATCCCTTGGTGACGGACATTGGAAAACCATGGACTCCAGCACGCTGTGGATTTCCCACGGGGAAGGACATTGGAAAACCATGGACTCCAGCATGCTGGGGATTTCCCTCAGTGAAGGACTTTGGAAAACCATAGACTTCAGCATGTTGTGGATTTCCTTCAGTGAAGGACATTGGAAAACCATGGACTCCAGCATGATGTGGATTTCCCTCACTGAAGGACATTGGAAAACCATGGACTCCAGCACACTGTGGATTTCCCTCAGTGAAGGACATTGGAAAACCATGGACTCCAGCATGCTGTGGATTTCCCTCGGGGAAGGACATTGGAAAACCATGAACTCCAGCACGCTGTGGATTTCCCTTAGTGAAGGAATCCTCGTAGGGACGTGACGAAGCTGGATTCATATATTCTGTGTTCACATCTTCACTAGAACTGTGAACCCAGCAGCACGATCTTCATCAAATTCTTTCCTCTCGCTCATCGCATGTACACCTCCTGTACACTTGCTGTCCTCAGCAATTCGCTATTTGCAATTATTTCTGTTGTTGTTGTTCAGCAACTCAGTTCTTATAAATAAAAAACTTAAAATATTGGTTAAATATCAAACTCATGTTTCGTGCATTCCATCGTTTTTTGTAGAAACAGTGCATATGAATTCTCTCTTTTTCATCCTCAGCAAAACATTATTATAATTATGCGTATGAAAGAGTGAACATCAAATTGTACCTATTATCTGAAATACTGGTTTGATGGGTTGCCAGAAGATAAAGAATTAGTATTTATATACGACTTTTAATCTGTTTAATTCACTTAATCTGTGCCAATATTGACAATGTTTTGAGCAATTTATTGAAAACAAATCTGTACTTTTTTCAGGTGAAACTGGCTGTTGGAAGTACTGACCAGTTTGTTAGTGTCTACTCAAGTGCAGACTCGAGAAAGAGATAAAGTGAACATTGCCGAGTAGTAAATACCTAGAGTCTGGCCAAATGCGGCAACGTCTGCAATGCACGAATGGGCAGATCTGCCAATAACAATTGATACGTTGAGCTGGGTTTAGGTGGACAAACGAAGCTTCAGCATTTGCTGCTACCAGTGTTTGTGACTGACTGTGGTAGGTGGCACGGCTTTCCACTTACGCAGTGGGATGCCCGTTGCAACCTTATGTGTCTTTATTCAGTATTCTTAGTGTACCAGCAGTCAGAGTTTGTTTTCAGCTGAACTGATTGGGTTTCATCGCGTCATCTGCTGTGCCCATCTTGGCAAGATGTATATGTTAACAGTTATAGGCACTGTATTTATACGGCATGAAAGCAAGACCAGTTTTGAGCACAATTATTTGTTATACCAACAAATGGCATGACTTCTGCTGCATGTTTTGCAACATCTTATTAAAATTCCAAAGTAGATTTAAAAGTTCAGAAGGACAGGCATTGGTCAGTTTCTATTAAATTGAATTCCATGGAGAACATTTTCCAGTCGATTCCAGAACTGGAGTTTTAGTGCAAAGCGAGAAGGCCATACGTTTTATATTTGTGCATCATGTTTTTGTTGCATCACACATAACAACAAATGGCAGCTTTTCTGGAAGATGTTATTGTGTATAAGTAGTTTTCTCACTCAGGTTATGTGTCCAAAAAAGTAAAATTTATACTCTGAGTGTTGGTAGAACGTTTGCAAAAACATGTGCAGATGCTCAACTGTTGTCGTGTCTTGCTAGACGATGCTGTTCCGTTTATTCATTGTGATGTAGGTAAATTCACTTGGTTTTTCACCTCAGTTTGACTGCAGTATGGGCTGTAAATGTCAGTTAAGCATTATCATATATTTCATGTTGATTTTAATCATGTATATAAGGTTCTGACATTTTGAAACTACTCTGAAAGGCTTCCTTACTATTTACTTTTCTTCCTGTTGCACACTTTTAAGGCATATTTTTGACAAAATAAATATCTGGCATAACATTATAAAGAGTGCAAAAATGAGAAAGTTTCTTGAACCTGTCATCTGAAATTTAAAGTCTGTTGATATTTATTTTGTGTGTAAACAAAATAAATATCGATATCGTTAGAAGAGGAACACGAGGGTTTTTACACCAGCCTGCAAAGTACAGTGGACAGAACTCCGAAGGGCGACGTACTAGTGATCATAGGTGACTTCAATGCGAAGGTGGGTCAATGCACCGGAGGCGATGGAGACACATTAGGTAGTCATGGCCTGGGTGAACAGAATGAAGCAGGAGAAAGACTTGTTGAGTTTTGCAAAGGGAATGGCTTAGGAATTATGAACACATGGTTCGAACAGCCTAAGAGAAGACTGTACACATGGACGTCACCGAATGGGAAGCATAGAAACCAGATTGACTACATACTGATAAACAAAAGATGGAAAAGCACAATAAGAGATGTGAGAACAAGGCCAGGAGCGGACTGTGGAACTGACCATGAGCTATTGGTAGCAACACTGAGAACGAAATTGAAAAAGATAAAGAAAGGAGATCGATTGATCAGATACGACTGCAAGGGTATCACACTGGAATACAGGATGGAAATAAAGAATCGGTTTGAAGTACTAGAGAGAGATGAGATAGAAGAGGAAGAGGATTCGAACAACCTATGGGAGAGGATGAAGAAAACAATAGTCGAAGTCGCAGATAAGCACATTCCAAAGAAGAAGAAAATCACAACAACGACATGGCTATCGAGAGAAGCCATATGCATGGCGGTTGATAGGAAGGCTGCAAAGAAGGCAGGAGAAAAGGATAAGGTAAGGGCACTGAACAGTGCCTTCCAAAAACAAGCACGGAAAGATAAAGAAATACATCTAAACGAATTATGCAGAGAAATGGAAGACGAGGGAAGGAAGGGACGAACCAAGGAAATGTTCTCAAAAGTAAAGACAATCACGGGAAAATTTGCACCTAGAATGGGCTCAATGAAGGCAGGAGATGGAAATGTAATCTGCGATGAAGAAGGGATAAAGCATAGATGGAGAGAATACACGGAGGAGTTGTATAGGGAAGACAAACGAGTCAAAAAAGAACAAATTGACGTAACAGAGTATGAAAAGGAACCGGAGGTCATGGAAGCGGAGGTAGAATGGGCAATCAGACAACTCAAGGACAATAAGGCACCCGGTCAAGATGGGATACCTATAGAACTGATAAAAGCAGGGGATGATGCGATGATAAAAACAATAACAAAATTGTGCAATCAAATATGGGCAACTGGAGAATGGCCGGAGGACTGGAAGAAGTCGATCTTTATACCTATATTCAAGAAAGGAGATGCGAGGGAGTGTGAAAATTATAGGACGATAGCAATGATATCACACACTAGTAAAATATTACTGAAAATAATTCACAAAAGAATGGAAGGCACAATTGAAAGAGAACTTCCGGTGAACCAGGCAGGGTTTAGGAAATCTCGTGGAACTCGAGACCATATAGCCAACATGAGGTGGATAATGGAGAGACAAAGGGAGTATGGACAGGAGGTTCACATCTGTTTCATTGACTATAGCAAGGCATTCGACTGCATTAACCATGATTTAATGTGGAAAACCCTGCTTGAAATGGGAATTCCGAAACACCTGATAATGTTACTAAAGGGTTTATATGAAGACCAGATAGCGGTGATAAGAACAGAATACGGAGACACTGACAATTTCAGAATCAAGAAAGGAGTGAGGCAGGGATGCATCTTGTCTCCATTCCTGTTTAATCTATATGCTGAAAGAATAATGAGAAAGGCAGAACTGGAGGGGGCAATTGAGGGAGTAAAAATTGCTGGAAAGATACTGAATAACCTTAGATACGCGGATGACACAACATTAATGGCAAAAAGAAAAGAGGATCTGGCAGAACTGATAAGAAGGGTCAGGAGAGAAAGTGAAAAAGCTGGTTTATACTTCAACATAAAGAAGACAAAGGTCATGACAACAGCAGATTGGGATAGTTTTGAGATAGACGGAGAGGAAATAGAGGTGGTAGAAAGCTTCACATTCCTAGGATCACTGGTTGGAAAGGAGGGAAAGTGTGATCCAGAAATAAAACGAAGGATTGCTATAGGGAAAGCTGCAATGACCGGACTGGAAAAGATATGGAAAGACAAACATGTGAGCATAGAAACCAAAAAAAGGCTCGTGAGAGCACTAATCTTTCCTACGGTACTGTACGGTTGCGAGACGTGGACAATGACAAAGAACATGGAAAATAAGGTTAACGCTTGTGAAATGTGGATATGGAGGAAGATGCTGAGAATATCTTGGACTGAGAAAAGAACGAACGAATCAATACGAGAGGAGATTGGAGTTGAGAATGAAGAGTCGTTAAAACAAACTGCGACAAGAATGAAGCTAAGGTTCTTTGGACATGTTATGCGATCTGATGGTCTGGAGAAGGAAATGATGCTGGCGTGCGGTGAAGGGAGGAGAAGACTGGGTCGCCCAAGGAGGAGATGGATGGATGAGATACAAGATGTAACTGGCATGAATTTGGCGGAATTGAGAGACTTGTCATCGAATAGGAGACGGTGGAGTGTGTTCACCAGGACGATCGCTAGAGCTTCACGAGCTGACAGCACAAGGTGACAAGGTAAACACTGTGGCATCTGTTAGGTGCTATCTGCTACCCACTTGCATTTCAAGTATAAAACTCTGTTTGCCAGAGTCTAGAAATTGTAAATAACTTTTCAGTGAACTTTATGGGATGCTGCATGTTCACTGGCCTGTATAAACCGAGTCACAAACTTCTGGAAGTTAGAATTATACTTCTTTTAGTTAGAATTATTCAGCTTAATTATTTCGGTTATCAGATAAAATGATAACCGATAACTTTAAGCCAAACGTGTTTATTCACTAAAGATTGCCAAACTGTGTCGATGAAATAGAGTTGATTGCATAAAAATAACGACAGCCAATGCCTGCTGTCAGTGGCGGCGATCTTATCTGAGAGGTGGGGGGACATGTCCCCCTAGATCGCCGCCCATGCCTGCTGTATGCATTGAACTCATCTGTCACTTACTCAGCACGAACCATATCTACTGATTCCTTCAAGGGGAACTATAGATGTTATTCGCTTAGGTTAAATAAAGTGTAGCCAGTGTAAACCTAAATATGCAACTCATTTTTTGCGAAGTCCATGTGTTCATGCATACGGTTTGTGGTTTGAACATGGTGATGCCAAAAGTTTGATTTTGATCTCTATTGTTGGCTGATTGACATTTTTAATGGTTGTGAATACTGGTATGTTGTTACTGAAATTTCAGACTGCTGTTAATTATACATACTTAACCGATTGTCCTGCTGAATATGCTCAGTGTCGGTCGGACGCACGTCTTGGTAAAGAAAACGTAATATACGAAAAATTTATTATGTGTGAATTACGTGCTCAATATTGGTATGTTTGGGTCTGAATATTAAGTTATGATATTGACAGGTCACTTTCATGTTTCACTATTTCTGATTTTATCAAAGTCATGGAAATTTACCAGTTGTGTAATTTGCACGTGTCCAACGCTTTGGAAATTTGCATTTTCGAAGAAAGTAATAAAATGACTATTTACCTATCTTGATCAAAGCCAGGAACCTAAAATAATTGTAATTTCTCAAGAAAGTGGCCATAAATTCTTATCATCATTTTCATATATCAAGGATTCATGTAACTGGCATTGTGTTTCAGGACTGATTTTTACGAATGTGAAGTTTTAGAACCGCTACCATAGTTTTTGAGGACTCTTGGATATATAGGTCATATAAACTCTTGCAGGTGTATTTGGAACTAGCATGTTCATGCCTTGTCCCTATTCACACATTTTCAGCATCATGTTTATAGCAAATAAATCTTCACGTCATGATTTCTCGTGTGATTATTTACCTGAAAATGAGAATTGTGGAAACAGTCCTTTTATGATGTAATTGAACTTGCATACATGTTATAGTTATGAGGAACTTGCAAGTAGGCCTACTGTAATTCGTGCAATTGTTGCTATTTACTAATTTTATTGTTTTATTGAAATGGGCAACAATAAAACTCTATGCCTGCAGTTGCAACATGCATTTGGACGTGCTTTGAAGTCTTGGGTATACCACAGTTCAGACAAATGTGCTAAAGCTGTAACAACCAAAAATTTATTTTGGAAGTGCATAGTTAATTATTTGTTTACTTAGAGAGAATTGGCAGCTATTAGAAAGTCTTGTACTGCTTTGCATTAATTTTGACTGCCTTTTTATATGCTCTCATGGACTGAATGACAGAGACACAGTGGCTAAATTGGATGGTATAGAAAGATGCAATGATAAAAACAATAACAAAATTATGCAATCAAATATGGGCAACTGGAGAATGGCCGAATGATTGGAAGAAGTCAATCTTCATACCGATATTCAAGAAAGGCGACGCGAGGGAATGCGAAAATTACAGGACGATAGCAATAATATCACACACTAGTAAAATATTACTGAAAATAATCCACAAAAGAATGGAAAGCACAATAGAGAGGGAACTTCCGGTAAACCAGGCTGGTTTCAGGAAATCTCGAGGAACTAGAGACCATATTGCCAACCTAAGGTGGATAATGGAATGGCAGAGGGAGTATGGACAAGAGGTGCACATCTGCTTCATTGATTATAGTAAGGCATTTGACTGCATTCTTCTTTCTTCTCTTCCGTCAGTGATCTGACGATGAGGCCTTTACGAAACTTCTCCAAAGTTCTCTATTCTTGATTGTCTCGCCGATTCCGGCTAAGTCGGTGCCTTTCTCCCCTAAGTCCTCCTTGATGTTGTCCATCCAGGTCTTTGACTGCATTAACCACGATTTAATGTGGAAAACCCTACTTGAGATGGGAATTCCGAAACACTTGATATGGCTATTAAGGGGACTATATGAAGATCAGATAGCGGTGATAAGAACAGAATACGGAGACACTGATCAATTCAATATCAAGAAAGGGGTGAGACAGGGATGCATTTTGTCTCCATTCCTGTTTAACTTATACGCTGAAAGAATAATGAGAATGGCGGAAATGGAAGGGGCAACAGAGGGAGTAAAAATTGCGGGAAGGACATTGAACAATCTTAGATATGCGGATGATACAACACTAATGGCAAAAAGAAAAGATGAGCTGATAGAATTAATAAGAAGGGTAAGGAGAGAAAGTGAAAAAGATGGCTTATACTTCAACATAAAGAAGACAAAAGTCATGACAACAGCAGAATGGGATACTTTTGAGATTGACGGAGAAGAAATAGAGGTGGTAGAAAGCTTCACTTTCCTGGGATCATTGGTTGAAAAAGAAGGAAAATGTGATACAGAAATAAAACAAAGGATTGCGTTTGGGAAAGCTGCAATGATTGGACTGGAAAAGATATGGAAGGACAAGCATGTGAGCATAGATACAAAAAAAAGGTTCGTGAGAGCCCTAGTCTTTCCAACGGTTCTGTATGGTTGTGAGTCTTGGACAATGACAAAGAACATGGAGAAAAAGGTCAACGCATGTGAAATGTGGATATGGAGAAAGATGTTGAGAATATCATGGACAGAGAAAAGGACGAACGAATCAATACGAGTGGAGATTGGTGTCGAGAATGAAGAGTCATTAAAACAAAAGGCGACAAGATCGAAGCTTGGATTCTTTGGTCATGTTATGCGATCTGATGGGCTAGAAAAGGAAATGATGTTGGCTTGTGGTGAGGGAAAAAAAGACGGGGTCGACCAAGGAAGAAATGGATGGATGAGATTCATGATGTAACTGGCATGAATCTGGAAGAACTAAGGGACCTGACTTCGAATAGGAAGCAATGGAGAATGTTTATCATGACGATCGCTAGAGCTCCAGGAGTTGACAGCACAAGGTGACAAGGTGATAGAAAGACTTGCAGCATGAGAGAGAGAGAGAGAGAGAGAGAGAGAGAGAGAGAGAGAGAGAGAGAGAGAGAGAGAGAGAGAGAGAGAGAGAGAGAGAGAGAGAGAGAGATAGAGAGAGAGAGAGAGAGAGAGAGAGAGAGAGAGAGAGAGAGAGAGAGAGGGGATGGGGATGAGAGCAAGACAGGAATTGCAAAGTCATTTGGTGACTTCAATGACATTGATCGAAACTACATTGAGCCTAGGATGATTTACACCATCCGAGCTGGTCCAAGACCAAGAAACATGGCTAGAATGTTGCTGAACAAGCGCACAGCTCGATCATTTGACCAGGTGATGACTGATCTAGCTGAGTCGGTGAACATGGAAACTGGAACCATTCGACAACTTTACACTATCACTGGAAAACAGGTTCAGTATTAGCAAATGTTACCACTAACTATTACTTAACTATATAGCCCTGTAAGACTTTGGTTCTCCAAATGTTACCATTAACTATTACTTAACTAAATAACCTTGTAAGACTTTGCTTCTCCAAATGATGCAAGTGGCATGAGTTTTGAACCTGTGATCTGTGGTAACAGAATTTGAGTAATACTAAATAGTGTACTAGAGAATAGAAAATAGCAATTCATACACCTATTAAAATACATGACAAGGTATACACAGCTTAATGAAACAAAGTTCAGAACTACTTCTAGACAGTACAAATGTCTACATGTATGTTGTAACTGTCAACAGTAAAATGTCAATACATCACAGCATAAATCTCACTTAGATGGCGACATAGTGATATGTCCTGAAATAAGCCTTAAACAAAACAGACAGTACAAACTTAAACGTAGTGAACTGCCTATTTAATCACTAAAGTACTGAAGCCAACGTATATGTCAACGGAATAAAATTATGTGCAAGAATAGAAAGCACTTTGAAAACATATTTTCAGAGTAGTATTTCAATTCTAAAATATCTTATTTTGTATTTTATTTATTTTATTTTGTTTATTTTTCCTCAGTAGTTTATTTTGTATATTCAGAATACTTTTAAAGTATTTTGCAAGTCATTCATGTAATCAAGCATACCAGAACCACACATTTTGGTATGTCAAGAGGAGAGTGAACAACTGTTAGTATTAAGATGGTGTGGTATGGTATGGTATCTGGAAATTTATAAAGCGCCTCTCACAGTGTGAACTATTCAGAGGTGCTCTCAGCGTGTGAGCCTCACAGAAACAGGAAAGACCAACTTACAAGTTCTATTTTACAAAAAGACTATGAACAACAAAGAGAGCAGAACCCAGCAAGTTGGGTTCTTTTCAGTATCAAGGGAAGGAAGTTACATAGGGATGGTCCTGTTACAGTGAAGGAGCGAGTCTGAGCCAGAGCAGACCTCACCCGAGGAATAGACAGATCAAGCCGATTCAAGAGTATAGGGGTAAGAAGCAGAGAGAGGTCACAAAGGTATGCTGGAGCCAAGCCCTGCTGCGCCTTAGAAACTTACAAGTGGATAGGAAGCCAATGCAAGACATTAGTCTCATAAGTAGAGATGGAGGAGAACCGAGAATGATGAGCAGCCGTGTTAAGTACCGATTGAAGGGCAGAAAGACAGACTTTCGGGAGTCCTACAAGTTGCAATAGTAAGATGATGAGAAACTTGGAAATAGCAGAGATTAAGACTAAAACCAGGACATTCAATTTGTACAAGTTATGCAACACATTTTGTCATTGTTGTGTATGACATTCAATAGTTCTAAACCATTGTGTGTAACTCAAAATGTTCAAATAACACTACTTTCTAGAACAATCCATTTTTGCAGTGCCAGATGCAATGTCAAACTAGACATCTAGTGTTGTTGCACTTCAGGTAATTAAACATTCTTTCACACATTTTCATGAGGCCTTGATGCAGGGTTTGGCTGGTGTAAAAAAAGACTTGCCAGTTGGCACATTGGATGTGATAGTGATGAAGTCCCCAGATCCACAAAATACTGGAGTTTCAGGAGAATTTAAAACCAAAAACTTGTAATCTCTGTAATAATCAATGATTTAGTTCTTCTGCTGTTCACTAAAGTCAAAGGCATGTTAAGCAGCTTATATGCAATTTATGCATGCATGCATTCTGTCCTGGCAAAAATAATTGTTGAAATTTGGATAGTTTCATTACAAGCTGAGACAGGGGTGTCCGCCATCTATCCCCCCTAAGTCATTGGAGCAACGTCCCTTTTCCCCCTCTTCTACCCCCTTCCCGTTCCTTCCCCCTAAAATGGTGGCACACACACTAACAGATCTCCCCCCCCTATTTCTTGGATGGAGCATTTGCTCCAAGGTTTCTATAGTGTAGACGCCCCTGAGCTGAGCTATTATTTCAGCTGTTGAGGGCATGTAGCCTATGCATCAGTCTAGGCTACATGCCCTCAACAGCTGAATACTCAGAATCTCAGCTTGTAATAAAACAAATTTCATTTGTCTTTCGTAAAATAAAAGCACCTGTTAAAGTGACATAGGAAGAACTAATTTGATAATTTCAGTATCGTTGTAAAGTCCCTCACAAGATATAGACTTTATTCACACTTGCTAATTCCTTGGATCCCTCTCCCTCCATCACCTTGCATGCATCCTCATATTTTTTCTATTCCTACCCATATACAATGTATGTATGGATGTACATACTTAGATAGGTTGATAGGTACTTGTACACATGTAGGCACTAGGCAGGTATGGAAAGTAAGGTATGGAAAGTTGGGTGTCAAGATACACAGTGTAGCACCACACAATGGAAAATAGTTAACAGTCACGTGAATTTTGTCACATGCAAATAAACTATGGCAAACCCTGACCTCTCATGGTCTCATCCTTAATTCAGAATTAGGTCTTCAAGGGCTATTTCGATCGCAATCTCTACACATTCACCTTCTTCAGATGCTTCCTGTCACTGGCCGAAGTTGAAAGAGGAGGCAATTTTTTATCGGGCAATTTTTTTTCGTGGCAGAGGGGTTTTTGTTGTTGAACTTCCGAGGACTTTACAGTGAGGACCTTTTCTGTCTTCTACATTTTCTGGACACCCTTTCACTGTCCATTTTGCGTGATTTAGGCCTATTTGTTTCATATTTCCTATTTTCTTAGCCTATTTTATATCCTTTTGCAACAATAGATGATAGCCGAATGTTCCTTTGCCCTTTCAGTGGGCAGCCCTTAATTTACTTGAACTAATCACTGGATTCGCACTTAATTGCTTCCTGCATATAACTTATCAAATTGTTAACTCAAATTGTAACTCAGATCTGCAGTGTGACATGTAAAATCGACTAGGCCTACATCGTCCAAAGTTGCTCCCGCAGCAGTTACGCTAAAAGGTATTTAATAGGCTCATCTCTCGATCCTTTTAAAATCAAGGATGGTACCACACTTACAGGATTTTATGATTCTATAGGCCTATAGATTATAGACGATGTGCTTATTCACACAGGCCCTGATACACTAATCTATACCGGCAGAGGCCGCGGCGTAACTTTGGTCTGAAAAGTGGGGGGTACCAATTTCTTACAAGCACGACGCAAGGCTTAGGCTAGACTGCGATCTCTGGGAAGGCACAATAATAAAAAATTGATTGGAATTGTTCAAAAAGTGGGGGGTACAGTACCCCCAGTCCAAAAAGTGGGGGGGGGGGGTACGGGTACCCCTCGTACCCCCCACAAATTACGCCTATGTATACCGGTATTATTATTTCACAGACAATGGATTTAAATTTACTCCCCACGCGTTAATTGGGATTATCTCTAACTAAAAGCTTATCTTATCCTGGACTCGCTCCTCCGTAAGCTGTTACGTAGGCCTACTTCTCGGCTTTCGACCCGACTCATCCTGGAATTTGACTTGAACGACGATTTTGATTAACAACCACGTTGAACCATCGACTAATGCCCTAAAAAGTTGAGCATCATGAAAGTGGTTCTATAGACGTCCTGACTCCTTAGATTAGATGACGCGGACTGATTTGGATATTGACCTGATTACGCCTAATAATTTGTTTTGGTCTTCCATCGATTAAGGCTTTGTGCATCAGACGTCGGCGCAATACAATAGAAGTTACTAATAATGATATAGGTCTATTTCTTCGATGATGTAATGTGTTCAAGATGACGTCATACGCAGCTATGAAAACTGAGTCGTTACCCGAAATTCAGTGAGGTTTAAAATCGCTTCAAGACACGGGCGGGTTGAGCGGATTTCCAGTTAATCTTTAATCTTATTTATGTTTTGAAACCAATCGAGAAATACGGTAAGCACTTTGATTGATCCGCAAAAACCATTACTTTGTCTGAAAGACGAGTGATACTGGTCATCCGAACCAGCAGATGGAGGAGTTATTTGCTTGCAAAAAATGTCAAACGCGGTTGCCGCAAAACTGAAGTGGACATTTTTTTTTATCGTAACGATCGAGCGGAGAAAATGGATGTCGAGTGTCGAAGCCATGATTTGATTTGTAAACTTTGGGAGTAGAAATTTATGATGTTCAATCACAAAGGCTTAGTTTTAAGAGTCATCGGAGCAAAGCCCTTCGCGCCAATGATTTTAGACATTTGCTTTTAAAAATTGCAATTACATCAATTGTTTATTTTCAAGGGTGCTTTGTGTCTTAACCGATACCTCATTCCGATATGAACTTTTGGAGCAAGAGTTTCACCTAGATGTAGCCCTATAAGGTGGTCCGTGTTAATAGTATTTGGCCCTAACCGCCAACAGTTTTAGAACGGATATTTTGAAATGCGACAACAAAATAAAAATGTTAACCTGTGAATCCGCAGGTACATTCATTCCTGATCAAATACCAAACTGAGTATAATCCATGAAAGTAATAAAATACTGCTATATATTATTGGCCCATTGCCAGCGTTTGGTAAATAAATTTATTTGTGACATATTTAGGCTACGTAAATTTTTAATGTTCTAACATGAGGTGGATAATGGAGAGACAAAGGGAGTATGGACAGGAGGTTCACATCTGTTTCATTGACTATAGCAAGGCATTCGACTGCATTAACCATGATTTAATGTGGAAAACCCTGCTTGAAATGGGAATTCTGAAACACCTGATAATGTTACTAAAGGGTTTATATGAAGACCAGATAGCGGTGATAAGAACAGAATACGGAGACACTGACAATTTCAGAATCAAGAAAGGAGTGAGGCAGGGATGCATCTTGTCTCCATTCCTGTTTAATCTATATGCTGAAAGAATAATGAGAAAGGCAGAACTGGAGGGGGCAATTGAGGGAGTAAAAATTGCTGGAAAGACACTGAATAACCTTAGATACGCAGATGACACAACATTAATGGCAAAAAGAAAAGAGGATCTGGCAGAACTGATAAGAAGGGTCAGGAGAGAAAGTGAAAAAGCTGGTTTATACTTCAACATAAAGAAGACAAAGGTCATGACAACAGCAGATTGGGATAGTTTTGAGATAGACGGAGAGGAAATAGAGGTGGTAGAAAGCTTCACATTCCTAGGATCACTGGTTGGAAAGGAGGGAAAGTGTGATCCAGAAATAAAACGAAGGATTGCTATAGGGAAAGCTGCAATGACCGGACTGGAAAAGATATGGAAAGACAAACATGTGAGCATAGAAACCAAAAAAAGGCTCGTGAGAGCACTAATCTTTCCTACGGTACTGTACGGTTGCGAGACGTGGACAATGACAAAGAACATGGAAAATAAGGTTAACGCTTGTGAAATGTGGATATGGAGGAAGATGCTGAGAATATCTTGGACTGAGAAAAGAACGAACGAATCAATACGAGAGGAGATTGGAGTTGAGAATGAAGAGTCGTTAAAACAAACTGCGACAAGAATGAAGCTAAGGTTCTTTGGACATGTTATGCGATCTGATGGTCTGGAGAAGGAAATGATGCTGGCGTGCGGTGAGGGGAGGAGAAGACTGGGTCGCCCAAGGAGGAGATGGATGGATGAGATACAAGATGTAACTGGCATGAATTTGGCGGAATTGAGAGACTTGTCATCGAATAGGAGACGGTGGAGTGTGTTCACCAGGACGATCGCTAGAGCTTCACGAGCTGACAGCACAAGGTGACAAGGTGACAAGGTGACTAGTGAAATGGTATTTATGTCAAGTTTAGATGTGAATTGTATGCTACTGGAATCTTGCCCATACAACATTTGCTCGCATGCAATTGACAGAGTTGGAAAACTCAGCTCCAGTGTCTGTTATCTCTTCACCTCCCATTTCACCAATGGCAGCCAGCCATGTGCTCAGTCGAAGTTCATCGGGAAGCCGTCCAAGTGTGATGACAGCCGCAGCCCAAATGAAGGCAAGCAAGGTTCGCCTGTTTCGTAACGGTGACCCCTTCTTCAAAGGCATCATGCTTGCCATTACAGTTGAACGCTTTCGAACATTTGACTCACTTCTGGCTGAGCTGAACAAGACAACCCTCTGTGACCCCTCAGTTCTGCATAAGGGTGTTCGCTACATATTTACTTTGAAAGGAGAACAAGTGCGATCCCTCGACCAGCTGCAAGATGGGTATGCCTATGTCTGTGCCTCGACGCCTGTGTTTCGCCGGATGGATTATTCTAAGATAACGAAGCCAATGAACTGGAAAATGAACTTCCGAAATGGGGACGAGAGCAAGACAGGAATTGCAAAGTCATTTGGTGACTTCAATGACATTGATCGAAACTACATTGAGCCTAGGATGATTTACACCATCCGAGCTGGTCCAAGACCAAGAAACATGGCTAGAATGTTGCTGAACAAGCGCACAGCTCGATCATTTGACCAGGTGATGACCGATCTAGCTGAGTCGGTGAACATGGAAACTGGAACCATTCGACAACTTTACACTATCACTGGAAAACAGGTTCAGTATTAGCAAATGTTACCACTAACTATTACTTAACTATATAGCCCTGTAAGACTGCTTCTCCAAATATTACCACTAACTATTACTTAACTAAGTCATCCGTTAAGATGTCTCTTTCTGATTTTTCTTTGCTTCGCTGAAAGATAAAAAACAGAGTGTGTTGGAGGCAACTAGCTATTCTTCCATCTGTGACATGCGTTATATGCACCTTCAACTTCTGTACTTTTGCATATCTACAAAAACCTAGTTCCTGGCTGGTAATTCATACTCTTACTATTAAAGGCTCTTCAGTCAAACTACATATCCGTTACCATATATGAATGTAATGTATCATTATCATAATGTAAACAAAATCAATCGATGGTCACTTCAAGTGAACAGCAGTCAATGTCATAATCCACTAGAGAACCAATATGTCAGAGAACCAGATGTATGCTACAGTGGGTAAGGAAATTAAAACACGTGAGTGTTGAGCGTAGTTCTGAATGGCACGAGAGAGGCAACAGAACTCGGTGTATCCAAAAGCCTTGATCCAGCCACTAAAAGCCCACCACTGCACAGGTGCTCGATACATAAAGGGTCAAAATATGTCCAATGATCGATCATAATAGTTAGTGGAATAAGGGTTATAGCAGGAGTGGAGATATGTCGGCTGATTTAAATGCAATGTCTTGTGAACTGTAAAACAGATTTGAAACTGAATTTGTTGCTAGATAGGTAACCAGTATAATCAGTACATGATTGGCTTCACTGGTTCGGGTCGAAAGTGCCACTGATGAAATTCTGTAAGTGGTGCTTTATAAATGTCAGATTACAATTACCATTGGAACAATATGCAGGCGCTTGGGCTTTCCATTACTACTCTGGGTCTGAATTGCTGAAATGCTCAGAATTTTTAACTATATGTATACTTTGTGTAAGTCTCTTTTAGCAATTTATCGATGAGACATGCGTTGCAGTAATCCATATACAAGTTTATTACTTGCCTGTTACTTTGAAGTATATGTGACACATCCAGAATAGCTTTACTGGTAATAGCTTCAAACTAGTTAATGCAGTTTTGACTTAATGTCTATTCATGCGTATAGTCTTTTATTATTTATTATCTTTCTCACTGCTTAAAACCTATATTTCGCTGCTTTAGGTCCTTTCTCTAAGAGACTTCTTCCAAGATGATTCGATTTTTGTGGCGTTTGGTTCGGAGAAATTCTCCCTGTCAGAACTGAAACTGAATGATGTTGGTAGGTAGTCCTGTTAATAATTTATTTCCTTGATCAAGCGTCTTGCGATGCTTTGATGCTTGCTCTCTGCACTGCTATAGCAGTAATTTATTATTTGAGTAACCTCAGTTGAATTAGTCTTCAGTAGGTTGCTGATTCTTTTATAAGTTTACTATTACCATAACCACTTTATCTTCTAAATATGTAATAGTGGTCCACTTGTTTTGATCCTGGCAATCAATACTCTTCCTTACAGGCATATTCTTATAGTCAGCAGTTGGCCCTTACACAGCTCTAGCAGATATGCATATGCTACGCGGATACCACGATATTGCATGATTAAACAATGGGCAGATGCAAGTGAAAAGTTTCCACTACCACGTGGTCTCCTCACCATCAACACTTCTGTAGGCGATTAAAGAACTTTAACTTTAACTTATTTTCATGAAATCAACTGATAATGCAACATATTTCTGTTTTTCAACATTATGGAGCAAAGAACTTGCTGTGCTTAATTAACCTTTATTGATAGTTTAATATGAAATTTTGGTTATGTAATGTGGCTTTACATTAATAGAACCAACTTATATAGGCGATTAACGAACTGTAATTATTGGTTCATTGTGTCAGAGTTCTTATTTTTATGAAATCAATTGAAAACACAACAAATTCCTTTCATTGCCAAAGCAGTTGCTGCCTGCTTAATGAACCTTTCTTGATAGTTTTATATGAAATATCTGTTGTGTAATGTAGAAACCAAGTTTGCGAGTGGATCTTCCCAGCGAAACGCGCGCTCAGCTACTGTTAGAACTACATCGCAGGTGAGAAGAGGGAAGTCAAAGTCTCAGTCTCGCTCTCCTGATGGTTGTCTGTCGAAGATATTGCCTAGCGCTTCAAGTAAGAATCTAGCCATCATTCTACGAGATTCTTTGAAGCTGTAAATATGTTAGTTAAACTGAATATGTTCAAGAAGCTTAATTAGCATATGATTAACCCACAGGTTGACTTAATTACCACTTGGCATTGGTCCCATATTGGTATTAGATTGTGTGCAGATCTTGCTAGTTATATTTTGATCTTGGTATTGATGTTGCAAGTTATATCAATTAAGCAAAATTATTCTAGGTTAGCTGGTATATGGAAGTTTGAGGGTTACCTGTTTGTGAAGCTGGACTGTGTACAGCACGTTATACTAATGTGAAATTAGCAATCTCGTGAATACAATTATGTTGTAGTTGATAATGAACTTTGTGTTATGAAATTGTAGGCCCTAATTGGTTTGACATTGATTTTAGTAAATGCGTGAGTTCTTATTAATATATTTGTAGTATTACTCAGTTCTGTTACTGATGTCTGCAAGTTGCTAATTAAAATTTTTTACAATTACTGTTATTACATATCACAGGTTCATAGCTTCAAGGCTGCTTTCTTTTATCATTAAGCTATTCACCAAACACGATTTGGCTCTTTTTGATAGCTGTAACTAAGAGAAATGAAATTAGCCTTCAAAATTACATATACTGGTAGACCAACTCAAAGAAATTTTAACTTTCAATTACGTAAAATATTGTAAGAATCCATACTGTATTAGTGACTGTTACAATGAGTTATATTTCTAGGGCTTATTGGTTGGAAGGGCTTTTGGCTGGGTGATTATTGGCAAGGGATTATTGCCCAGGGAGTTATTGCCCTAGTTCCCAATGAATTAGTATTCCAGCAGATAAGTCATTTTAGATCCTGGGCTATACTCATTTCTATCAACACGCAAGTATAGCACCATCCTTATCGCTGACTGAATTTCTGTGTGAATTTCAGTCACTAGGTTACTTGAATATTTGATTGCCTCTTGTTCTGAAATTGTTATTATGGGTGACTTAAATATGCAGATAAATTGCTGTAGCTAAACATTGCTCTTTAGGATTTCTGGATATGTTGGAAGTGTTTAACAGGCAACAGCTCAGTAGTTTTAGTAAACATATTGAAAACCTAAGAACGGATCAGCAAGGGAGGAGTGCATTGAAGAGCATGGCAGTGTATTGCATCTGTGTAAGTGTTGCAGAATCTTTTAACTGCCTGCCATAGCAACTGCTTTCAGAGACAATACAAAACAAGTCAATGTGCATCTGTAGCACAATTCAAATCTAAATTAAAAACTCACCTATTCACATTGTACTATGACTAGAAGTGTAGCGCAACACGCTTCTGTGCAAGACTTGTCTTGTTGAAGCGCGCTATAAATTTTTAGTTGTATTGTATTGTATTGTATTGTGGATTAGACAAGTTTATGAAGTTAACAACACTGGCATCTGAATTTGAGATGAGAAGATAATATGGGAGCATCACCAACATCATCCAAGCTGACTGCACTGTCTTCTGGATGCAGCTACATGTATATCAGAATGATATCAAGGACGGGAGGAATGTGCGGCAAGCCTTTTGGAATATGCCTGTAATTGTTCACAACTGAATTTTCACAGTTTTTCCAGAAATTCTACTTTCTTTGACTTTAATGACTTGTATTACTTTGCTGTTGATGTAGGTCTAAACTCGCAGACGAACAGCATGGGAAAAGGAACAGGTGAACACTGGCAGAATTCCTCTTCTTCGGTTGCTCCTGCTTCCTCTTCTTCAGTTGCTCCTGCTTCCTTTTCTTCGGTTGCTCCTGCTTCCTTTTCTTCGGTTGCTCCTGCTTCCTCTTCTTCGGTTGCTCCTGCTTCCTCTTCTTCGGTTGCTCCTGCTTACTCTTCTTCGGTTGCTCCTGCTTACTCTTCTTCGGTTGCTCCTGCTTCCTCTTCTTTGGTTGCTCCTGCTTCCTCTTCTTCGGTTGCTCCTGCTTCCTCTTCTTCGGTTGCTCCTGCTTCCACTTCCGCTGAACTGCAGCAGAAGATCCATTCTGTCCAGCGTCCAGTGATACGCAGAATCATAGATCAGTCAAAGCCACCATCCCCTGCCCCAGTTCATGAAGAACCAGACTTCTCATCTTCAGCCAAGGGTTTAGAAACGCTGCCTGCTGCCAACCAGGACACTCAAGCTGGCAAAGTCTCCTCAGAGAAGAACTCAAAGGTCAGTTTGTGTATGGAAGAAGTGATATGGTCAGGTGGGGATCACATCAAGTGAATGCAGATGTTGAGTATTTAGATGCATTGTTGGTCAAATGTTTGCTAAATTGTATTCATTGGTTTATACTTGACATCTTTTGTGATCTTTGAAAACTGAATTCTGAAAATATAAACTGCATTTGATGTTTTGTGACTTTTCAGACTGTCCCATCTGGAACACGCATTGACAAGAGTGAGTATTATTACCTGTAATGAACAGATGAATGTAAAAAACCATGTTAGAGATATAGCATTGGCAGTGATGGAGGTCTTGAGTATATAGTGTAAATGCCAAACAAACAATGTTGTTGCAGAATGGATATTCATTATTCAACTTTTAATGTTAGCTACACTCTACTGCTACTGCTACTATCACTGCTACCAGGGCCACATTAAGGCTAGTGCATGCCTGGGTGCTGTGATTACCTATATATAGCCATCAGCACGGGGACGAATTACAAGTACAATGAAAGTTTTAATGTACTTTCGAAAACGCGGGCCCCTCAAAACTGCGGGCCTGGGTCTGCAGCACCCTTAGCACCCCCTTAATGCGGGCCTGACTGCAACTACTGCTGCTTCTATTACTACTTCTACCTTTCCATAATTAATAATAGTCTAATATAGGAAAGATAAGCCATATCAGGTTAAAAACCTCTAATTTTTTGTCCCACCCTTGGGGCATTATTGAACAATATTGTTCAATAAGAACCTTTTATAGTAATATTTCTCTGCTGGAGTCTGCCAAGTTTGAGCCATTCCATATACATTATTCACTCTCTGTATTGATTTTACATCACCATTGAGTGCCTAACACCCACTGGCTGATGATCCATCATTAGTCACATCAAAGCTGTTTGATGTGATAATTACTAATTAGTGTAGTATAGGTCCAGTCAATTATAACGTACCGTAGTAAAATTAAGTTAAGGCATTTTGCTTTATTTGTTTTGCTTTTAGATAATGACCAAAGAATTCCACTAGTTTTGCTAACCAAGTACCATGTTGGGAAGGCTGTTGGTCGTTGCGGCTATGTTAGTCTGCATACTGGTGTTGACATGTGAGTAGCATTAATTCTTGAAAATGAAGACTTTGAGGCAGAATTCTGTGAATTGTTTAACGTTGTGTAGCATATTCTAATCTTAGCAACAGTAAGGAGTCATTTGGTTCCAAAAAGCACATGAAAGACAAAGAAGAAAAGTGGCTTCTTAAGTTAGCACAAAGAAGCTGCCATGTGTATGAAATATTAGTGAATTTGTTTTCTTAGCCTCGTGAGTGAGTGGCAAGCCTTCTCCTTTTCCTTCCAATCTTCACACTTACAGTCTTTATACTCTTGTTATAGCTGAGGTGATAGCAGAACAGCAACCGTGATATATCTTTCTGTCCTAGCATGGATTTTACACTCCACAGTAACAAATGAGAAAATCAATAAGAACAGACACTTGAGACATCTGAGAGGCAGGCATGGGTATGAAGTGTTAGTGACCTCAGTTTTCTTAGCCTGGGCATATGAGGGTGGACGGCTGGGCATATGAGGGTGGATAGCTGGGCATATGAGGGCAGATGGCCAGCCCTCTCTCTTGCCATCTGACCATCCACACCGACAGTGTACAGTGACTGTACTCATTCTAGCTGAGTTTGCTTCGGGGCACAAGTGGAGCTGAAAGCTTGAAACAGTTTTCTGTCCTCGTGTGGGAATTTGAATTCTTGACGTTCTGACTGACAGTCTAGCACACTAAACACTAGACTGTCTTGCATCCTGTCCAGCAAATGTCAGTCTTGTGCTTCACTTGGTCTGCTTATGAATTTCGACATCAGAGTTCTAGATGTGGTGGTTGAGTGTCAAATCACAACGTATCATAAACGCTGTTATCGTAATCTCAAGATTTCTACAGCACCCAAAAACGAATTTGAAGGAACCAGCTTCTTATTCACAGGCACTGAATCAAAACAAAATCGATAGGCAGGTACCCGGTAAGTCAGAAATGGTTCCAAATTGAAGATCCAAAGATTGGGCAGGTTACATGAGTTATGATGTCTAGATGGTCCACACCAACTTTGGCCAAAACTATTTACTGTCTTGTTTGACCACTGAAATCTGTGATGATGTGGTTCGATAAGGATGATATGTTTGAAAATCAGTGAATGAATGAAGCTCAGTCAATTTACCAGCTCCTAAGGCACTTCACAATTGGCCATGCTATATGTTGTTGTTGTGTGTTGATGTAGTAATTTTCCAGTATAAACCCCTTTCATTTTAAAATGTTCGTATTTTTTCGAATTGCTTCACATATTATTAACAGAAGATTGTCTCTTTTCTTTGTTTTTGAAAAATACATTGAGTGCATAAACACTGAGTAAAGCTAGTGAAATGCACAGCATCTTTTTCTGAATGGGAAGTTCAGGTGATCAAAGTTCAGGTACAAAGTAAGTGTTCTGTGCATGCATAAAGAGGTTTTCTGCCATGTCTGTTCTGCTGTTGACGGCCACATTCATTCGACCCATAGCTGTTGCCACGAATGGCACAGTGTGGGCTAACTGTTAAATGTGGTTTTCTGGGTCGCTGTTGATGTCCACATAGTATGAGATTTACAATTTAAGATCTGGTGCATTATACTGGTCTACAGTATAACATATAGAATTTACAGTATGATATGCTGCCTTTAATTATCTCATGCTTAAAGCTTAAAACTATTGAGAGCTGCTCAATGCATGTGTGTTATCAGAAAGAACCAGAGTTCCGTGGCATTCAAGGTTTACAACAAGACCAAAATGAGTAAAGAGAAAGAGTGCCTAGCCTACTCAGAACTCACCTTGATGAAGCGCATGAAACACCAGAATATAATTCACCTTCTTGATGATTTGGACACACCTACTTCGTTGTTCATGGTCTTGGAACTGCCTAAGGTGGAGACTGTTGTTTCTTACTTGAATAGTGATCTACTGTTTAACCCAAAAAAGATGCTGTAGAATTATATTAAAATAATTCAGATAACTTATTAACTATAAAGTAAGTATAAATTTTAATTTAGAGGCTTTAATATAGCAATAGACGATGGCTAACAATAGGTAATGTTTATAATAATGAATGGTCATAATTCTAATACCATGCCACCAGACCATCATTTATATGCCAGATGAGGACACTTTGAAAATGATTTGTGACTAAATATGTGATTTATAATAATTCGGCCAGACTTCTGTTTAATCAGTTTTATCAAAATTAATCTGTATGAGTTAATTAAATAATTTTAGGGAGTCACTTTCATTTTACAGCATTTATTACTTACATTCAAAACCTGTTACATTTGTAATTCTTTAATACTGACACTACCACCTGGAAATAAAACTGAACTAGAATTCATGAAAATTCTAAATTATGAAACATTAAAATATTATCAGATGATATCTATAACTTTGGTAATCGTATGTCATTTATCACTAATGCATTCTCGATGAATAGTGTTATTAGTTTTGTCAGTAAACTATTTGTGTTAGTTTTACTAAATTTCAAGTGTTTGATCTTAGGGCAGAGACCTGCTCGAGTCAATTGTATCCTATGCTGATTATTCGGAGGTTGATGCAAGTCATCTTCTCTTCCAGCTATGCTTTGCCATCAACTTTCTTCATTCCATGAACATTGTCCACCGCAACATCAGACCTGAGAGCATTCTGGTAGAGTCAATATCATGTTGAACTGTTTCTAGGATTTGCTTGATAGCCAAGTTATTGATGTACAAACAGCTATGTAAAGCTTTAACACGTTAATGATGAGCTTTCCCAGTCACTTTTAAACACTGAGTAAAGCTAGTGAAATGCACAGTGGAATCAAGTGGTCACTTTTAGTACACGCTTGTTAAAGTGTTACACAAATGATAAAAGTGGTATATTAGGTGCAAAAACACAGAATATCTGCTATAGGAATTGGAAAGTAAAGAGTCTAACGTGGATTGGTCACTGCACGTGATTGACAGACAAAAGTTGACTGACCAACTTGGCTGACTGATGCCAACTGACTGAATCTCTTAAATGTATTGTTAAGTTTTTTGCATATTGATTTTGAACCTTTTACATATTGATATTTTATTGTTATTAATATTTTAAATATGTATGAATGCATCAAACTGTAGGTTTCTTTGGAATCAAGTGGTCGTAAACATTTGAAGTTGAGTGACTTTAGTATGGCCGTTGAGATCGTGGCACCTTTAAGTACTCCTTGTGGAGAACTCAGCTACATGGCACCAGAGATGCTTTCAGAAAAACGGTGAGCCTTGTTCTTTATGATGAATATGATGTTGGTAATCACCACCAGCATCATTTGTGAAATAGCTTAAGCCCAGATGATGATATTTTCATATGGGTTTCATTTGTTGCTGTTGGGGCAGAGTCTAAACCAAACCAAGCCAAAACCAACAACATGGATAGCCTACCTTATCGAGAAAGTGTTTCTGTTATAATAAAATTCTGATCTATATGGAGTACAATTGAGTTAGAATCAGTGCTGTATAGTAACTATAGTTGTAGTACTGAAGATGAAATATACATGTATCTGTACAATTGTTGGCTCCAGTTTCTAGTATTCATACTCATGAGCCACAGCAAATTAGGTTTTGTATGCTTAATCACGGTTATTAGCATTTTATAATTTCTACATGACTGAATATGCTAGAAAAAAATCTTAATTGTAGTGTATTTTCCTGCGGCCTTGCTCAGTAGCGAAGCTATCAGTGTAATCTATCTTAGACTTATAATGCATTAAATTTATAGATCGACAAGTATTGAACTGAAGCTCTCTTTCTCCACCCTTGCTCCGGTCACTGAGGCTGAGCTGCGTCGCCTCATCCTCGCCTCGCCTGCCAAGTCGTCGGAATTGGATCCTCTCCCGACATTTCTCGTCCAGGAGCAAATCGAAACCCTCCTTCCGTTCCTGACGATCCTCTGTAATTCTTCTCTACGTGATGGCATCTTACCGGCTTCACAGAAATGTTCTATCATCATGCCTACTCTGAAACAGATGGGTCTGGATCCCTCTAGCCCCTCGAATTATAGGCCAATATCTAATGTCAGTTTTATTTCTAAACTAATTGAGAAACTTGTAGCTTCTCAGTTATTGAGTTACCTAGACTCTAATAACCTTCTACCCTGCCGTCAGTCGGGATTCCGTAAGGGACACTCTACTGAGACCCTTCTACTTAGTCTGCTTAATGATGTTTACAGTGCCATTGATCGCTCTCAACTTACTCTTCTTGCACTTTACGATGTAAGTGCAGCCTTCGACACGGTAGATCATGATCTTCTACTGCGTCGCCTTTCTACCTCCTTTGGTATCTCCAACTTACCTCTACAGTGGCTTTCCTCATACCTATCTGACCGCTCTTCGTCTACTGTCTTCCACTCCTCGCGTTCCCCTTGGATTCCTGTACCTGTTGGCCTCCCCCAGGGTTCCGTGCTTGGCCCTCTTCTTTATATCCTCTTTACTGCTGACCTTGAATCTGTTCTTGCTGCTATTGCTCTGTCTAGCCACTCTTACGCTGATGATCTCCAATCTTACTTGCATTGCTCTGCAAGGGATGCTCTGAGTGCTGTTCGCGTGATGTCTCGCGCAACTGACACTCTGTCTGCCTGGCTTTCTTCCAATCGCCTGAGACTTAATCCTCTTAAGACCCAGTTCATATGGCTGGGTACCCGCCAACAGCTGGCAAAACTTGATCTGAACTCTTTCGCAGCTGAATTCCCTCTAATGTCATTCTCTACCTCCGTTCGAGACCTCGGTGTCATCATTGATCAGGAATTAACGTTTACTAAGCACCTTTCCTCCTTGTCTCGCTCCTGCTTTTACCATCTCCGTCAGCTTAGGGTCGTTGCTCGCTCTCTCTCAACATCTGCTGCTTCTACTCTTATCCACGCCTTCGTTTGCTCTCGTCTAGACTACTGTTCTTCCCTTTACATTGGTCTTCCTCAAGTCCGGTTGTCCACTCTTGAGAGGGTCTTACGGTCTGCGGCTCGCCTTGTTGGTTCCATTCCTCGCTATGGTAGCGTATCCTCCTACATGTATCATACTCTACACTGGCTCCCTCTTCGGCAGCGTATCCTGTATCGGCTCTGCTCTCTTGTCTGGCAAAGCGTCTTGGGCACAGCTCCTCGCTACTTATGCTCCATCTTTACTCTCTCTTCCTCCTTTACGGGTCGCTCAGCTCTTCGTTCCTCTACTCGGGGTGACTTTCTGGTTCCATTTGCCCGCACTGCTACAATGCAGCGTCGAGCATTTTCTGTTGTTGGTCCAACAGTGTGGAATGACTTGCCATCTTTCCTTCGCCTATCTCCTCGTACACCCTCGTCTTCCTTCTACACCCTATTGAAGACTTTTCTCTATGATCAGGCCTGGCTCGGGAGCGCCTCTGAGTAGAACTCTTGAAGAGGCGCTATATAAATTTTATGATTGATTGATTGATTGAATGGTTAGGTTAAAGCCTCATTCTGAATGTGTTCTAGGTATAGTACAAAGGTGGATGTTTGGTCCGCTGGTGTTGTGGGCTACATCATGCTCTGTGGATATCTGCCATACACCGGGTATGTCTCTTACTACTTTCTACATCTGGCGAAGACCTGGCTTGGTCAGTTCTATGCAATGCCTTGTTACATATGAGGCATCTGTTTGATGTGATGCATGGCCACAAATATAACAACCCTTTGATATAAAAACAAGTCTAAAAAGATATTTATTTGAGTTAACTAATCTGATTTTATTTTCCAAGTGCATTCAATTATAGAATCTGCATTAAACTGCATGGCCTAACTGTTTCATGAGAAACAGAGGTTTAGAATCTAAGCCAGCACTTATAAATAGTTTCTCAAGAATTACTGTCATTGTCCGAGGTAATACATCAAAATCAAGCAATTTTTGGCCAAATGAGAGCTGGACTGAAACAAAAGTGATTGGCCAGAAGCCCAGAATATTGAGCTTTATGCAGTCAGTCAGCACTCGGGCAATGCTGGAAGTCAGGGATGTACTCAGGTCAAATTTCCAGGCCACTCACAATAAAGTAGGACAAGGTCAGTCCAGAAATCAAAAGTGGAAATCAAATTAAATTACTATTTCATCTGCAAGACCACTTCAGTTACTGATATTCAAGTGGTGTGAGCATTATGGCTATGCTAAACAGTTGTAGCAAAATTAATCAGTGCTCAGGACATAAATAGCTTTTTACCTTCTACCTCTGTTGATAGTTGCTTGCTTTTTTAGGCTAGCTGTTTGGGAGGGGGATAGAAGAATAGTAAAACTCTTGCTCAAAAAACACAAAATCTTGAAAGACACGGTTGAATACCCATGAGCTCCTATAGGTAAACTCAGCCTTCCACTCCCTAGGAGGCAGGTGTAAAATGAGTGGGCGTCCAACAGGCTGCCAAGACGTGTGTTCTATAGGATCTTAATAACTTTACTATCATATGTTTAAATGTTACTGTGGTTGTCATTGAGCTTGTCAATAAACACTATTGTTATTGTTATTATATAAAAGTAATATCTGGCTCAAATAGGAATCCCTAGGGTGGTCAGGTGTATAATTTGATTCTTGTGAGCGTATGGTTGTTGCTGTATGATTGAAAGTATATCCAATGTCTAATGAGAACAGGCCATAACTCGTAGTATAAAGCATCATTTCATGAAGTCTGATATTGCTTTTGCTCATTGATGCCAAAAACTGATAGACCACAATGTCACACTGTTTCAGACTGGATGTAATTGAATAGTTAGAATATTTTACAAACAGTTTGGAGGTTGCATTTTTGCACTACATCTTTATTTTGAAGGAGATGTTTCATATTTACCAATAATAGTAAGTCATGTTGTAAAATATCCGCAGGTCAACCGAAGAAGAACTTCTTATCAGAATCAAGTCAGGACCTCTGGACTTCCCAAGCCCAGCATGGGATGGCATTTCTGATTCAGCAAAGGTAATGAATTTATTAAATACAAGAAATTTATGTTCGGAACTCAGTTGCTGCAGACAAAATTAAGAAATCAAGAAATTCACTAATAATGGCAAAATCTAAATAGTTTGAAGTAAAATGAACTTAGTTATAGTTTAAAAATGTAAAATTTGTATGAGTTGTTTTTGACTGAAAACAGGATGTCGAAGCATTTGGAAAACTGTATGGCTGTTTAGGTATAAATAGTCAACTGCCAATATCAGTTGTTGCC
Source organism: Allolobophora icterica (assembly GCA_963556255.1). Lineage (NCBI taxonomy): Eukaryota > Metazoa > Annelida > Clitellata > Crassiclitellata > Lumbricidae > Allolobophora > Allolobophora icterica. The sequence goes on along the minus strand of OY744608.1, from coordinate 28,158,765 downwards.
ACAAACTCGAAACAAAGTGATTGTGGGTTCCAGTATAAACACTCGGCTGCTATGTGACCTCACCCAGCAAAATGCTGTTCAAATTTCTAGAGATTTTCTCATACAATTTGATTGTCAAGGTCTGCTAATCATCATTGTTTCTAAACCTCATGTATGTCAGTTACTGCTTTTAGGATCTTATTGCTTTCATGTTGGAAGAAGACGTCACCATTCGTAGCACTGCTACTGATGTCCTGGATCACCCGTGGCTGTCTGTGAGTTTTCTCAGAATTAATGTATGCAAGAATTCAGTTATGAATATTCTTGTTTGGGGATAAATTTTAGAGTATGGAATGAGGTGTGTTAGCTTAAATATATAGTAGGAACATTGGAAGTACTATTATAAATACTATTAATCCATATAAGAAGAGCAGTCTCGTAAGCTAGACTGAGAGGCTAGGGTATGAAGTATGCAGTGGCGTAGCTAGGATATTTTGCGCCCGGGGACGAACTATGAATTTGGCGCCCCCTTCCCCCCCCCCGTTTTACTATTTCACATTTTCCACATAATCGAATGGAAATTTTAAGTTTTTTAATGAAATAAAATATGAAAAATACAGACAGTACATGCATGTTTCCCCTTAGTGCTCAATGGGGCGCCAAAATCATACCTAAGAACTTATTTGTAAGTAATGAGGACATAATTGGATATATTTGGGGCGCTAAAATTAAATCTTATACATTCATTTGTGATAAATTAGTTAAAACTGCATCAAAAGTAAGAGTAAAATTATTTATCTTAACCCTCATTTTGGCGCCCCCTTCCCTTGGCGCCCGGGGACACATGTCCCCCCCTGTCCCCCCTAGCTACGCCACTGGAAGTATGGCAACTTCATTTTCTTAGCCTCAGCATGTGAGGGCGGGTGGCCAGTCCTCTCCCTGGCCATCTCATCTTCCCACTGACAGCATACTCATTATAGCTGAGTTGGCTAGGGGGTACAGATGGAGCAGAAATCTTGAACCAAATTTCTGCCCGGGCAGGGATTTGAACCTCTGACCTCTAGATTGACAGTTCAGCACACCATCCACTACACTGTTGAGCAACCCCAATCCATAAACTCTGTTCAATAATCTATCTTATAAGAACCTTTCATCGAAAGGCAGCAGTTGATATTAGACTGGAGTTTATGTTTGTGATGTTTCAGCAGGCTTAGAAGACCAGTTGTAGTGGTCTGTGTGTTGAGATAAACCCTTAGCCCAAAGTCATGGCTGCATGAGACAATATGTTTAGTTTTTCATGTCTTTCCTAAAATGCATATACATCTGTATTATGTATCATGTAGTGGTTAACTTCCATTGTTATTCGAAAGGCATATAACTTGTTTGTTTATCATTTAGGAGAACGAACAGAACAATTTTAACCTTCAGCCGACCGTTGCGTCTAATATTCTTAAGCTGACTGGACCAATGGACAAATGCAGACGCATCTTTGCAGCAATCATCGGTGTAAGTTGGCAGAATTTTCTGAATTTTAAAATGAGGGCCAACCACGGCTTTTCTTTATTAACCGCAGCCAGTGTCTTGTTTGGCATTTTATTCATTTACTACACTATTTTATTCATTTACTATACTATACTAGCAATGATAACAATAATAAAAAATAATAAATAATAATAGTAATATAATAATCTCACTCTATATTGTATTATAATATAATGAATAGTATAATAATATTAAAAACAATATCAAGAGTGGATTGTTAAATGTTATGCCACAAGTTATTCTACCTCAAAAAAGGCAGCAGGTCACATGCACAACCTGACAAATTTAATCACGCTACTGAGATCAGACCCTATCTGGACATTCAGATAACTTATACTAGTGTCACATCCAAGTCGGCAGATGGCAATATGTAAGCAGCCATTCAAATTCTTCTTTGCAAACAAGAGCCACCTGGTTATATACAAGCAACTGCCCACATTCTTTACGACAAGAGTCGCCCTGCATTGCCAACCTTGAACAATTTAAATTTCCTAGTTGATAAATATCCTGCAGAGTTTTAGCACAAGGGCCTTACAAGTCTACCACACCTGACTACTTTGGAAGACCAGCTTATTCGCCAGGTGACGCTGTGGTGTAGCGGAATGTTCTGTGTCTTGTAAGCGGAGGGTTGCAGGTTCGAATCTACTTCAAGCCACTGTGTAGTGACCTTGGACAAGTTCCTTACTCACAATTGTCCAGCACTTGTGAATAGGCTGGTGTCATGTGCTTGGCCTTCGATTGGTGCCTTAGATGTTTGGAGATTATGATTATGCTTACCACAACCACATTTCAAGTTTCAGCAGTTGTACATGGAAGCTACTATTCACTTTTTTCCAGTTTCCAGGAGGTTCTTCCAGAGGACTAGATGAGCTTTGATCCATACCTTCGTTTAGCTTGTCAACCATTGCTAGTTTTCCCAGACTGCTTTTGAGAAATAAGATGTTAGATCAATTTTTATTTGGCAGGCTCAACACCCTTACTAAAGTGTGAGGGGCTTATAGCCAATAGCAATAGGGTATAGACACTGACGCAACCCAGTTGGTTAGTGTGTCTTCGCTTAGGACATGTGCAATCTCTGCTGCCCTCACAAATGTAGATACAGAGATACAGTTAGCTCAGATGGCTAGTTGATGTTCTGACATCATGCCATAAATTTGGTGATCATAATAATAATAATAATAATAAAGTTTATGTCTACTGTAACTTTAGCTTTGCATTATTGCCAGCATTTCTCAACACCACACAAAAGCTGCCTTTGGGAAATCAGCTTAATCACCACCGATTTAGAAGAGCAAATGCACAGTAGCCAAGCTGTTGGGTCATATGCAATGACGGGTTGAAATTAAAAAATATACGGTATGTGGCAAGTGACAAATATGCTTCTGATATCCTGAGAGAAAAAGGAGGGTATGAGATGAGGATGTGTAGGAGGAAGAGAGAGATAGTGATGATGGTGTTGATCATGTTTCATAAATTTTAAGAGCAACTATATGTGATCTTTGTTTTGTTGATTCAGATGGGGAACCTGGAGGGAACTAATGGTCAGCATAATTTTGAGGTGCATGATGATCCAGCTTCCGATGACGTCCCAATGTACCCAGCAGCAGCATTGACTGCTTCATCCCCTCACGTGGACTCTGCAACAAAATCTCCACTCGCAGTTCCTGTTGTCAACAGTTAACCATTCCAGACGGCAACTGTTGTCTCTACCTGTAACTGAAAGCAAATCAAAGTCTTCTCACCACCATCTTTTTAACGTTTAAAAGAAATTCATGATAAAAATAAATTCATTGTAACTATTTTGTTATTATAATGTGTTTACATGTGCAATACTATTATAACATTTTGTGAACAAATCTAAACGTTTTATAATACGGAACTTTTCATTATCTTGTGTGCAATGTAAGCAATGCTTCAAAATTTCCTCTAAATTCATTTGCTAATAGTTGCTTCTGTTCACTAAGCTTACCTAGGGAAATGAACCTTATTATCAAATTAATTCAATCCTAAATAAAGCATGATATATTATTAAAATTCATATCTGCTGTGTTCTTTTTATGTAGTATTACAATGTCTCAAAAGTTGAACCATCTGGCAAATTACTTATGAAGCGCCTGTTCTACATATGCATCTTTTTCCTTCTGCAAGTGATTGCTCAGCAGTGATATATATGGGTGCTGCAGAATTCATCCCTACTGTTATTCCTTGTCCTTGTGCAGCACACAGTCCTTGATTTGGAACATCATATCAATTGTCAACGCTGGATAGGAATTTGTTGGTTTCGCTGTGTGTGAGTGTGTGTGTGTGTGTGTGTACGCGTGCGTGTGTGTGTGTGTGTGGGAGCCCACTGTGTGGTCACTTTTCTAGTTACCTGAAATCTTTCCGTTCTTAATTAACTTTGACACCTTTCAAGCTAGTATATACAGCGGTATTGTGAGGTACTTAAGAAGGTGCTACAATAGATGCAGAGCTTCCCATCTGAAAATAGTAGGTGGTTTGAAAATTGATCGAGCAATGCGCGGTCAACCTCGGGAGCTTTTGTGTACAGCGTATTTTGTGTATCATATTCGTATAGCTGTATATAGTACTCATCTAGTAGGCCATAATGTCTCATTCAGTTCTGTTATCCGTAAATTAAAGTAATGTAAATTAGGCACATAAAATAATGGTCTGCGTCCAGGTTCGTCTGTCATCTTGGAGTTGGACACACTTGATTACCTGAGAAGTCTATAGAAGTGAAGTCCGTAAGTCAGTCTATAAGTCTACGCGACTTTAGTCAGTTAATAAGCGTGTCACTTAGATGACTAAGTTGTTATGGGGAGGGGGATAGAGTAATGGTAACTCTCATGGCCAGGAGAGCATTAGATCGCGGTTTGATACCCGTAGGGTATCTCTAGGGCGGCACCTTGCATGGCTGCCAAACCGTGTGTCTAATTATGATCTTGATTGTACTGTCATGTTTCAATGTAATCTTACTGCGTACTTGTCAGTTTGAATTAATGAACATTATTATTAATTAATCACTAGCCTATATATATTAACACAAAGATCAAAGACCTTCCTGTCGTCACCGTCTCAACATGTCTGCCTCTTAGCGAATCCTTTGTACCTTAAATTGTCCAGATTAAGGTTCCTTTCTTGGATCCCATTAATGATTACAACAATGAGCGGAAATGACCATAGGTTCATGCATTGTTAAGCATGTCTGCATAGGAGCAAGCAGATGAATTATGCCACACGCGCGGTGAGAACTTAAAAACAATTTTACCCATCGACACCAATGGCCTTGGATGCCAGCCCTGCCAGCATGCATAGACGGCGATCCCGGGGGGGGGGTCGAGGAGGACAAGCCCACCTTTAGGGGGTGGGGGTGGGGGCATAGTAAACAGTTATCCGCCACATTTTGAAAGACGCTAAAAAGTTCAAAAATTTGTTTCGCGCTCATTTTGTCACCTCTTTTTTGACCAGGTCAGTTCAAAAGTGTCCTGCGTCCCCTCAACTATTAAACAAGATCGCCGCCGCTGCTAGCATGCCCACGTGGAGCAGACGTAGGACCCATAGCCTATTCCCATATATATGCGACCCGTATAGAACCCACATGGGTCCTATCTATAGATAATGTCCACGGAAATGTAGAGAAAAGATGTCGTTAAACTGTTAGTTGGTATACCCAACCAGAAGCCAACTCCGTTTAGACAATGAAGCCACTGAAGTCACATGCTGAAGTAGATGCGCAGATACTGTGTTAGTGTCCATGGCCAGCTATATTATAGGCCCTATCTACTATAGGGTCACACTCATGGGCGGCGATCCCGGGGGGTCGAGGGGACAAGACCCCCACCTTTTAGAGTGGGGGGACACACCATATATTACATTTGGCCCCCCCAAATTTAGAAGAAACACCGAAAAAAGGTCAGCAAATTTTATCGTGCGCGGGCGCGAAAAAAATTTGTTATAATGAATTTTATCGCGCGTGAGCGCGAATAAATTTTTTGACCTTTTTTGACCAGTTAAGGTCAAAACTCTTTTTTGCCAGATCATTTCTAAAGTGTCCCCCCACCTGTCAAACAAGATCGCCGCCACTGGTGACACTTATCATCACAGCAAAAATGTAACTTCAAAATTTAACTGTCTCATCCGGAGTCATCCCACTAATCAATGCTAGGCCTATATGTAGAAAGATATATAGGCTTACTGTAAAACATCTTAAAAATCGAAAAATATATCAAGGTGGCCCGGCCCTGTAGAGCTCTGAAGTTCTTACATGCAGCTCCGTAGTGGGATCGCCAAGCCATTAATGGTCCTCGTGTTCATACCGTGCTACTCCTGTCTTTGGCCAAATTCTGTAGGCCTATACATGCTCTACACGGCTGACATTCCTTCTATGCAGGGCCGGTTTAACCACTAGGCGAACTAGGCGGTCGCCTAGGCCGGCACATTTCTGGGGCGGCAGAAAAAGCTACATAAAGAAATATGTTTTTAAACATTTGCCGCCGTTTTGCCACCATTTATTAAGAAATGAATTATATAAGAAAATAAGAAATGGCAATATTGCATGTCAATTGTTGCTATGTCCTATATGACGTTAGTTCCAAGACAGGAAATTATGGAAATTGATTGAACCTCGAGAAAGCTTTGCAACATGGAGACTCCAAAGATATCGATGGAGTTGATCTGCAGTTGTGAACTGCAAGCCATTTCAAGATGAGTTGCAAGGTTTACATCGCCACAGGATGTACTAAACTTTATATTGAAAAATAAACTAACAGATAGTGTCCCAAACACTGTTAATATTGCTCTGCGAATCTTCTTGACACTTCCAGTTTCTGTGGCTAGTGGTAAGAGAAGCTTCTCGAAGCTCAAGTTGATAAAAAAAACATACCTGCTAACCTCCATACTGCCGAAAGACTTAGCTGAGTTATCAACTGAACAAGATATTGCCGGAGACATTGAACTGATGGAACTCGTTTCTACATTTGCTAAATATAATATTGTGAAATTACATTATATTTGTATAGACTTCGTACGTAGGTAGGACTAGGGCTTAGTACACGTAGCCGTAGGAGTCACAAACATGGGCGTCGGCAGGAATTTTTCTGATGGGGGAAATTTCTAGGGGGCAAAATTTTCTAGGGCGGGGAAAAATTTTTGTAGGGGAGCAAAATGATGTTTTTTGCATAGAATAGCTGACTTACCTAAGTTATTAAGTGTTTTTAGCATCGGGACTGTTGGAATAATCATTATAATAAAAAGATTTTATTTTTGTAAAATATTTTCAAAATCCAGGGGCGAGTGCCCCCTTTCTCCCCCTCCGGAAGCCCATGGTTACAAAATGTTCAAATGAAAATGTGCATTGTCTCATTATTTAATATTTATGGGCCTACATTTTAAATTCACATTAAACGTGTTACACTATACATGTACAGCACAGGCAGTTTCCAGACTATTAGGCCCTACTTTAATTGTGGCTAACTTGTAAATATTAAAGTTATGAAGCCGAATTGCCACATTTTTGTTTTATTTAGAAGTAATAATGATTCGTAGATGATTATATTGAACTACGATACTAAATTAAAGACGGCTTCATTCCTGTGTGAAGGTTGTATTAACATAGTTAATTTATTATATAATTAGTTATCGCACGCACCGGGGGAGCAGTGCGACAAGTTCGCCTAGGGCGCCATATACTCTGGCGCCGGCCCTGCTTCTATGTTTACTAAAAGCTGTATAGTGTATACCTCTGGCTACCTTTATTTAGATGACGTTCAGATCTTTGTCTAGGGCTCCTCCTCTGAGCAGATCTCCCTCGTTGGATCCATTGATTCCCTATAGCTGTTACATGATCTCCATGCACTCTTGGATGTCGTGAAATCGACTTAACCATAGGCCTAACTCTTCTAAGACCCAACTGATCTCAGTGATCTGGTTTGGCACTAAACAACAACAACAACAACAACAACAACAACAACAACAACAACAACAACAACAACAACAACAACAACAACAACAACAACAACAACAACAACGACAACGACGACGACGACGACGACGACGACGACGACGACAACAACAACAACAACAACAACAACCACCACCACCACTACCACCACCAAAAGCAGTTGTGTCACAGTGTGTGAATGAATTGTATGAGGCAGCGGTTCTAAACCTTTTGATCGAGACTCAAGGACCACTTATAAATTTGTGTCTCGGTCGCGGACCACCACAAGGCCTACAAATTGTGCCAAAAGCAAATTAATGCAAAAAGTTTTGCAATAAATTGACGTATTATTAGTTTCATGCTGCCCTCTAGCCAATTCTAGCGATTGAAATAAAACAAAAATTTAAAAAAAATTGACAAAATTTTTCTGCATGCTTTTAATTGTAAAAAAATATAAATTGTAGGCCTTGCTCGCGGACCACCATTGCAGACAGATGGCCGCGCGGACTACAGGTTGAGAGCCGCTATCGGCTGTGACAGAGCTATATAATTTTGAAAAATTGTAAGGTAAGATCCGGCGGAGGGGATTCGCATAAATATTTTCTGCCTCGTATAAAATTATTATTATTATTAGGCCCTATTATTATAATTATTATTATTATTATTATTATTATTATTATTATTATTATTATTATTATTATTATTATTATTATTATTATTATTATTACTATTATTTAAGTGTTTATTTATATCGTCACAACAATTATTGTTGTTGTAATTATTGTTGCAGTATAAGAATAAAGTTTATCGTTTATAAATTACGCCATAAATTATAAGATTCTCACGGCGGAGGCGGTACAAATACGATGACGTCATTATCGAGTGCTGATGAATCCAATCATTGATCAAACAGACGTTCAAGTATAGCCACACAGGCAGAGAGATATAAGTAAAAAAAAGCAAGAAAATTACTAATTAAGTCACGCTTGCAGCTGATCAGCGACGCAACACAAACATCTTGTAAAGCAATGTAATTCCTAGATCATGTGATTCTCTCGTCCTTTTAAATACCACCCAGTCGGTCAAAGTCTCTGCTCTGCGACGATAATTATATTCAGACCCAAACTCAACGCCTGGAGCAGCTTTCCACTTTACCTTACTTTACCAGTTTAGGCTACCTATTAGCCTATTCAAGGCCAACAGTTGAGATTTACGTACCGGCGGACTCTGACCTGGCACCGGAACGGACAAGGCGGACATGGCTATTGCGGACTTGATTTGATATAGCGCCGGTGTTTAAGCTGGTCTCCCTGACGTGGCTTTTGTGTGGCGCTGAGAAATTTCGGAGATTTACATTACATTAAATGATTACATTACATCCTATTTACACGCACACATATCTCTAGAGCAAAAACACTCGTACAGCTACTAGGCTACTCAATAGAAACCTTTGAGCAAATGCAAATGCTCCATCCCAAAATAGAGGGGCGGGCGGGAAGTTCTGTCAGTGTATGTGCCATCATTATTGGGGAGGGGTAGGAAGGGGAAGGGGAAAGAGGAGGGAGGGGAAGTTGCTCCAATGATTTCAAAGGGGGGTATAGACGCCCTGCGTACAGCGACTTTTAGAAACCTCTCGAATGACTATAGTCTTTGACAGAACATCGAAGTCTTAAACTTGGGCGAGATCCGTAAACGGCTGAATCGCACTTCGACCCGTTATATTTATATGCCCCCTTTGAGAGATACACGAATAGGCCTACAGATTGCACTGGTGTTTTAAAATTTACAGAAAGAAGTCGATGGCAACATTGGGTTGCTTGAGGAAAGGAGCTTCTACTCCACGTTATTCTTACGCAAATTTTCATAACGTCCACAGTTATTAGACATAAATCCTGGCAGGGGCGTCTACACCATGTCCAACAAATATGCATCAAGGCGAGCCAGTCACTATACGCAATTCGTTGCTTAATAGCACACGGGCTCTCCGGGAGTAGACTACATGACGTTGTTCGTGCTACCACGCTCGCCCGCCTCCTATACGCCTCCCCTGCCTGGTGGGGTTACGAACGCTGAGCAGCGCTCTCGTCTGAGTGCGCTCACTAGAAAGCTGATCCGGTTGGGGTACCTGCCCTCCGATATTGGCCTCTACGATGTCCTTTGTCAAAAGGCTGATAATGCCTTATTCTCTGCCGTTCTGAGTAACCCAGGTCACGTTCTCCATGCTCTGCTCCCCCCTGTGAGGACGCGCACTTATGACCTCCGCCCGCGCCCGTACGACCGCGAAATCCCTAGAGCCGATATGATGACCCGCAGGGGTTTCATAATAAGAATGCTATATACCTAATCCAAACTTTATTAGTTAAATCTAACCTAATTTCATCTTCACCAACTTATCATCATTTAAATTATCTATTGGATTTTCATCATAAGAATGCTATATACCTTATCCAAACTTTATTAGTTAAATCTAACCTAATTTCATCTTCACGAACTTATCATCATTTAACTTATTATATTGGTTTTTCTTATTCTGTGTATTGCGCCTCGTTTCGCATGCTTGTGTTTTGTAAGCCGCGGTGCGTCTGCAAGCGGTTCAATAAAGAACATACTTACTTACTTACTTATAGAAACCATGGAGCAAATGCTCCATCCAAGAAATGGGGGAGATCTGTCAGTGTGTGTGCCACCATTTGGGGGGGGGGGGGGAGGAAGGGGAGGTGGAAGAAAAGGGGGAAATGGGAAGTTGCTCCAATGACTTAGGGGGATAGAGGCCTCTGGATCCTGGCATACATATTTAAATAATATTATATATACAGACCCCCAAAAAGTGGACGCAAAATCGCAAACATATAAATTTAAGACACGAAACATTGCAAGTCGTTTTGGTCAATCAGCGATAATCATTATTCATGTGATAATGAAGCATAAATGAACAATACATTGGCCTACCACTACATAGACGAAAACACAAAGTCTTAAACATTTACACTCAGTGTCAACGCTGACAACGCAGTATCATGCGGGCATAATATTATGTGAAACTGTCATCATGCCATTTGAATCATATTGTCTCTGCTGATCACGCGGAAATGCTAACGCATTGCGATTACGGCCACTAGTACTGTCAACTTTCTGTAGCACAACTTCAGCGTCAACAGATTTGTCATGATGAATGTGCAGCAATATTTCCACGCTTTAGGTGTACATTGCGCAAATTACCAAACATATTCGTTAATGTTCTTTGTGTTTTCGTTTTTTCTTAACTTAATATCACTAAGCCTTAGTTGATAATAACCAAAGCGCAATACAAATAAACACGCTCATATTGTTTAGTACGTCATGACTAGGGACAGTAGAAAATCACGAAAACACGGCAAACACGGAAGCCGTGTTTTTCGGCATTTGCCGTGTTTTCCGTGATTTTTTATATTTGCCGTGTTTTCGTAAAAAATGCCGTGTTTGTTGCAATTTTTTTTGGTTGTGGCAGTTTAAAGTTTTGCACAGTCGAAAGTATTTGAGCTTGCTAGTCGATATCTGTCAGTTCCTGGCAATTCTGTTGAGGCAGAACGGAGCGTTAGTCAATACACACTGGTGAATGCACCTCAGCGTCAAAATTTGACAGATGACAATTTAGCGCTTCATGTTGTGATGGTATTCAATACTCGCAGCTAAACTGTTACAGCAAGGAACCAATGACTGACAAATGGTTGACAATTGTCAATTTGTCAATTTGTCAATGAACAATGAATATGAAAGATAAACATATAATGTGTTACAAGAAAACTGTGAAATTTTGATGCCGTGTTTTTGCCGTGTTTTTCGCGATTTTTTTTAAAGTATGCCGTGTTTTTGGCATTTTTTTACCGTGATTTTCTACTGTCCCTACTGATGATCTCCGGTCCTGTCCGGCAGGGCTTATTCTAAGGAAGTTTCTCAACTGCACATGAGGGAGGAATTATAGGTTCTGGGGTGCAGGGGTCAGAGGTTCGTCGCCCCTGAAGCTGAAAATTCAAACAATGAATTCGCCTCATTTATTAGCAATGCATTAATGAATATTAATATTTCAATTTTATGGCTACCGGGTGGACATAATTAATTAATTCTGTTCAAAGACGATTCATAAAACAGAATGTTGGTCAGGTTGGCCTAAACCATAAGAAATACGTAAGGAACCTGGCATACCTATAACTGTCACATATTTATTTCACTGAGGTTAAATTTTACATATTTGCATTCGCCAAACCTGGAAAGAAGGTGGCAGGCGACGACTGCAAGTGGATTTAATTGTCTGTATAAAATAATAATATAACACGTAAAATTAAAGTATTATAACCCTAACTTTAACTTAAACAAGAACGCCCCGCAGGACTGCCGCCTCGAAGATGGCCGACCAGAGGAGGCCATAATATTTCTATTAAATATTACTACGTAATAAATAAGGAATTTCTTTATCATACTTCGTTCTATTTATAGCAAGACGTCACCCTTTGGATTTATTGTACATCGTTGAACTTCATTATGATAGCTTGCTGCATGCCACTCTACAAACTTCGGCAAATTGGAGCGAATTCATGGTTTGTCCGAGTTTGGGGAGATAGGCCTACTTGAAATGGACAATAATGAAACTCTTACACAAATGACAGGCTTTCTCGAATCATCTCATCATGCATAAAAAAATCTGACAATTAACGGTCTTTGGCCCTTTTTCTGGCTGCTAAGCTTCCGAGCGCTGACGCTGAGCGTCTTATCAGTACAATCTTGGCTTTAAAATCTATCGGCAGAAACAGTAGGTCGGTGGATTTAGAAGATGAATACTTGTATGCCGCCATTAATCGACCTAGGGCTTCGGTGCTTGTGTGGCTGCTAAAGCGAGCGCATAGAACGAAAGACACACCAAAAACAACAAAACAAAGATGGTTAAAGGGGATGTTTACAGTTTCTGGAAGCGAACGGGCAGAATGCGACGACTCTTTTGGTTAAGATAACGCCGCCACTGTTGCAGAACCAAAGCATTTCGATATCTGGAGTTAATCATGCCCGCCTAAGTGTGGAATAGCTTGGGAAGTTGGGAGACGTTCTACGTATTTGCGATATTTCTTGGATATGCATTGCCAAATTGCAGCCACAAAGGCAAGGAAGCCATATATGGTCCGACTTACTCGTAACTGTTTCGTTTTTAGCTTGTTTTACGCTACAAGCTGGCACTTGCAATTACTGCTTGCGTTTAATCCAGGGTCCGATTTGTCAAAAAAGAAGCAGGGGGGTCGGAAATCTATACAAATAATAAAAATTTATTAAGCCATAATTAAATTTTTTACTCGTTATTTTGTAAATGAGGTTAATGAACTTCCATAGTATGTCAAGATTCTGCAATGACCAACAGTCAACTACGATGCAAACATATGACATCGAAAAAAAATTATATTCAAAATTAAAAGGAGCTTTCAGCAGCAGTTTTAGCTGAAATATACTAATAGGAACAACAAATTGTAGGCCCACACAGAAGCGTTAGACGTGACTAAATTGCACTGAAAGATGAAAATACAAGTACACAACCAAAGCTATCAAACCAATGCATCAAGTACTGTCATTGGAAATACTAGCAAACCCAATGAACCAGTGCGCCAAGTACACTAGTATACCCACTATAAAAAGCTGTGCATATTTCTTTTGTTTGTGCACAATAGTCGCCTTGCCAATTGGCTTATCTAAGGCATCATGGCACCCAGATTTCAGCCAGGAAATAACGTATATCCTGGCATTCCAAGATGTTAGAGATGGCCCGTTAAAGCTGATCATCAGCAGGTAGCTGATGGGGCCAACACCCAGCAGGTTGCGCACTGTAGGCCTATGTTGCAAGTTCATCTGGCTAAAGCCACGCTCGCACGCTGCAGACGAAATGAGCAGAATCTTCAAAGTGTGCTCAAGTGTTGCGAGATCAGACCCCCCCCATGTTGGCCTTGTTTGTATGTATAGAGTACTCGATCACAATCTGGGAATTGTGACTTATTGTTAATTAATTTTTTTAAATATGAAAATAAATTGGGAAGATCATTTTACTTATAAATAAAGTGTCTTCTATTATATTAAGAGGTTCAAGTACAACACAAAAGGATAAGCTTTAAGATTCTTATCCAGTTTTTAATAGAAATTGTTGATGCAGACAAAGAAGAAATTAAAAAGGGTGATAGGCGGGACCTCCAAACTAAAAACAGATAGATCGAGTCAGTTAATTAGCTCAGTTAAGCCTACAGTTGAGTGTAAATTTGAATAGGCCCATTAGGACTTTGCGCACTTTTCCATTGGCAAAGTCATCAATAAACTGATTAAAATTCAGTTGACGTAGAATATCACTCTCTATGCTCAACGCTGCAGGGTGGCTAGGTCTCTCATGTGTCATACTTGAAATGAACTTTCAACACCTTTGCCATGTATTGGTACATGAACTACTCATGACTTATGTTGAGGCCTGCCCTACCTGTCTCGTGTTTAAACATTTTGACAAAATAAGAACACTGCATAAAATTATCAGCTCATTGCCAATGCTTGCATCGAGGTCATCGCCGTATATTGCTACAAGGTTTTTCTCTGAGTTGTGTATTTCTTCATCACTACAAGATTCAAGCCTCGATAGAAAACCAAACCTTGAGCAGAGTAGTTCGTATGATGCAAGCCTTCTTGTCAACTCGGTTGTGAATTGATCAACGATGGGCAGAAAATTGTCAATCCGAAACTTCTCTGAAGCAGAGTGCACAGCTTCTGGGGTTCCACCATAATCCAGTGGTAGGAGACGTACGTTTTGATGACGTGTTCTTGTTTGAACATATTCTGCCGTTCCACAACAGAGTCAGACTCGGCAGAGCGGGAACGTTGTTGGACTGGCGGTTGTATGACAACAACTGCAGCATCACCAGTGACTTTATATATGCACTTTATATAGGCACAGATGAGCCTGCATTTTGACCACCTTATGCCGAATGCCGATCTCCAATTCGGTTCATGTCACAAAAATGACAGCATAGCTGTGCACTGATACAGATGTGCACTCTAGTCTAGGTCAATCGAGGTCAAAAGCGCAGCGAACGCTGGACAGAATACCACTGTCTACTTGACCTTTACCCCGCAACTGGATGCTCGTGGCGTTGGAGCCGATGTGCTCAAGGCGAGGACTCCGGGCATGAAGGCGCCTGAGGGCGCTGGCTTGTGCAGGGACTGTGGTCCGTTTGTTGTCTTCTGTAGCCTATGTTTGGTCATTCCCTGCGAAATATTTCTGACACTGCCTCTGCCGACGACCTCAGCTTGAGTTAAAAGTAACATAATCCCTCAACAGCTGAATATGCCAAGCTTCAAGCGCTACTCGTGAACAATATTAACGCGATATTTCAAAATCAGGGTACCGACTGGATAATAAATAATTACCCAAAGGTGACAAGGCTGCACTGCTTGCGGTAGGTCATACTGGAGTCGTTTGGTGTAGGACTCAGGGTAATGAATTTGAGGGGGTCAAGCCGACCCCCCCGGGGGTCGGCCAAAGGCTTGAAGCAGGGGGGTCAAAAAAAGAAGCAGGGGGGTCCAACCCCCCCGACCCCCCCGGCAAATCGGACCCTGGTTTAATCTCGTTTGACTAATCGTTACTTGGCTTATTTCGGACTCGGCGAGCCAGCAGCTTGGTTTCTATATTCTATGTCTTTAAACTCTTTATCTGTATTTTGTATCTTTGCCAGCAGCCTAAACATGCAAAAGAAGCTTAAAAGTTAATTCACCCCACTTAAACGTGTCTCATATTTTTACCATTAGCTTAATTGATAGCTACTTTCGTTGGTTTATAGGCCTACAATTAGGTCTACTAAAAGTAACTGCACAAAATCTGAATTTTAACTGCACACATTTCTTTCCCAACTACACACTTTGTGTCCAGCTGCACGTTACAATAAGCCCTGCTGTCCGGTCTTTCCTCATCGACACTACAATCTCTATCATCCAGTCTTGTTGTCCTCGAGACCAAGGTCTTGGTCTCGAGTGCACTCGAGTTCGTTTTCAAAAGTCTTGGTCTTGGTCTTGGTCTTGAGACCAAAGGTCTTGGTCTTGGTCTTGGTCTTGAGGTTCAAGGTCTTGGTCTTGTTCTTGGTCTTGAGGTTCAAAGTCTTGGTCTTGGTTTAGCAAGACCAAGACCAAGACTTTGACCAATATGAACAGTCATTAATTTTAACAAACGGCAAGAATTTAAAAAATTTATCCAATAATTACTCATAGGGCCTACAGTTATTGCTTTAGTATTTACACGGTGTGAATGAGGCTTCACTGTTGTTTTGGACAATTGTTTTGACTTCCGGTTATTTACCATGGAATGATTTCAAAACAGACTCACGATTGATTTGTACATTAACATCCGGTTCTTGAAAAGCTGCTTTATGTGCTCGCGATTTCAGCACTTGTAGACCGTGTTTTTTCATATGGCAGAATTTTTATGAGGCCCCACAGGTCACGTCTTGGTCAGAAAATTCTGAGCAAATTGGTTTTTATAAAATTCAACAGGCATTTGGAATAACATTTCGCATGAAGGACTTTTGTAAATACGAAATCGGAATTCTCTGCAGTCTCCATTTAGAGTTGTTTTGCTTCAATAAAAGAAAAACTCATGTTTTCATTAAAATAGCGAGTTTTCGACTTGACAATTTTTAGTAAGGAATAGAAGTCTGGATATGACTGTGATTTTTTTGGGTCTTGGTCTCGGTCTTGGTCTTGAGGTTCAAGGTCTTGGTCTTGGTCTCGAGGTTCAAGGTCTTGGTCTTGGTCTTGGTCTCGAGGTTCAAGGTCTTGGTCTTGGTCTTGAGGTTCAAGGTCTTGGTCTTGGTCTTGGTCTTGAGGTTTAAGGTCTTGACAACAAGACTGCTATCATCTGTTCTTCACACGGCCGCTCGTCTTATAAAAAGTCTTGGTCCTAGAGATCACATCACACGATCCCTGCAACAACTTCACTGGCTTCCCATCCGTGCCCGTATCGCCTTCAAAATCTGCCTCCTCATGTACCATATCCTCTCTGGAACCTCTCCTACGTACATGACATCCATGGTCAAACCGTGTTCTGCTACAAATACCGGAGGACTCTGATCGGCTGCACGAGGCGATTACACCATACTTCGCAGTTCGCACCAACCGGAAGTTTGGTAGTCGTGCCTTCTCGGTATCAGGACCCAAAGAATGGAACAGTCTTCCAACTACAGTCCGTCAAGCTCGGTTTAAATCAAAATTAAGGACTCGTCTATTTACAAAGTTCTATGACTTGGAATGTAGCGCAATGCGCTCTCGTGCAAGACTTGTTTTCAAGTTCAAGTTCAAGTTCAAGTTCAAGTTTTTTTTATTAAAACACAACACAATAAGATAATAACATACGTACGGAAATATAATACAGTGTTTTAATGGGATGCCCCTAAGGGAGGGTCCCGCTAATTGGGGCACCCCAAGAATCACAGGCAGAACGGGTTTCATTTATATATCGCACAGTGTGTTAGGACTTATACTACGACTTAACTAAGAACACGAATATTCAAAAACTATACCAGAATGAGAGAATCAGAAAAAACGTGTAACGCAATAGAAAGTGGTTATGAGTAGTTTAAAAGAGCAGGAAAGTAGATATGGGTTGTCACTGCAAGTTGTATTTGTGCCAGCTAAATTATGCTTATAATTATATATCCCAGCAAACACACCCGCACGGGTCCCTTGTGGGTTTCATCCGGTTTGACGGTACGGGATTCTCGCGGTTTTTGACCACGGTTTGCGTAAGGGACCCTTACGGTCCAGCCCGCGTCGGTGGCGCCTCCTACCGGTATTCGTATTTCTACCGCCGGTCCGCCATTTTGTGTGCCTGCCGTTTCGAATGTACACATATTTGACAGATCGCGATGTGTTTCTGTGAAAAGTAAGATTACGTTATATTTATTATAGGCCTACTAATGAACCTATATCTGCGTATATTAACAGTTTATGTAAATGCTGTAGGCCTATTTAATTGTGGTCGGGATAGACGAAACGGAGATTGCAGTGGGTTAGGGTCAGGGCTGTAGTGGTAAAATTAGAGGTGAGTACACGCTACGGGTTAGTTTTCCGAAACAAATTAGAGGTGAGTCTACGCTACGGTATTTTGTGAGTATACGCTACAGTATTTTAATATAAATAAATATAACTATTTGGGAGGTGAGTAGGCCTATACGGTCTCTAGAGGTGAGTACACACTGTATAGTGTATACCCGCGTATACCCTCGACTACAGCCCTGGTTAGGGTTATGGACTGTACGGTAAACTTGCGCTATGAGGGTCTTAATGTTATGGTCCGACCCAAATTCAAGGGGCTATGTATTACTGTGTGACAAGAGGTCGCACCTTAACACTAGTTAGCGCCCAGACACCAATAAGGCTATTTAAATGAAAGCACATCGACAAATATTCAGCAGCAATGACGCTAGTTTTCAAGTTTATCCGTGTTAGATGTTGACATCTCTCAGTTAAGTCGCATTAAAGTTTCATTTAAACATTTTGAACATTTATCCAATAAATGTAGCTTAAAGTTTCATAGATTATACTTGAACGTTTAGCTTAAACTTCCTATAAATTTAGCTTAAAGTTTCATTTGAACATAGTATCCTTTAAATTTAGCTTATACATTGTTGAACGTTTACAATAAACTTGAAAACTAGCGTAATTGCTGCTGAATTAAACATTGCAGCTGCCGTGACCATCAAAACTGGATAGTTGTCGAGATCAATAAGTACTGCACTCTGTGAAGATGAGAATGACGATATTGCAGGGCTTCATGCAACAAGAGTCGACAACGTTGAAGACTAGTCTGAGAAATTTTAAAGTACACAACCATTTAATTGTCTTTGTGATGTAGTTATAATATCTCTGCAATCCTTAATGAACTGATCGAAAACAAGGTGCAATTAGAATATTTTAAACGGGAGTACGTGTTGAACAAACATATTAAAAAGGCCATGATTCTGTAGAATGAAATGGTTTCTTAGTTACTTTTATATGAATGATTCACTCTTAAGCTTTGCATTCACTAGTTCTTAGTAGCTTGGTAACAGCCTGTGTGATTGACGGGTGTAATGATTACATTTTGTTTTATTATGTTACATTAGTCAACATTGTGCAGGCAGTGTCTCTAAATATCGTCATTTAATAACAGAAAGAGTTATTGGAATAATACCATTTTACAATACAAATCAGAGCACATCAAATTCTTAATTCTTGTTCTTTGTAACTTGTTATTTTTAATCTAAATGTTGCATGTTTGAAATTTCAGGTTCGGTAAAATATAATATTGCTACCAAGGACAGCACGAGGAAAATGGTTGAAGACGAGTTGGCCATTTGGTTTGGTAATGCTAGGGATCATGGCACTGGAGGCCGCCAACTATTGAAATCGGCGCCATTCAAAGAGACCGAGTCAGAGTCGATCAGTGTTGATCAGGAGTTCACCAATACTGCTGATGACATTATTGTTAAATGAAATTACAGAGCAGATCGACTGCATGATTACTTTACTTTATTAAATTGACTTTATTAAATTGATGTGTCATTTAACGCTTTTGTTGATTATTTATTGCTTTAACTAATATAGCACAGTTTACAGTACAGTTTGCATACTATACTGTAAACTGTGCCACTGGCAGAGTTCTTGTTTGACAGGTGGGGGGCGACGTTTTTGAACTGATCAGGTCAAAAAAAGAGTTTTGAACTGATCTGCTCAAAAGAGGTATAAAAAAACTGGGGTGACTTTTTTGCTGTTTCCTAAAAATTTGGGGGTGGGGGGCAGATGTATGGTGTGTGCCCCTACTGTTCAAGGGAGTCTTGTCCCTTTTGAACTGATCTGGTCAAAAAGAGTTTTGAACTGATCTGCTCAAAAAGAGATTAAGAAACTGGGTTGACTTTTTTGGTGTTTCTTCAAAATTGGGGAGGGGGGCAGATGTATGGTGTGTCCTCCCCACTGTTAAAAGGGGTCTTGTCCCCCTCGACCCCGGGATCGCCGCCCATTAACTGTGCTAAACTGGGTATCACTTTTTAGTCATCTGGGAATGAACTGGGAATGAACTGGGATGCCCGGCGGGATATCCCGTATGGGTCCCGTACGGAAACCGCGGACAAAAACCGGCGGGATCCCGCCGGGTATCCCGTACGGGTCCCGTATGGCAACCCGTATGGGACCCGTCTGGGTCCCGTGTGGGTGTGTTAGCTGGGTATCAAGTAACGCTAAGTCGGTGAACACGGAGATATAAGATCATGGGAGCCATAAAAAACCTCAATATCCCCAGTGAGAGGCTACAGTAGGTTAAGTAGTACGCGGGAGTATATGGCTTGTGTCTGTAATAGGGAGGTATACAGTTGTGGTTATTGTGAGAGTATAAGGTGAGATTTTAAGGAGGATTTATTTAAAGGAGGTTTTGTTAAAGCGCACTATAAATGTTTAATTGTATTGTATTGTATGTGCCGTGTTTCTACAGGTAGCCTACCTGTGGCTGACTGAAGATTCGTGATGAAGATTACGGGCTCTCTGTCGTCGAGATGGTGTATGTGTGTGTGTGTTTGTGTGTTTGTGTGTGTGTGTGTTTGTGTGTGTATGTATGTGTGTAGGTGTGTGTATAGGTCTGTGTTTGTGTGTGTGTATGTGTCTGTGTGTGTATGTTTGTGTAGGTGTGTGTGTGTGTGTGTGTGTGTGTGTGTGTGTGTGTGTGTGTGTGTGTGTGTGTGTGTGTGTGTGTGTGTGTGTGTTAGTAGTTGTGGACCTGCTGGGCCTCTGGCTTGGCTTAAAATCCCGTAAGCCCTTTGTTTGGCAGGTGGGACCCTGCGTGGCGTAAGACCCCGTAAGTCCATACTTTGTGTGTGTGTGTGTGTGTGTGTGTGTGTGTGTGTGTGTGTGTGTGTGTGTGTGTGTGTGTGTGTGTGTGTGTGTGTGTGTGTTAGTAGTTGTGGACCTGCTGGGCCTCTGGCGTGGCTTAAAATCCCGTAAGCCCTTTGTTTGGCAGGTGGGACCCTGCGTGGCGTAAAACCCCGTAAGTCCATACTTTGTGTGTGTGTGTGTGTGTGTGTGTGTGTGTGTGTGTGTGTGTGTGTGTGTGTGTGTGTGTGTGTGTGTGTGTGTGTGTGTGTGTGTGTGTGTGTGTGTGTGTGTGTGTGTGTGTGTGTGTGTGTGTGTGTGTGTGTGTGTGTGTGTGTGTGTGTGTGTGTGTGTGTGTGTGTGTGTGTGTGTGTGTGTGTGTGTGTGTGTGTGTGTGTGTGTGTGTTAGTAGTTGTGGACCTGCTGGGCTTCTGGCCTGGCTTAAAGTCCATGCGGTATTTGATTCTACTTGGGCAAAGTTCATCGAACAGTTTAGTAAACTTTGTTGGTATAAAAAGTCATGGCGACATGTCAATATGATAAACTTGATGAACTGTATTTCAGATTGAACTACTAGTAATTAGCGCATTAATTATTTCATTTCTCATGATCAAAACATTTATGTTTTACGATGTTCCGAGTGTTTGTTCAAGTTTTCGGAGAAAAGTTAAATCGCAGTTATTTGGTAAACTTTTGCAATGTCAGCACTGCAGTGCAATATCGGTTACTTCAATATCTAGACGGGCGTCTAATGTCTCTAGTTCTTAGGCCTACAGTTCATGAAAGCCTAAATTATATATACTATATATAAATTTTACTGTTTTCAACAAAAGTTCCTGTAGTTGACGTCTTCGATGTCTTCGTCAAATCGAAACTCGGAAACCACGATTAAACAAGTAAAATATTACGTGAACGAAATCGCTAGCATTCGATATAGCGACTGGTTTAGGGCCGCACAGGGTGACACGGTGACACCTTTAGGCGGGGTGACACCAAAATGACAAAATGACTCTACAAAATCTTTGTGCAGCGTTTCAGCCAGTCTTGTTGTCAAGACCATAAACACCAAGACCAAGACCAAGACCTTGAACCTCAAGACCAAGACTTTGAACCTCGAGACCAAGACCAAGACCAAGCCCTTGAACCTCAAGACCAAGACCAAGACCAAGACTTTGAACCTCAAGACCAAGACCAAGACCAAAACTTTGAACCTCGAGACCAAGACGAAGACCAAGACCTTGAACCTCAAGACCAAGACCAAGACCAAGACTTTGAAACTTAAGACCAACACCGAGAACAAGACCCAAAAATCACAACCATATGCAGACTTCTATTACTTACTAAAAAAATTGTCAAGTCGGACTACTCGCTATTTTAATTAAAACATGAGTCTTTTATTTAAAAAAAAACTCAAAATGCAGACTGCAGAAAATTCCGAATTCGTATTTACAAAAGTCCTTCATGCGAAAGGTTATTCCAAATGCCTGTTGCATTTTATAAAAAAATTCGCTCAGAAGTTTCTGACCAAGACATCACTGTGGGGCCTCATAAAAATTCTGCCATGTGAAAAATACGTTCTACAGGTGCTGAAATCACTGGCACACAGAGCAGTTTTTCAAGCACTTGATGCAAATGTACAAATCGTGAATCTGTTTTGAAATCATTCCATGGTAAATAACCTGAAATCAAGATAATTGTTCAAAACAACAGTTAAGCGTCATTCACGCCGTGTAAATGCTAAAGCAATTGTATTAGTAATTGTTGGATAAATTTTTTAAATTCTTGCGTTTTGTTAGATGACTGTTCACATTGTCAAAAGTCTTGGTCTTGGTCTTGCAAAACAAAGACCAAGACTTTAAACCTCAAGACCAAGACCTTGAACCTCAAGACCAAGACCAAAACCAAGACTTTTGGTCTCAAGACCAAGACCAAGACCTTGGTCTCGAGGACAACAAGACTGTCAAAGTTTGACATTTAACAGAATTTAGTCGTACACTAAATAATCATCACCAACGTTTATCAAAACACAGAATAGATTATAGATTTTGATGTTCTGGCTTGATGGTAATAGCCGTAATCATACAGTAAAATTTGCCAAAGTTAGTTACACCACTTTTACATTATAATCAGACCCCCTTAACATAGCACCAAGGAATTGGACCCCATATTGAACCACCTGTATATAACCCTATTGTACAAACGAAAGCTGCTTTGAAAAGTGGAATTTTGAAATGGAGCAAATTGGGTAGGTGAGGAGTTAAATTTCCAACTTTAACTTGTAAGGGCAACCATATCTAATACATGCATACACCAAATCTTAACTTGTGATTCATGTAGGTCTACTTCTGTCTCTACACCTTTACGTAGAGGCAAAATTCATGCATCATCCACCATCCTCGGGTCTCAGGTAGCTAGTTCACTCTTGCTGTTCTGTGAATATGCAAGGCGCCGCATGTACGAGCATTGATCAATACTCGTGCATGCATACGGCGCCTTGCATATTCAGTGAACAGCAAGAGTGAACTAACTACCTGAGACCCAAGGATGGTGGATGATGCATGATTTTTGCCTCTATGTAAAGGTAAGCTTTTGGAGTGAACGGTGTGCAAATGCGATTGGATTAATAAACGTGTTTGGATGATGATGCAAGTGAGGCAGACTGCGAATGCACTCAACAGCCTTGCCACATGTGCAGCGGTCGTCGGCTAGCTTTGAATCTGAGCTGCATCTGTCGGTCGTAGGCCTAGGCCTATATAAGGCCTCTTCACGCGTCGTGACTATGCAGATGTTAAACTATTAATGTCGCAGACTTCAGGCAGCTTCAGTTTCTGGGTTTCAGAGAGTCTTCAACTGACACTCAATATTTGCAGTGTCTCTCTGAGATATTCCGAGAACGCTGTTAGCAGTCAGAGGTAGACCTAACAGGAATCGTCCGACTTATCTAAAGAATTAGCGGAAGCTAGTGATTTTAATTGGTCTGATCATATACAAACATTAGAGATATTGAACGGAGAAAAGTTAATGAGTAGAAAGGTTTCGTTCAAGCGAATACTTTTCATTTTCTAGGTTTTTTTTTAAAATCGAGTGGAGCAATATATATAATTTCAATAATCGTTTCGTAACAATCAGGTATGCTATATTAAACTATTTCAACTTGCAGTTCAGTATAGAGACCATATGAATAGGAGTTTGGCGCAGGTCTAATATGTTACAGCCAACGTATGTCTACATTTAAATGCTGCGGGGCTGTGTTTTGTTAACTGCATTTTATAGGTCTATATGGCAGCTTAGTTCTATACATACAAAGTATACATCACTATAATAGCTGATAATTAAGCTTACATTACGGTATTGTGCGGTACCTGTTACTGTCATGAACCCCAGCGTATATGTTACAGGCAATTCGTAAAACCAGGGATTTTGTACAATGCCTGAAATTTTTAGGCAATTTGTAAAATCCCTGATTCACTCAGGCACTTTACAAAATCCCTGAAAAAACCAGGAATTTTGTAAAATCCCTGAAATCTGATGACGAAAATTTGACAGATTGCCTGAAATGAAAATGACGAACATAATCGAAGTTTATTATGCACACAAACCTTATTTTCAAAGGATTAACATTTGTACATGGTATCACCAAATATTTTAAGTTCAGTTCTCAGCTACAGCAGTTTTTCTGTTTTCACACGACATATTCGAATGACATCGACTGTTGCACTTGACTTATTAATTATTAATTGACAGATTAATTTTTCAAAGGGAAAATGAAGTTTTCGAGCCGGATTAACAATCCGGCTTTCCCTTTTGCACCTTATTGTCTTGGAGCGCCCAGCGAACTTTGAAGTTGCAGGATAATTTAAGTTGTTGATATATCACAAATTAATTAACAATACCGCTCGACAACTTCACTTTCCCTGTGAAAAATGTGCACCTATTTGTCTTGCAGCACCCAGTGAACTTTGATTGTCTAGTTCCTTATAATTCTTTGACGTGCCGTCGCAGCAATTAGAAGTTGACCGAAATTTCTACCGATTGGCTGAGATTAACTGTGGTCAGACATAAATCAAAACCCAGCAAGCACTATTTCATTTCTGGTTTTCCTTTGTTAGGCTAGTTTATAAAATTAATCTGTCAATTAATAATAATAAGTCAAGTGCAACAGTCGATGTCATTCGAGTAGGCTATGTCGTGTGAAAACAGAAAAACTGCTGTGGCTTTCGAGAACTGAACTTAAAATAAAATACCATCTAGAAATGTTAATCCTATGAAAATAGGGCTTGTTTGCAAAATAAACTTTCAGGCATTTTACAAAATCCCTGGTTTTACAACTTGAAAACTGAACTTTAAATAAAATACCATATAAAAAATTAATCCTTTGAAAATAGGGTTTGTTTGCATAATAAACTTCGATTATGTTCGTCATTTTCCTTTCAGGCAATCTGTCAAATTTTCATCGTCTGATTTCAGGGATTTTACAAAATCCCTGGTTTTTTCAGGGATTTTGTAAAGTGCCTGAGTGAATCAGGGATTTTACAAATTGCCTAAAAATTTCAGGCATTTTACAAAATCCCTGGTTTTACGAATTGCCTGTAACATATATATACGGTTGCGCTATTAAATGATTTAAACACGACTAACTTTTAGATGCTTTTAGAAACTTGGTGGTCTCCTTCAATTGTTACACAGGTTTACGAAGCGCGTTGTTTAATTAAAACTGCGATGGTTCACTGTTGCAGTTTTAGAGTTCATTGGGCCTGTCATATGGTTGTAAGAGTTGTTCACGAACAGGAACGTAGCAAGCTAGAATTGCGTTCTGTGCCAAGCTTAAATATAGCGCCCCCCCCCCCACCAAGACCAACTTACCAATAACGACCAAATTTGTTATCTCGACTATAATTGTTACTATAAATATGTTCACACGACGCTTTTTAAATAAGCCAGATCTGTTTAATCTCATAAAGGCCTATACACTAATATTACAGTGTATATATATATATATACACTAATATTATATATACACACACTTTTATTCGTTGTTACTTAATTTTATTAAATTTATTTCATTTTCAATGGATATTATATTTCAAGATAAAGTAATTAGTTTAATAATTAAACCATTCTGTCTCAAAATCTGCGCCCTCCTCTTGGGTTGCGCTGTGTTCCATGTCACCCCGCTGGAACACCTCTGTTCACGAATAATGTGTGATTGTCAGACCTCAAGTAGGCTACTCCTTTCTGTGTGCATCCAATTTGAGAAATAATTTTAAGATTTTCATATTTCGAATTTTCGAAACGCAGCACAACAGACAAAAAACCTGTGTAGAAGCGGGCGTATACGACAGGCTTAAAAATAAAAGTATTTATTGTCTTTTAGTTCAGAATGGCGTCAGACCAATCGACGAGTTTCTCGACAGATGGTGAAAATCATGCACTGACGGCGGAATCAACAACAGGGTCGAACGACTCTCCCTCTATCGGAGACGGTCAGGAGATGATGATTTTTCGCTGTTTCGTTGTCGTGATCGGTTTCATCGGATGTCTGATGAACGGATTCGTGTTGAGGGTACTCATGTCGAAGCGACTGCGTTCCCAACCGTCCAACTTCCTCATCATCAACCAGGTCCTTCTCGACCTGATGTCGAGCGCCTCCTTGATCGCCTGCTACGCGGTCAAGATCCCGACGCTCTACCTCGACGGGCGCTGGGGGTTCCTCCTCTGTCTCGTCCTGACGAGCGATAGCAGCGTCTTCGCCTTCCAGGCCGGGTCCATCGTCAACCTGGTGCTGATCGCCGTCGAGAGGTACCTGAAGATCGTTCACATGATATTCCACCGGACCCACTTCCGCAAGTGGATGGCCTTCGTTGGGATCGGGTTCGCCTGGGCCAGCGGCATCTTCGTCAACATGGAGCTGATCTGGACGACGGCAGTAATCGACGGCCAGTGTTACGCCTACTACACCTGGTCGGGCGATCAGTCGTCGCTCGCATACGGTCTGTTCATCAACATCTGGGAGTTCGTCGTTCCTCTTGGCTTCTTCGTCTACTGCTACAGTCGGATCTTGCTCGTCGTCCGACGAAGAAGCCAGGTCCACGCGGAGAACTACACCAACCAGGACATGGCAGCCAGTCTGCAGACAGGCGCCCATCGCAGCCAGATGAACGTCATTACGACGATGCTAATCATCTCAGTCGCCTTTGTCGTCTGTTGGTTTCCCAACGTGGTCTGGTACTTCCTGACGCTCATCAACTACAACATCCAGAACAGCGATACGGTCTACTACGCATCGTTGCTCCTCATCTTTCTCAACGTCTGTCTCAATCCGTTCATCTACGCAGTGAAGCATAACGCCGTCAAGAAGCGTCTGCGCGACTGTTGTTGTGTGGGCCGATCGCAGCAGACTGAGGAACCAATTTCCTTCACAATTCCCAGAACCGAACATACATTAACGTCGACACTACGCACGGCGAACTGACCCGAGTCAATGCTGGGTCGTCCATAAATGACGCAGTATGACAGCACGCTGTAGTGATCTTGTTGTGCGTTCAAGGCGCCGTTTCAGAAGACTGCACGCTTCAGTAATCATAATCATACGACACCAACACCGATAATTGTGACGTTGTAGTTTGCATCATTACATTACATCAGCACAAAGTATATAATTGCACATCATATATCACAGTACATCGCATGTTATAACACATGAATTATTAAGGAAAACCGAAGTTACCAGTGTTCACTGAACCACAAGGCAAAGTGACACCTATGGCCTGTTATCAAGCACAAAGATTACCAAACCTTATGCTCGTCATCCGCCTTTAAACTGTAAAGTTCTTACTTTAATGTTTGCTGTTTTCTACTGCAAACGTCGGTGCGTTTTCTAACTATGAAGAGTGTAAAATAATTTAAGATCTCGACCAAAATATTAGGCCGTAGCTTATTAAACCATGTATCAACGAGATTATTTTCTTCAACGAGAAATGTCACTACATCTAAAGCTACATCGGCCTGTACGTGTATTTGAGAGTGTTACATGATACTTCACTGAATAAAGCGTATATTATTAAAGAAAAACTGCCAGCTTTTTAAATCATAAGAATTAAGAAATAAACTGCCGAAAGCGGCCTCTTTTATAGACTTACATGTAAGTATTTTGAATGTAATTTTAGTCTTGCTGAACTTTACTTTCCATAATCATCTCAGATTAAGTTAGAACGGAGATTTAGTCGAAAAGCTGTCCTAAAGTTACAGTTAATCGCATTTCGAGCCACTCAACTTTCGTAAGTTCTTCCTAGCTTAGCCTACCTGGATCTGACTCAGAAGTGTAGTGAGCATATCACTCGACTCTCATTGACTCTCTGGTGCAGTAGGCTACTAGGCTTCGAGCATTTTTTGTGTCTGGTTCAAGCTATCAGTGACTATGATTTATCGACAAAGAATGTATGGCGTTTGGCTTATAAACATTTTGTCCACGCTGCTCGTAATATCGTAAACAACCAACAGAGAGAACGGCGCAGCGCATTGTGAACATGTTGGCCTATGATGTAATTTCACCTTAAACTACCATAGTTGAAATTATATAAGCTTATACTCCTAGGTCTTCTTTAACCAAACAAATAGATCTATAATCATTATAGACTATACTGACGTAAGAAGTCGAACGAAATGTATAGTAAACTGACATGTTACATAGACCCTATTCATGCTAGCATGAATGTAGGCTTTGAAAAATTATCATTTCCGGTGTAGGCTTATTAAATTAGTTGGCTCTATATCAGAGGCGTAACTTTTGTCCAAAAAGTGAGGGGGTACCAATTTCTTACATACACGAAGGAAGGGTGAGACTGCGATCTCTGGGAAGGCACAATAATAAAATATTCATTGGCATTGTTCAAAAAGTGGGAGGTATGTTACCCCAGTCCAAAAAGTGGGGGGTATACGGGCAGAGGCGTAACTTTAGTCTAAAAAGTGGGGGTACCAATTATAATTTGGTCTAAAAAGTGGGGGGGGGGGTACCAATTTCTTCTCCACTTTCGTTTTTCGCATGGTGGCCATTTTGAACATACTCCCTGTCAGTATTCTCATTAATTTTGGCTCTCGGTGTACCTGTGTATCTAAGTACTTTCGCACTTAGGCGGAGACTGCATTCTCTGGGAAGGCACAATAACAAAAATATTGATTGACATTGTTGAAAAAGTGGGGGGGGGGGTACAGTACCCCTCAGTCCAAAAAGTGGGGGTACGGGTACCCCTCGTACCCCTCCCCCCACAAATTACGCCTATGCTCTATATCCACGAAGAAATAATGGAATGATGTTATATCGGTCTCTAAATACCAGGCAGCTTCACGTCCTTTGGTCAATACCCAACCCTGCGTCGATGAGTGCACATTCGTATTCATGCAATGGAGTAACAAAGTCATCGTAGGCCCTATAAATCCTATAGTTGCTGACGGAAATCCTTTCGTACTTGTTAATTAGGCCTAGGCATCTTACGTTAAAGATTTTAATGAAGCGACCGAGGAGCATAATCCCCTTGTAGAGTTCGTAACGCCAATTAATGAAGCAGATCTCACAAAGGCAGTTTAAATAGAAAAATGTATGTATTGTCGCGAACTTTGAGGCTTCGCTCCTGTATTTTTGTTGTTCTTTCAAAACTGACTAGACTGAGCATGTGTGTGTATTGTGAAGCTTTACGGGTTATTGAGTGCTGAGGGATATAGCGTAAATCAGTTGGGACTTTCCCCTTTTCTGTTAGTGCACTGGTTGAACTTGTAAGCAGAGGAACTACGCACGTATATATCTAGATGTGTATATACTATCTATAGTGCATAAATATATTTGGGTTATTGCCCGCGACGTAAGCGCGCGTGGCTGGGGGGTACCGCACAGGTCCTAGGGGACCGCACAGGTCCTAGGGTACCGGACAGGTCCTAGGGTACCGCACAGGTACCTGGGGGTTCCGAGGCCTATATAAAGAGGACCTGGGGAACACGCAAAAGTCTTCTTGCGATTTGAATGCTAGAGAAACTCTCGCTGGTGTGTGAACTTATACGTAGCATTTAGGCGTGAGTTAATCATTAGATTTTGGCGTTGCCTGGTGAACTTACGGAGTGTTTTCTGTTGCGATTGAACGGACGTGACTTTGATCTACGATTGCACGTTATGTCGCAAGGTTGGTGAATTTCACCATTGGTTCTCTGTAATCGTTGGCTGGTTAATTGGGCACAAGTAGGGCTTAAATGGTGTTGGTAGTTTTCCCTACGGCCTCAGACAGTGATGTAGTTGAACTGTGCATTTGAACCTTGTTAAGAAGGAACTTTCCAATAGAATATTCGAACAAGGCTGAGTTGTTTCTTCGTCGCCGCCGCCATCTTGTTTATTTGTGTCGGTCAATGCCCTAAGAAAGTCCTCCGAATACCACGAAGGCCTTGCCCCGCAGACATAAAAGATCATTATCATCACTCCACCTGGCGAAACAGTTCCTGCCGTGCCACTCGGCCCTGGTAGTTTTAGACGCACGGAAGTATTTCAAGGAGTGGAGCCAGCAGTGTACGAAGCGCTTGTTCGCAACATTGATCCCATAAGTGGGGTTGGAAGACGAACATAGTAGTTTTTCGCTACATTGGTCCCAGAAAGTGGGGACAGAGGAAGAAGATAATTTTTCGCTACAGTATATATATTCGTTTATTTCAAATACAAAGGGCAGAACGCTGTAGTTTACATAGAACATGTTCAGCACGTGCGACGACTGATGGGCGGTTTGAGTTTAGAATATGAAATAGAAAAGCACGTGTCGTGTGTATCAAAACGATGGACAAACGCCTCCGGCTCAGGTATTAAATGCAATTTAGTCTGATGGGAAAGGCTTGTTTGTTGACGGTCTTACTATTAATAATTTTTATTTTACTTAAATAACATAAGAATCGCGTAGGCCTAATAGTTTCAAATTTAATAGTTCAATGTTCTATTTCGTGCTTTATAGTTAAACGATCTATCGTGTTAATTAAACTTAAAACTAACAAGTCCAAGTTTCTATGCAAGCCCTCCGCCTTTTTTCCCTAAATTAATTGCCGAAACGCAATCATAGAGAGACTGGCAGTCGTTTTAGGCAAATAGCCTACACGTTAGTTTAGGGCTTCCTTATTAATTATAAGCAGCTCATATATATATATATATATATATATATATATATATATATATATATATATATCATAAAGGGCTTCCCTACAGGGACGCCATTTCAACTTTTTCCAGGGGAGCAGGGACGTCATTTGAGTATTTTTCCGGGGCACTGGCGGCGATCTTGTTTGACAGGTTGGGGGGGGGGGACACGGGACACTTGAAATGATCTGGTCAAAAAGAGGCGAAAAATTGTTCACCTTTTCCGGCTGTTTCTTCTGAACTTGGCCAACTTGCCCCATTTGCCTCATGGTAAACCCAGCACTGTGTACCTATATATATATATATATATATGCCCATAAGCTAGTCCCTGCAGTGCAGGCCTACACCCTTCAAATTACGTCCATGAATTTGAGTATCATTTTTTCTCTTTTACCCCTTTCTTCTTCCTCCATTTCCTGTTCCATCTTTTTTCCTCCAGAAAAATCAGAGGGGCAAATGCCCTCCTGCCCCCCCCCCCCCAATGACGTCCCTGCTTCCCAACGACCGAGCGATCGTCGATCATGTTGCTTCGCACGATATCAGCACGACGCATCTATAGTGCGAAAGGTAATAAACGCCGTCCTAGCTGCACCATGGGTTGACTAAAGGTTGTCGTGCGCGGGCGTTGCACTTAACGCAGAGCAGCGAAGCGAGCGTTCTGCATATAAACGAAAATATAAGCGATGTAATAAGAGATAAATACAGTCAATTCGTCAGCTGGATGTGTAATCGGCAAGATGGTCTGAGTCTCGAGGTCTGTAATCGGAAACGAATATAATACACAAGTGTGCGTGAAACAATGAGGTAGCGCTACGGAAATTAACCCCACTGGTGCCGTTATAGAGGAAACGAGTTTAAGTACACAGAGACACAACTATACCGGTATTGTTACAACCATAACGTTCAATGTCCGATTCAGAAACCGGCTAAACGGACACAATTTCAAGACCTGGGTCCACCATGTGGCTAGGTCACGAGACCGACTGATGCCAGATAACGAGAAGAGGTTCCATGAAACTCTGGGAAAGACACGCTTGCCACGTATACCTTGTCTGATCTCGGACGATCGAATTGTGTCCTGAGCAGAGGACCACGAGAGTTCGCACCTCAAACTCGACGACCTAAGAGATTAAGACAGACAGACGAAGAGAATAATCAATAAATCAAAGTCCAGACCGGATTACAGTAGAAGGAGGGACAGGGTAGAAATAGCGATTCCATACGTGTATATGCTTGTTACAACACACAACTCAGAGAACAGACTGAAGGGTTGGTCGGGTCCCCTCGTGCGTAATATCGGGACGAAGGTCTGTGTGCAATTAATCAATGTTATAAAGAGAATTTTTTCACCGTGCATTGGTCGAGAAGTGCCAACACAGAGACCGGGTAAGACAACTTGTTCCATAAGTAGTGTTGCTTGACCAATGTACATGTGAGGCCGGAAATCCTACACACGGTAATGAAACGAGATAGAATATGTTTGAGGGTACGTTCGCGCAACATACAAGTGACTATAGGGTATAAGGACGCAGAAACTTGGAGTAAGTCTTCCCTGTCCCAGGAACTCAGAGGACTTGGACAGGGACTACTTATGACAATAGTTCTGGGATTAGGAGGTGTAGAATGGTGTTCGAGAAAGAGTGCGTATAGGACTTCCTTAAGAGGAGCTTAAAGGAAAACGGCTGTTACTGGTAAAGGAATGGACGCTGTACTGAGAAAAGTCCACCCTCAGGATGTTGCCCACCCGCGAAAGAGGCAGATCCTGAGATAGGGTTTTAAAGTGTTGCTTCTCTTAACGAAGCGGCCAATCTTGAACCTTTCTTAGAGGGAACGGTTACTATGGGTAGAGGTATTGTGGAACGGCCATTTAACTCTAAAGTAGAAGGGGAAGTATTTGGTAACTCCAGGCGTAGATCGAACTGGGTTGGCATCACACCCACCCGGCGAAGTTATGTCCGAACAGTGATCGCTATGTTAGATACAAGTTTAAGCCTATACATAAAGGTAGGTTTAATGCAGTCAGGAAAAACGTTGCTTTTGGCTAAGTATAACCCATTAGGCTTGGACGCGAACGCTTGTGGGCTAGGCGTCTCTCCGGCTTCGGGCTCCTGAGGTGTCGACTCGAGGAGCCTCGAGCATATTGGACTTTCTGTATTGTTCGGTTGTTTACTTGTGGGAAGACGTGAAAATGCCCTACATACAGAGGAAGTTGGTCAGTTACATTCGAATATTGAGGAAAAGATTGCTTCCTCAGGATATAGACCAATTTATAGCAGAAATGGATCTTGTGTACAGAAGCAACGCTTACTCCAATAATTTTCGAGTGGTAGAATAAGAGAGGCGGATGACGCTACCTTGGCTTTGCGTTAGATCTAGAGGCTTTATGCAGTGTGACTACCACAGTAATTAAGCGACAGTGGAACCAGAGTGATGCGCAGCGAGTAACAAAGATCATCGGAGAATATCTCAGTGACGTCACACACAGAATGTCTCGGAATAAATTCAACGTTAAATGTAAATTTTTGTGCTGTTTTACTTGGTCGTCTCACTGCACCAAGTGACTTGCTCTGGCCTACCAATAAATTTTGCTCTAATTGTAGGCCCTTACTATAATTGTGGACTGGGGATAATCATCATAGGCCCCTACATAATATTGCCATCGGCTTAATTATTAGAAGTCGGGCTATATTTTTATTTATTTTTATTTGCCTCCGATTGTTCAAAATCGATTCGACAACAAAAGTGAACCCTTCGGTCATAAGCAATTACGAATACAATTAAGTAATAAGATGGAGCCAAAAAGCATAGTACGTCACGTTCATCATTCCGGAGTCGTAGCCAATTCGATGATTCAGGCGACTTCCTTTGATGACGTGAACACGTACGTAACTTGCCCGGGAGATTATTCGGAGGCAAACCATTGTGTCACACGCTTTCGCTGGCGGGAGAGACATTTCGTCAAATAAACAGCTTGAAGCTCTCCTGGAAAAGGAACTGTAGATTAGCTGTTGATTGGATTAAAGGCAATTGATCAGATGTAGGACTACTTTATAGCTTAACTGCGAAACAATAGGCCCTATTGATGCCTGCAGACAAAGACTGTATACATGCTACGTCAGCGTCCACTGTGACAGTCGCTACAGTTTCGCACCTGACAATAACGCTATCGGCGAGTAGCACTTTAACGACGAGCATGTACTAAGAGTGGCTGGGAAACCAATGCAGCCCGTCGTTAAAGTGTTAAACGGAGTTTCGATAGTTTCTTCAGTCTCTACAGGTGAACATACTGAAACCTGGCAGTTTGATATGAGGCACAAGAAAGGAACAAAGTTAGAAGTCATGACGCATAAAATCCCCTTTGATTTGATTTGGTCTTCTGGAAACCGGACTCGGATCTCTTTCGGATTACTTTCTGGAAACAGCTGAGCAGACATTAATGCTGTCCTCTTAGTCTTAGGTAGACTAGAGTGTACGTTCGTTGTTGTCGTAATCGTCAGCGTTATTTTGTTTTATGCTCTGTTAATTGACCAGAAGGTTTATCGTAGGCGATGACATTTGTAATGATGTAATCCAACAGTTCGATGAGTCAGGACTGTCTGATAGTCAGTGGATGTATGGCGGTCCTATAGCAATGCTGCTTCAGGTCAACTTATGGTTTTCACCTATATGTAAATGTTGGCACAGTAATGCACAACTTATTTAACTTATCTGATCTGCCAAATGCAACCAATAAACTAATTAGCTTTACAATGAAATGGCATATATATACATATGTGTGTGTGTGTGTGTGTGTGTGTGTGTGTGTGTGTGTGTGTGTGTGTGTGTGTGTGTGTGAGAGAGAGACAGAGACAGAAACAGAGACAGAGACAGAGAGGTTCTACTGTTGGTAAGAGCTAAAGTAGGCTATCTATGGGCTGCAAGTCTTGTGAATAGCCACTAAATATTTCAGTTACTGCAAAGAAACAATTAAGCGGTTCAGCTCAACAATAGCACTTTAAAATATTTGGGCACAAGCCTAACACATGCAGAAGTTTACGCTTATGACAACGCCAGTCTCATGCTACAATGCATATTTTATTTTTTATTTATTTTATTTATTCCGGATATGTCTATAGCGCCTCTCGAAGTCTACTACTACTCAGAGGCGCTCCCGACTACAGCATTTGATACTGTGCCGGAAGTTTCACGCCGAAGCGCCACGAGCAATTGCGAGTGAAGGACTTGCCCAAGGTCCGTACGCAGCGGCTATAGAGTGGGATTCGAACCTGCAACCCTCCGGTCACAAGGCGCCGAACTTACCACTGAGCCACCACGCCCCACATATGAAAGGACACCAAGAACCTTTCATTAACGTCTAATGTGCCTACACATTTTGTCTCACACTGAGGAATATCAATACCAATTAAATAATTTCTGAGCACTAGAAAGACAAACGCCGACTCAAAATACAATAATTTAAATTTAATGAAATCAGTGCCACGATCGAGAACAAAGGGACAACAAAAGAGCAACCGAAACGATCATTTGTATCAAATATGTTTTCCTTTGAATTGTGCACAGTAATTATGTAAATATAAAATGCGTTTACCGTGATTAATTGACAATAGTTTTATTTAGGTCTAGGCCTACAGGTTCTCTTCAATTATGGACTAAGTAGGCTAATGGTCTCCGAAGTTGTAATTAATTTACTCCGCTTAGACCGTATACAGACTAAATCTGCCAATAGACTGATGCGAATCTTATAATACCACTCTAAAGCTATTTTACACATTAGTCGCTTAAATCGAGCATTTCGTTAAAAACACTACAAAGCCACATATAATGTATTATATCTATGCATATGCCATCAAATGTCAATATTCGTTTGTGATGACTGGATAAGTGCAGATAACTGCGGAAGTAGGCGTAAGTGAGTAATTTTTTTCGTCAGTCATCGCCAAGTGTTTCTTAGGAAAAAAGTAGGCCTAGACGATATTAATGGGAGTTTCCTGCAGGGTCTGAGGAAGTCGATCTCACACCGCCCATTGCGTATCTCCATCCGGAGGGGTGGGCCGCAATCGTGTAGTACATAGGTCATTTCCAATTTTAATCACACATTTTATACAACACTTTAACAGAGTATAATCAAAGGCGCTGGTGACTTGAAGACACAAACCGCGATCAAAGAAAATGGTTTTCAAACGAACAAAATGAGTCTTAACGGGTTAACATCACTTCATCGAGGTTTAATTGGACAGAAGATATTTATAACGTGCGAATAAATTTAAGCGAAAACGAGAAAATTCAAACTTTGTGCAAATGAGTAAAGCAAGTCACGCACGCAATCAAAACTGCAGTGTTAAAAGCAAATTTACAGTTGTCGAAAAGAGAAAAGAGCTTCACGCGCCCCTTTAGAGTGAGCATCACATCACCATATTGTACCATATGTAGGACATACATTGAGCCCATATAGAAATGTCATATGGGCTTCATATGGTACCATGCGTAGAACATACTTGAAGCCCATATTGAAATGTCAGATGGGCTTCACATGCTACCATGTGTAGGACATACATGAGGCCCATATGGAAATGTAGCCATATGGGCTTCACATATCCTACATGTGGCGTTGCTGTTGGGTTTACGGCGAGGTAAATTGACCATGCTTTAATTGTGAAGCTACGTATCTTGGATATATTAGTCATTTCTTTGACCTTGGAAAATATAACGTAGACCAATATACAGGTTTATAGAAAGCAAAGAATTCTCAGAGACAATAAAGATGTAAAAGTGAGCAAGTTCGATGATTAAACCGCTAATAATTCTTCGATGCAACCAAGACACATGACATTGTATCGAATATCCAACTTAAAAGGCAATGCACATGCGTGACTATAGTTTTTGAAATCTCTCGTCTCGGTCAAAAGAGTCATGAAGGGATCGTATTCCTCCTAGCTATTGTAATATATATGGATGCATAATTGCCTCAAATGAGCCTAATGACTATGCGTGCTTACGGGTTCGAAGGAATCGTTAATTGCAAATAATGCAGTGGTTGGAAATAAAATAGGCGCAGTTAAATGGCGCTCTGGGTCTGGAAACGAAACTCTCCTGTTACTAGGCTACTTGATGCCTCAAGAGTGTGAACTTCGATGTACCGAAGAATGCGTGCCACTTTTCAGTCTTTAAGCTTACAATTTTCTGGAAAGGAAGCAGGTAGCCTATACATCATTAGGCCAGGCATGATCAGAAATCAGTAATTTCTTATATGGCGTCCAAGGCGACAGCATTGACTTGCGCAGCTGACATCTGACATTTTCAGTTTAAAGACGATATAATTAACGTGATTATTTATACATAGCCGTAATTAGGCCTATATCTGAAGATGATTACTGCAGGCGAACACTGTTTGTGAGTAATTTTCATTCACGGTTGTTGGCTAATTCCTCTGATTCGCCACGAGCCAACCAAGCCGACCAGATTCAATCAATATTCTCATCATTACAGTCAGACCACTATAACACGATTAAGGCCAGCAGGAAAATTCACTAGGCCTAATATGTATGTTTAACTTTCTTTCTTTTTTTAGCCCTGACATAGGCCTAAATCCTACGAGCGTCGGCGAATAAGTTCATCTCACAGATCCAGCCATTGTACATTTGCACTGCCGAGAAATGTTTGAGATTTAGGGCCTACATTTACTACAGAGCTTATAGTTTCAAAAATCCTGGATCAGTAGTTATAACGTAAGCAATACAACAAACAACTTACGTTTCAGACAGATAAAAGACAGGCCTAGGCCTATAAAGCTAAGCAACAACTATAGTTGAACACGCTGTGAAATGATCTAACCTATAAGTGAGAGCGCAAAAAGCATACACGCAGATATCTACACAATGTGTACACGCGTGCAGAGACATGTACGTTGGCTAAATACCCAACCTGAGGCTACAATAATCGTATGTGCACATTTGGACACAAACGCATGCTTTTTAATTTTGCATAGATCAGCTGTGTGACAAGCCTATATTATTATGCATTCACTAACAAGCATGTTAAAGAAAAAACATCCTAATTAAGCAACCTGATGACGCTCTTGGCTTAATAATGCAGAGCCAACTGTAGCTTTGGATTAAACAGAATAAAATATAAAACCCAACAAGAACCTGCTTAACGTACAACTCAAAGCAAAGCATCTGTTAGATGAATGAGCTAGAAATTATATACAGGCAGGCAGACAGGAAGGCAGGCAGACATACGTACGTAAGTATGTAGGGAAGGGTGCATACGTGCGTAAGTAAGTACATGCGTAAGTACCTACAGACAAACATACAGAAAGACAGATAGACATATAGACAGAGAGACAGACAAACAGACAGAATGCGCTGGTGGTAAAAGGCATTCGTCATGGAAGGAGTTTTGAGTCAGTGATTTCGAGCTGGAGTGTTTGAGTCATTGCCATGATAGAGGACCTCTGTATAAATCATCCAAATGAACGTTGGCAGCAAATGAACCATGAAGGATTAGCTCAATCAGAAAATCTTAAGCCATGACAGAAACCAAAAAATGCACAGCGAAGTCGGTCGTGCGTGACGACTAAATGGCAAATGCCAAAGTTCAGACACATTGCTCGAAGGTTCAAGAAGACCTTCCTGAATGTCTTCCTCAGCAGTTTCTTCATCTGCATCTTATCCCAATCGATTATCCTCAATTCCTGCAGCAGCAGCAGCAGCAGCATCAGCAGTTTCCGTGGAATTTCGTTTCGTGCTTCTTCAGTGGCCATGTAAAGGTGACGTGGCAGAGGGAACCGATGAGCTGTAAGTGATATCGGGGCCACCACCTGTTGCGAACCTGTCCCCCGATGGAACGGGCGTGTTCTGCCTCCTCGAGCGGTCGTAGCCTTGTTCCGCAGTCAGTCCCTCTCTGGATGATCCATCGCCTCTTCCCTGCAGATGACCGGACGACGAGGAAGAGGGATTTTTCAGGGAACTCTCGCGGCTCATGTCCTTCTTTTCCCTGCGAAAGATTCGGCGCAGACTCGAACCGAAGGAGTTGGATCGATGCTTTCGAAGTGCTCCATCGTCCTCTGTACCGACGGCAGACCCAAGGTCTGAAGGCAAGTCTAAGGCACACAAAAAAAACAATAAATTGAAGAAGTAGAAATTATGTTAGAGCAGCATACGGTAGGCCGAGAATGTATGCAAGACAAGGCATAGGAAAATTACATACAT
Source organism: Allolobophora icterica (assembly GCA_963556255.1). Lineage (NCBI taxonomy): Eukaryota > Metazoa > Annelida > Clitellata > Crassiclitellata > Lumbricidae > Allolobophora > Allolobophora icterica. The sequence continues at coordinate 28,120,058 of OY744608.1, read as the reverse complement.
AGTAGGGTAGGGTATGGAACGATAAGGGTAAGGTAAAATAAGTTAAGGAAGGATAAGAAGAGATAAGGTAAGCATTACAAGGTTAGATAGGATAAAAATACTCAAAGGCAAGAAGAGTCTTAAGGTAAGATACGGTGATGTCTTATTTGTTACATGTCATTGGAAAGTACTCAGAGGTGCGGTACCGATCAGTACTACGTATATGTTTCTCCGAAGTTTTCTCTAAGGCTTTTAGACACGTGTGGTTCCTTTTCGTTTTACCTGTGAGCAATGGTGTTCATGCTCACCAGTGTTTCTGGTTGACTGGGATGGTGTTGCCTGAAGAGTACCCCCTCCATGACCCCCCGGTGGAGGTCTGAGCAGGCTGCCCTCGCGCATCGAGTGACTCGTCGTTCGGTCAGCACTCTGCGACCTCGGCTTGATCTTGACGCGTCCGAGTTTCCTCTTCAATGTACTGGCAAAGGATTCCTTCTTTTCTGTCGAATTAAATATGTAAAGAAATTTCAGTGATCATTCGTTAACCTTCAGCCACCGGGGCAATCAATCAATCAAAACTTTATATAGCACCAATTCAAGATACCTACTCAGAGGAGCTCCCGATCCAAGCACGGCTAAAGAGAACGGCTTCACAGATGAAGTAAACTTTATTTATAGTATAATGAAATATTATCGAATAACTATAGATGTGAATAGAACCGAGACAACCAAACTATAGAACAATAATGTCAATAGGCTTCAATAACTATGGAAAGCCTTATAGGAGTTTATCGAATCGGTTTGCATGCGTACTAACACTGACGGCCGAGAGGCGATGGGTCAGATCGGAGTTATGCAAAGACGGAGTTATGGCAGGGCATATTTTAACTGTATAACTAGTGGGATAAATGTCCCAGTAGTCGTAGGATTTGTCCCAGTAGGCTAGTTAGGGTGATTTGTTCCAGGCAATGTATATTGAAACTGCATAACTTGTGGGACAAATGTTTTAGGGGTTTTAAGATTTGTCCCGGTAGTAAAACGCATTGTCGCTTCCCATGGGCAAAACCCTGACAAAATTTGTGCAAGATGAATTCCCAAAAAAGTTCATCAAATTTTTCAGAGATCAATTCCGAAAAAGGTTATCAATCAGTCCCACGGCTGACTTTGTCCCAGTAGTCTAAATCTGTTAAAATATGCACTGAGTTATGGACTGAAACACCGGTGGAATGTATTTACGCGCTAGAAAACAACCGAGTGTAACGCTGACTGTGGAGTTTAATAACCGTAGTCGTAATCGTAAACTCCAAATTTGTAAAGCGCCACTCGAAAGCTAAGCGTGGGGCACCAGCTTATTCACGAGCGCTGCGTCGAGTCAGAGGGGTTGTCCAAAGGGAGTCAAAAGAAGGTCAGAGTCCGGTTGCCGGGAGATCAGAGGAGGTAGCTGCTTAGGAGGGTGTCGTTTAGGTCGAGAATTAGAAGGCAAAGGATCAGGTGGGTCGGGGTAGGAATTCTTTAAGAGGTGACTTGGATGAACCCGTCGAGTGTGTTTTGGTCGGGATAGAGTATAGGAACGAAGAAGAATTGCCACAATATGAGGTCTGATATAATAGATAATGAGGACACAAATGTAGGGTAAAAGGTATGGCATGATAAATAAGGACACAATGTAGGGTTAAAGGTATGGCGTAATAAGGACACGAAACAATTATTACAACTAAGCATTATGACAGGCATTCAGCCATTTGGGTAGGACACAGCGTCATAAAGTGGAAGAAAGTTAATATAATATTAGCCAATTCAGCGCAATCTGTTTTGTCGAATGGGTGGGTGTTATGGTGAATGGGTGCGAATGGCGAATGAAGATCAAATCGGTGCAGGTTGGAGTCAGTTACGATAAGCAGACCATATTTCAGTTGTTGCTATTATTTTTTTTTATTATTATTATTATTATTATTATTTTTTTGCCCCAAGGTACATATGATCCCTTGGGGACTTAGATATTAATTTGTTGTTATGTTGTTATGTTGTTATTATTATTATTATTATTATTATTATTATTATTATTATTATTATTATTATTATTATTATTATTATTATTATTATTATTATCATTACTATTATTACTGTTATCATCATCATTATCCTCCTCATCGTCATCGTCGTCAAAATCATCATCATCATTATCATTGTCATCATCATCGTCATCATTGACCATTATTAAAAATTACTAATGAACTAACTTGCGTCGAGATTGTTGGTTGCTTCCATTGTTCCAGAAGTTGGTTTCGAGGGCTACAACAACAACGACAATTTCTGCAGTAAAAGCGGCTGCTACTAATAACAAAGCCTTCTGCTATCAATTCATAATGCCACATCTATGACGATGATTTCGACGAACATAACAACAGCAACGACGGCACCACCACCAACAGCACCACTAATACCACCATCACCACCACCACCACCGCAACAACAACAACAAGAACAACGTCAACAAATGCAACCACAGAGTTGCTATTTACTGTTTGTCTGTCTAAAGTTGGATCTAGCGAAGACTTGAAAGTCGTGGAATTTCAAAGTGATGTAGAATTATTAAGTAGGGCCTAATGCCTTCGTCTGCTCTTTACTTTTCCCACTGTACATTTCCGTTCATGGCGTTTTACAATAAAAAAACAATTTGGCCAATCTTGTTACTAATGCTGCAACGAGAGATTCATCGTCGGTGAGTTTTACTTTCGTCTTATACAACGATTTCTAAAAGGGCCAGAGTTCTTAATACAATAAAAATGAACTGAGAGTTTATAATAACTCTGAAAATAGTTGAGAATTGCAATCTGAAGACCGGAAACACTGAAATGATCTGCAGACAAACCCGAGAAGTATTTCTCGTTACCGTACTGCTTTTAATAACGAAGCAGCGATTTGCTAACTTTGTATATATACGACGCTGTGAAATCGAAACATGAACGAGATTCGAAAAGTTAGGAATTAGTTGAAATTACACTCATATGGCCACCAACCTGTAACGATTCAGCTCCAGTCACTACGACCGTTGGCGACTCGTGCGGCTTCGAACCTATTTCATGCCAAACAAATAGCAAATGCATATATGCACTGATTAATTCATTGTCGTCATCGTAAATGCATTTATGTATGTATGTATGTATTGCATTGTATGTATGTATGTATGTATATATTTATGTATGTATATGTCTGGTATGTATGATTGTATGTATGTATGTACTATGTATGTATTTATATATGTTTTGTATGTACAGTATGTATGTATGTGTGTATGTATGTATCTATATGTAAGTTAGTGATGTAGGCACCTTATAATACAGATCCTTTTTAGTAGGTCACAAAAGCATATGCAACGTCTGCCTAAAGGTGTGTTAAACTTCAGCCATTGTAGCAACTCGTTAATTAGTGGCCTAATGAAGTAATGCTCAGATAACAACTGACAGGCGCTGGCTTCCACTCGGAGACCAATCAAAGGATCTGTCTGTCTGTAGAACTTATTTAGCGCCTTCTGGTTAACATACGACGGCTCTATAGATAAAGTGCTAAGGCGGTATACATCAAACGTACGCTGCTGAATCATCCAATTAGCCTAATTATCACTGTTGTTGACGACAACGTCATCCACTCTTCAACGAGGATGCTTTGATGTTGTCGGTCTATGAAATTGGAATACGTGTAAGTCTAAGCGCAACCTTAGTTCAGCCTCTGTTGCCTCTATTCTGCCTCTGTCAGGAGTTGTGATTCACGTCGCTTATTCAGAAATCTCGGATATTTGTCATAAATATAATTAGTATTATTTCGACCCAGTAGAGTTATATATATATATATATATATATATATATATAATCTGGAGTTGAAATAAATATGAGACATGGGTAAAGACAGACACATGTCATCCCCAACCGTAATGTCACATATGTAGAACATATGTGAAGCTCATATGACAAATTTCCACATGGGTTTCATATATGTCCCACATATATTATGGCACTGGAGGTTGGGGTCGTTGCTCTAAGTTTAGCAGAAAAACGATTAATCAAGATGTATCACGAAACGTTTTCCTCTCTCCTCTTCCTTCGTCTTTCTCTCACTCTGTCTCTCTTTCTGTCTGCATATCTCTCTCTTTCTGTACATCTGCCTGTCTCTATTTCTTTCCATGTGTTCTTCCATTCCTCTCGCTCTTCCCTACCTGACTGTGATGACGTCAAGGCGAGATTATGAGCGCTGAGCTGCGTCGTTCCTGAAGATGGCACAACAGACGCTGAGCCTGAGCGGCTGGTGTAGGATGAATACTCAGCGGACGTAGAACGTGACTTTTCGTCCTTACGACTTAGCCGCTCTGCGAAAATAGAAAGTGATTGACAGAAGCCAATGGAATATCTCTAATCCTCATGATGTGTCCTGGGTGAAACGCAGAATAAAATGGAATGCACGTTGTAACCTACCCAAGCCTATCTAACCATGCGCTATACCCTAAATGTTGGACGCACGTGCGTCCTTTGCCTTAACACCTCTGAGGAAAAATATTTTTCAGAGAACTCTCCTCTTTAAACAGAAGTCGGTTAAGGAGAGAGCAAGAGGAGTGTGAATGACTAACGAGTGATTGAGCTTATTGTTTATCATACCTTCCAACATATGTGGTTCTTGCGTTACACTCTATAATGTTCTCCAATAAGAACTAAATACATATGTATGTATCGTATGATGAAAACCAATTTCCTTCCTGTACTCGTCATATGACCAGTCCTCTTCCATCTACCGCCTTTAATTCAACCGAAGATGTCTTTCCTTAATCCCTTCGCATACACAGCAACCATAAAATTTTACGGATCAATGGTAGACATTACTTGGACAGAAGACAGTAAAAAACTGCAAAAAAACTGCGAAGACGATGACTACGGCGGCGACGACGACGATGATGATGAATATAATAATGATAGCGATTAGGTTGCGGGTTATGCGCTTGCTGATAATGATGATGATGATCGTGATGATGATGATGATGATGATGATGATGATGATGATGGTGATGGTGATGATGATATCCATTTACCGTTGGCGCCTGAGCCGCCAGTGACTGGCGTGAATTGGGCGGACGATGAGAAGGAGGTCCCTTGGACAGATGTTTGTTTCTGGAGTGAGGCTGCCCCCTGGGGAAGACCGAAGGGAACGCTGCCGGCTGTCGAGGCGGATGATGGAGTTGAGTCCAGAGATTCACGGAAGACGAACTGCACTCAACAGAAGCAGCAAGAAAAACAGTTAACGCATCCTAAATCTCCTCTCCATTGGTTCTCAGCTCAAACCAACCAACATTTGGGACTGAGATTCGTAATCTAATTTTCTCACACTCTAATAAACATTGTTTTTTAGACCTGATTCATGGTGACCTTTAAAAAGAATGTTTCGATATCTTGCGCTTTATCATCAATTTCATTGTCAATCTCTCACTCGTCGAAAGCTGATTTTCCCCCCCACCAGTTTAACTCATGCTGTTGTTAACCCTCTGTTAAAAACCATTCTGTCTCTTGGCGATCTATCAAACTATCGCCCATGGGCGTCCGGAGGGGCAAGGGGGCATGTCCCCTCATGGATTTTGCAAATATTTTACAAAATGAAATATTTTGATTATTATGATTATTACAACACGATTTTCAACGCCAAAAACAATTATTTAGGTAAATCTTCGTTGTCACGTGTTCTGTGTTCATTAATATATATATATATATATATATATATATAATATATATATATTAATATATATATAGCTATTCTGTGCAAAAACATCATTTTGCTCTCCATGGAAAAATTTAGCCCCCTTAGAAAAATATTGCCCCCGCTAGAAAATTCCCATGCTGCCGCACCATATCTACTCTCTAATTTATTTTTAAATATTAAAAAGTAATCCGAGTAGTCAACTTCGTTCCACAACCTGTTTTCTTTCATTTCAATCTGCCTATACCGAAAATGCCATTCTACTGAAACTGCTAATAGCTCTTGACGGTCACATAATTAGTTTTATGGATAGAGGTAACGTAATTCCTAGGCCTATCTGCTACATTCGATACCGTTGATCATTACGCCCTTCACCGTCTCGAAGACTGGTTTGGTCTTTCTGGTCCTGCCTTTAGTTGCTTCGCATCTTAACAGCACCGACTCCACTTGTATGTCAATGATACCCAATTATTCCTTTCATTTGATAGTATCTCGGTTAATCCCGTTCTTCAATTACTTTCGCTTTCAGTGATATTATTATATAATTATTATAACGAACATTTTTAACGCGCGCAAAGTCACACAGAAATGTGAATCTGAGGCGCGGATGACTAGACCTGGATGACTATTCATTGACTAATAGTAATTAACTACTTCTAAATGCACCTAAAACCAAAAATCTTTCTCTTTGGAACAAGTCAACAGCTACAAATTTGACTGGCTTAATTCTGCTCAACTGGATGAATTGCTTGTTGAACAAAATGAATGTGCATACAGTTAGGGCATAATTGTTGACACGACCATGTCTTTTCAGACCATATTCGGGCCACGAGCAAATCAGTTCACTTTCACAAGGTGCGATATTCGGATAATCAGATCTTCTATTCCTAAACTGCTTTAGTGGAACTGGCTAATACCCTGGTTTCCATCCGACTTGACTACTGCAACTTACTTCTAATTGGTATTAGGCCTACTAGCAGAGACTCACACCCCAGTGGTTCAGCATTCTCTGGACAGAGCCATAATAAAACCCATATAATTTTATATCAGCATAGCACATAATGATTGAACTCGTTACACTGGCTGACAATCGAGAAAAGAATCTAAATTAAAATCTGTCTTACAGTTCACATTTACTCAGCCTCTGTTCGTTGCTCACCCCTCACATACCAACAAATATAGCAGTCCATCAATGGACAATGTCTCCTGTCTCTCGCATGAGGTCGTTGTTGTTGTTGTTGGGTTCTCGGTTGCTGGACCAAAGCGTTTGAATCCCAGCTAGACTGAGATCGATGTTCGCAATAGGACAAAAGGTGAGTTAATAATGATGCGCATGTAAAGGCGCTACATAAATAGGTCTGACCAAATAAAGATGTTTTGAAGAGTAATAAGAGATGTGTCTGGAGACGAACCTCGACGGTGACTGAACCGGAAGTGGAAGTTCGGCTCTTGGGCTTTCCGGTGAGTGGGATGATCTGGCGACTGCTCGGCATTCGTCGAATCTCATCGACCAGTACAACGGCCTTCCCCAAAAGGTCATCTATAACAGTGGTTCCCAAGCTCTTTTGATGGAGGGCAAAGTCTTACTTTTAAAATATCATGGCGGGCCACAGAGATCTGAGGAGCCGTCCTCAGTTGCTTTCATTGTGGACGAATGCGTGCGCTGGAGCGCCAGCAAATAGTGGTCTCTGGGGAAGCGTCGTAAGTTTCCCCATGCGCAGCATTTGGTAACATCTGACATCGAATGGAACATGTTTTTGGCATATTGTCAGTGCCAATTTACAACAATGCAAGATAAAACACACGTCTTTTTCAACGGAAGTGTAAATACGCTGCATAGACTGCCATAGAGCTTGACGAAAAGTGAACTAAGATTAAAACAAAATAATAGAAAAAAAGAACTTAACTTAAATCGAAAATCAAGAAAACAAGGTAATTTAATATTTTTTCAAAATTTGTGAGTGACTGTCGCGGGCCACATTAAAAGGATTGGCGGGCCACTTTTGGCCCGCGGGCCACGGTTTGGGAAACACTGATCTATAATACACCATCCAAAGTTTAAATTTCAGAATTTCAGCCATAACCAAACGGCTCATCATTCCAAACTTGCTGAACCGTCATCGCCTAAACGTTCTGCTACCCTTATGGATTATGAGCAAGAAGTTCGACTTTACAACAAAGCAACTGTCAAAGTACTATTGCTATGATAGCACCGATGAGGATATTTTCGGGTTTTATTAGGTTCAGTAACGTAGAACCACATCTAACCACATGTTGCGTCTATGATAACATAGTATGTCGAATAAACGATTATTGTATTGCATCTAAGTGGCTTTGATAGGCTACATATCCCTAGGCTCATAATCACCTGCATATTATATCTTATCTTATCTTATCTTATCTTATATAATTATTTATAAAGCGCCTCTCACAGCATAGACTATTCAGAGGCGCTCCCAGCGTGTCAGCCCCGAGGGAAAAGAAAGGTCTTTAAGCAGCGGAGAGAAGAAGGCGAGATCCCAAGCAAAATCTTGCTACGGAGAGAGGGGGGCAGGTCATTCCAAAGGGAAGGGCCAAGGATGGCAAAAGCACGATGCTGAGCCATCGAAGTCCTTGCACGAGGGACAAGCAGATCAAGGCGGTCAGCAGACCGAAGAGGGCGGGAAGACAGAGCAGATAGAGGTTTGCACATTAGGTCACAGAGGTATTTAGGAGCTTTTCCCAGTTGAGTCCTAGAGACCAGGAGAAGAACCTTGTATTGGATGCGGGAAGCAACAGGAAGCCAGTGAAGTACATCAGTCATAAAGGTAGTTATGTGAGAGAAGCGAGGAAAACGGGCAATGAGCCTGGCAGCCGCATTCAGAACAGACTGCAGAGATGAAAGGCGCGCTTTAGGGAGCCCAGCAAACAGTGAATTGCAATAGTCAATGCGGCAGCAAATGAAGGCATGGACCATAGTAGTAAACACTGAAGGAGAAACTGATCTTCTTACAGCCCTCAAACGCCTCAGGTGATAGAAACAGGAACGTGTCAGATGGGAGAGGTGTTCAGAAAACGAGAGGGTACTATCAAGGGTGACACCCAAATCCCGAACACTGGATGAAAATGAAAAAGCAGGGTATATTGACGACAGAAGTGGGATATCAAGTTTAGAAAGTTGCTGTTTAGTGCCAAACCAGATCAGTTGGGTCTTAGAAGAGTTAAGGTTAAGTCGATTTGATGACATCCAAGAGTGGAGATCATGTGACAGGGAATCAATGGATCCAACAAGGGAGATCTGCTGAGAGGATGGGCCTTGGACAAAGATCTGAACATCATCTGCATAAAGGTGACCAGAGGTAAAGTGTTTAGTAAATATAGAAGGAATGTCAGCTGTGTAGAGTAAGTACAGAATGGGGCCAAGGACAGAACCCTGTGGGACACCATACTCAACTCTAACCCAGGCAGTTCTGGAGTCACCAAGGACAATCCTCTGAGTACGGTCAGAGAGGTAAGATTTGAACCAAATATATATGATCCCTCGGGACTTTTGAGCTGGAATCTATCCCAGTTCTCGATTCACATTTCTTGCGATTTGCTAAATGACGATTCATGTTGACAGTCGAGTCTTGGTCTTGCAAGACCAGGACCAAGATTTTGAACCTCAAGACCAGGACCAAGACTTTGAACTTCAAAACCAAGACTTTTGGTCTCAAGATCAAGACCAAGACTGTTAAAAACGAACTCGAGTGCACTCGAAACGAAGACCTTGGTCTCGAGGATAACAAGACTGCATGCACAGTAACCGTCTCAAAGGCTCGAAACCGTACTCTCCACGTTACAAGTCGAGCGCTATAACTAATAGGCTACCGTGTTTTATATATACACTAAATATTAATTTTTATTAAAAACTATCGAAAGAGGTAAGCTTACGTGGAACCAAAACTTACACCCTACTTTCAACTGATTTGGTAGAATAACCGGGTTTTCTACAGACGACTTTATTTTGTTTTTACGTGTAAGGCTCTATAATATTAAGGAGTGTGATGATGCGTCTGTACGGATGTTCGGTTAGTTGCAAGAAATACTTACTACCTGGCTGTCTGTCTCGGTCGAAGACTTCGAAGTGGATTTGTTTCGTCCTGGGATCTAAATCCCTAATTGCAAAAACAAAGAAACCATTTGAAAGCCATTTCAGATGCGTTCGTTATCTTGATTGCAGAACAAAATAATCAGATAGAAAGGTTTTTTTACACACGTACGGACAAATAAGTTCATTCAATGAGTTGTCTCCGGAGAGGTTCAAGACTAGTCAGACGAACAACATTATAATTATTTGTATGAACTTTGTGTGCACCACAGCCAATCTCAGGCGACCTTTCTAGTCAGCGTTGAATTTAACGCCCGTTATAAAAACTTAATTACAGTTCGATAACTTAATCACAGTTCGACAATACGCTAATTGCCTATAGTGCGTTTATAGAGCTAATTGAAATTAAAACCTGCAACTAATATAGTAAACGCTTTAACTTGCAATTACTAATAGTAACTTCAATCGCGCAATTTCTATTATACAAGGTCTAAACCGACAGCGCACCAACACCAAGCAGTAATCAGGTCAATCAATATCCGTATGATCAGTCCACTAAGACAGAGAAGAAGCTGATAAGAAATTTGAAGAAAAGATTAAGTCTTACGTTATGAACGAAATGAAATAAGCGACTGAGCAGAACTGAGAAATAAAAAGAAGAAAGTTCCAAATTCTACGTAGACCTAGAGCAACCGAAAGAGTGCTGGTTCATCTAGTGTTAGGTAAGACCAGAGAAAGATAGACGACCAGGCTGTATAATGATAATGTCTACGGGAATAAGGATTGATTTTAAGTATGAACTTCTGAAGTCTTACATGTATAACACTGGTCACTTGCTCACAATATATACCGTATATCGCCTGATGAGCACTGGCAGAGGCGTCTACTCCATAGAAACCTTGGAGCAAATGCTCCATCCAAAAAATAGGGGAGGGGGAATTTGTCAGTGTATGTGCCATCATTATTGGGGGGGGGGAGGAAGGGGAAGGGGAAAGAGAATGGGAGGGGAAGTTGGTCCAATGACTTCAGGGGGAGGGGGATAGACGCCCCTGAGCACTGGCGTCCTATTTCTGCTGTTTAACATGGGGCTCATTCTTTTGTGCTTCCAACAACACTCATTCTTAAACTTATGCGTTTTCTTAAATTATTTAAGATCTTAACGGATCTTCAAGCTTTGCGACGATTACTGTCTCATTTTATGCTTATTATTCAAGTTGTAGGTATATTACTCCTTAAACCAGATATTTCAGCAACTATAATTGAAGTAGGTCCGAGATAAAGACAAAGACAAAGAGGCATATTTGCTTACGAGATGAATTGTTCGTCCCAGTAGGGATTAACTGTGTTACGAAGGACGTTGGTTGTGAAGTCCTGAGGTGGATTGTCAACATGAACACGACAGAAGGCACTGCAGTTACCTGACAGAAAAATCGACCAACTAGACATAAATAGGCCTACACTTTAACCACATAGGTCATAGGAGTACATTCAGGAGTAGACATTGCAAGCGAGTCTCACATTATTATTATTATTATTATTATTATTATTATTATTATTATTATTATTATTATTATTATTATTATTATTATTATTATTATTATTATTATTATTATTATTATTATTATTATTATTATTATTATTGCGTTATCATTATCCGGTTACATTAAAGTCGGGATTCTGGTCGGAGATTCCCCATCGTGCCTAGGCACGCGATAGCATTGAACCTCTGGATTGTGATTGATAGTTTTTGTAACAGGAAGAACGTTTCTCGAGGATCTTCCGTTATTCTCGTCAATCGTCGGCCGAGTTCTTTGATGAATGCCAAGCCTTCGTGGTCCATAGGTCCCGTCGTTTCTATTGCGATTGGAGTGAAGCAATATCTCAACGATAGCTCCGCATATTTGGATTTCTTTCGAGTTGCGGCTATTTCTGCGGCTCCTCCCGCTGCTGTAGATGTCTCGGCCAAATATTATTATTATTATTATTATTATTATTATTATTATTATTATTATTATTATTATTATTATTATTATTATTATTATTATTATTAGTAGTAGTAGTAGTTGTTGTTGTTGTTGTTGTAGTATCGTCATCATCATCATCATCATCACATCATCATAATCATCATCATCATCATCATCATCATCATCATCATCATCATCATCATCATCATCATCATCATCATCATCATCATCATCATCATCATCATCATCATCATCATCATCATCATCATCATCATCATCATCATCATCATCATCATCATCATCATCATCATCAGACAGCTACCACCTACCGATGTATCAGCTGTCCAGGCAAACATTGTGATTAAACCCAATACATCTTTCGCTACCGTCTAAGAGGTTCCGGATCTCGATTCTGAATCGTGAATCTGATTAAGCTATAGGCGATATAGGCGGCTGCATAGAGCGGAATTTTTCAAGGGACGGCAAATTTTCCTTGAAATTAACTATTAAATATAAAAAACTCTTAACGCTTTTATAAACTTGCGGTCTTGCCAATCAAGAAAATCTAGAACTTTTGTTTAAGTACTTATAATAAATTAATAAAAATATTAATAACGCATTCTCTTCATTCTGATTTATACTTCAAAATGAATAAAACATTTTTTCTTGTAGAACACTGAAAACAAATTGAAATAAATGATTGATCAGCATTTATGAGTAAGGGGCGGCATTTTTGTCCTTGCCTATAGCACAATACTCTATAAGGTCGCTACTGACATTAGTCAGAAACTCAATAAAATTTTTACATTGCGGTTTTGGCTCCTTTTACATCTAAAACTTCCAAGAAACAGCGGAAGCTGTCGTGCCCTAAGTTGGGTTCGTCTCACAAATTAATTTCCGCCCAAGCAAGTCCAGCAAGCTGAACAACTAGAGCTAGGCGGCGTCACGCGAATACATGTACATGACGTGGGCAGTTGTAGGGCCTGTCTCCCGAAAATGACCAAAGGTGGCTTGGACATGTGTCACTTGCCAGATAAGTGATAACCGAACATTAATACTGTGACAATGAACCAATAAGCACAATAACGAGTAAGTTTTAAGAACAAACAGCACTCAACATACTATTCTCATAAGATTCTTTGAAGCCATGTAGATCAGTTTCAGTAGGTTGCTACCAAATACCTTGCTAATGCAGTTAGCATTTTGTGTGTTTAGTAGTAGGTATATATCGAAGATCGGCTATTCAGTAAAGCAGTACGGACCAGAGTTACTGCAGTCAGACACCTCTGGCATTCCTGTGGCTAAACCGTTAGATCACTCTCAATTGTATGTTTAATTTGCATAATAAATTACTTCTAGATAATATAATATATGAATAATAATTATAATAATTATATTACTCCTCACCAAAGTCTGTGTCAATCAGACCGTTTGCTTTGACCACTTTAATGAACAGTTTTGGTCCCTGGGACAGCGGCGTCTACAAACGGACAAACACGACATGGTTTTGGTGCTACTCCGCATAACTGAGGCAAACAAAAACAATTCGTCTTTATTTAATTTTTCCAACAGGCCTACTGTTTTGCATGTCAATATTTCTCGTTCTTTCATAAAAGCCTAGATTATTGTTTTGCATAATTTTATTCATAATTGATTCGGTAACAGTCAAATTTATTTTGAAAAATAAAATATCGACGCTAATAAAAAATAAAAAAATATTTGTTTCAGTTCCCGTTTAACTAATTATAAGAAGTAGGCCTGTTATAATATATTCAGAAATGATAATTTCAGTTTATGAGAAAACACAGTCTCGTATCAGTTAGCAATTTTAATAATTATATTTGAAATCAATTTGAAAATGTATTATTCGTCTTTACGGATGCTTCTCATGAATGTTTAAATAAATCGACTCTGACCTGGGGACTTGTCTGCCCTTGTGTCATTCCAGACTGTTGTCCTTGGACCATTCCAGGATACTGCTGTCCTTGACCTGTGCTGGGATATTGTTGTCCTTGACCTGTGCTGGGATATTGTTGTCCTTGACCTGTGCTTGGATACTGTTCATGTCCTTGGGCTGTGCTTGGATACTGTTGCCCTTGACCTGTGCTGGGATACTGTTGTCCTTGACCTGTGCTGGGATACTGTTGTCCTTGACCCGTGCTGGGATACTGTTGTCCTTGACCTGTGCTGGGATACTGTTGTCCTTGACCTGTGCTGGGATATTGTTGTCCTTGACCTGTGCTGGGATACTGTTGTCCTTGACCCGTGCTGGGATACTGTTGTCCTTGACCTGTGTTGGGATATTGCTGTCCTTGACCTGTGCTAGGATACTGTTGTCCTTGACCAGTGCTGGGATACTGTTGTCCTTGACCTGTGCTGGGATACTGTTGTCCTTGACCTGTGCTGGGATACTGTTCATGTCCTTGGGCTGTGCTTGGATACTGTTGCCCTTGACCCATCTCTGGATACTGACCGTGTCCTTGATATTGTCCTTGCATCAAGTGAGGCTGTTGCCCCTGGATGGTCATAGATTGGGGACTGTGAGAGAGTGGCGATTGTCGTTCCTGGACGAGGCCTGGGCTGCCAGTGACGAAGGACTTGGACGCCTGAGTGGAGGATGATCGGTCATCGTTGTAAGTGTCGTCTCGGAAGGTGGCATGCAAAGGCGAAGATTTAGAAGATGGCGTCTATTGCAGAGAAAACAGGGAACCAATACTTAGACGAAACAATATTCAATTTCCATTAGCATCGTTGTACATACGATTGCACGATGTTTAACTTACATAAGACATCGTTATACATACTTTAGTAAGAATTGCTGCAAAATGTTGACGTGAGACTGAATGCACAAATGACATCGTTGCATGTAGGCCTATTGGCGCAAAAGGTTTAGTTTAAACGACAGTGTCTTGTAAATGTAATAATAGTCATTGAAAATTACTATGCCTATAGAATCACTTGAATTCGATTGAATAAACGAATATTGTATTGTACTTTATCTATTCTACTACTATACTTTTGTACTATTCACACTTTGTATTATATATTGAAATATCAAATGAAGAAGTGCGAAAAAGAGTGTAGTGCACCAGAAACATCATACAGCAAATAAAAATTGTAAGGAAGCTCAATTTTTTGGGGGGAAATCTCTAGGATGGAGAATACGAGATTGATTGTACAGGTCGTATTCGGAATGATCGACGACACAGGGATGAGTGGTATACGTTAAAGAGAGAAAGGCTTGACGAGGTCAGAGATTTGTACAAACAGTATGTGCAAAGACTGAATCTGGTGGCACATGATCGAAGGAGAAGAAGAAGAAGAAGAAGAAGAAGAACAAGAACAAGAACAAGAAGAACAAGAACAAGAACAAGAACAAGAACAAGAAGAACAAGAATAAGAACAAGAAGAAAAAGAAGAAGAAGAAGAAGAAGAAGTAGTAGTAGTAGTAGTAGTAGTAGTAGTAGTAGTAGTAGTAGTAGTAGTAGTAGTAGTAGTAGTAATACCATATATACGGATATCACACAGAGTAGTAGGCCCCAGTGGAAGAAGAAGAAATAGTAGTAGTAGTAGTAGTAGTAGTAGTAGTAGTAGTAGTAGTAGTAGTAGTAGTAGTAGTAGTAGTAGTACTAGTAGTAGTAGTATTAGTAGTAGTAGTAGTAGTAGTAGTAGTAGTAGTAGTAGTAGTAGTAGTAGTAGTAGTAGTAGTAGTAGTAGTAGTAGTAGTAGTAGTAGTAGTAGTAGTAGTAGTAGTAGTAGTAGTAGTAGTAGTAGTAGTAGTAGTAGTAGTAGTAGTAGTAGTAGTAGTAGTAGTAGTAGTAGTAGTAGTAGTAGTAGTAGTAGTAGTAGTAGTAGTAGTAGTAGTAGTAGTAAGCAAACTAAGACACGTTCAAATAGATTTCTGATATTGTGACATTTTTGTCAGCTGTAAAACTCTTCTAACCCGCGACGGCTGTCCAGGGACCTGATGGTCACTTGTGAAGCGTTGGACGGAATTTGGTTCCGTGATTCTGAGACTTGACGGTCGAGCGGTAGAGCGTGATGCCCAGTCTACACGCATGGTTGCATTTGAGAGGGCTGCACGAACGACCTTGTCAAACGCCGCATTGTCGATCACGTACTAAAACAGCAAATCTGCGACGTCATGACGATGTCATTGAAACTATACATCTACTACGAAGTTGACATCAACTCACAGAAGCGCAAGAACAATACGGACAAAAAGACAAATGAAACAATGGATAGCCTACGGATATTAAAAGTAAATAAGTAAATTCAGTCCATATCCGCAAGTGGGACGTAGGTGAGGCGCTCATCTCCTTTTCTAAGCCCTTGAGCCGGCAATGGACGAATCCCAAGGTCCTGGACACGGGGCTAGTGATATCACAGGACTTGCCGTTTACTTCCCAGCTTACGCCGGTACCAAATTATACTGCTTGGTGGCAGAGGCACGGTGTGCGCAAACAACTTGCCCGAAGTCGTTGCACGAAGTTGACATCAACTCACAGAAGCGCAAGAACAATACGGACAAAAAGACAAATGAAACAATGGATAGCCTACGGATATTACACAGACATAATGACAAAGTGACTGATTAATTAAAGGGAAGCGAAGACAAGCGAGTTATGAATTAAAGGAGGGACCGATGGAGAAATGGATGGAGGAGATGGAAAGTCTGAGCAGACGTAGGAAGGCTGGGACGGGAGAAGGAGGGATAGAGAGGGAGAAAGGAAGGAAGGGAGAGGAAGAAGAATCGGAAACAGGGCGAAACTGAAAGAAATGGCTAAATTAAAAATTGTAGGCTAATAAAACGAGAAACGGAGGAAAAAACCTGAACGAAACTATAGAGAAACGAAACATGGGCTATACGAAAAAACAAAAGATGAGAAACAAAGGAAGGTTCGGGAAGGATAAAACATCACATAAAGGATTTAACAGACTGAGTAGGCCTATAGGGCCTATGTTACAGTAATACAAAGACCCTAGATTGATGAAAGATATATAGCTTTTTGCAACTGCCGCTAAAACAGATTTCAAATGTCAAAGACGTGTGAGAAGAATATCGCAGTCCCTATACCGGTATATAGTTAACCGCGAGAAACAACCATGGGTATGAGGTGTAGGCCTAAACAAATAAATATGAACAGACTGAATGAAAGTAGGAATGCGTTGTCCAAACCTATAATCCGCAGGCTGCTGCCTGTTCGTTTGCTGCTGTTGTGTTTGCATTTCAACAGAAATAACCTTCAGAATCCAATGAGTGGCGACTATCTCAGGCTACCGTTGCCCTACTGAGTATGCTATTATATCTGATTGAGGCTTCCTAATCCCACTTACGTCAACTCTTGTGGGTCGAATCTGTAGCTTGATGTTCGGCTCCGTGATGAAGGACAGCTGAAGACACAGTTCGTTGTTGACAAACTTAGTCACAGCTTTCACCTGAACAGTAATTGCAAAAAGAAACAGATTGACTGACAGGGTCAGAGAAAACTATCAATATTAGCTACAATTGAGTGTACCGGTATCTGTATGACCAGCTCATGGTTGGCTGAAATAACTGTTCAGCCAAGAATATTCTGTTCGTGTATGTATGAATGTATGTATGTATGTATGTATGTATGTATGTATGTATGTATGTATGTATGTATGTATGTATGTATGTATGTATGTATGTATGTATGTATGTATGTATGTATGTATGTATGTATGTATGTATGTATGTATGTATGTATGTATGTATGTATGTATGTATGTATGTATGTATGTATGTATGTATGTATGTATGTATGTATAATAATAATTATTATTATCATTCTCAGCTTCATCATCATTATCATCATCATCATCATCATCATCATCATCATCATCATCGTCATCATCATCATCATCATCATCATTGGCAGCAGCAGCAGCAGCAGCAGCATGATGATCATCAGCATCATCAGCATCATCGACCTGTTTAAGTTGGTTACAGAATAAAATAAGTTATGTCATCATCATCATCATCATCATCATCATCATCATCATCATCATCATCATCATCATCATCATCATCATCATCATCATCATCATCATCATCATCATCATTATCATCATCATCATCATCATCATCATCATCATCATTCATCACCATCATATCAACATTTCAGTTTCACGACACTTACATATGAATTGCGTAGAGAGGAGGCAGACGGGAGGGGCTGCTAAGGCGGGTTTCGTTTAGGTGGAGAAAGATTGGAAGACGGAGGATCAGATGAGTCAGGGTAGAGAAATTCTTGAAGATATGAGACTTAAGTTTGAATGGAAAGCCTGAGGGATGATAGATAGAGACTGTATGTGTGTGTGCAATGTATGTATGTATGTATGTATGTATGTATGTATGTATGTATGTATGTATGTATGTATGTATGTATGTATGTATGTATGTATGTATGTATGTATGTATGTATGTATGTATGTATGTATGTATGTATGTATGTATGTATGCATGTATGTATGTATTTATGTATGTATATATGTGTTTATGTATATATGTATACATGCATTTACATATGTATGCATGTGTGTATGTATGTATATCCGATGTATACATTAACTATCCTGAGATCGACCTATTAGCATTGGGGCATCTGTATTAAACAACTTGCGCAAGGTGGCTGTTTGGACTTATTTACCGTCTGACGGAATAGCAATTGCTGCTGGGTCAGACTTGCTGGGACCCGGCTGGAGTGCCAGCCTAAGTGGTTGTTGGCTAAGTGCCCGGCTGATATTTCTTCGGTATGTGTTGCGTAAGTCATAATGCCAAATTATCGAAGGCTGGCGTTGGCGTTCAGAACTTCAGGTTCTACTTCTCATTTACGATGCTCGTTCAACTACACCTGTAGACGCAACCTCCTTACATTAGTGTTCTTCATTAGTGTTCTTCTAGACGCAGCCTTCTTACATTAGTGTTCTTCGTTAGTGTTCTTCTAGACGCAGCCTTCTTACATTGGTGTTCTTCATTAGTGTTCTTCTAGACGCAGCCTTCTTACATTAGTGTTCTTCATTAGTATTCTTCATTCTTCTAGACGCAGCCATAGTCGTAATTTGTGGGCGGTACGAGGGGTACCCATAACCCACACGTTTTGGACTAGGGGGTTCCGTACATCCCACTTTTTGAACAATGCCAATCAATATTTTATTATTTGTACCCAATTCCCAGAGGTAGCAAACTCCGCCTTGCTTTGTGTATGTAAGAAATTGGTATCCCCACTTTTCTAGACCAAAGTTACGCCCCTGGACGCAGCCTATACTTACATTAGTGTTCTTCATTGTATTTTCAAGTCTTAAATTCTTTAACAGTTCTGCAATGCACGCTTCACCAACTTCATGCAACGAACTGCAAAGACCTCATCCTCTCTCTACCTGTCCGTATTTTTGGACTCTAGCTTGCATTGTTCCTTGCATATTTCGTTCAACTCTGAAAAGCGACCTCTTAAATCTTTCTTATCCGGTTTACTTTCTTTCACCGCCATTCCAACATCCACGACTAAATGTCCGCCTCTGCAACTCGCTCCCTTGTTTCCCGCCACTTCGCATTTTGGGCGCTCAAGAAATCTCTAGCCTACGATTGCGATTCTTGCCCTCTCTCCTCTCCAGTGCCGTAGACGCCTGAAAACCTTTCTTTTTGCCGGTGCTGACCAGGGACGTCATTTGGGGCAGGGAGGTCATTCGCCCCCCCCTGATTTTTTTAAAAAAGGAAAAAAGATGGAACAAGAAAAGGAGGAAGAAGAAAGGGGTCAAGAAGAAAAAAAATTATACTAAAATTCTTAGAAGTCAATATGCACACTGCAGCACATATCATGCAGCATTGGCTTACAGTTTTGCACATGTAGGCCCTAGACTAATTACAAAACTTAACAAGCTGGCCAAGTTCCCTCCGAAAAAATACTCAAATGACGTCCCTGTCCCCTGAAAAAAGCTGAAATGATGTCCCTGGTGCTGGCATTGATGCGGGTTGAGAGCGCCGCTGATCTGAGTGGCGCTATGTAAATGTTCGTTTACAATTACAATAACAATTGATTTGTTCTGTCCTAATTTCGACCATGGCATTGCATCCGACCAAGCAGCCTGACTCAACGCCGGTAAAGAAGCGAATCACCTTGACGCAGTTTTTATGTGGCGCTGAAATAAATGGCGAATTATGTTACATTAGACCAATATATTATTATTATCAGGTTGCACATGCATCGATGACTGAGATGGTTGGCACTTGGCAGTGGTGTCCTAGGTGGACTAGGATCCGCAAAGCTTCATAGAGCCAGAAAGACCCAGAACACGCCAGATGGGGCGGTGGCAACGCACCTAGCGAGTATTTTGGTATAACTTTTAGCAGCATCTTGCTTTTAGCTACGCACGCGGTGCAGCGTCTTTTATGTTCGCTATCAACAAGCGAAGGTAATGCTAGGTAAAACTTTAAAATAAGTCTCACGTAGGATTACACTACTTAATATGAGCATTCTTGCTGAGTTTTATAAGTTTAAATGGAATGTCATTTACGTTATGATGCTCTAGCGATTGAATTAGGAATTAAAAGTAAGTCACTGTGAGAAATTGGTTCCAAATTAAAGAAACAATTCAAAATAAAGGCTCTGAGGTTAAATAGAGAATCTTTGTTTATTTAATAATATTTGGAAATATTTTGGTCAGCACATGTATTGTACTTAAAATTAATGTCGCCATGCATCGAGTTCGGCTTCGTATGAATTAAGACACCTTCATATTATAGATAGCTTACTTATCAAATGCAGGTTGCCAGGAAATGGCCTTCACAAAACAACAACAACAATAATAAATAATAATATATTTTGAAGGGCTTTACTCGTTTGAGGAAAGCTCAAATTGATGCAATTGATTTCAAATGGAAACTATGTTATAGTGGAAAGGCGTTGCTTTCTTAGAAACGCCCAATGAGTAAAGACCTTCTTTTGTAGACAAGGAGTACAATTGTTTCACTTCAAAGCATCCAAACAGCTATTGCTTTGGGCGTTAGGCCTACAATAGTGGCGCTTTGGTGAACTGCTGCTTGCTTGCTGCGGTCCAGTTTCATTAATTTTGATAATTTATATACTGCCTCTTCAAGACCTACTCAGAGGCGCTCCCAGTCCAGCCAAGGTTAAACAGAGAAGACTTAAGGATTTATCTCAACGCGGAGATAAGCGCAAAGAAGGTGGGAGCCCATTCCACGTATAGGGGCCAGCCACCGGAAGAACACGACGCTGTTTCACCCCCCACAGACAACTTATCGGATTTTGAAAAATTATATAGGTCACATTTTTAACCGGTGTATGCTCAAGCACTCCCCAAGACCACCCTAGTTGCATCACTGCTCGACGGGACATTAGGTCAGAGAGCGGACAGTTGAGATTAGATAGGCATAAGTAAGACGGAGTTTCACCAGAGAGACCGCCAGACAAGAGAAGCAATCCTATAGGATTAAGTTCGCGAGGCAGGAAGCCAATGCAGGACATCACGCATATTAGCTTAAACTGGTGCATATTTTTGGGATATGGGTAATGAGCCGAGCGGCAGAGCGTAGGACCTGGTCAAGACGCCCAATTAGAGCCAATGTATATCCATTGAGAACTGTGCAAAAGTTAACTCTACTGGATGGTATCCGGACATTTCCCCCCGGGACATTTCCCCCCCGGACAATTCCCCCCCGGCATTTCCCCCCGGACATTTCCCCCCGTAGGACAATTCCCCCCGGACTTTTCCCCCCGTTGAGACAGCATAGTTGGTCTTGGACAATATCTATCTATCTAGCTATCTATCTATCTATCTATCTATCTATCTATCTATCTATCTATCTATCTATCTATCTATCTATCTATCTATCTATCTATCTATCTATCTATCTATCTATCTATCTATCTATCTATCTATCTATCTATCTATCTATCTATCTATCTATCTATGTATCTATGTATCTATCTATCTATCTATCTATCTATCTATCTATCTATCTATCTATCTATCTATCTATCTATCTATCTATCTATCTATCTATCTATCTATCTATCTATCCATCCATATATCTATCTATCTGTCTATCGGTCTGTTTATCTGTCTACCTGTCTATTTATCTTTTTATATATCTATTGATCTATCTGTACATCTATCCATGCATCCAGCTATCTGTCTGTCTGTCTGTCTATCTATCTATCTATCTATCTATCTATCTATCTATCTATCTATCTATCTATCTATCTATCTATCTATCTATCTATCTATCTATCTATCTATCTATCTATCTATCTATCTATCTATCTATCTATCTATCTATCTATCTATCTATCTATCTATCTATCTATCTATCTATCTATCTATCTATCTATCTATCTATCTATCTATCTATCTATCTATCTATCTATCTATCTATCTGTTTATCTATCGATCTATCTGTCTAAATGGATGGATGGAAGGATGGATAGATGGAGGGTTGGATGGATTGATAAATAGACAGAAAGATAGACAGACAGACAGACAGACAGACAGACAGACAGGCGGACAGGCGGACAGGCGGACAGGCAGACAGATAGGTAGATAGACAGACAGATAGATAGATAGACAGATAGATAGATAGATAGATAGATAGATAGATAGATAGATAGATAGATAGATAGATAGATAGATAGATAGGTAGATAGTTAGATAGATAGATAGACAGATAGATAGATAGATAGATAGATAGATAGATAGATAGATAGATAGATAGATAGATAGATAGATAGATATTGTCCAAGACCAACTATACAGTCTCAACGGGGGGAAAAGTCCGGGGGAATTGTCCTACGGGGGGAATTGTCCGGGGGGGAAATGCCGGGGGGGAATTGTCCGGGGGGGAAATGTCCCGGGGGGAAATGTCCTAAACCCCTACTGGATACAATCGTAATAGATTTTATGTTGAAGAAAAAGATCTAGAGAGGAAGGAGTGAATATGTTTGGCTAACTTTTGCACAATAACAATCAATTATTTGTTTTAAGTCCATATGAACATTGCTCCAAATACGGTAGGCATACATTACAGGCTGCTGCAGTACTTTACGATTAGATATTAATAACAGTTCAATACGTTGTCTCGTTTAACATTGTTGTTCGTGCTCATGTAGTTAAGAAAGTAGTTAACTATATTACAGGTAGTAAAAGAAGTAGTCATAACTATTTATCCACTGAAGTAGTTATAAGTAGTTATAACTACTTTCTTGACTAGTAGTTGGGAAAGTAGTTTAACTATAATTGCTGATATAATTAGTGACCATCACTGACGAAAACTATGCGATTCGCAGCATCTAATTATAACGTTGCAGTTTCTGAAAGATGATAAGCTTTCAGTTAGTGGCAAAGCATATGAAGTTATAGGACTAATTTTAAGAGAAATAGAACCTAGTAATTAAAAAAAGAGTTTAAAATTCAGTTAAGAGCGTTAGCTTCTTCTGCCGCATCGTCTGATTTTCGAAGCACTGATTTCAGATTTGATTCACAAGTTCAGGTGGAATTTCATTGGTCGCTGGTAAAATATATCTACAGAATAATACGGTCAGCCTGCTGCAGTGGTAGCGTTATTTAGTTGTCAAAATTATGTCGAGGTTGAGCCTCAGAGAGCTAAGAGGAGGAAGCCGGCAGAATATGTTGAGGCGACAAAAAAAACAGCCGAAAATAATGCATACTGTTATTTGCATGCTGCTTAATGTCTTTGAACTAAGCAAAAGTGAATTATAGGGAACATTAAGTTCACGACGGTCCACCTATGACTAAATTAATTATTCCATTGGCTGAAATTCCCGAACGAATTCATTTTGAAGTTCTCTTTCTTCTACCTCTGACTCTCTGAAACACTTCCGATTTACTTATCTTCGCAAAGTCTTCATCATCTAATCATATATCTAATCACCCCGATCTACCGATCATACTTGAACCTTACTCTTGCCCGTCCCACAATGACTACAGGCCTACTCGTCTTAGTTCTCTAACCGATCGTCCAACACCAAACTTACTGCATGCCGACTCTCTATAGCCGAGGATCCCCTTCTTAAATTCCGCAAATTCCCTGTTTCTCCAGCCCACCCACAGTTCACCAACTATCATCTGTCTCAATCATCTCCACCAAAACTGAAATAACAGCTTCTCAAGAATTCTTACCAGTCTATCCGCCGCCTTCTAATTTCCTTCATCCAGAACACAATCATCCTAAACGGATTTTGTTCGACACATGGAATCTTTAGACAACACATCTGACTTGGCGCAGCACTCCTATAAGTAAGGTGGTGCCCTGCTCTTAGCTTAGAGTAGCGCTTTATAAATTCTCATGTTACGATTTCAGTTAGTAAGAGCAGTACTGCTTTGCATGTTTGTATGTAGGCCTATATAGGCCTATGTATGAATGTATACATGTATATAGGCATGTTATGTGTGTATGTGTATCTACATATGCAAAAGAAAGCTACAGAGACATACAGAGAGAGACAGGTGAAGGAAGGAAGGCAGACATACACTTTAATTTTGTTTCCTCTCTCTGAGGTACAATAAAGGATGTTATGACCTCTGAACTCGCAAATTTACTGCAAGGAAAATGAAGTCAAGTAAGAGAAGGATTGGAAGCAGAATCGACTATGACATTGAGTTGAAATAAATCGAAGAAAGAATATTTTCTTTTTGAGAGCAGCAATAAAACTCTTGTACTTAATTCAAAGTAGCTAACAAACAGTCTTATACTGACAAAAGTAAATATTATTATAGTACTCATACAGGTCCGCAAAAGTTCACCAGTCACTCTGTTGCAGAGTAAAGCAGGGAGGCGACCTGACCGACGTCTCTCATGAGCGTAGACTCGGATCCGACCTGGGCTGGTGAACCAAAGTCCTCCGTGCCCACCTTCATGTGGTGCGGACTGTTGGTACCCTTCCAAAGGAAGGGGAACTGTTGGTACCCTTCCAAAGGAAGGGGAACGAACGGGCACGGCAGGCAAAACCAGGGGAAGGCAATGGCAAACCACCCCTGTTAACATGCCAAGAAAATCGTCATGAGACACACCAAACCACGCCGATGGTCGCTGATGGTGAGACTCCCAGGCCGGAGCGCTGATGGTGGGACTCCCAGGCCGGAGCGCGACTCAAGGGCTACTGGGGTAGTAGCAAGACGGCAAAGGAGATTGTGTGTCATGACGATCGCTAGGGCTCCTAGAGCCGACCTGCCCAATTTATGCGATACTATCGTAATCGTAATCGTAATCTCCAAACTGCTAAAGCGCCACTCGAAGGCCAAGCGCAGGACACCAGCCTATTCACGAGCGCTACGTCAGATCAGAAAGGTTTTCCAAAGAGTAGTCCAGAGGAAGTCCGAGTCCGGTTTCCATGGAGGCCAGATCAAGAGAGGAGGCAGAGCAGCTGTTAAGGCGGGTGTAGTTTAGGGCGTGAAGAATTGGAAGGCGCAGGATCGGATGAGTCTGGGGTGAGAGTTCTTGAAAAGGTGAGACTTCAGTTTTTAGTGGAAAGCCCGGGGGTGATAGATAAAGAAGCATGAGCATGGGCGCCCGCAGGATTTTTTTCAGGGGAGGTCAGTCACGGCCGGGAGCACTTGAGGCGATCTTGTTTGACAAGTGGGGGGGGACACTTTTGAAATGATCTGGGGAAATAAGTTTTGAACTGATCTGCTCAAAAAGAGGTCAAAGAAATTTTTTCGCGGAAAAACATTTGATGACTTTTTTTTCGGTGTTTCTTCTAAATTTTGGGGTCGGATATATGATGTGTCCCCCCACTGTTAAAGGTGGGGTCTTGTCCTCCTCGACCACCCGGTATTGCCGCCCATGGCCGGGAGAGTTATATATAAATATGTAATATATAAATATGTCTTTGATTTATTCAAATCAATCGCCGAATGCAATTAATACACTCTATATAATCTTTTTAGCATTCAAAGACACGTCACTCTGTGTTCCCCTCATGTAGGCCTAAATCTTTCGCAGTGGTCTACACTATATACCGCCAAAGAAAATAATTTTAGTAATTAATACAGAAGAAATGAATCCAGCCTAGCGCACATTTTAGTGAAATAAATTTTGGCCAACAATACAATCTCATTTCTGAAGTTTGGACTTTGGAAGAGTGTAACTATACTCAGAGGCCCGGGAAATGTTTAAAAGTTGTGTGAGCCAACCTCAGCCAAGTAAGCCACATACAGACCTAAGATGAATAAAATTATCCATTATATGATATAATCTATAGGCCTAACTATATTTTTTGTCATTTTTGTCATTTTCTACAACCACTGGAAAAGTGTAAGCCTCCTTGCACACCTTTCACTTCCACTTGCTGCGGCGTCCTCGGCAGGTGCATCTGAATGTAGGCTATAAAAAGCACACTGCACACCCACCCACCTACAAGATACTCCAATCCTCCCATGCTTGGAGCCTCCTATCTTCGTCAGTTATTCACAGTCCAACTATGCCGCTCAAAACGCTCCTCATCCGCCCTAACACTTCGCCCTTCCGTCACCTCATTGCTAAAATTTGCAAATCGCTTTAAAGCCATAGGTGTTCTGCTTCTCTCGAATAAACTCTCACCAGAATTATGACAAATGTCAGATCCTTCCTACGAACTCACCAAAACCTTACCTCTTGTCATCTCTCCACATGGCTTTCACCCAAAACATAAAACACTGCTCTTTCACAGATCTTAACCTGCTTTCTCCTCTTCCACTTGCCTCCCTCGCCGCTTCAGTTCCAAACCCCATCCATCGTAGCCGTCTGACTGCCTGCCAGGCCTGCCTGACCTCTGCACTTTGACCCCCTGCCTATAGATTTTGTTTGACTGAGCGCCTGTGAATAATCTGGTTCCCGCGACCTAGGCTATAGCTTCTGTGGGCATTGAAGTAATCGCGAGATTACGATTACAAGTAAAAACTGCGAACAAAACGGTTTTTTTGTGTGGAATAAAATAAAATTTTAAGGAATATGGCTATCTATAATTCTGCTTGTCAATTTTTCTGATGCTCAGATTTAGGCGAATTATTTAAAAATGCAGTCTCGACTCTCAACAGTTTAGTTTTAGGCCTACTTACCATCATATCTTCCAGCTGGTGACTCGGAAAACGACATATAAGTTTGAATTACTTTAAAGGCGGTCCACTAGATATTATCAATTTTATTAATTTAAAATTTAGTTACAATCCTCTGTATTCTTGAATAGGGCCTACAATGATGGGATCTCGAAATGAACTGATCTAGTATCTCTTTCTCCTCCCAATCTGAAAGCCCATGAATAAATATTATATATATAAATATTATATATATATATATATATATATCAGCTGTCTTAGTAATTAGTTGTCCTGTGTCTTATCTCTGTGTCTAAGTCCAACCACTCTCTCTCTCCAGTCTTGTAGGATGATATACTGCGCGTGTCACCATCCTCCGCCTTTGAACCATGCAAAGAGAAACCCAAGCTATCTTTCAACAGCCAACACTTGTTTAGCCTTTCAGACCGGTTTCCAGTATCCATGATTCTCTGGGCAGTCGCCTTAGCTTGCTGACCCTAAGGTCAGGGCTGGCATTGGCCAACTCTAGATAGGTTCCATTAGGCCTACTGTGTAATTTCTATTATTTCTATAGTGCATCAACTCTGGGGTTTCTAGTCAACAGCCTACTGCTGTTGCTTTGAAACTCAGAGAGCAAGATTTTCAGTATCCATGATTCTCTTGGCAGTCACATCATGATTTCCAGGGGGGGTCACGCGACCCCCCTTGACCTATGCTGCGGGCGCCCATGAGCATGAGGAGGAGGATGGACGACGGGGTGGAATGATGATGGAGGAACCGAGAATCTGCGGAACTAACCGAGAATCTGCGGAACTATGCCAGATGATAGGCCAGAAGTACAAATAGGCTAGACATATTAATAAAATTAGGCCTTACAATAACAGGCCCAATAGTAGCGATGGTGGTAGTAGTAGTGGTGGTGGTAATAGTAATAATAGTAGTGGCAGTAGTTGAGGCAATAATCATTCGATAACATTTAGAGATATTACGGAAGTTAGGAGCCATGGAGTGACCGACCAACCTGTCCTGTGAGGTTCTGCAGATAAATGTCACACTTGACCGGTTGGCTGGCCTTTGTAGCTGTCGACTTGGCCATGGTGCTGGTTTGTAGCGTTACATCCCTCAGGACCAGGGTCATGAGGATTGTCTAACACACACACACATACACACAACCATCTGTAGTCGAATCACAAATAAATATAGCGAGCATATTTATTTTACTCCACTCTATGCCGCATTTAGACCTACATCAAAGAGTTTACAGATGAGTCTTGAAGAAACTAGATAGACGATCACCCGACTTTATGTGACCTGCGAGTCCCGACCTTCTCGAGCTCATCGTGCTATCTCATAATATACTGTTGAGACAGGCTTCCACTGAAAAATTCCAACTGTTTCGTTTTACACAGCAAATAAAGCATTTTATTTATCTTACACTGGAAATTCCAACTGCTCCGTTTAATACAGCCCTGCAGGGAACAGTCCCATATTTACTAAGTCGCACCGTCATAGATCTGCCAAACAACCATTGAAAGGTCCATAAAGGCGCTAAAGGAATTGCTGTATAGATATAGATAGGTCTGAACAAACGACCTGGTCTAATCTTTGGCTCACAATAGGTGCGTCGATAATACATTCCATCCCTAGAGGCTTATGGCTTTGCAGTCCACGCCTCCAACTGCTGAAGGCCTATATCATACATTGTTGTACAGAGCAACAGTATATACGAAGAAGAATGCCTGCAGCCTAATCTTTCCAATCCAGGTCTCTACATGCTAGACTCGTGCCTGAAGATTGTTCCAAATGCATGCATGAAAATCGACTGTTTTAATTGAAAATGGCGTCATCTGGTTTAAACCAGCCATCTGGCATATAACCGAATCATCCCGCCTGCTGTTAATCTAGCCCGTAACACTTATGTTCTTCGGATGAGTTATACACGACAAGACTTTAATGTACATCAAAGTGCGGTAAGCAGTTGGTTCAATAAAGGATATACTTACTTACTTAGCATCAAATAGCTTAATTAATTGCCCACCACATTCATACAGGGCCTATATGTAGACCTACGTACGCATTTGTAACTTTATAAAAGTGAACATACGATGGCTTGTCATGGGAAACTTAACTTCATTTTGGCTGGTTTTCTGCTATATTCTCGCTGGGCTAATCAACGATCATGTCCTCTCGTCAGTGTTATAACGACCAATGTAAAGTAATAATTTTTACACATCCAGACATATTTTGGGGCCAGAGAACCTCTAATGGCTTTGGGTAAGATGGCATTCAATGTTTGAACATTAAGTTATAGTAGAGCTGCTAGAGCACATTAGCCGAATGGATAGAACGCTCGGCCTGTAACGCGGAGAGTAAGGATTCGATCCTCCACTCAAGCGGTCACTGTGTAAGGAGCTTGAGCAAGTCCTTTAAGCAAAGTTGTTCAGAGCCATCGATACTCTGCCGTATGGTCGTGTGCGCACTCTAAACTTCAGAAAGAGGGCAATCAAATACAGATGCTGAAAACAAAGCAGTAGTATGAAATATAGTCGAAGCTCTTTTCTTCTGACTCTTGAAGTTCATTCAGTATAAAAAGCTGAGCACTTGACAATGAACATGCGAGAATGCAGACAACTTAACGTCTCGGCTCAACCGTTTATCTTCCATGCAGCCGTACAACTCTGGCGTATATTCACCGGGGGTCGACCTACGTCAACAGACCAATCTGGCCTCTGCATAGCTACCGCCATCGTGTATATGCACTTGGTTGGGCAGATGGTTCATGCCTTCCAGCAGACTTGTTCGCTTCAAAGAACTATAGGGCGCCTATTATACTATTCCGCCATGCGCCTATAGCAGTCACGTCGTTGCCTGACAAGATAAATAAGTTGGATAGGAGAAATAAAAAAGAAATGGAATGGTCTCTAACAACGGGTGCTGTAAAGAAGGTTGAGGTCTTCAGCAAAATGGTGATGTTGTATCTATCTAATGGTGTTCTCTGTTGCATTCACGACGGGAATAGAATCATGTCTACGAATCAGGCATATGATAAGAAGGGTAGACGACCAGAACTTCCTGACTTGATACCAGGAAGAACCAGAAAACGAGAAAGCAAATTACTTATTTAAATCAGTTAGGCACTCTTGCGTACAGCGCCTTCGTGAGGTACTTAAAACAGGCCATAAATATATAAAGGGTATTCGCTCTATGGTAGCGACTCATTGGCGGTGTGCGCGATAGGCTGAAGTGGTTGGTGTGCTGGACTTTTAACAAAGAGGTCGGGAGTTCAAAACCCAGTGAGAGAGATGTTTCGAGGTTTCTGTTCGATTACGCCTTTTACCGAAGTCAGCTGTGAATCAGTATGCTGATAAAGTTGGTTATGCTGATAAAGTTGGTTATGCTGATAAAGTTGGTTATAATGCTGATAAAGTTGGTTATAATGCTGATGAAGTTGGTTATGCTGATAAAGTTGGTTATGCTGATAAAGTTGGTTATAATGCTGATAAAGTTGGTTATGATGCTGATAAAGTTGGTTATGCTGATAAAGTTGGTTATAATGCTGATAAAGTTGGTTATGCTGATAAAGTTGGTTATAATGCTGATAAAGTTGGTTATGCTGATAAAGTTGGTTATAATGCTGATAAAGTTGGTTATGCTGATAAAGTTGGTTATGCTGATAAAGTTGGTCAGAATACCCGATAGCAAGGAAGAGGATGCACCTTCGTATGCAAAGGCAAAGGCAGATTAAGTCGCTAGATCTATATCTTCGTATTATATGGTTGCCCTTCGTCGTTATTGTAAAGGACAGTTAATAGGTCAACTGAGTTTTAACACGCGTCTTGATCGTTTCGTCATGGATTCTAATAGCGTTGCATCACATTAAATTAGTAGATGTCTGTTACTGATGTCTGCATCTTCTCGGAATAAGGTTGTCTTGGTTTCTTCGGCTGAGTTCCAAGTCTATAGGTTTTATATTGCAACCCCGTCTGTTTATGTCGGGTGCTATGGAATTCTCAACGATAGATGAGCCATATTGGATTATCGTGGAATTGAATTTGCCACATTCTTGCTCCTGCAGTGGAATTCAAAATTCCGAAATTGCCAGATTGTTGTAACACAGTGCTTATTACCTTATTATCGCAATAATAAGGTCCAATTTCTTCGTGACCTAAAATGTTCAGCAGGAATCAGCTTCCTCACAGCAAGTCTGGCTAGGTTCGGTTTAAAATAGAAGTACAAAGGTCATGCGGCTGTGCAAAGTGGCGTTTGAGCTGCATGGGAGGAGCAATAGGCCTAATCAATCACAGGATGTTTTGAAAGCTGATGTTCAGTTTCTCAGAGCGAAGGGTACAAAGAGATTTTTCACAGATGCTGTCAGTTGATCTGGTGGCATGGCTTAGGGGCATGGTTGGGTTAGATCGTTCTGACAAGGTGGAGTGACTTCAAATTTTGATAGATTACCAAACTGTTAAGAAGGAAGTGAGAGGTGAGCGAAGTTATGTGAGTTGAGGGAGCTAATTAAATATTTAACATATTGATTGAAAAATTACGAATACTAACGAAGTTTTTTTCGGCGGATGCTGATTCCGTGCGGAAGTGGGAGAATTCTGGCGGAGATCCGTGAATGCCTTCAAAGCGGACCTGCATTTCTTTCTACAAATAGAACAACGAATTGACAAACAGTCTTTCAGATGAAAATCGAAAGGTGAAAGACTTCGTATACCCTCGCAGCGCGCAACGCCTTCAAGGCAGTGTAACTAGCATAGATCTCAAGGCAAAGACTTATACAGGTGGTAAGTATAGTCCGATCCGAATCCCACACAGTGCACACTACATGCAAGATTCGAAGGATAAAGACTGAAAGGCAGACCAAGACTACGCTGAATAGATAATATATATGAGGACATAACATCACTTGGACTAAAAATGGGGGGGGGGAGGATAATGGAGGTCATTTATTCGTACCCATCGCCGCCAAATTGATGGCGTCAGGAACTGATGATGTTGTTGTTGTTGTTGTTGTTGTTGATGATGATGATGATGATGATGATGATGATGAAGCATTGTCTACTGTACGACGCGAGATGCGCAAATAATTGAATGCATTCACAAAACCCATACTAAATTAGATCCTAGGCAAACGCGACGCAAATTAATATTTGGACAGATTTAATTTGCCTACATGCATAATTGACTTAATTATGTTTTAGCCTTGAAAGAGTGCAAAAAGCTTCCGCGTCCACACACACACTAAATATGGACGAGGCAAATAGTCATACTAGCCTATGCTAGTATACTAGACATACTAACCGGACCAAGCAACCTATATTGCGAACTTGATTTGATATAACGCTGGCGAATAAGCTAGTCTCCCTGATATGGCTTTAGTGCGGCAGTGAGAAATTCGGAGATTTACATTACATTACCTATAACGACTCATGTTTCAGTAAAACCGGTGTAAAGTGAGACAGGTGAAACTTTTGGTCTAAGGAGCCATTATTAGACAATTGCATGTATGTATGTATGTATGTATGTATGTATGTATGTATGTATGTATGTATGTATGTATGTATGTATGTATGTATGTATGTATGTATGTATGTATGTATGTATGTATGTATGTATGTATGTATGTATGTATGTATGTATGTATGTATGTATGTATGTATGTATGTATGTCTGTATGTATGTATGTATGTATGTATGTATGTATGTATGTATGTATGTGTGTATGTATGTATGCATGCATGTATGTGTCAAGACACTTTACATAGCGCCTTTTGTGTACATTACAAAAGTGCTATCTTTGCCTGTCAAGGGCATCAAGATCTATATTGCTTCAAGGGCGTCCAGGAATTTCCTAAGACATCTTAATATTTAATATATTTCCTAGGACATCTAAATATCTAAATGTTATTAAGGCATGACTGGATTTCAACGGCAGCACTTTGTTTTAGGCCATAAAGTGCACAGAAAGGTCATGCACTTGAGGTATGGTTTATGGTTTTCTGTCTGAACATCAGGGATGCTACAGACGGCAGCAACGCTGTAACAGAGTCTCGTTCTGTTGTAATTGCACTGGTGGCATATACGCTTGAAGGTGTGAGACTGGTGTAGAAATGTCAGTGGTAATGGAAGCGATGGTTGAGTTGGGGCTGGTAAATGGAACAACAGATGGTGGCGATTTTTGTTGCGGAGAAAGTGTTGTCTGTGTTGACAGCATTAAGAACTGCAATGGTCTTGGTTCAGGCTAAACTTCATCTCCTAAACCAAGAACAGCCGGGTGACGTTATATGTCTATTAAACCACAATTTCTCAAAATTGCTGCTTTAATCATAATTATTCCATTATAATTACGCAAAGTCTCCGCAAACAAGAGAACTGTAGCTTGAGAAGTTGATCTTGTCCTATTAAAATTTCATTTACCAGCGAGCTGTACTTATAACTTGAATGCAATTGAACGCATGGCTTCTATGGTTCTCCTCTTCAATAAAAAATATACGAACTATTTCTGACTGAAATATAGAAGCGATAGACTTATTGTTAACGAAATAGGTGACTTCAGAATAGTGCTTGACACCCACCAAGAAGTCAATTGTAGCTTCTTTCTTTCATTTTGAGCTATGAAGGAAATGTTTTCCTAATTCGCGTGTAGCGCCCAGAAAAATCTTGTAACCATTAACTATAACCGCATCACCTGCTATAGCTGCCAGGGCTCATGCAATAAATCATTGACTATTTTGTACGACCTGTCAGTCGGCAAGAGCGACTAAGGGATTGTGAGTGTTGAAATGGATGAAACATATTGAACATAGTTATTTCTATGACGCAATCAATCGGTTTTCCGGCAGTCAAAGGAGGAAAGAGTAACTATTGTTTAAGGTCTTATCTACAACTGAAAACTGTCTATCGCTTTTGCTTTAGGCCTACTATCTCGTAATACTAAACGGTGAAAAAATTAACTAGGTGTGAAGTCAAATTAACTTAAACTTTTAAAGGTATTTACTGATTGTTTTTCCGCTTCGGTGGTAAGAGCATTCAACCAGGATTCCACAAAGTCTGGGACTCTGTTCTGCGTCTGGTAGATCCAGGAAAGGATGGAGTTGATCCAGTGACCGGTCTCTCCCCCTCCGACGGTGGACCCTGAGAACGGCGAACCGCCCATCGTGGCTCCAAACCCGGAGAAGGTAACCGATCCATATCCGGTGGTTTTAAAGTCGCCACCTCCCACTCGTCCCGCTTGCCCTCTGCCTTTGGGCAATCCGAAATGTCTTAGGTAAAGGTTGATTGCCCCCACGACGAGGAAACACAAGGCGAGCCAGCCGAGGAAGAACATGACGTCGTATAATAATCCTCTCTTCCTTCCTCCTGCTCACTTCTCCTTCCTCTTCATACAGTCCAGTTGTTAACAGACACTCCCAGAAGAGACACAGGAAGACGACGGCGTTAGGCCAAGTCTTCTTACAGTCGCCGCTTCCGCTGCCGAACGGACCCAGTGTACGACTGGTGCGCTTGCATGCCAACGAGACTTATAGCCCCGTATATTTAAACGATAGAGCCGGCAGATGTTTCAGCTGTTGCCTCTACCGTTGCTGGTGCTGGCGATGATGTTCCGTTAGGGCAGGTAGATGGATGCAGCCCAGACGCCAATCGCTTCTTCAGATCGGATATTCCGCCTTCTTCTTCCTCCGCAGCGGGATGGGTGATATCGTGGGCGCTCGTTCCCGACGCGCTATCACAGAAGGCCAAACGGTAAAATTCCACGTTTCTCAGATGGTTGCATCCCAGCACAGAATGAGGCAACGGCAGCTGAGTACCGTTGGATTTAAGTAGGTAAGAAGTAAGCAGCCTTTATAGGCATCTGACAAGCGCCAATGTTATTTAAGTTTCAGTTAACTTTCAAGTTTCAGTTATAGTTTGAGTTTTGTTTTAACTTTCCAGTTTAGTTTTAGTCATAGTTTTCAAATCTTCTCAGTTTTAGTTTCAGTTCCAGTTTTCAAAACTTTCTAGTTTTAATTTAGTTTTGTACAAATTCCACAGAAGCAATTAAATTTCATATTTTTAGTAATTACATTCATTTTGATTAGCAACAACAACAGATCTGATTAAAATAATTCATGTTTTCATGCTACTGAGCTGAAGTTTGAAGCATTCAACTGTTTAGTTTAAAAAATACTTCGTCACTCGGTTTGTGCTCCACATAGAGAAAATTAATTAAATTTTCAACTTTCAAGTTTAGTTTTAGTTGTAGTTTTGTACTTCTCAGTTTAGTCTTAGTTTCAGACTTCAGAACTTTTCAGTTTTAGTTAACTAAATTAGTACTTTTCAGTTCACGGTAAAGTTACTTTCAGTTTTATGTTACCTTGAACAACACTGACAAGCGCACAGGCGTTACGTTGTACTTAACGATTATAATTATGCATATTTGAAATAGACTCCAACAGGAGCAGATTTTATGGGCATACACGCACAGCTAGATGTAACTAAAGTCACATCGATTAAAAACCTACTTAAAAACAATTTAGATTTACTAGTAATTGGTAGCATGAAAGGATGTCCTCTCTCTGAAGTGAGTACTTGTCCTCACAATGAGGTGGCAAGTAACCTTTCAGTCTCTCGTGTCATAAGTTCCACGTGACTTCAATTTAATAGCTGAGTACCGGGTAGTTATTAAGGAACATAATAGATGTCTGGCTGCTGTTTAAATAGTCGCTTTCTTGCAATGGAACTATGCTCATTCACCTGATACCAATGTGAATGTACTGAACTATTAAACAGACGTCCGCGAGGCGCTATATAAATGCTCATATACAGAATATCAGAAAAGAGAAAACCAGAACTCAAAAGAAAGCCATAGGGCCTGTGCTGATAAACGAAGAATTATCTCAGGTTCTTCCTTATTTCAGGGCTTTGTGCATTAACTCGCTCTCCTATTATAAGTTTACAGCAGTCGTTTCCAAAGCAGTGCCGCAGGCCGCCCCCTCTCTCCTCTATCTCTCTCACCGTCTCTCTCTCTGTCAGTCTCTCCTTCTTTCTCTCTTTCTCTTTCTTTCTATCTCTTTCTCTGTTTGTCTTGCTGTCTCTGTTTCTGTTTCTGTCTCTCTGTCTGTCTCTCTGTCTGTCTCTGTTTCTCTCTCTGTCTCTGTCTGTCTCTGTCTGTCTGTCTCTTCTCTCTCTCTCATCTTACAGCCATACGCCCATCTTTGTGGTCACGTGGAACTAAATTTAACGCCGGCATCTCTCCATCCGTATATCTGCCTCGCATCAGCAACAGCTGCTGCTGGTGAAGCCGTTTGGTCAGGTTGAGCCACGTACAGCTCAAGATGTTTTCTCAATCTCTGAGGGAAAACACTGTTCTCAGATATCACACATATTGTCTTCTCCATTATGCACATACGTATTTGTTCATATAATTTTTATGTTGGCTTTCATATTATCGTATTCGAGCACGTACACAAGCCGCATGAGGTTCTTAACGAATGATTTCTTATGAAACAATAGGAAGAGAGAGCGAATTGGTTCTCGTTCAAGAACATATTGGACGTACTTGACTCGGAAAACGACTAGAACAGAAACTGGGTCTTCAATCCCATTTTCCTCCACCTGTTTCCTAGAAATACTATAGAATGATGTCTCTCCTGGAGATACGATTTTGAGCCGTTTATTTAGATCCCTGCCAGATTATTATGAAAACAATGCAACTTTGCCAGCAATAGCATCGATCGTCTCACGACAATGAACCGCTGAAAGATGTTACAGTCCTTTTCCTCGTCTTGTATACTTTCTACCTCCTTTTCATAAAGACCTCTTTCACCAATGGCAAATCCAATGGGAATCCGGCACGAACTCCAATTAAGTTTAGGCAGACACACCTTTGGGTTCGACCAAACCGGTTTCAATGGAAGATGGTCGAAGACATGTTTAAGTGAAAAAGTGGACGATGAAGCTGTCATGGCGAAAAACGTTACGAAAGTGGGACAAAGAACAGAAAAATTAAATGAATGGAAGGCAAAGATAACGATAAGTTATGCAAATACAAGGCCAGAAAGGCGAGTAAATGAATGCAGAAAAAGCAGGAAATATTTTGGCCGATGACAGCAAATACCTCATCGCCTATAGTATAAGATGTTTCAATCGAGCGTCAAACCGTAAAGGTCGAGTGCGTAGTCATGACTCGCATGTTATTCCACCTCTGTTTTTCTGATTCTTGGATCTTGACTGTAGTACTTAATTGACTGCGATTATTAACTTTGGTTTCACTTAGAAGTGATCGCCTTGTTCATTCATTCGAGGATTTATATAGCGCCCCTTCAAGGGAACTACTCAGAGGCGCTATGTACTATGCTATAGTATAATAGTCTAAGAAGGTTGGATATATTTGATTAAAATTGACCAGATCAGTTTAGTTTAGTTATTTAGTTTATTTTGTGTATTTTATTGTTTTGGGATTAGTTTAGATTAGATTAAATTAGATTAGATTGTATGTAGCATAAAGAAACACCGCAGAACAAATTTAAAAAAGTTTTCTATTTTTTATTTGTTACTTTTGATTTAGATCTCAAGAGGCCTAATGTAGGCTACGACATTAATTACACACTTCAAAAGCCGGTAAACAAAACTGCTAACTACATGCTTTCCGTGAGTTCGTGCATCATATTTTTAGAATATCCTAAATCACAGCATGTATATATTATATATTAAGCATCTAGGCACTTGTACAGCATCAGCGTCCTCGTAATTGCCTCTCGAAGGCGTTGTTCACTAAACAGAGTTCGCAAAACATAATATAGGCCTACGCTAACATTCGATGCGTTCAATGCGATTAATACTTGTGGAGGCGTTAGAACGAAGTTGAATTCCTCGCAGATACGATACACCATCAGGCAATGAAATCCACTGACTTTCTCGTGTCACCTTTTACCGAATCAGTGGTTCCTAATTGGTCCGTATGTGCTTTGAATATGAATAATGACCTCAGATCGGGTAAATGGTTGCAAAACGCCACCTGGTCTCACTAAGGCGCAGTTAAATAACACTCGGTTTCTGCTATTATCCGTATCTGAAGCCAAGCCATGCATCGTCGGACGATTGGTAGTACAGGAAGGTGCCTCCTGTCCACACTTCGTCCCGATGTCACCAACTCACTGTTCCACAGCTGCATCAGCGATTCCCGGTGTTTTAAACTCCGAACATGGTAATGCAAAAGTAAATGTAAATCTCCGATGAAGTATTCCGGGCGCCACATTAAGGCTGCGCCAGGTAGACGAGCTCATTCACAGGTGCAAGAGTAAGCAAATTGTAAGGAGTGATTTGTCAGTGTTCAGATTCCGTGGTTGGTAATGTAGGCAACGGAAGATTCGGATGTGTAATGAATAGTAAGTAAGGACCAAAACCGTGGTGTTAAATGGCGCAATATGAGTTGTCTGAGAATAGTTCAGCAACCTTAGTAGTTCAGTGAAGACTTAAACACTCAGAAACGCAGTATGCACCTGAACACACGAACAACAGATGACCTAACAATTCAACACTTACGAAACTTTACACTAGACTGAACAAGATTGAAACATATACTTGGACAGGGAAGCACAAAAGCACTAGTAAGCCAACGTTGTAAAAACGAGAGGATATCGTTATTCAAGTAAGAGAACTATAGGATACGTCACTCGGTTAGTTTAAAGCGTATTCAATAGTCCTCAATCGCACGGGACAACAACTAACAACAAAAACAACAATGCTATTCTGCTGCGTGGACATTGCATTTGTACAGAGCAATCGTAAGGCCTTTGTACAGAACCGCCAAAAGGTCGTCAAGATTCCAATGGCGATCGGTTGCACCATATGATGTCAAAATAGTGTCGACGTTCTTTTCTGCTGCAACTGAAAATGCTTTCCGCGAGTTCGTGACATCGGCGCATTGCAACCTTTTTGAAGCAGAACTTCAAAATATTAAAAAGCAAAACGGAACATATTACAAGTTCTCCGGATCTCCGATCGATGGACAAGTTGAGGAAATTATGTCGATTCTCTTCGTTTGGGGTGAAGTTGCTGCTTCTTCTTCAATCGACTAGAGCGCCCTTCTTATTCGCCCTCGTCACCCATTCTGGTTCCGTTTCCGTTTTCTGTGACGCCCCGGATGAATGCATCATAGTCTTCGGCCGCGTTTTCGGCCGCACTCTAGGGGGCGCCTTTGGTCTCGCCGCTTCTCCGTCTTCCCCATCCACCACCTCGTCTTCTTTCAAGGACAAGAGAGGACGCCTGGCCACGCTGACCCCCAATGCAGCGCCGTTCGGTGCTGGTTCCTCACCCGGCTCTTCCTTCTTCTTGTCCTCCTGAACAGAGGCCTCCTCCTGAACAGAGGCCTCTGGCTCGCAGATGGTCTTGCGTTTCTTAGGACAAGTGGGCGGTGGAGGACCGATATTAGGGCGCGGTGGAGGACCGACGTTAGGGCGGGGATTGGTGGCGCTGCTCTGGATGCAGCTGCCTCGGTCGCTGGCCTTCTTCCGCGCTCCAGCCAACATGTCTGGAGTGATGTTGATTGTCATACGAACACCCTTGTCTGGCGTCAGCAGAGGTTTCTTCTCTCGTCGAATCGGTCGATCTGTTCAATTTTTCATAACAATGGCCTCCATCATGTTTGATTTAGTTTAGTTTTTAAGTAACAGTCGTTGTATCTTGTCAAATTTAAAATCATCTGCGTGTTAGTAATAATAAGAAGCAGTCTTGTTGTCAAGACCTTAAACCTCAAGACCAAGACCAAAACTTTGAACCTCGAGACCAAGACCAAGGCCAAGACTTTGAACCTCGAGACCAAGACCAAGACCAAGACCTTGAACCTCAAGACCAAGACCAAGACCTTGAACCTCAAGACCAACACCGAGAACAAGGCCAAAAAAATCACAACCATATGCAGACTTATATAACTTATTAGAAAAATTGTCAAGTCGGACTACTCGCTATTTTAATTAAAACATGAGTCTTTTATTTTATTCACACAAAAAAACAACTCCAAATGCAGACTGCAGAGAATTCCGAATTCGTATGTACAAAAGTCCTTCATGCAAAATGTTATTCCAAATGCCTGTTGCATTTAAAAAAACAATTCGCTCAGAATTTTCTGACCAAGACGTGACCTGTGGGGCATCGTAAAAATTCTGCCATGTGAAAAATACGTTCTACAGGTGCTGAAATCACTGGCACACAGAGCAGCTTTTCAAGCACTTGATGCATATGTACAAATCGTGAATCTATTTTGAAATCATTCCATGGTAAATAACCTGAAATCAAGAAAACTGTCCAAAACAACAGTAAAGCCTCATTCACGCCGTGTAAATACTAAAGCAATTGTTTTACTAGTTATTGGATAAATTTTTAAAATTCTTGCGTTTTGTTAGATGACTGTTCACATTGTCAAAAGTCTTGGTCTTGCAAAACCAAGACCAAGACTTTGAACCTCAAGACCATGACCAAGACCTTGAACCTCAAGACCAAGACCAAGACCAAGACCTTGAACCTCAAGACCAAGACCAAGACCAAGACTTTTAAAAACGAACTCGAGTGCACTCGAGACCAAGACCTTGGTCTCGAGGACAACAAGACGGATAAGAAGAGAAAAAACAACATCTGAAAGCTAAGCCAAAATGGCAGCCATGAGTATAAAGTGTCATCTATTTCGTATTATTAGTATAAATGTATTTATTGAATAATTAAGTTCGTTAGGGCGTTAATAGGACAGAAATCTCGCAGTAGACTTTCTGCCCTTCTGGGAGTTGAACCTCTGACAGTCTAGCAATATGACCACTTGTCTGTTGCACGCCCGGGTTTCTTAATAAATTAAATATCCAAATATGGCGCTAAAACCATGACGACGATTACATTCATCATCCTCACCCTCAGCAGAAGCAGCAGCATTAAAAATAATCTTCGTCTTCACAATTAGTGTCATTATCGTCGTCAAAATCAACAACATCATCATTATTATAATTTGCTATCATCGTCATCATCGCCTTTGTCAGCCTCATACCACAACCACCCCATCACCTCCACCACCACCACCAAAACATTATCCACTTCAAAATGATATACTCAATAGTTGTATCATTGAGATTAGCGAACCTGGTGGAGCGGGTGCTGTATCCGGTGCTTCAGCAACAGTGACTGCAACAGTGGCTGAAGGATTCGTCAGTGGTTCTTTCTTCCCTTCGTCTCCATCTTCATCAGTTTCGGTCACACTATGCAGATGATAAGACCTCGTGGGCTTTGGCGTTTTCTCTGCTCTAAGCATCTTCTGTTGATTGGCAACGGTCATCCTTTTGTTCTTCGGTTTGATGGTGATTCGGTCCTTAGCAGCGGAAACGTTAAGTGCCTTTGTTTGGTGGACGGAATCTAGGTCAAAGGTCATCTCTTGGTCAACAACCCCCTCCGCATCTGAACATTAAAACATGGAGAGCAGTTATCAGTCAGTTGGAAAACGATGTCTAGTTCTGCTGCGAGACATTAGGCCTATACAATAAACAGTTGGCCAACAACACGACATACAACAAATGAAACAAAATGACTAATTACAATTCAGTTACCATGACAATCCACTAAACAACCAATATGGCAACCAACTAAACAATCAACTTGGCAAATAACAATTTAGCCAACACGGCAACCAACTAACAAGAAACATGACAAATAACAGCTAATATTCAATCAAACTGGCAACTACTATTTTAATTCAAACGAAAAGCAACAAAACAATTATGGCCAAATGGCTATTCAGGTTTCATATAAAGGTCAAAACCAAATACAACATCAATGAATTAATAAGCAAAAAAATCAACAAATCAGCCAACAAAGGAATAAAAATATCAATTAGCAAGAAAAATCAACTGTAACAAAATAATCTCTGCAATTAATTTGTCATTCAGTCATTTAGGGCCTAGTAAGGGGCCGTCCACATATTACGTACGCAATGAGGGGGAGGGGGGTCGGATTTTGGCGATTTTGCGTACGGGTGCGAACGGGGGGGGGGGAGGTGGGACGACAAAAGTGTACGTACGCAAATAAATTTCTAATTATGACGTCCACATTAGCCAATTTATAACTCTGTATTGTCCTATAGTCGTCCGATGGCATTTTATTACATTATATAAAAGCCATGTGCAGTTATTTTGTGCTGTGAACGAGACACCTATAATTTGTCTATATTGGCCCTCACTCATCCTTCAATCTGGCCTAATATGCAGACTTTCGAGACACTTTCTGCAGCTGGTCTTCGGGGGGGGGGTGCGTCAAGTGTACGTACACGGGGGGGGGGTTGTGGAAGAAAGTACGCTTGCGAACAGGGGGAGGGGGTCCAATTTTCCCGGATTTTTGCGTACGTAATATATGGATGGCCCCTAAGCTAAATATTCATAAGTGTATTCCAACCTCCTGAGGAGAAAGCTCTCGTCCGACTATTTCGAGCTTGAGACCATTTATCTGTGAAGAATTCCTTCAAAACAGAAAGAACTAAAGTTTAATACACGAAAAAGAAATAGCCATCAAGTTATACCTGTTTACCAACTGCAAGAGGAAAAACCATTAAATTTCTGCGGTGGGTGACCCCAAACTGGAAGTAACTGCAACAGGGTTAAAGAAAGCATATACAGCTAGTCAGGTAGCGTAGAGAGTATGATTTCAAGCATCCTCTGAGACGGCTACTGTTCTATGGTCCTTGAACAAGTGCTTCCCTCACAGTTGCTCAGAGCCATCGATTGATGCTTGGTCATTATATACTGGCGCTTAATAAATGCATGATAATAATAACAATTGTAAGACAGAGAAAGACAAGGATTTACGCTTCTGTTTTCTTTTCCATAATTAAATCGAATGTA
Source organism: Allolobophora icterica (assembly GCA_963556255.1). NCBI lineage: Eukaryota > Metazoa > Annelida > Clitellata > Crassiclitellata > Lumbricidae > Allolobophora > Allolobophora icterica. Next base: position 28,077,384 of record OY744608.1, on the reverse strand, counting down.
TCAGCAACTAATTATTGTCTGACCTGAATAATTAGCTAAAAGTGAAAGATGCCATAAAGCTCTATGAAAGTGGCGCAATATAAGTGTACACACTTAGCCAACACGACGCAAAAAGGCAAAGAGAAGTAGCACGTGATGATCCACTTTTCTGATTTGTCTGCACTTGCATTTTAAGCCTACAGGACATTAGCTAGGATAAAAAAACAGACCACACTGTTTGCCAGTTGTCACATTTATTACTAGCGGCGGCACTTGGTTTTCCGATATGGGAGGACTAAGGAGTGGCAAATACCTTCGCATACCTTCAGCAGTTATTCATTATTGTATCGATTGTATTGTATATATATATATATATATATATATATATATATATATATATATATATATATATATATATATATATAGCCTCTCACAGTGCTCACCAATCAAAGGCGCTCCCAGTGTGAAAGACCGAGTGATAAGGAAGTGGTCTTAAGATAGTGGAGAGAGGCATATGGGCCACCAGCTAATAGAGAATTAAGTGTCAGTGGAGAAAGCTGATTTCAAAGTGCCGCGTCAATGCAGGCAAAGGCTCGGGTTTTGGCCATAGTAGTTCTTGCTTTTGGGACAAGAAGATCATGGCGGTCAAATGAGCGTAGTGGGCAGAGAGAGATAGCTGAGACCGGCAAACAGATAAGGTTACAGAGGTACTTGGGCGCTAAGCCAGAGTAAGATCGATGGACCAAGTGAGAACCTTAAGCTGAATTCGGGCTGTAAAAGGGAGCCAGTGCAGGTGTTCAAACATAAAAGAGGAAATATGAGACGAGCGTGGAAGTTGGGTTATTAAACTGGCTGCAGCATTTAAAACAGTCTGGAGGAGGGATAGACGGACCTTTGAAAGACTAATCAAGAGAGAGTTGCAGTAATCAATTCTGGAGCATATTAAGACATAGATAATAGGAGTAAAGATAGAGGAGGAGACAGGGCGTCGAATTGCTCTCATCCGCCTCAGGTGAAAGTAAGAAGAACGCGTAAGGTTATCAGTGTGTTCAGAAAAAGTAGACATGCTGTCAAGGACTTGGCTACACCAAGATCACGAGCACTAGAAAGGAAAGCGAATGACGGGAGTCTCTCAGCAAGAAGTGGGAAGTTAAACTTGAGAAGCTTCTGGCGAGTGCCAAACCATATGAGCTGCGTCTTGGTTGGGTTCAGTGAGAGACGAGTGGAAGACAGCCAAAGGTGTAGATCTCGTGAAAGAGCATCAATGAGTCCAGTTAATGCAAGCTGGGCAAAGGGAGTGCATTGAAAGAGGGGCCTGAACGTCGTCTGCATAAAGATGGCCGGTTGATAAGAGCCTGGGAAAAATGGCAGGAATATCAGCCGTATATTAGAGGTGAAGGTCAGGACCTAAGACAGACCTCTGAGGAACCTCCTTGGCAAATTTAACCTAACCCCTGGGTTCTAAAGTCTCCACAGATGACCATTTGTGTACGAGCAGTAAGGTAGGACCGGAACCAAAGAAGAGGAGGGCCTCGGATGCCACAGGCGTGCAGTAAGATGTCGTTGTCTACCATATCAAAGGTAGCAGAAACTTCAAAGAGAACCAGCAGAGTGAGTTGAAAATCTACCAATAGCTGAATAAAAGTCAGAAACTATGGATGCAGAGCATTATGTCCAAGTTATGCTATAGCTGTTCGCCGAGCATTTGAAAACTTGCGTTTGGTCATCAAAATGTTGTGCCGGTTTATGTCGCAAAATGTCACAACAACTTCTTGAGTTGTCGTTTTGGAGTTGCGTTTTAAGAGCGGCCTATAATTCACGAGGGTCAAGGTTCTTTTCAGGAGCAGTGACCTCTGGCTTCTCATGTAGAGTCACCGCTGAACATTTGTTGCTTTCATTTCGCTGATTGTGAAAGCATAAAAAAATCAACTTTCGAGGTAAAGGTTCAAATTGAGTTCAAAGATAGAGTAACTACTGCGGAACAATGTTATCGTTTAGCGCAATAGAAGCTACTCATACTTCCCCCACTCACATCAATAGAGTTCGGATCCAGTACTGCGCTGTCATCAATCTCGCCCTCACTTGCCTGAAACAATAAACTACAATTAATCCTCTGCTATAATGTTTAAAGACTAACTTACAAAATCAAAACACTGACTCAATGTATTATGGGTTGTCGTTTTAAGTCTCCTTTCTTTGAGTTTATGGGCAAATTTTTATGGCCAGTCATTTATAGAGGATCATCTAATTCATCACCGTTCAACTGCGGAATTGCGGATTCCTGTTGTTAGGCGGTTGGTCGGCAGAGGCCGCTGTTAATTCTTCGTACCATGCTATCTACTTGCCGAAGGGAGTACTTCATGATCAATTGGTTGCCAGTTGTGTGCGTAGGCATGCCTGTATTGCCATTTCCTACCCATTTATGTTGATATTCATACACTCCAAAACGTAAGATCTGAACAGCAGCTGAACATTTTTAAGCTTAGGAGTCACGTCTTAGAAACGACGTTTTTGATTGGCTCTCTGAAATGCGCTATATAATATAGAGCTGGGATAGACATACTTACATACTTAAAAATGCTCGGCCTCACACACAGATATAATGCATCATACATACATACACAAATACATACATACATATATACATACATAATACATACATACATACATACATACATACATACATACATACATACATACATACATACATACATACATACATACATACATACATACATACATACATACATACATACATACATACATACATACATACATACATACATACATACATACATACATACATACATACATACATACATACATACATACATACATACATACATACATGCATATATACATACATAATACATACAGACAGACATACATATATAAATACATACATATATACATGCACAAACACGTGCATACATACATACATATTTACACACATACAATCATATGTACATACATACATACATAAATACATAAATAATACATACATACTTATATGCATATATACATACAAGTCATACACACATACAAGTTATACACACATACAAGTCATACACATATACATACATATATACATACATTCACATATACATACGTTGAGATTGCTGTCCTCTGAACCGGATGGACTGGTGACGGTGCTGGGAATACCATGTGGCGCTGGGATCCAATCGGCTGCGGACATGAGGTTGTCGGCCGATTTACTCAGCTGCTTCACCATCGGAATCGTCGGTCTTGACCTTTCACATTCACGACATTTAAAAAATGCAAACAATGAATTAATATGATCTGACCATTTTAGAGAACGATTACAACAATAAAAATTACACAGAGGCGCTGTATGAATTCTCAGAATGAATGAATGAATGAACATAATAAAATCACTGAATCATTCATTTGGGAAAGACTATTGAATTAGGATGAATCACCTTACAAGGATGTAGTAACGACCGCCAGTAAGGATAGGATGAACCATCAATTGATAGATGAAATTATATAGCTCATTTTACAATTAGAATAGATCACACAGTTGGGCAAATTAGGATCGACTAATGAGGACGTACTTACTATTGAGAAAGGGCAGACCATCGATTTAGTCTGGCCATCTAAAAAGGTCAGACCATCTAATTTGAACAGACCATCGAATCAGGATCATCTGATAAAGACATGCTTGTAATCCTGTAAGGATAGACCATCGATAAGGTATAGGCAACCAAAGCGATAGACGATCCATTGAGAACAGAATTATTCAGTTGGGATGAACCAATCCAATGGGGTGGACCAGTGCCGGCCTTAGGATATTTCGGGCCCCGTGCAGAGTATGCTGTACAGGCCTCCAGGATACAAGTCATATTGTTTTTAATTGCTAATCATTTTATTTTAGTACATTGCTAATAACAAGTCAAATTTAGCTATACATGAAATTCTGGGAAATGAGGAAGTTGACTTTTATTTTATTGACAAAAGAGAAGATTCATAGCCTAATCGACACCGTAATTTTGTTGTTTTCACGCTAATTTTCTGTAACTTTTCGGGCCCCACTAAGTTGCGGGCCCTGTGCGACCGCATGGTTCGCACACCCCTAAAGCCGACACTGGGGTAGACCACCGAATTAGAAGAGACCATTCATGTAGGATAGACGATCGAATTAGGAAAGACCATCCACTATCAACGGACCACTAGTTGGGAATACTGTCTGGAGAAACAACGATCTGGAATGGGCTTCCTTCAGAGTCTGTTCCATATCTTAGGCATCATGGGTTACTTTTACAAAGGGCGCTATAAAGATTAAAAACCGTATGCTAATTTAAGTAACTCTACTTCGAACTCGACTACGCAATATAAGGTTGTTGTCAGTTTGGTTGGGCCTACATTTTGATAAGCGACACAGTCGACCTGATAATGTCGGCTACAATTTTACCAGGACAGATTCAAGCATTGCTGGACCTCAACTGACAATCGTATTCGCAAATTTATATAGTGCCACTTCAAGAGAAACTCACTGAAAGCGGTTCCGACCTGACAATAGAAAACCACGACTTGTGTCTATGTCTCTCCATCGGAAAACAATGAAAAGAACATCTTTCCTCTATCACCACTGATATCAGGCAACTTCATTAACTGACATGTGTGATTAGTAATTGTTGTCAAACAAAATTCTCTTACAGTACTTCTGCGCAATTGTCTGTTGCATGGCATTTCGAGGCAAGTCATGCCATGGAAAAAACTGTAGATTTCCAGTAGACATCTATAGTAGGCCTATAGATCTCATGATATACGAGAGTGCCGCGCAAGACGCTTTGAGAAACCAGTTAAGTTACAACCTGGGGAGGGATAGAGTAATGGTAACACGCATGGCCAGGAGAGCAGCATGAGAGCAGCAGTACGCGGTTCGATTCCCGCAATCCCCTCGGGCGGGCGCCTTGCATGGCTGCCATAACGTGTGTTTAGTTAATATATTGATAATTGTACTGTCATGTCTCAATGTAATTTAACTGCGTTTGTCGATTTGAATTAATAAAGAAAAAGATTATTATTATTATTATTATTATTATTATTATTATTATTATTATTATTATTATTATTATTATTATTATTATTATTATTATTATTATTATAATAATAATTTTTGAACGCCCGAGGTACGAAAATCCCTCAGGCTCTAAAAAACTATAAAACAGTAAGTGTATTTAAGCTTGGAGCACGCCGTCCTCGTCTCCGTGGTGTGGTGTGAAGGTGCCTCTTAAAGCAATGGCGTTGAAACGTTGGAGGACACGATAGCCTATAATAATTATTATTATTTATTATTATTATCATTATTATTTTTATTAAATTGAAACAATCGATTGCTAAACAATTCGTCTTGAATTTCACTTACAATCGATTCACTTACAATCGATTGCTAAACAATTCGTCTTGAATTTCACTTACAATCTATGACTGGGATTGGCGCTGTTGGTGGCCATGACAGGTGCGTGGACGACGGCCATTGGTTCGTCGTTCTTCTGTCGGTGCATATGCTCGGCAATGTCATCTGTGGACTTCGCCTTCGTATCCTCTTCCAGAGACGACCTCCTTCTGTTTCTGTAGCCGAAGAAAATGTTCCGCAGAGAGCGAAGAGGATGAAATCCACAGATCTTGTCTGAGTCATCGCCTGAAAGACATCAACAACTTTTGCTTAGCAGACACGAATAATTTTCAGTGCAAGAGTTGTACACTTAAAGAATAGTTTGGATGATAATTATGTCTCTTTGGAAACAATTACAGCTTTGCAAATGAAGTTAGAAGAATTTTTATTGCGACTACTACAAGTTTTCTAAACTGCTTATAAGCCCATAATAGTATACTTTTTATTAATCTGAATTGCCTTGTGTTTTTCTGCTGTTCTTTTCCGCTTTCCCGGGTGACTTTCCATTCGACCGCCTCCCCCCATTGCCTGATGCTGCTGCCATTTGATGAAGCTGAAACACAATGTAAAATTTTCAAATTAAACGATGTGTGAGGATCCTAATATCACGAATTCTGACCTTAGTTTAGCCTACAAATATTTTCTATAATAAAATTACCATTGCGTCATTTGCCTTTGAGGGTACACAATTGTCTAATAGCCAGCGTGCTGGACTGTCAACCGAGAGTTCGTGAAGCCCCCACAAGGGCAGAAATTTGTTTCGGTCTCTGCTCCACCTGAGTCTTCTAGCCAACTCAGCTATGATGAGTATGCTGGCCGTATGCTGTCAGTGGGAAGGTGAAACGGAGAGAGAGACAGAGGACTGACCACACGCTCTCATATGCCGAGACTAAGAAACTGAAGACGCTAACGCTTTATACCCATGGCTGCCTCTCAGCGTTACTTAAGGAACTCTTCTTGTTCTTGTTCTTGTTCTTGTTCTTTTTTTCTCCTTCTCCTTCTCCTTCTCCTTCTCCTTCTCCTTCTCCTTCTCCTTCTCCTTCTCCTTCTCCTTCTCCTTCTCCTTCTCCTTCTTCTTCTTCTTCTTCTTCTTCTTCTTCTTCTTCTTCTTCTTCTTCTTCTTCTTCTTCTTCTTCTTCATTTGCCGATTAAAACTATTTAGTCAACCATATGGATTTTCAGGATTTTATGCCCCCCTCTCGACAGGCCTCTATGGGATTGACTCTGACCTCCTCAGAGGAGCTGTTAAAAATCTGCTCCATCCTAAAAAAACACACACACCAAGGTATGGATGGCATCGACCCCTACATTGCCTCCTCGCACTTATCTTTGGTAATTAAACCCCTAACGGCTCTAATCAATTGCTCCTTGCTCTGCGGCGTAGTTCCCGATGAGATTAAGGACGCCAAAGTCATACCAATTCTTAAAAAAGGTGATAAGGTAAACCCGGCCAACTACAGACCCATCTCAGTACTCAATTACTTCGCTAAATACTTTGAAAAGGTCGTTTATGACAGACTTAGCAACTACATCAACTGCTTTCAACTGATCCATCAATCCCAATACGGTTTCCGACAAGGTCACTCGACTTTCATGGCCCTGTTGGAAATGGAGGATCGTATCACTAAAGCTATCGATAATAACGAGTATGCAGAGGGGATATTTATCGATCTTACCAAGGCCTTTGATACGGTCGATCACAGTATTCTTCTAAAAAATCTGGAGAACTATGGCATACGAGGCCCACTGCTAAAATGGTTTCGTAGTTACCTCCAGAACCGATCCCAAAGAGTACTTTCCAATGGTGTATTTTCTCAGAGCCAATGCATAAATTTTAGAGTCCCTCAGGGATCTAACCTCGGTCCTCTGATTTTCCTATTATATATCAATGATCTGGCTAACGTTTCTAAAACTCTCTACTTTATATCATTTGCTGACGATACCAACATCTTTCTGGCTCACCAATCCTGGCAAACTCTAATGGAAATAATTAACACTGAACTAAAGTTAGTCAATACCTGGTTCTCGGTAAACAGGCTAACTTTAAACATAAAGAAAACAAATTTCATTGCATTTAAATCCCATAGAAAAATTAAGCCAGTTGACGTCATCCTGGAAATAGCAGATTCTACCATTGAACAAATAGTGTCAACTAAATTTCTGGGTGTAATGGTTGACAGTCATTTATCTTGGAAAGACCACATTAATTATATTGCGCTAAAAATGACAAAAAATAGAGGAATCATAAAGAGGATTTCCTACTTACTCCCTATATCTATCCCGTTAAATCTATGCTGCTCCTTAATCTTACCCTACTTAAACTACTGTACTTTGGTATGGGCTTCCAATTATGAGTCGAGGCTACAAAAATTAGTTATTCTTCAAAAGAAAGCAATAAGGGCTATTGTAGGTGTCACCAGAGATACCCATACTGCCCCTTTATTTAAAAAATGTAATAAAATTATGTTAGAATTAAGGCAAATTCGTACAGCACAAATTTATTTTTATTTATTCCGGATATTTCCATAGCGCCTCTCGAAGTCAACTACTACCCAGAGGCGCTCCCGACTACAGCATTTGATACTGTGCCGGAATTTTCACGCCGAAGCGCCACGAGCAATTGAGAGTGAAGGACTTGCCCAAGGTCCGTACGCAGCGGCTAGAGTGGGATTCGAACCTGCAACCCTCCGGTCACAAGGCGCCGAACTTACCACTGAGCCACCACGCCCCACTAACAAATAGGTGACTTCTTCTACCGATTTGAACGTAAACTGTTACCGGCTTCATTTATGAACTATTTCATGTCGGGCGCCCAGATTCATTCTCACTACACCAGAAGTGCAAATAAATATCGTCCAGTTAAAGCTCGCACTAATATTAGAGCGTTCAGCTTAAAATTGTAGGCCTACGGATCTAAAATCTGGAATACCATACCCCTAGATGTACGTCATGCTGCAAACCTCTATTTATTCAAGACTAGACTGCGTTTGTATTTGATGGATACTCTTTAAGTTGCTCCCTCATCACTGGGCATGTTACTAATGCAGACTTAAACAAATTTGCATACGTTTGCACGTAGGCCTATCCAATCCTTGTTGCTATCATATTAGGTTTATAGTTAAGAATAGTCACAAGGCGCCGAACTTACCACTGAGCCACCACGCCCCACTAACAAATAGGTGACTTCTTCTACCGATTTGAACGTAAACTGTTACCGGCTTCATTTATGAACTATTTCATGTCGGGCGCCCAGATTCATTCTCACTACACCAGAAGTGCAAATAAATATCGTCCAGTTAAAGCTCGCACTAATATTAGAGCGTTCAGCTTAAAATTGTACGGATCTAAAATCTGGAATACCATACCCCTAGATGTACGTCATGCTGCAAACCTCTATTTATTCAAGACTAGACTGCGTTTGTATTTGATGGATACTCTTTAAGTTGCTCCCTCATCACTGGGCATGTTACTAATGCAGACTTAAACAAATTTGCATACGTTTGCACGTAGGCCTATCCAATCCTTGTTGCTATCATATTAGGTTTATAGTTAAGAATAGTTAAGTTTTGATAAGACACATTTCTTTTGTTGTCACCGTGGTCTCTACTGAACAATAAGGGATACGCCCTATATTCCATACAGAGATAGACCTCTCGAGACTACTTTCTCAATGACAGTCATTTAGTTAGGGTGATTGGTCCACTTTAGGTGCTCCTGCTTAGCGGGATTAAATGATCCCTTTAGGGCCACCTTTTGTGGCCAGTGATGATCATTCTGGTTTTGCGTTTCTGAGATTGACAACTGTTCACTCATTGCTTGGTTACAATAAAGATTTTGATTTGATTTGATTTGATGTGATATTCGCTGAGAAAAGGCATAGACCCCTACGAACACCTGTAGTTTAAAGACAACAAAACAGTGCATGGGGTGCATGCATTAAAAAACCATTTAGACCTTAATTACGTTTATAGCTGTAGAGACCTAATGGATTCAAGACGTAAACTGAACGTTGGTGCTTGAGAGCGAAACTATCAATCTCCAGTTGGTACAGTATGAAGAACTGCCCCAAAGCTTTTGCTATTAAAAATGAAAAGGTCAACCTAATATTGTGAACTGGCTGATTCGACAATGAAGCAGCTGAATTTGAACAAGGGCATAATACTGTAAGATCAGAGATGTTGTTCGACAATGAAAGTCTCATATATCACGACCGACCTGTAAAGCAGTGATGGTACAAACGCCCAGGAAATAAGTCACCGTTCATAAAAGTAACACGTGAGTCTAAGCGAAACCAGAGAAACCTCGTGTCCAGGGTCTTTTGCACGACGCACAGGTCACAGGCTGCAGTAACTGCTCATCTTACGCCACAAACAATACCAACAAAAATGTGTCATCGCAAGAATAATTTTCGGATACTTTTCCCTCATATCGCAAAGTATTGCTTAAGGCGGGAAGCAGTGGAGAATCGCCTTTTGAGATATAAAAGAAACATCTGCGGAAATGCAGTTATTTCGATTTCTAAATAGTCTGAACCGATGGAGTTCTCATGTTCTTCTGCAAATAGCATCCTCTTCGTACTACATAACAAGATAATAGAGTGTTTCAATGTCATATCAGAAAACTGGGTTGTGCAAACGTAGACCAATTATGCAAGAACTCCGTGACAATTTTGACTCAGATCTCTTCATCAGAGATAAGTTTAGCAATAATGATAACAATGAAGAATTCTGCCTATTATCATCCTATTTTCCTTACGAATGTTTTATAATATCTAAACTTTCAGATTATATACCAAACTAATTTGATATTCGGCTAAACAAACTGCACTATTTGATATTCGGCTAAACGAACTGCACTATTTGAAATTCGAACTGCACTGACTGTGAAACACTGGTGTGTAGTCGTTCTAACTGAATCCAAAGTACTACGACTTGCTGGACCTAAGCATCCTGTTAGAGAAAGATCGGAGACCAGACCAAACACACTAACGAACACATGCGCAGTGTTAGGCATATATTTCTACACTGTAATAAACATTAAATGCCTATAGGCTTATGATAGTATACACTGTGACGTACAACCCTTGTAAAGGCGTGTACACTATGGTATACAGAATTCGTACAAGCTGTATACAACGGCGACATAAAGTTGACGCAATTCAAACAGTCAAATCGACAAACGGTAGACATATACATGTATAATATGTGTATGACTAATAATCATCATCTTGTACATACATACGTATTATTTTATATATGTAATGTATACGTATATGTACATCTGCCATGGGCGTCCGGAGGGAGGGCAAGGGGGCATTCTCCCTCTGGATTTTGAAAATTTTCTCGTTTTCTGTGTTCATGAATAGCTATGCATTCACCCTATAGAAAAATGTTGCCCCCCTAGAAAAATTCCTGCTGACGCCCATGACATCTGCATGTATATGCATATAATTATGAATACATGAATGTACGTATATGCATATGCAATTATGCATACGTACATGTATATACGTAAGTAGATGTACATGTATAAGTATACACATATCTATATGTATATGTACGCGTGTGCGCTTAAATGTATAAGTGTATATAAATATATATTATATATATGCGTTGTACTATTCTGTGATGTCTTCACTTAAAGAACACAGTTAATGATGTCTATAGTTTAGCAACACACTTCAGACTCCTCAAGAGAGCATAGCAGTCTTACCGGTGTTTGGAGATGATGCTGATGCTGATGCTGGTATATCTTCGACAGGCAGACACAACGATATCAAAACGACCGCTGTTGTTGTTGTCGTCGTGGTTGTTGTTGTTGTTGATGATGATGATGATGATGATGATGATGATGATGATGATGATGATGATGATGATGATGATGATGATGAGCTGCGTGATAATCTCGACCCTGCAGACAATCCATTTAGATTTTACAGAGGAGCAGACGAATATACGACGCTCTCTATGAAAGAGTGAGGCATTCTCCAGTCACAAGCATCTAAGTCACTTCTCTGTCCTAATCTGAGGATCTGAGGAGTGCCTCAGATGTCGATGAGCGTTGCTCACCAGATGCGCTCGTCTTAGTAAGACAACTCATGAGCCGCTCTACATCGCCTACACGTTGTTCCCATCAGTCGAAGTTGGAAGCATAATATACAGCAGCGCTGTGTAAGGAGTTCGCATCTTGCAGGTACGTCCAGGATGTAGACGTAGTAGACCTAAATTAGTTCCTAACAATCGCTTTGTAACTCCACTAGGACCTATGTCAGCAGCCTTGTTCATCTGTGCTACATACAGGCCTATACATATGTCAAACAAGGCCTAAAGCCAGCTAGCATACACGAAGGCCCAGCTGGAGACACATTAGTGTTCGTGTGTGTGTGTAATAACAAGTGGGGCACTTATTGCATCCGGCTGTCCCATACCTAAAACTTTAGGCCAACATAGGTCTATTGTCTGCAGAGCCAGGCGATTAATTGGTCCAACGTTTACATCCGTCTATTAAAACATGGCTCACCATTATCGTGTAAGCCTGGTTAGCTCTTGCGCAGCTGCATCTTAATCTTTCAGGGTGCGCATAATAGGTCTCTAACCTGTAATGTATAATTGTTGTTTAATAAATTTTATAAACGTTCGTCTACTGGATGAATGTTGTTCTGGTTTATTCCGCAGCTCATATTGTGTCTGTTTCCATGGCTCATCTGTACCACGTGTGCAGACCAGTGACCTCCACGAGAACAAAAATTAAGCCGAAGTCTAAGGACATCTCTTATGCTGAACTCCAGTCATCTCTGCTTTGATCACGTGAGAGGTCAACTCATGCCTATGTGCATCTGGGACATGGTAGACGATTGGCTAGAGCGCTTGCTCTGTAACGTGGAGAGTATGGGTTCGAACTTTCCTCTGAGACGGTTACTGTCAAAGCAATCGAGTGATTTTTGGTCAGATGCTGGCAGCGGCGCTTAATAAATGCGGAATAATAATAATAATAATAATAATAATAAAAATAATAATAATAATAATAATAAAAATAATAATAATAATAGCAGCAGCAGCAGTAGTAGTAGTAGTAATAATAATAATAATAATAGTAGTAGTAGTAGTATTTTACCCCCGAGGTACATTATTAGTAGTAGTAGTAGTACTACTACTACTACAGTACTACTACTACTACTACTACTACTACTACTACTACTACTACTACTACTACTACTACTACTACTACTACTACTACTACTACTACTACTACTACTACTACTACTACTACTACTACTACAGTAATCATCATCATCATCATCATCATCATCATCATCATCATCATCACGGTATTATTATCATTATTATTTTACCCCCGAGGTACATTATTATTAGTAGTAGTAGACCTACTACTACTACTACTACTACTACTACTACTACTACTACTACTACTACTACTACTACTACTACTACTACTACTACTACTACTACAGTAGTAGTAGTAGTAGGTCTACTACCTCATACTACTACTACTACTACTACTACTACTACTACTACTACTACTACTACTACTAGTAGTAGTACTAGTAGTAGTAGTAGTAGTAGTACTACTACTACTACTACTACAGTAGTAGTAGTAGTAGTAGTAGTAGTAGTAGTAGTAGTAGTAGTAGTAGTAGTAGTAGTAGTATGAGGTATTAGACCTACTACTACTACTACTGTAGTAGTAGTAGTAGTAGTAGTAGTAGTAGTAGTAGTAGTAGTAGTAGTAGTAGTAGTAGTAGTAGTAGTAGTAGTAGTAGTAGTAGTAGGTCTACTACTACTAATAATAATGTACCTCGGGGGTAAAATAATAATGATAATAATACCGTGATGATGATGATGATGATGATGATGATGATGATTACGGTGACGGTGACGGTGACGGTGATGGTGATGGTGATGATGATAATAGTGATGATGATGATGATGATAATAATAATATATTGGCCGTTCCAGATGTTTCTCTCTTTTTAATTAGTATTTAGGTCGCAAAAGTAACGTTAGAGTGAGAGTTCGATTGCAGTCCATTACTGGAGTTTGAACTCGATCTTTGACTGCTGCATTATACCGCCACGCATAAAAGCCTACAGGTCTAGGCGTTGCCTTGCAACCACAGAGCGCTAGCCTTGCAACGTGGATGATACGGGTTCGATCTTCCCCTAAGGCTTAGACGGTTTAACGGTTAGTGTGTAGGGATCACGAGAAACCCACGCCCTGCATAATTATATTAAAATAATAATAACTTTTGTACATGCTAAGTACTCGGTGTTACCAACGTGAAATTTTGCATATCTTCTTGATTAAGAAAAATCGCACAAGCTATACGAAGATGAACATTTCACAAACAGTGCCGGATTTAGACTTGGTGCAATTTCCTTTCCCCCTCTTTTCCCCATCCCTTTCTTCCCCCAAAATGGTGGCACACACACTGACAAATCTCCCCCTATTTCTTTGATGGAGCATTTGCTCCATGGTTTCTATGGTGTAGACGCCTCTGGGTGAGGATCTAAGCTATATAGCCTAAGGTAGGAGGTCCCTTGTTAAAAATTACACCAAAAGGTCTCACATAACTTGAAAGCATATAATTATGCCTTTTGATTATTTATTAGCAAGGCATTTAAAATGAAAAACAATTCAAATTATTTTCAAATGAATGCATTTACTCAGGCGCGATGGAATTTGCTACACATGCCATTTAAAAGATTATACCTTATATAATATATATATATAGTTATATATATATATATATATATATATATATATGAATCACCCTTATATATAAATATATATATATATATATGTATATATATATATATATATATATATATATATATATATATATATATATATATATATATATTAGGGTGTGTCTATAATCTGAAGTTTCAAAATTAATATCGGCCAGGTTGTTTTTGTGTTCCACCTTGAGAAACATTAACATTTGCCAAATTATATGAAAATCAAAAGGGATTCAGAACTGGCGCAAAGCCCTGGAAAAATTACCACTTAGAAAACAATGTCATACATTGTAATTCTCGAAGATCCAAACAATTTCAACACTTAAACATAAAAAATAAGGCAAAAGCAAACCAATAGCCTTCAGTTATTTGTCATTACTTAGTCCCTTTAGTGCTTTTGGGAATCTATTTCGATGGTATTCAACCATTTGAAGAACAAATTGTTTCTCTTCCTCATTTCGAACCAGGGCTTCATTGAAGGACTGCATTAGAGCCACTCCTCTCTCCGCTAAATCGTTCGTCACTCTTAGGGCGGATATGATGTCTTTCGCCTCATTGAACGAATGCTCTGACTCTCATTGTTGTGGATCTCGATCAAGAAAAGCGCAATCGAATTTGAGGAGCTGGAAAAGTTTAATGGTAGAAGTGGTAAAAAAATCGGATAGCGCTTTTATAGATGGATCATGTATGGGAGGAAGCCTCTTTGGAGGTTCGTCGGATGCCTGATTGTTGCGCATGTTATAGACCATGCGCTGTTTTTCGTCGAAGGTGACTGAATCGTCAAAAAGGCTGAGGCCTACCAATTGCAAGGTCTCCGACAAATACCAAAGGTGTCGGGAAAATGCTGTTAGGGCGACCTGTGAGTCTTCCTTGTCTGGGTAAGTATGGATTGCCTTAAAGAATTGAAAATCGTTCCTTGGGGCTTCATTGGGTGATGTACAGGTGAACCAGTACTCCACGTAGGTTGTGGTCACAAAACTCGAAGTAGATGATTCCACATCTTTTGAGAGTAAGATTGTCGAGATGCCCTCTGGTGTTGTTGAATGGGAAACTGCTCTCTGAAAAGCCACATCTTGATTGCATAAACCGCACGTGCCATCCAACGCGCGCGGTGAAATGTCCCTGGGTACCTGAACTTTATTCCTTTCGGTGGAATTCCTCCTAGGAAAATGACTGTTAGTTCTAGTAGCCCTTCGTAGTCGTCTCTGTGGTATTCAGCATTCAGTTGCTGCAGTGCGAAGGTGATGACATTCTATCGAATTTCTTTGACTATTTGTGCTGCGTCTTTATCCTCCATTGCTGTGCGATACTTGGTCTGATCGATTTGCGGCCAGAAGTCACGGAAATGACTGAAGAGTTCCAATTTTGGAGAGCTTACAGAATCATGCAGTGAAAATACCTTTCCAGAACAATTTCAGAAACATGATATCGACAGGCAAGGTTCAAGAGGTCTTTTCCTAATTCCCTTTTCCAGCTTGATGCATACGCCGCCCTTGCAACCCGTGTTACTCGCCGTTGTGTCGAAACACATGGCCACGATTCTGTCTTCCAATCCCCAACTTCTGATTTCGGCCAAACACGCATCTGCCATGAAGGCAGCAGTCCCGGATTGGAGTTTGAGGATGGCCAGTAGTTTGGTCAAATCCTTACCAGATACCATTATTGGAAGACGATCAACGCACACTCGTCCAGTTTCTGTAAAATCTGGCATGATCTTGCCGCCCCAGTGGATAGTAAGGGGAACCTTCGGATCGAAAGATTCACGAATCTCAGCTGCTAGGGCTGCACGGTTATCCTTCCTTGCTCGATGGATAGCAGAAGGACTGATGATCAGCTCACCAGCTGGTGCTGCATATAGATTGGATGCAGCGAGAGCAGAGAAAATGTGAGAGGCATTCCTGCTGCTGGTTTTGTTACGATCTAGAGCTGCTGCAACATCACGGGTAACTACAGAGATTGTTCCCTTTCGCCGCTTTGGTGGTCCAGCTGACGTTGAAGGTTCTGGTTCTCTTCCTCAGATGATGTTGCCAACAGAGAAACCTCCGTCGCTACCGCCATGCTTGCACGAAATCGTCATGGGCGAGGGAATTATTGTTGTAGACAGATTGCTCCGATCGGAAACCACGACATTATCTGATTGGCACAAACTCATTCGGGGATCAAACACATACTCTTACCAAGGGAGACAGCCACTCACGTTA